>CM065118.1:14537500-15775000 GCA_033026305.1 Cirrhinus molitorella | reverse complement strand
ACTTGGCTATGATCCCTTGACGTGTGTTTTGTTTACATCACGTTATTGATTAATAATAATACTTTTTTTTATCAGTGCTAATTCGTTATGTGAATTTAATTCTAAAAAACACATTTTTCTCTCAAAATTAGGACATTTTGTTTTTATGACTAATTTATTTGTTTGCTTAATTTAACTGATAAATCTTATTAAGATTTTTTTCTTATTAGTTTTTTTTTTATTATTATTAGTCACCTTGCTATCATGAATGTCAAAGTTGGTCAAAAATATGCTGTTATATCAAAATGTTATTGAAATATCTAATAAAATGTGTTTTTAAAAGCTGCATTGTTCTCAAGCAGTAATAAAACTCGAAACTTATATTTTACCCTGGACCACTAAACCAGTCATAAGCGTAAATGTTTTTAAATTGATTGCAAAAAAATTGAGAAAATCGCCTCTAAAGTTGTACAAATTAAGTTCTTGGCAAAGCATATTAATAATCAAAAATTAAGTTTTGATATATTTACGGTAGGAAATTTACAAAATATCTTCATGAAACATGATCTTTATTTAATATCCTAATGATTTTTGGCATAAAAGAAAAATAGATAATTTTTGATCCATACAATGTATTTTTGCCTATTGCTACAAATATACAGGTGCTACTCACGACTGGTTTTGTGGTCAAGGGTCACATATTAGTGAAAAAAAAAAAATATGAACACAAACATATATTAAAAAAATAAAGTTAAAAAGCTTAAGAATTTGTATTGTTTTTATAAGCTTATTTTGTGGTCTCATATTAGAAAGTGTTTTAAAGTATATTTTAAGATCAGTGTTACAATATATATATGATGGTTTCTTTTGAATTATAAATAGGCTATACAATTTTGCTAAGATATTCAACAGATTAATAATGTAACTAAGTCTATCTAGCAGAAAAAGATGGGTTTTAAAAACAAAGTAAAATATGAGGTTCTAAATTAAGGACTTAATTTTTTTATTATGTCAATTTTAAAGTCAACACAAAATGAAATAGAAAATAGAAAAATAAATGTTCAAAAACTTATTTTAGCACTTTTTTTTTTTTTCTTCTTATTTTAGCACATTCGAAACGAGTAAGGTTGGAAGCCACGTCACCTGCAGAAACCAATCAGAGAGAAAAACGTCGCCTGGGCGTAAAAAATATAGGACTCCATCCTACGGTGCTCCGCGAAGGACAATAGACCTCTAAAAAACGCAATTGACGCTCCCCAACGAAACTGCATCCTGAATAGGAGGGCGGTGGTTTGACTAACGGTACTACTGTCTTTATCAGACCACAGGTAATGCAAATTAGCTCTCTTCCTCAATAATTAGCTTTAATAAATTGTAGTACATAAGTGGGATTTGTATTTTTGGCGGACGTATATGAAAAATTACCATATTTCACCTGTATAAAGACAAAGCTAAAATAAAGCACAAATATAGTGCTCGACAGTATCTTGTTATCGCTTTTGTTGATCTGACGTTTATATATAAAAAAACGTATGTTAAATGATTAAATATTAGAGCAATTCGCCTCCCAAGCGCTTTATCTGTGTTGTGATTTCGCAGGTATTGTGTGTAGGGTGATGCTGCGTGACAGTATGAGGCCAAGCGGAGCTCTAGCGACAGCGATGCTGCTGGTCCTCATCCAGCTCCTCTGTTTCAAACCACTTCATGCCGAGGAATCAGGCACGGTCATTCCTGCTGAGAGTAAGACTCTGTATGCTTTTATAGACGTGTGGTCAACAAGCATGTATCATTGCATGTGTCATCACAACATGTAGCCTTTGGTAGGGCATTGGTATTTCCTTTGCATTTGCTCAGCAAAGTGTTATTATAGCAATATTTATATACTATTATAGTTTTTATTGATAGTTTTTTCATTTTTGTTTAATAGGCCGGCCATGTGTTGATTGTCATGCCTTCGAGTTCATGCAGAGAGCCTTGCAAGACCTGAAGAAAACAGCTTTCAACTTAGACTCGCGGGTAAGATCATAAAATGGTAGACAACTGATACACAAAGCCATTCAATGAAGTCTTTTTGGGCATTGTAAATAATTTAATGTGGGTCAGACACTAAATTTCACAACAGAATTTCATTTGAGCGCCAAAAATACATTTCAAACCCTTTTAGAATCGCTGTGGTCACAGACACCCTACCAAAGACCCCAGCTTTCATGTCTATTCCTGTATGTTTCGCAATTACGCAATCAAGCTGTGAAAAAGCTTAAAGGGTTAGTTCACCCAAAAATGAAAATTCGGTCACTATTTACTCACCCTCATGTCGTTCCAAACCTGTAAGACCTTCGTTCATCTTCAGAACACAAAGTAAGATATTTTTGATGAAATCCGAGAGCTCTCTGACCCTTCATAGACAGCAAGGGTCCTACTACGGTCAAGGCACAGAAACGTAGTAAGGACGTCGTTAAAATGGTTAATGTGACATCAGTGGCTCGTAGCTTCATAAAATTATGGTTGAACCACTGATGTCACATGGATTATTTTGTTGATGTTTCTGGACCTTGACCATGGTAGGACTCTTGCTGTTTATGCAGAGTCAGAGAGCTCTTGGATTTCATCAGAAATTTAGAAGATGAACAAAGGTCTTACAGAGACAGCATGAGGGTGAGTAATTAATGACAGTAATTTCATTTTTGGTGAAGTAACCCTTTAATGTCTAGTTGATCTGTACAAAGAAGCCTGACACCTGAGGGTTTCACTTATTCTTTGTTATATCCCATGAATTTTCAGACGGAGAGTTTGGTGCTGAGGGCCGAGAGGAGGGCACTGTGTGACTGCATGCCTGCCAGCAGCCTGCGCTAAAAAAACAGCCATAAACATTGCACTCAAGACATAGAAATCTTTATATAACTAAAGGATACTACCTGCTCTCTGTCATACACACTCTCTCAAACATGTTTCTTGTCATGTTTTACGTGAAACATTTATCTTTCATTGTAATATGTGCACAGGGCATCATAAACACACATTCCTGACTAAAGAAGTCACAACACAACATTCCACAGTTTAAATGTTGTGTTCAATGTTGAGAGGCACATTCATATTAGGGCAGGAGCTAATGCATTGAACTTTCCATATCGTGTGTAAAGACAAGGGTAAGTGTTTCCTCTCCAGGCACAATGCACTGCAAAATATACTCCAAACACTGAACGCATTATTTATCATAATTATTTGCACATCCACTATATGTTTGTTTTTTTCAAATGTTTAACTGCTTTTTATATTTGTGTTCTAGAAATATATGATTAACTGTCACAATAGTCAAGCAGATTTTAGTTTAGATTTATTAAATATCAGAATTTAAATGTAGATCTTCAGACATTGTCTTAGAGAGTTTGCTGTAAGATTATTAGATGATAAATATATGACTAGAAAAGAAACCTGCATGTAAAGTGATAGATTAGTATTTTATATGAGAATTTATGAAGGAGGAACAAAAATGGATGGTTTCCTATAGAGATTACTTTGGTACTAAGATGTAAGTTCACAGCTGTAACAATGTCTTTTTGTGTGTAGAGGAAGTACATTAAAATATATGTGATGTTGTATTTCATGTTGTAAATTATTAATTTCATAGATTATACAAAACCCTTTGTCTTTTAAATCTCAACCACCGTAAAAGTGTAATTGAAACTGAAAACAGCAGCTGCAGTAAACTATTTGAATCCCCTTGCCAGCTGTTATGAAACTTCAACATCCAGCAGTTTGCAGCTTTCTTGTCCCACGCGCTTTTTTGCTTGTGACGCATCAAATGACCAGATGGGGGCGCAAGGATATAAAGGTTCATTACTACTGTCGCATCAATGCAGCACTTCCCGTCGGGGTGTGAAAACACAGCTCTGCAGAGCAAGCAACTTTAAGGAAAAAAACACACACACAGTAACAGTAAACATGGGAATTCAGAGAATGGCACGGCCCCCGCGGTTATATTGTAAAAAATGCAGCGTAAAGCTATTCAACTATTGACAGTGGTGCAAAATAGCGCTAGAGTAAAAGTACATTACCTGATGATAGCACACTCTTCATTAAAGGAGGGGGGAAAAAATTGAAGTAAAATGTATGCAATGGTTTTTTACACATCGGTTGAGGTGCAGAAGAAGTTGCTTTCTCACAAGAAACACTGATAAGCAAAAACATTAGCTGCCGAGCGCTAGTATAGTCACCTGCAATAAATCATTACATGTTTTAGTCAATGGGGGTGGGGGGGGGGGGGAAACGTTTAGAAATACATATTCAAATATAAACACCCATCTTTTGAAATTATTAATATAAATTAACTCTGATTCGGTTTTACTGAAATTCACTTAATCATAATAATCAGTTTACATTTACATTTATGGATTTTAGGGCTGTTACTAATGATTATTTTGGTAATTGAGTAATCTGTCGATTATTCTGGCAACTAGTCGAGTAATCAGATAATTATAATACTTTTTTTTTGTAATAAAAATAGACCTAAGGGAACAATAGACTTTAAAATTACTTAAATACATATATGTGACCCTGGACCACAAAACCAGTCATAAAGGTCAATTTTTTTTTGTTTGTTTGTTTAATTGAGATTTATATATCATCTGAATAAGTAAACTTTCCATTGATGTGTTAGAATATTTGGCCGAGATAAAACTATTTGAAAATCTGGAATTAGGGTGCAAAAAAATCACCTGTAAATTTATCCAAATGAAGTTCTTAGCCAGGTACTAATCAAAAATGAAGTTTTTATATATTTACGTTGGGAAATTTACAAAATATCTTCATTATACATAATCTTTACTTAATATCCTAACGATAATTTTGACCCATTTTGAATGTATTTTTGGCTATATTGATACAAATATACCTGTGCTGGTCCAGGGTCACATATAATAGCAATAAGGGCAATAATAATTAGTTCTAGTTAACTATCAAAATCACCTAATCATATGGTTTTACTGAACTGTTAATAAACAATAGAAGTAATGTACATTTTGTATTACTAGCCAATGGCCTGACGATCTAATCTAATCCTGCGCAATCTAATCCTTGTTTAATATTGGCTAAACAAAATATTTAATTCAAATATCCACTTAATATTTAATATTGAGCAATTTCTTTATGACAGAAATGCTTGGAAAACGGTCTAAAAATGCATTTCAAAGATTTTTATCCATGGAATTTGTCACTTACAGTATTTTGCCTCAAATCGAATCGAGGAATCGTGCCAGCCCTAATGGATTTAGCAGATGCTTAACTTGAAAAAGAAGAACAAAACCAAAGATTCCATGTTAGACAACTCGTTTAGGAAACAAGCTAGAGAAGGGAGCGAAATTCTGAGAAGATTGGTATCTAATCAATCAGGTCAGCTTTTATTATGACAGATGAGTTCAAAGGAGGCAGAAACTGGTCTTGGGTCAGTTAGGTTACTCAGCATTCAACTACTGCTAATTAAGATGACTTTGAAATACTAAACAAACAGCTTGAGTTGGAAATACGCATCTAAAAGCAAAATAAACTGTTCTCAAACCAGCCACAGAGGCCTTGGAGGGCGTTTTACCCGTGTAGTGAGAGGCTCATGAATACTTGAAGCTGATAATCCATTAATTATGCATACATATTTTTGCAGAAGCCTCAAATGAATTACTCATTAGGAGGCCGAACTATGAATAGGTCAGAACATGGCCATTTCTGATAATGAAATATTCACTTTCCCCATTCTAGGTAAGAGAGCGAGAATGACACTAGACTTTTGGTGTAAAGAGTTTCTGAGCAGGGGGTCTGCAGAGGAAATGAGGGATTGTGCATTAAGTGTGAGGAAAAAAAGACTGCCCCATTACACACTGTGAACGTGTGTGTGTGTGTGTGTGTGTGTGGTGCTTAATTGACGATCTGCTACGAGGTGACGCCCTGTTGCATTATGCATCTGCTGACACCTCCACAACCCCTGCTGATTTTGAAAAAATACAAGCGGAGTTGCTGTCTGTTTTTTCAAGGAGAACAAACCTCAAGGCTCCCTCCCAGACCTGTCTGTCTGTCTGTCTCCTCCAGGATGGAGAATCCGGTTTGTTCCTGTTTCCATCTCTCCTCCTCCTGCCCTCCCTCTCAGTCTCACTCTTTAGCGCTCGCTCTCTCTCTCTCTCTCTCGCTCTTCCCCTCTCTGACCCTGTGTCCCGATGCTGACAGTAGTGTCTGGGTGGTTGATGCCCCTGGCACTAGGCATGAGTCCCAGAGGAAAATGGACACAGTGTGCGGATGGTGGGTACCCTGGGACACACCCACATGCAGATGGATTATTTTTAGAATTAGAAATCCTGGAACAAAACCACAGACACACAGTGAGACTAAAATGGAATTCATACACTAGTTTAGATCACCATAATAAATGGATAATTGTTCCAAAATCTGTAAAACTTTCTGCCAAAAGAAATCTGAAATCTGTCTGCAGAACAGCAATATTATTTAATTACATATTACAATACATGCATTATTTCATTCAAATTATTTCATAATTATGACTTATGAAATGCTGAATGTAGTAAATTTGAACTTATTTTATTATTATTTTTCATTATCATTACATATTTTATGATTATTATATTTTTACACAATTTTTCTGAACTTTTTTGCAGATCCTCTGGAACTCCTTTGTGCCTCCAGTTTCAGCTTTTAAAGCATTAAAACAAGCCATTCCACTATTCATTAGCCATGACCAGTTTACTTAACAATGCTTTGATGACCCCACAATTTCAGCATGTACAATCTACTTTTAAGATACTATTAAGATGATTTTAATAAACGTATCTGCTAAATAACTAGCTGAACTTAGCAGTTTTCATTGACCCCTAAATGCTGTCGGATTGGATTAATCAACAGTGAAGTTTAATAGCATTGCTGGCTATACAAACACTTCATATTGTCATGTCTCTTTGCTTTTCTATTTTCCTAACCTTATAAAGTTGAGTTGAGGGGGAAGGACCTCACCTGACCCATGTGGGTCTGGGTGAACACCATTCACAGTCGTGTGTGTTCAAATGACAGATCAGAGGACACAGAATCGCGTTCAACCCATTAACACATGCTGGTTTCCTGTCAGTTCTCTCCACTTCCTCATGCTCTGTTTACTAGTTACTAGTAAAGCTCTGTGATTAGTCCCTAATACTTCAAATCATTTTACACTAATCACATATTAGCATATACTAATGTATATGATTATTAAGCCATATAAATAATTATAATATATCATTTATATATGTTTATATAATTTTAAATTAGTTTTTCTTGTGAAGAAATAAATAATCCCAAAAATAAATAAGCGCTTTTACGGAGCAAGAAGAGAAAGTCTGCTCAGACATAAAGTCTAATGACTGAATAATCAGGCAAGACATTTTAGACACACATAAATGTATAATGCAAAAAGGTTTGCACATTGAACAGACCTCATATGTTAGTTCTTTTTTCCATAGTAAAATTGGTTAACTAATGTACCGTGTAGAAGTATATTAAATGGATTTAGTGTTCATAATTGAAAATTTATTTCCGTGGTCATAACTGAAATAATTTCATACCTGAAAGGGCATAACCAAACAGCTGTTTTTGATAAAATTTTTGTTTTGTTTAAAATTAAATAAACAACCAAAGTAAATTTACTGGTAATGGCAGAACAGCGTAACAGACCCATTTCTAAAAAGTCTTTTCTCTTATATTAGTCAGCCTTTTTTTTTTTTTTTTTTTTTTAAGTGACATTTAAAACAGAATACACGCATATTGTCTTTATAGGTTAACCTACATATCACATCAAACACACCTTGACAAATCACAAACTACATGTTATGTAATGCAGAAAGATAAAGTACCATTCAAAAATTTGGTTTAATTTAGAAAGGCCACATTAATTGATTAAAAGTGTCAAATATTTTGTATTATTATAAATGTCTTTTTATTTTAAATAAATGCTGCTCTTTTAAACTGTATATTAATCAAAAAAATCATGTATCACAGTTTTCACACACACACACACACACACACACACACACACACACACACACAGCAACAGAGCCGTTTTTAACTGAAAGAAATGTAAGAAATGTTTCTTGAGCATCAAATCATGTGACACTGTAGACTAGAGTAATGGCTCCTGAAAATTTTGCTTTGCCATCAATAAATTGCATTTTAATATATATATATATATATAAAACATTTTAATATATATATATATATATATATATATAATTTTTAATATATATATATATAAAACACACATATATATATATATATATATATATATATATATATATAGGGTTTAATAGTATTTCACAGTATTAATTTGACTGTATTTTTGATTAAATAAATGCATGCTTTATGAGCAATAAAAGACTAAGAAAAATTTTTCTGATCCTAGAAAGTGAAAGGTCAAACGCACCTTGAGAATCTGCAAAAGTTAATTATTTTAACACATGTATTTATGTAGTAGTGACCAGAGTAAGATATTTCACATAAAAGATGGTTACATATAGTCCACAAGAAAAAATAATAGTTGAATTTAAAAAAAAATTACCCTGTTCAAAAGTTTACATACTTGGTTCTTAATACGGTGTTATTTCTTGAATGATCCACAGCTGTTTTTTTAGTGTTAGTTGTTTATTAATCCCTGGTTTGTCATGAACAGTTAAACTGCCTGCTGTTCTTCAGAAAAATCCTTCAGGTCCCACAAATGATTTGTTTTTTTCAGCTTTTTTGTGTATTTGAAGCCTTTCCAACAATGACTCTATGGTTTTGAGATCCATTTTTTTTTCACATTGAGGACAACTGACTCATATTACAGAAGGTTCAAACACTCACTGACGCACAAGAAGTAAAAATGATGCATTAAGAACCAGGGGTGTAAACTTTTGAACAGAATGTAGATTTGTACATTTGCCTAAATATCAAATTTTTTTTTTAATGTAGTACTGCCCTTCAAAAGCAAAAAACAGAAGATACTTACATGTTTCCCAGAAAAAGTTTAAATTTCCCCTGATCTTCAAATTTCAAAAGTTTTCATCCCCGGCTCTTAATGCATTGTGCTTCCTTCACACTAAACCCTGAAGCTACCATTAACCCTTGACTTATTTTTGCAGAAACAAGTCAAGTTGAGCAATGCTAATTCAACACCCAACAGAAAATTGAGGAGTGTTACCCACAGCCCCACTCACCCACCAACACAAACCTTGCAAATCATGAATCCCAAACTAATGCACGTGCACAAACGCACGCACACACGTCCATTCATGGGGGCCCTCGCCATCAGTGATTATAACAATCCCTGGGAACAAAGCAGCAATAGATTATTCACTCATGCACGAGGATAGATCTCTAAAATTTGTGTCATTCAAACTCACACAAGTAATTACAAAAAAATTACACACTGCAAGTTTACAAAGAATGTGCAATAAATAAATTGGTTAATAAATGTCAAACATATTTGATATATTTGCAACATATGCATGTGTAATAATAGTGAATTGCTTTTACAATACATAAAATGAGCTTAAAACTAACTGACCTCAGCTCAGTCCTCTAATGAGTCTCAGATGAGCTTATAAGCGCTTATTATCTAAGAATACGGTTTAGTCTCTCAGGATCTTATATACCCAGTGATTAAAGTTGCACCCTGAGCAGCTACTATATTAGTGATGAAGGAACAAATTTATTATACTAGTTTACATACACACACACACACACAAACACTCTACAACCCTGCCACACACATGCTAGTGATTAGTGATCATGATTTCTGAGAACCTTCAAGGTCAAGGGTTACTGCAAAATGGAGCCCACAAAAGGCAGATTTTGTGTAGTCTGACATTCAGGGTCACCACTTCCTTCTGGACTGCTGAGGTCGAAGGTCAAGTTACACAATAAGGACAATGGAAGAAGAGAAGTGTCTTCATATACTGTGATTCAAAAGGAACTGACAATTAAACCACTTTTTATAAAACAGATAGTTCTGGTCCTTGATTCTGGCTGGTTGAGCTGCATTCAAAGCTGTTGTAAATTACTTTACAAACATACACCTTTGTTTATGTCTGTTTGTTAGCCACTTTGTTGCAAAAACAACTGTTTCTGAGAAACTACATTGTTTGGCAGTAAAATAATGTACTTAGTAATATCATTACACTTTATTTGCTGTTTTATTTTGTGAAACCTTACTAAGTATATGGAATAACCATTTTATAAAAGCAATAAGCCCCATGAAGCTGTGGTTTACAGTGAATTTATAACAGCTAAGGTGGTTTTAGGCACTCCACATTGTGCCAAACAATGTCCTGACTACACATGACACCTCGACACATGATAAAGGGTATCTTTTCTATGTTAATCTGAGCTTTTGTTCTAACTAGCCACGAACTTGCAAAATTTTCAGTTTATATTTCTGCGCCTGGAACAACAACACACAAACTATGACAATTATAATCTCAGGTACTAATTTTGTTCTTTATTCAATGTTAAAAGTATCTGATGTGAGTTTGAATGTCATACTGTGTGACATTTATAGTCATACTGAAAGCAACAAGAGATAGTTTTCCTCAGATCTTGAAAATAAATTAAAGCAAAGATGTACATTAAAACTGCGAACTCATAGCGAACCAACAAGTGTTTTCCATGACAAAATGCTAACAGTCACTCAATATGTAGTTTTAACGATGTAAAAAAGGTTTAATATTTATGAATTAGATTATACATTTGTCCATTTTGTTGGGAGTGCAGTGCGCTTCTGAATGGCTGTGATATTTCACTGATTCTGTCACACCGCACTATTGCATCTGGTGTGGGCAGTGAAATTGCTTGTTTCTTGTAGTTAGTACACAATGTTAGTCGTTATAAATCCACTGTAAACTACAGCTTTTTGGTGCTTATAGCTTTATTCGAAGTAGAAGAAAGAAACTCAGGTTTGGAACAAGTAGAGGGCGAGTAAATGATGACAGAATTCTCATTTTTGGATCACTGTCCCTTTAAGGTAAGCGAACTGTATCTTAAAACACTGTGATAAATTTTGTTCAGGTTCTGAAGGAGCTGACATAAACATCTCCTCAAACAAACATTATACTGAATACCTATGCTTAAACATTATGATAATACACTGTAAAAAAAAAAAAAAAACCCTGTAAAATAATTTCTGTAAACTATTCTGAATTTTGAACCAACGAAAACGTCCATAACATTAACAGATTAAAAACGAAGGGACTGTGGAAGAGCGACTCTCTAGTCACTGTCTGCATAACGCGCGCATGCCCGTTGGCATCACCAGACTGCCTGCGTGCACGCAGATGCTGATGCTGAGAAAAGACCGCATCTTCACTAGAACTATAAAACCCGCGCTTTCCGTTTTTTTTTAATTGTCGAGGGACGCCGATTTCGAAATATAGCGCATGTAAGACGTACCTGCTCAAACATTTGGGAAAAAAGACCACTCTTTTCGTTTGGGAGGGGGAGGGGGTGGGAGTGTAAGGGCGGGAGGCGATCCAGTCTAAACTAGTTCTGTACAATACGGCTGGAATGCGACCTTATTCAAATCGAGGCGATTTTTTTTGGGCATCAGTTACTTTGGAGAACACCCAAGGCATTTAAAACTAGACAGTGACGTAATCTGGACATGTGGCGTGTAAGCAGGAGTAATTGTGTTTCTTGTGATAGAAATAAATAAGGAAAAAACAAAAAAAGATAAATCGACCCTCATGTAGTAAATGAGGGGAATTACTAGTCGTTTAAAAAGGGGGTACTAGTCTTTTAAAAACTGGGGTTCTATAAACTTGTCATAAATTAAACAAGACAGCAACAATTTTTTTATATTTGTAAAATTGTGACAAAAATAATTAAAAAGTCTCACAAATATCCTGTGAGAATGTACCTCGGGGAAATGGAAAAAGGAAGAAACCGTCTTGAACATTTGACAACTGCTATTAGCGGTCGTTCATACTTTATTGTGTTTTGGGGTTCAAGTACGCGGAAGCACACAATACACGACCGTATTCTGTAAGTAAGCGCAAAATACCCACGACTGTTCATATTCATAAGCGACTTTATGACAAATAAGTCGCTTGTTACAGGTCGCGTACGTGGCCGCGGTGATCTGGGGTCTCAAGAAGAAAGGGGTGTACTGGACGAACTTAAACCGAAGCGTAACATTGCGGTGCAGTAAAAGTGTCACTCACACACTTGTAAAAGCAGCGGTCCGGCGCACGTTGGTGGATGAACCCCGTCAATATTTGCACACACGCACTGTAAAATATGCAGGCCGGGTGTCGTTGATGTACGCAGACTGATGTTGCGCAGCATCGCCGTGACGTTGCTGATACTGCAATCACACTCGGGGTTCATGGCGACAGCTCTCGCATCATACGAAGCCATGGGTTCACCCTCCCCCAAAACACAAACATGTGAGGAATTTCGCCGGTGTACTGACAGAGGCAAAAAAAAAATACTTTGTTTCAAAAAGACACGTTACGGTGTGTCTTTTGTACTTTCGCCTCCCACCGCCGTCATGTGGCACGGCGCCGCGTCCAATCAGCGAGATGAAGAGAACACCCACACCCCAGAATCTGAATGCGGCTTTGGTGCATTATAAATACCACTTGTGATGCACCGGCAAGTCTTGGTCGTGAGGAAGCTCAGGGTTGCAGTAGTACATCAGTCTTTTTTCTTTCCATAACAAAGAAGACCATCATCCATCTTTAGTTTTTTCTCCCCGATTTCCGTTCATTTCAGGCCAGTTGCATGCATTGTTCGTCTCCCAAAATGGTTTGCGAGACTAAAATCGTTGCAGACGAACACGAGGCCATAGCTGGGACCAAAAAAGATTCAATTATAGTTTCCTCCTCGCAGATGTGGACGTCTTCGTCGCCTTCTCCCAGCGCGCTCGAGAGTAAGGTTGAAAAACGGGACCAGGTTTTTATTCGTGAGTTTGAGCGTTCGGACCATGAGGAGGTGCGCCGGATCTTCACAGAGGGAATCATGGAGCGGATACCCAATTCGGCATTTCGGGGTCTAAAACAGCAAACTAGAACCCAATTTATCTATGCGTTCCTCACAGGTATGTAGTCAAACTATGGGTATACGATGAGCGTAACTGGGTTTCTCTGCTAAAAATTGCTCCGAGCTGTTGAGTTTACATAAAAGTTAATTACGTTGAAATGAAAGGATCGAACTAAAATGATGAGCCCAGTCAATTCAGACCTTTTACGTTTAAAACTTTTTTCAGAGCACGCAACCTTGAAATCTTTTTCTTAAAAAAAATCCCTGTGAATATCAGTAAAGCAATCACAAAGGCAGCAGCAGCAGTTCAGAGCATGCGGCACCGGTGAATGTGTGCGCGCCCGCCGAATGAATGAATGAATCCCGCGCCGGCGCATTGCTTTCCCCACATGCGTCTCATCACATTAATGCACGAAGTTCTGTTTGTTGCCTGTTGAGATATATGACGTTTTATTTGCAGAGAATTGTTAACTACGTAAAATACTCAACGATTTATTTCCCTTTCATGTTCACTAATCATTTTCAGTGGTTTTTAACTACAGGCAACGTGGCTACAGTGAAAATGTACTTATGCCACACAGCTGAAATGAATGAGGTGTCCATAAACTTACATACAGTATACGCTTAGAGAGTGTAGTACATCACTGTACACATAGTGCGGCAATTGGTTCTCAGATAAATGAATCATATATTTTTGAGTAAAAGCATTTTATAGTATGTTAGAGTTGAAAGCACGTCTGTGTTGACAGTAAACAGTGCGCATCGTGTTGCAATGAAGTGTGTGGATAATGCATGACGTGAAACATGCACATTGGCGCAGCAATTCAGTAGTACTCAAGGGCGCCATCTTGTGTCAGCATCCTCGACGTACACATAGTCGGATTTTCTTGGGTTTAATTACGTTCATGAAGACCCTGTTATAGCGCCCTTTATTGCCTATTATATTTCCAAGTCGTACAAATGTATCAAGTTGCTTTTTTGTTTTTGTTTACAGGATACAGTGTGTAATTACTTTGCCTTACATCTCACTGCTCAGGGTGTGTCTGCACACTCCTAGTACATTTTAATGTCTGTTTGTCTCTCCTCTGCCAAAAATCAAACATTTGATTCTCTTTTCTGACAGGTGTCGTTTATTTTTCTTCCATTTCTCCATAGTAATGTGCTATGTTATGACCAAATCCTTCACACTGACCTTCTGCGCACCGTTTATTCTAATGGGTGCACGTTATTACTACAGCAGAAAAGTCATTCTCAACTACCTAGACTGCGCTCTGCACACTGATATGGCTGACATTGAGGGATATTACATGAAACCCACAGGTAAGGCGTAATTTTAAACATTATTCTCACAATTAGGTTTTCAACATGTTTTGCTACATTTGTGAGGACATTTCTAAAAATATGGTCCTCATGAGTACAGCCAAACCTGGACACACATATGAACTACTGTTTGAAAGTTTGGGTCTGTAAGATACAAAAACAAACAACCAAACAAACAAAAAACAAGGATGCATTTGACTGATCAAAAACTAAAATTCAAATTTTAAATACTGTCCCTCAGAAATCATTCTAATATTTCTGTTATATATTACAAGGTGAATGGAAAGTTCAAAAGAACAACATTATATATAAAAAACAGTTACAGTGTGAAAGTCTGTTACTTTTGATCAATCAAATGTGTCCTTGCTGAATAAAAGTATATATTTCTTTAAAAAAAAAGTTACTGACAAACTTTTGAATGGTACTGTATGCACTTCATGTTTGTCTGGAGATTCTGTGGTGTGTAAACAGTACATTGTATTGGTGAAGTCACTGATAAAAAGTCACTATATATTAATATATATAATGTATGATGTATACATATATCTATGCCGGATAGCATCTGGGCACTTAATAGTAAATATATTTATGCTAATCACACACATAGGCTCAAACACTATATAAAAATAGCAAAGTATAAATTAATATTTTACTTTATATTTAACGACTAAATTATTAACTATATTTTAGGTAACACTTAACAATAAGGTAACATTAGTTAATGTATTAACTAACATGAACGAACAAAGAACAATACATTTTTTATGCCATTTATTAATCTTTGTTAATTTTAGTTAATAAAAAATATAGTCATTCGTTTGTTCATGTTAGTTTACAGAGCATTATCTAATGTTAACAAACACAACTTGTGATTTTAATAATGCATTAGTAAATGCTGAAATGAACAAGAACTAAGATTAATAAATGCTGTAGAAGTATTGTTCATTCTTAGTTCATGTTAACTAAAGTAGTTAAGTAATGTTTACTAATGAACCTTATTGTAAAATGTTACCATACTTTACCTTAGAAGAAAAAAAAAAACTTATAGACCGCACACAATGCACCAGCTTCCAGAAATCAAACATTTATCTCACCAGAACAAATACTTTTAGAATCGGTACCTGTGATACAGAGGTTAAATACTGCACTTTAGAAGTCCAGAAGGGGATGAATAGCTAATGTGTAGCTTTAATGCGGAAGACTCATGAAATATGCAGAAAGTCTCTCTCAGTTTTGCTCTTGAGGATAACTGTTTGGAGTCATGTGGCTCTATTGATTGAAGACAAGAAAAATGCTGATACAAATTGTATTGCGGCAAACTCAGAATTACAGCAATAATTCTTAATGTACCCCCCTCCCCCCAAAAATATATTTATTTATTTTAAGCACAAAGAGAACAAACATATCCTGATGACTTGCAGGTAGAAAGTGTTTTTAAACTTAAGATGTGTATGACTGGTGTTCTGGATTGTTTGGCAGATGATGATAGCATGTGCACATTAAATGCTGGGTGGCTAAAATCTTTTATTACGCTATGGGCTTTCCTCAGACAGCGTTAGAGTAAGGACGGACATTTATTGGCTATGCTTAACTCTGCTGCAGCACTTCACGGTCAAATTCAGAACAGCTGTCATACCAAACAGCCAGATGCTTCTGCTGGTCAGAATGCTCTCTGTAGTTCATTGCTAGAAGTTTAAAAAGGTCTCTTTTACACCCCTAGTGCACATGTATATTAGATCCGGAGTTGTGTATGGTGTCTGTTTCTGCACACTACTGAGTCAGACAGATTTTCTTTGTCACCGGACACTATTTGTAATATGTACCAACACATAAGTTTACAAAAAATTCGATAAAAATGACAAGGGTCTGCAAAGCAAGCTCATTACAGCCAATTCACACTACACCGAGAGATGCATACCAGCGGCGACAGTCAGCAGCGTCACTCACTTAGGCATTCCAAGATCCACAGAAACCAATTCAGCATTCTCCAGTCGGCAAAAACAAGTGCCAGCCAGTGGCTACAGATGCCAACGTGGGTAATTGATCCGACAAAACCAGAATAACATGTTTGTTGCCCTTTTGTGTGTTTGAACTGGCCTTAGGAGTCTTATCATGCATGCCCTGGAGAATGACATAAGACTGTCATAAAACGATACACTCCGATAAAGTTCAAAGGATCTGTGAGATTTCTATATATAATTATATATCTAATTAAGGATGCATTAAATAGACAAATGTGACAGTAAAGACTTATGTCTTAAAAAAACAATACACATACAACTTTGATAATGATAATAAATGTTTCTTGAGCACCAAATCAGCGTATTTGAATGATTTCTGAAAGATCATGTGACACTAAAGACTAAAGTAATGGCTGCTGCTGAAAATTCAGCAATTAATTATTATGGAATAAATTACATTTTAAAACATTAAAATAGAAACATTTTTTTTAAGTTATTTTAAATTGTAATGTTTCACAATATCACTGTTCACAGTAATTTATTTGAAATATTACTGCTGTTTTTTCTAAAACATAAATGTCTTTACAGATACTTTTTATTAATTTGAAAGCATCTATGCTGAAAGTATTAATTTCTTTATATAAAAAATAGTTGTCAGTCCTTAGTGCAGACAGTTTCTATGCATACAGGCTTCTTATTTATTCCTGAATCAAATGAAAGAGAGAATTGAAGACTGGGGTCAGGAAATGGGGGAAGGTGTGAATCAAAGCCCCGCTGTGAGTATGTATGGTAGTTTTGTTTAGTGGCAGCATGCAGACAAAGGATTCTCCCAAGGGATTTTCTCTCTTGCTATGCTAATGTGGAAGCCTGCATCTGAGGAGGGAATGGTAAAAGAACATATGGGTTATCTGCCAGGGAGAGCTAGATGTTTCTTTAATGCACTAAACATCTATTTGGAGTGGCTTTTAACATTGCAGGGACAGGGTTTCTGTCCGAGACAACAAATACCTCATAATATAAAACAAGCAGATGTGTTATGCTAGCCACAAGTCATTAATGACAACATTAAATTGTATTTGTGAGACATTTAATTTCCCTAATTTGCTGTAAAACTGCATATTCAGCAGGAAACACTGTGAGATTGGACTTTAATTTTATCCATCGGGATTTGATTGGATCATAAAAAGTTGTTCAATATTATTGGCTAATGTTCTTTTTCTCCATTTTATTGGCCTTGCACATATACAAGAGAAGCATTTATCAGACAGCTGGGGAGGGGGTTGTGCAGATGTGTGTGTGTGTGTGTGTGTGTGTTAAAACTAATGAGTGTACAGCAGGACGTTCACACAGTGATTAATAGTGCTCCTCAGCCCCGAAGCTAATGCAGTCGTGACACACACCTCTCTGTGTGATGTAGCAATATGTTGCAACTTGGCACCAAGAGATTCTCAGAACTACAGTCTTTACGTAGAACGATTGCTACACTTTTCTACACTCAAAACACTCAAAACACTACACTTTCTGATTTAAGAAGATAGTGTTGAATAGATGCTTAAGATTGTGTTGAACCATGAGACAAAAGAGTATGTCAGAGAAGTTCATAGACCTTAGGTTATAAACATGATTCTTAACAAAAAACAATTAGTATGCATTATAGGAGATAACATTAAATCATCTAAAACACATCCGTTCAGACATACCTTTACCCGTTCAAATACTCAGTCCCATCCTTGTGTATTTATATTCTAATTCAGATGCGACACAGTCTTGTTCCTCGCTGTATTTATCTCCTTTCTCTCTGCAACTCCATAAGTAATTTAGTTAGTAACAGAACAGAACTGAGCATCACAAGCATAATCAATGTTTAATATGAGAAAAACAATGTTTAAGATTAGAAATACCAAAATCTGTGCTAAACTCGTGCTTGATCAGACCTACAGATGACTTGCCTGAGAAGAAAATGTGCACTTAATCCAGTATTTCCAAAAACACTTCCAAAATGCCCCCAAGCCATGAAATTCTGAGAATTATTAAGGCAAGTCATTGGTGGTGACATAGTCAGCACTTGAGCGTGTAAAAACAGGTTTGAAGTGTCAATCATGGGACTCACCAATGCATTTCAATACCTTGCTGTTGCACATATTTTATGACTCACAACAAAACATTGTAAACAAATTATGACTTTCCATTCCAGGCTTTCCATTACACAATCATTAAAAGATTCAAAATAACAATGAGCTAATCATAAATATGTCTCCCATGTATTATACCCTATTAATAGCACATTTGGGCATCTGTAATTCCGGGCAGTTGGAATTAAAATTGACTGCTACGCAGTGTGCTTAAATGTGGTTTCACATTTCAGAACACAATCTATTTGTAAGCTGCACTCACACTAATGCACATCGCTATATATCTCCAGGTGAACATAACTCTATTTTCAGAGTTTTAAAATGTGTATAAGGTTGGTCATACATAAAATATATACTTTAAAAGTGTTTTACTTTAAATGGTCACTGCTTGAACGTCTCATCAGCCCCTTTGCGAATCTTATTGAATCATTGATTTTCTATATAATGTAAAATGGATTTCAGTTAGTCCTGAATGGAATGATTTGATTGGCTTGAGGTTCTAACGATGAGAGGTGTTGAAAAGCAGACCATACTACGATGAATATTAGATTCATGACCCTTACTCTTACAACCAAAATGTATTCAGACACCTTCAGTATTCTCACATCATCACAGTTTATTCGCTATAGTTTAGAAAATGGTAATAAAATATGACAAGAACTGAGAAGAGCTAAACTGTGTCAGAACAAATTCATCTTGATAATGTCAGATAGAAAGGCATGTAAAGGATAACTGTTAGTATGACAATATTTACACAACTATCAATACTTTGTTGACCAATTACCAAGCAATGCTTAATTTTGTTCAGTTTGTGGTGTAAAAAGGTTGCATTAGCAATACAATACAAATAGTGAAAAAATAAATCAAAAATGATATCTGGTGTCTGAATATTTCTTGGTTTGACTGTACATTTTCCATCAAGATGCTTTAAATGAAAACAAGACTTTACAAATAGTTGGCAAAAGTTGACTCTAGAGACAAAACTTAATAATCTCTTTGTTTCGATTCCCACAGGCTCTTGTTTCTGGGTGGCAGTTTTGCAAGGCCAGGTTGTGGGCATCGTGGCAGCGCAAGGCAGAGAAGACGACAACACCGTGGAACTCCGTCGCATGTCAGTGGACTCTCACTTCCGTGGAAAAGGCATCGCCAAGGCTCTGGGTCGACGTGTGCTAGAATTTGCCATGTTAAACAACTACTCGGCTGTGGTTCTGGGAACAACAGCAGTCAAGATGGCCGCTCACAAGCTGTACGAGTCTTTGGGTTTCCGGCGAGTGGGAGAGACTGAGGACTACACGCTGCCTGGGATGACCCGTTCATCGCTAGAGAGGCTCTTCTTCCAGATTCGCTACAGCCGGTACCGATTGCAGCTTCACGAAGAGTGAGAAACCGCGAGTTAACACGAGCGCAGAAGGCAGAATATAAACGACGATGCCGGCAACGACCCTGAACCACCCACTGACCCGGTCCTCTTCTCCTACCTATTTATTTATGTTTTGGGCTTTTTTAAAAAAAAGTCATATCTGTTCCACATCCTTTATTTTTTTATTCATTTTGATTTCTTTTCTTATTTTCATGATCATTGTTTTGGAGGGGGTTTAGCGGAACGTTTAATTTCTTTTGACCACCCTGGATGTTTCTGCTCTTCTTCTTTCTTTTAATGTTCATCCTGCCCTGAAACGCCATGAACAAGTGAATAGCCCCAATGATTTATCTTAATTGGATATAAATGTACATTTATTTGACAGATTCTCCCTTATCCAAACCATTCTATAGGCCAAAACCACAGAGTAGCACAGACCACTAAACACAGTTCAAGATCCAGTCGACATCAGAACTGGAGGGACGGAGGTACTAAGGTTTGATCCACCTTTTCTGGTGCCACCCTCCTCCTGAGGAAGTACGTTTGAAACTTGCAACAGCAGCAGTCTGGTGGAGTCAAACAGTCCATCAAATTGTAATTTTTAGTCCAAAGCACTATCTGATAAACAAAAAGAGCTAGAAATGTGGAATATTTTAAAGCCAGTGATTTATATCCCTAAGCACCCCTAACAACTTTTGCAATATAACTTTTTTGTTTTTTGTTAAACAGGTTCCTAGCGCTGAGCCACAGTCAAAAAAGGTCAAAATTACTAGAAAAACATGAATGTTTATCATGTTAAAGAGAACGATAAAGATTATTTACACTTCATTTGGCTGACATTAAAGAAAACAGTCAGTGAAACTCACGTTTACAGACATAACTATGCTACAGAAAACTCACTGAAATCTACACACACAAAAAAAATTAAGTTAAATCTGATTCTGAAAGTACACACATTTCATATACGGTGATAATCTGTATCATGAACCAATTTTAGCACATATCTATTTGAGTACCGAATTGATGAAGCTTTAATAATGATTTGACTAAACTTTTGTATACTTTGTGGATAATTTCACAGTTTGGATTTGGAGAAAAATACTTACTACAAAATTGTTGAATTGTGGTTATGCTTCCCAGTCTGATATTGCTCCTTTGATGCAATATCTAAAATGCAAAGCAAAAAACAAATGCGATCAGACTCCAAGTATATTCAAATTAAACTTGGGAGGCACAAAAGCAGCAATATGGTGATAAAACAGAAATTGAACCGAGCACAAATTTAAATTTGAATAAACAATTAAAAAAAGGACTGTATAAGTATACAATATATAAGGCTTTATATTCTGCAACTATTCAATATGTATATGTACAATGTTTGAATACATATATATGACATACCCATAATCTCTCTCTGTCTCTATCCTCCTATCACAGTACCAGCACAGGGAGAGATACAAACCACAATGAGCCTCATGTGACATAATGTTGTATAAAGTTAAGAAACTAAATGTGATTTAAAATACATAGAAGTAACATGTAGTGCAAAAAAAAAAACAACACAAAAAAAACAACAAAAAAAATAAACATGAACATCGTCAGTTTTCCTCGACGTTAACCCCACCCCCATCCGAATATCTGACTGCAACCCTGGGCCAGACCTCTCCCTCCCTTACGTCCCCACCCTTCAACCCCCACCCCCATCTCTGCATGCGCCACGGAGTCTTGTTGCGCTGCCTTTTTCCCATTCTAGCTTGTACTATCCCCATACTTCCCTCCCTCTGTGATGTCACAGTAGCAGTGTGGAGAGTTGTGGGCGTGGCTTAGAATGTGAGATGGGCGGGGTCAACCAAATAATAGGACTACCCACCAGCTTGCTGCTTCAATGACATCACAGCTGCCAATAGTAGAATGCAAGAGCAATGCAAGTATGTGGCATGCCTCTGTACCTGGTTTGTGCGTACGGTGCCTGCCCTGGAAAAGAAGTATATTTAAAACTATGTAAAACAAGCTTCTTTTTTTAACTGAACATATAACAAATACGTGTGTTTCATTGTTCAAAGAAATTGTTGTTGCATGAAACGTCTTTGAAAGAAAAACGAACAAGAAAATACCATCTTTCACACGGCAAGTCTTAAAAGTGGAGCTGTTTCTTTTTTATATTTCTATGTAATTTGAGTTCATTCGAAAATTCTTACTGTCATCGTTTAGGATATTGTGAGATGTCCTTTTTCAGAGAAGGCCTTGAAAATTATTTTTCTGAATGCGCTGTTTTGATTACAGATCAGTTACGTGACGCTTCTCACTTTACTTGTGGGACGTCCCTGTTTTAGCCACGTGGGTTGAAACGAATAAGGCACCAAGAAAGGAATTCTCTAGACACAGCTT
The DNA here is from genome assembly GCA_033026305.1 of Cirrhinus molitorella. Classification (NCBI taxonomy): domain Eukaryota; kingdom Metazoa; phylum Chordata; class Actinopteri; order Cypriniformes; family Cyprinidae; genus Cirrhinus; species Cirrhinus molitorella. Next base: position 15,752,822 of record CM065118.1, on the reverse strand, counting down.
TGCCAGTTGCGTGTGCCAGTCAAATTAGACGTAGCATTCACCTGTCTCCCTTAAAACTGACTCATTAAGTGGCCAGTTAAGCTGTATTTGAATGCACTTAACATCCTTAAGAATAAAGGCTGTACGTGATGGGATATTTAAGCTATCAGCATGAAAGCCAGTGTAAATCCAAAGCATTTGCGCTAAACTGTGAAAGGCCAAATCAATCCACAAACAATCAAACACATTAATGGAATACAGTATGAACATATATAAGGAGCATGAAGTTGTCCAACAATCCAACATTTAGGAATCAGTATCAGATCAACTGGGAAAACACACAAATGTCTTAATGGGATTTACCATAGTGCTGGCAGATGTGAATGTACACGGCAATCAGCAATGTATTACGTATTTTGAAGATCCAGATTTGAACAGTGTTTGATGTACTTGAGGTCTTTTGCTATGAGTGTTATTCTTATTCTGTAGTGCAACTGCCTTGAAAATCCTTATCTTATTATTCTGAATGCAGTTAGCATGGGATTGGGAATTTCATGTATAAGGTGCATGTACTGTTGCCAGATTGAAGAGAGCCTTATTGTAATGCTAAAATTGCAAGCGAGTGCAAGAACGCCATGATCACTGCTTGTGTTTAACAAACAGATCATGCCACTAGTATTGCACATGCTAAAACTTTTGCACATGCTAAAGGCTCAATTAAATTGGATTGATGTATACAGTCAGTGTGTCATATGTGGGTTTAGACTGGTGACTTGTTTGGCTAGCGAATGTCTCTAAAAGTCGGAGCAGTGGGAAAAGAGATTGTTACGCAAGGATAAAAAGCTGGGGTTTTACCCAAGTCTTAAAGAAAAAGAAAAAAAAAAAACAGAAATAAAGTGCATTCTTTGTATATACATTGCTAGTGTTAGTTTGAGAGAACCTTTGATGATAAGGCATTCAGATTGACCTTGGTAACCTGCATGAAGGAGATGGCTGCTAAGAATGTTTCATTTTGGAGAAGGGAGTCAGAAAAAATCCACAATGGAAGACGGTCTTGCTTCAGCACTGTCACCCTTTGGGGGATGCAAAGGAACAAGCCAAGGCACCAACGTGTGGACCTGCTCCCTTCCCCTTTCATTTTCTAGGTTGAAAGCACTCCCTTAATTGTGGCTTCAAGTGCAGAGGAGGTAGCGGCACTTGCAGCACAATTGTATGATTATTTTCTTTTTTAGTTCTTTTTTTAAATAAGGGACTGTCTCTTATGCTTATCTATGATCCACTACAATGTATTAACAGTATTTTTACAAGTTAAATTGCCAAAGTCGAAATGTTTGCTGTATTTCATTCTTTTGCCGCTTATCTTTGAAGTTGCCACTACTCATCTTTGTAGAATTCATTTGGAAATCAAGCCTATGTGCCATTTTATCAAGCAATAATACAAAGTATCACAGTTGGGAGTAAAAAAAAAAAAAAAAAAATCATGAGATTATAAAAATGTTCAAATGCTGCATTGATGTTCAATCCCTCATACTTTACTGGTGACAGTCACTAAGATGTTATTAGTATTGGCACAGCAACATCACCACGGGCAAGCCAAGGCCTGACAAAGTGTGAATGTGAATTTTATTTTTTGTATATTCTCTTTGTTTTATATTTCCTTCATTCTAATTACAACTAACATGTTTACTTGCATCTTTAATTCCTCAGTTTACGGTGGATTTTATGCTGTACTGATATGAAGCCTGTGAAAATATGTGAAAAACCTTTGTGACTGGATGATGTCACGGGCCTCTGAAAGTTGTGTCAAGCTCTGAACCACGATTGGTCGCTCTCAAATATCCACTGATTCACGAGGAGTGCAGTCTCCAACAATCTGTGATCGTAAGCAAAACAGAGAAATCAACACCACACTACAAGTTTTACAAGTGGCGCAATACGCACAGGTTCATATTAACAAAGCTTTTATGATTTTTCTTGAAAACTAAAACAATTAACCTTTTTTATTAACATTTTAATATATGTAAAGTTGTAAAGTGTAATTTACTGTAAATAGCATTTGGGGACATTTTATGATCATTTTGTAACAGAAACTATATGAATATAATTAAGATGTTTACAAAAAATAAAAAAACAACAACGATACACTTTAGGAAACAACTGCAAACTGAGACACAATTCCAACTATACAATCAGCTTACATTCAGAGCAAAAGCAACTTTCAGAGTCCCTGCATTCTCTCAGCACTTATTATGGGCTTTTAGAAGCATTGCAAAGTGCTGATGGGTTTACTACTAATTATTGTAAATTTACGGGTAAATCCCTGGAAATACTTTGGAAATGTATGGCACTTAAAAGATCATCTCACAAGTTGGCAGTAACACTTTTTTTCTTTACTTTAGAAATGCTCATGTTTACAATTTCTGCTGTAAGTTGGCACTAGTTGCCCCATTTATGTCAGTGTGGTCACATTTCAGTCATTGGCTGCCTGTTACTATAGAAACAAACCCACACAAAGCACAGCAGGGAAATGATATGCAGCCATACATGGGGGCGGGGTCTAGTATGATAATGAGGAGTTTAAGGAACGAAAGAAGGAGGTTTGACCTTGCTTTACCTGTTTGGTCGCAGTGATCACCTGGTTCTTTGAGTCTGAAATCATTGTACTGCCTGAGTTTTCTTAAAATGCTGTTTAAGTTTCCCCCCCTTTTCTTTCATTTCCTCAATACACAGGAACTTTGTAAAGATGTAAAGAAAAGTTTTCCTGATTTATGAAAGAAAAGGATGTACATACTGTATCAATTAAAGGAACGATTCATAAAGCTTGTACATGTGTGTCTGAACAAGTTTTAAAAGCAACAAATGCACACACATCAAGGACATTCAAAAGTTACACACCAGCTAGATGAGGAAAAAATCATTTACCATTTATTACGGCAATATGGTTGGAAATGCTATTAACAGCGGCCTTTTGAAGGGATAGTTCACCCAAAAATGAAAATTCTGTCATTAATTGCGCACCCTCATGACGTTCCAAACCCATAAGACCTTTGTTCATCTTCGGAACACATTAAGATATTTTTGAGGAAATCCAAGAGCTTTCTGACCCTGCATAGACAGCAACACATCCACGTTCAAGGCTTAGAAAGGTAGTAAGGACATTGTTAAAATAGTCCATGTGACATCAGTGGTTCAACCTTAATTTTATGAAGCTACGAGAATACTTTTTGTGCACAAAGAAAGCAAAAATAGCAACTTTATTCAATATATAATTTTCTTCTGTGTAAGTTTTTGATGCCACAAGAGTACCACATGAAAGCGTGTCGAAGATTGACAGAAAAGACAAGACATCATCTTTGTTTTCTTTGCACACAAAAAGTATTCTCACAGCTTCATAAAATTAAGGTTGAACCACTGATGTCACATGGACAATTTTTTTCATATCCTTACCGCCTTTCTAAGCCTTAAACGTGGATGCGTTGCTGTCTATGCAGCATCAGAAAGCTCTTGGAATTGATCATAAATATTTAATTTGTGTTCTGAAGATGAACAAAGGTCCTAAAGGTTTGGAACCACATGAGGGTGAGTAATTATTGACAGAATTTTCATTTTAGGTGAACTATCCCTGTAAGAGACCTTTGATTTCAGCAAGTCAAATGCCGTAATACGCATCTTAGCCTTTAGTAACATGTAAGACTCAAATCATTTGTTAAAATACACCGGTAATCTCATTACTGACCCCCCCATTACACATCCTAAAGGATCTTCTCTTACAACAAATCTCAGTGAAGCCAAGCATTAATTACTGACTTTAAAAGAGAACAGACAAATCATGACCTAGCAGGGTAAACTCTTTCTTCGCTCAGCAGCAGACCTTTAAGAACAGGCTTTAAGGGATATCATGACATTCAGAAGGGGTTATAGCCATCTGTGCTGTTACCGCCTCTGAAAACACAACAACAAGCACAGCGACTGGAACATTTTTCAAGGGCGTGTTTGTATTGATATGGTGTACTGTGAGGGGGCACAGAAGATCTGATGCCATAGACGGACACTGAAAATCTGGGTCAGTGTGTGTGTGTGGACTGTGTACACATGAGACGGAGATACAGAGAAAGGCCAGTGGGCTGCTGGTAAGCGAGTTGTGAGGTGCCGCGGAAACGGAAGAGATAAGATTAATGGGTTTAAAATGCAGTGAACGAGACTCACTAAATGAGGACTGAGTTTATTAATATTCATCAGGAGACAGACGTTCCATCACAGCAGCTGAGAAACAGATAGCAGCACCATCGGCTCACCAAGCCAATAATACATCTGAAATTAAGTCGTCGCTATGACAGAGGCCTGTATTTATTATTTGTTCACTAAATATGACAGTAGAAATTGGTGTACAAACAGTGTTAGTGAATAAAAAACAGATTTAATAGCTACTTCTACAGCTTATGAACAGCGAGAAGAAGAACCGAATCCAACAGTAAAAAGATAAAAATGAATCCAGAGAGCCCCCCCAAAAAGAAACTGGTACGATCCAGTTTGCTCCTACCGTTGCCCTCGGATACATCAGTGAGAAACAAGAATTGGGAACTGCAGCTGCCCAGTTACCATAGTTACGGGATGGAGAGGAAGAGCGGGAGACTCAGAGAGAAGTAGCTGTAGTGGTGCAGGGGAGGTTCATCTCGCACATCGAGCCCCATGATGGTCCCACAGACAGCGAGACTTTGAGGGGAACCTAAGAATAGAGAAAAATAAACCGGGATCACTGGAGCGCCTATATCTTCTGATCTACATCTGCTGCATCATTTAGTTTTACTGTAATTTAAAGTCAGGCTGTAGGAGGAAATGCAGTGCAGCTTAATTAGGTTACCAATCAAAAGCTATGACACAGTGAAGCGCCTTTATAGTGGACAAATCTGTTTGAAAGTCTGTCTGATATGATTAAGGCTTCTATTAGAGCTATTAAATGTGTCTGAGCAACAAAGAAGAAACTAAATAGATGATGGCATGTTACTTTCTCTACACCCAGACGTTCTTCTTTATACTAAGATAAATTGACCCGTCATTTAAATGAAGCTGTGTGGGAGTTCACTTACAGAGAGATTCACTCCACAGTTTTCAATGTGCTGAAGAGATTCCATTGTCTTCTTCACCAACACTGTTCATCAACATAATATTCAAAATATTTAAATGACCAATGCTTGCTATCTTATTGTGACCCTGGACCACAAAACCAGTCTTAAGTTAAATGGATATATTTGTAACAATAGCCAAAAATACATGGTATGGGTGAAAACGATCGATTTTTCTTTTATGCCAAAAATCATTAGGATATTAAGTAGGGATCATGGTCCATGAAGATACTTTGTAAATTTCCTACCGTAAATGCATCAAAACGTATTGTTTGATTAGTAATATGCATTGCTAAGATTTTCATTTGGACAACTTTAAAGGCGAAAAATTACCCTTGTGTGGTTTTGGGTCACAATTGATCATATGCTATCTAATTTTTTTTTTTTTTTTTTATGAAATATTCTGGGTAAAATAAACGTACAAATAAATGTACAATTGAACCAAAAATTAAACTAAAATAAAAAGCATTTAATGAAAATAACAATATAAAAAACAAAAAATAAAATGAACTAAATATGTCTTAAAATTAAACAAATATAAATAAGACAAAAAAAAACAAACAAACAAAACTAATTTATAATATTAATAAAAACTTTAAAGGGGGCATCGGATGCCCATTTTCTACAAGTTGGTAAGATTCTTTAGGGTCTTCATGAAATGTCTACAATATACTTAAAATTAAAATTCCTCAATGGTCGTGTAAAACACCTATTTTCCTTGACAAAAACAGCTTTTTTCACACTGACCCATTGCATGTCTCTTTAAATGATAATGAGCGACTGTTTTCTCTGCCCCTTTCTTCCACTTTTCATTTATTTGGTGGCGCTTTTCCATTAAAAAACATTAGTGGCTCTGATGTCAGGAGAAAAAGGAGTGAATGTATTTTTTATCATTGTAGTGTGGTTGTGTCCACACAGTTCTAAGACACAATAATATGCAAACACCATGTAAAAGTGAATTTTGCATCCGATGTCCCCTTTAATAGTATAAAATTTATACTAAAACAAGACCGCAGGAAAAAAAAGAAGAGATTATTAACTCAGAGCTAGTTAAAATGAATTTGTATTTCACCCAAATTATTTCTTTTATGTTCATATAACAGGATGTGTGTGGTCTCTCTCACCAGCAAACTGCTCCAATTGTGATATCTCCACTTCAAACAGCAGCTCATCATGGATTTGAGCCACCAGCCTAGCAGAATAAAGGCACACAGAAACTAAAACAGAACCATCAATCTTAACATGAAGATATAATAACCACACCATGGCCACCAAACCATGATGTGTTGTTTAGTTTCTGGAGTGTGGTGGCAATATTGCATGAGACGTGTCAAGTTTTCTTATTGCTCTACATTGGTCTGGAAGCCATCTATTGCAGGCATAGCTCCTAATACTTGCTGAACAGAATAGAAAGACTTGGATGGAGGGGAGAGGAGAAAGAACAAAGGAGGAGGGACACAGAGAGATGCTAACAAAGATAAATGAGTGTAATATATAGAGCTGCACTGGAAGTTGAATGATTCACACAGATGGGGGAGAGGGAGAAAAGAGAAAGAGAAGATCAGGGCTATGTAGAATAAGAATAAAAGGAAAGATATCTTTGGATAGGAAAGAATCAATGAAATTTAGCATTTATAAACTTGAAATCCTAAAAATGTATTAGCATATGTGACCATGGACCACAAAACCAGTCATACGTGTCAATTTTTCGAAAGTTGAATAAATAAGCTTTCCATTGATGTATGGTCTGTTATGATAGGACAATATTTGGCCGAGATACAACTATTTGAATATCTGGAATCTGAGGATGCAAAAAAATAAACATATTGAGAAAAATCGCCTTTAAGGTTGTCATAAAAGTTTTGACATAAAAGATAAATCAATAATTTTGACCCAAACAATGTATTTTTGGCTATTTCTTCAAATATACCCCAGTGACTTAAGACTGGTTTTGTGGTCCAGGGTCACACATGTAAGAGTTAAAGGGATATTTCACACAAAAATTCTGTCATTAATTACTCACCCTCATGTCGCTCCAAAACCGTAAGACCTTCATTCATTAAGATATTTTTGATTAAATCCAAGAGCTTTCTGACCCTGCATAGACAGCAACGCAACTTTTTTGTGTGCAAAGAAAACAAAAATAATAAACGTGGCAGTTCTGTTGCTGTCTATTCTTCTGTGGAACATGAAATAAATCACATTCAAAGATTTTTTTTCACCCATACTATGGAGATCAGTGGTCACCAAAAAGTTTTTAATATTCTACAGAACAAACAACAAAGTCATTCAGGTTTGGAACAACAAGATGGTGACTAAAGATAACAGAAATCTAATTTTCTAGGTGATTTATCCCTCCTAACTATTTGAAACTTACTGTAAACTGCTACCGCACTTCCTATATACAAAATGTATTATTCAGGTACACATGGGATTATAAGAGAGGGAGAAAGTGGAAAGTTGGATGGATGAACGGAGGAAAGTACCTGGCAGTGTTAGAGGCAGAAGCCACTTGAGAGCAGATTCTGATCATTGCCATTTTGGCTAGGTCTGCAGCTGAGCCTGATGGGATACACACACAGCCATTGTGATGATTTTAGATGTGGCAAACATTACAAACACACAAGTAGAAATGCACACAATACCCTGTAGTACAAAGTTGACCGCCTGTCTCTCCGCTTGGTTTCGAAGGCTCCAGTCAGCGGAGTGGATGTGAGGGAGGGAACGGCGCCTTCCCATTATGGACTTGACAAAACCTAAGGCATCAATAAGAAAGAACACACACAGCAACTTACACACTCATTCAGCCTTATTATACTCAGTCACTCATTCACACACAGATTCTTTACGAATCACTCATGCTAGTGCATTCCGGGTTAAGTCAGACAATAGGTCAAGCTTTACTCATAAACCCCTGTTGGAAAAGAGTGAGGTCAGCCAGTGGACTAATTCGGAAAATCTTTTTCCCAGAAGCACGGTGACGCCAGGGGCACAAAGTTATGGGGCACAAAGAGGCAACACTGCATAGGTGTAACAGTGTTGAAGAATGTGTGTGGACCGTTGTGGGTATGTCATATGAACAGATATCACTGATGATGCATCACAGGAATGTGAGGTAGTTTTTTTCTGCTATTTTAGATGATGAGAATGGGTGTTTTGTTTTTCATGTGCAAAATGTGTGTGACAGTAACGTTGCCAGTGCATGTTACTTTTCAAACATGCGTACTGTGGTCACAAATATTTGAACACATAAATAACACACCCAGCCCAACCCTCATTTCATTCCAAACCTGTCTGACATTCTTCTCTCTACATTACAGAAAAGACAATGGTTTGAACAATGCTTTCATTATTTTGTGTATGTACAGAGACACACACACACACACACACACACACACACAAAGTCAAACATTTTTGAACAGTAACTTTTTCAATGTGTTTTTTCTGCTCACCAAGCCTGCATTTAAACCCAAAATTCAGAAAAAGCAGTAATATTGTGTAATATTTTTTCTATTTAAAATAACTGCTTTCTATTTTAATACATTTTAAAATATGATGCTTTAAATTGACCAAAAGTGATAATAAAGACATTTACAATGTTCTAAAGGATCATGTGAAGACTGTAATAATCCTGAAAATTCAGCTTCACAATCGCAGAAATAATTTACATTTTAAAATATATTCAAATACAAAACAGTTATTTTAAATAGTAAAATTATTTTCAAATTTAACTGATTTTGCTGTACTTTGGATTAAATAAATGTAGGCTTGGTGAGCAGATGAGACTACTTAAACTTTAAAAATCGTACTGTTCAAAAACTTTTGTCTGGTAGTGTGTGTATATATATATATATATATATACACACACACACACACACACACACACACACACACTATACACACAAAAGATCAATATATATATATATATATAGATCTTTTGTGTTGCATAGAAGAAAGCAAGTCATACAGGCAAAAAAAAGTACTTTAATAAAATGAAACATAAAAACAAGTGACATCTGCAAACATATTTCCTTTAAACAAACTTCTCAGAATCATATTTGCAGGTCATTTTAACTAACTGGTGGCCAAAAAAGTATCCAAACCACTTTTTGTAAGAGAGCTTGTGTTGGTTTTCTTTGCATTAACAAAATATCAAACCAACTTACACTAATTTTCAATGACATACATTCATTTTTTAATGAGTTCCTCCCCTCTCATGCTAAACACAAAAGATAATACTTTAATATTAATGTTTGTATTGGTAACAAAAATGTTTCACAGAAAAAAGTCATTCATACAGGTTCAAAACAGCATAAGGGTGAGTAAATAATGACAATATTTTCGGGTGAAATAATTTAAGTATCCAAATACTTTTTTGGACCATTGTGGTTCAGGTTCTCTCCATCACAGTATGCATCAGCAGAATATGTCATTCTCCTTTTCACCTCTGAGAAAGGTCTCGTATCAGTCTCGTCTCTCTCGCATTAGGCTACATGAATGCTTCTCTAAATCAAAAGGCAGCCCAGGGAGTCTCCCTGAGCAGAAGATTAGACGCAATCACACTCCTACTGGAACTCCCTGTTCTAGAACAGATTACTGAGAGAGAAAGCTCAGTCTTCACAGGCCTTCTCTGTTTCATTTTCTTGAATTTCTTTTCTTAGAATTCGATACATTTCCAGCTAAAATGATAGCAGGTGTTTTGTTGCTGGGTAAGAGGCTGTGCAGGCATGTCAGTGAATCCAGTATTGATTGTGTAATGAGCGCACTGGAGGGAACTTTCAGTCCTGGAACTTCAGTTTCAATCTGCTTCTGCCTGTTTGATGAGTAACTCTGAAGTTTCTGCATACCTTACAATGATCGAATACATTTTCTAACAAATTTGTCAATTTACAGTAATAAGACTATTAGCCATCAGAACTGGAACACTGACTCATTTTTTTTTCTCCATATTCTGACTGATTTTCTGATTGAAGGCAATACATTAAAATCTATTAAATGTTTGATAGCAAAGGTACAGTCAAAAGCCTGTATTTTCCATTGGTAAGGAGGAGTGCTTTCTCTGCAGGTTCCCATAATATTTGTGGCTCTTTCAAATTTCAGCTGATAAGGAGATGATTTATTTCAAGAACAAGAGGTTTTAACTACTAACCAGTTCAGACCGAGTTAACACAAAGACATAAAAGCAGTGATAACTCTGTATATTAGACTCAATCTGATAATGCCCAACAACAACAACAAAATATAGCTACAAATCTAAAAGTCTCTGTTATTGCTAAATACGAAATATTATTGCTATTGGTATTTCCTTACTTATTATTGGATCTTATTTTTAGCTGTTAATCATTCATACTTAACTAAAATTTTATGTCACCTTCTATTTAGCATTGCTATACACACTATTAATATTTCTCATGCCAATACAGCAGACCAAAAAAAAGTCCAAGTCGAGTTGCAAGTCCTCAACTTTAAGCTTCATGTCCTAAAAAAGTCATTAGTGCCGTTTGCCCAAATTAGTGTCTCTGTATAAATTACTACAGTAAATTTAAAGTCAATAACAGTCTATAGTAAGAATAATTGCAAAGATACAATAATTAGTGGTGTTTCATTGAGGAATGAATCACTGTTTGTGAACAAATATAGGAATAACTGAATAAATAATTTATTTTAAGTCCACTGTTTTATTTGTTTATGATTCAGTGATTTGAATGAATCAACTGAATCAGTTGGGGTCCTAGTTTTGGTATCAAAATATATCATTTCCATACCAAAACTGCATATTTTACAGTTACCGCTATGCAGATTGATCATAAACACAGCTAAGCTTCCTACCACAGTGGCCATCCTTCACAAAACTAATATCTACCACAGTTTTATGTTATTTTAGTAGAATGTAAAATGTTTCAATATAAGTATTTCAGTCAAATGGAATTTATGCAATATTTCAAACTTTTAACCCACGTGAGAATATAAGCCCGCCGCAACAGTTTAAAATCAGCCCTATTCCGTGGAAATTATTTATTTTATGGAATTTTTTATAGAATTGGCTATTTAAATACGCCACACATCGATAGCAACTCCTTGATGCCTGAAAATTATATTCAATATGTTTGCGGGAGCGGGATAAGAAAACAGTCTTGCGCAAGGGTTTAATACAAAAACGCACACAATGAATGGAGACTACAGAACGCAAAAGCTAAATCCCAGACATTTTGGGGCGATTTATGAATCTCGGCTGGATGCAAGTCTGATGTATGGTCAGCCTAATTATGTTGATAAAAACAATACAAGCGCTCACTTAGTGAGTCCCTCTCTGGCTCAGTGCCAAAAGCTGTGCTAATTATACCATTGTAATCATACGCTATATCGATCAGAAGTCTTGTTCTTGCCGAGTCACAGGGTTCAAGTCCAAGTCAAGTCTCGAGTCACTGTTGTCAAAGTCTAAGTCGAGTCTCAAGTCTTCTTTGATTATGTCGAGTCAAGTCACAAGTCATCAAATTTGTGACTGGAGTCCGAGTCCACAACTTTAAAATAATTTAAAATAATCCACCTTTTTTCCCCCGTGAGAACAAGCACGGCCATTTGCTGCTTGATAATGCAAATGAACACACTGGTTTGTAGTGCAAATAGTTTTACTGTTTACTTCACGTTGTTATTCTTATCGTTATTTCCCTATAACGGATATGTCTCACCCAAAGGCTTACTTCCATGTCCAAGTGCACTTGATCTTTTTAAGCAACACTGAGATGAAACTAGATAGAATATAATGCCAGCAGAAAATGTAACCATGTGAGTCACAGTATGAAAAGTGAAAGAATGAGACTGTGTGACTTAAAAACCACGATGTGTGTAATATTAGTAAAAGTGTGGCCTAACGGCAGCTCTATACACACTGAACTGTGAAGTGAGTGAGTTTTTCCAACCCTACTCTTTGTTTATCACACACACCGTGTTCATGGCAGTGCTGGATGGTGTGCTGAATGAAGGCCGGCACCTCTCTGTACGTCTGTAGAAAAGTGTCCTGAAAACGACTAGCCTCCTCTGCACTCACACCCAGAATACCAGACAACCGCTCTCTTCCTGTGTGTCAGGGTGTTGAGAAAGAGAGAGAGAGAAAGTCAGTGGACTAAAGCGAGAGAACAGAAATATGCTTAAAACAGTTCAAGGTGAGACAAAAAGACAAAATGAGGTGAGATGAGGCACAGAATGATTTTGAGAAATAGGTTAAACTGAGCACCCCATTCTTCCAATGTTGCTATGACGACAACTACCATGACAACAAATGTGTTGACATAAAAACTAGATATTACGGGAGAGTGCTGACTTTTGCCTCTACTGATTTTGCTAATGTTAAACAACACACAATATTAATACTTCTATTCACCAAAGATACTGAGCAAAAGTCATAGTAAAGACATTTGTTTTTTGTTTTTGCTCTTAAAAAACACTTTTCCTCTCATTTTTCAGATATGCTTGTGAGTCAAGAGTTACAACAAAGAATCCATGCACTCAAAATGAGATACTATAGAACCATTTTTGGCATCTCGTACAAGGGCCACACCACAAATTAATCAGTGAGAAATATTATTAGGCGTGAAGCAGGACAGTATGAAGATCTCCTTACTGTAGTCAGAAAGAAAGAGCTAAAATGGTACAGAAAATGTAGTCAGAGCCAATAACCTGTCCACACTAATCCTCCAATGTAGCATCCCAGGCTGCAGAGAAATAAGTGAACTGATCATATTGCAGATTGGACCATGAAAAGCTTCACAGAGACGCAGGCAATAGCACACGACCGAGACAAGTGGTCAGATGTTCAAGAGCGCAGCGACCTGACGACCACATCAGGTCACTGGACTGATGATGATGATGATGATGATGAAAGACATTTACATTATTACAAAGGATTTATATTTTAAATAAATGCTGTTCTTTTGACCTAGGGATAGTTCACAAAATTATGTAGTTTTATACCTGTATGAATTTTTTATTCTTCTGTTGAACACAAAAGGAGATATTTTGAAGAATGTGGGTAAACAAACAGTTGACAGTAGCCACTGATGTGCATAGTATGGGAAAAAATACAATGGAAGTCAATGGTCAACTGTTTGGTTAACAACATTCTTCAAAGTATATTCTTTTATGCTCAACAAAAGAATGAAATTCATACAGGTTTAGAATGACATAAGGCTGAGTAAATTATTAAAGGAATCTTATATTGGTTTTGCCCTTGACTATACCTTTATTCCTTAAAGTGGCACAACCTGTTTTCATCATTGATAATAATAAATGTTTCCTTTCATCATGTGACACTGATGAAAACAGTTATTTTATATTGTAATATTTTTAGTGCTGTTGTTTGACTTTTTCTTAAATTAATCACGATGAATCCCACTTAACATTAAATTTTTTAAAAATACTTTTATATTGCAATAATTTCACATTCAATATTTAAATTAATATAGAAACAACATGAAGACGATACATTTTTAATATTTGTTAAATGGCATCTTTTTTTTATGACTGAAGGTAAGCATTACTGATACCAATATCACTAATGGTCTCTAGGAAATAGTTCTCTTTTTCCTAATATATAACCATTGACTACAGCCATGTACATGTGTACTTGCAATTAAAGAGAGCGTACTACGAGCAGAGTATAACTGCTGACAGGACACAAAAATTTGTTTTTACTGACATATGGCCTGACAACATCTCATCTGATCGCAGTTCTCTGTTGTTCTACGGAAGCCGACTTGTCACCTGTACCATTTCCGTGCTCATTTGACTAGCGCCTGGCGCTGAGGCAAAGTGGAGTGCGCGTCTAAAAAAAAGTCTCCTGTTTGATGTGGTCATAAAGATGTTCTAAATCTAAATAAACACTTCTTGTCAAGAAGAGAGACAGAAGCAGCAGTTGTGAGTGTGGTGGCCAGCCCTAGCCTGGCCACTGCATTAACTGCCTTAAATATTTTTAACACCGTTAAACTGGAAAAATGAATTGCAGAAACTGTGGTCATTAACATGCTAATTTTGACAGCACTAAAGATTTCACAATATTACTGTTTTACTGTATTTTTAATCAATAAATGCAGCCTTAAGGAGCTCAAGAGACTTCCTTCAAAAACATTTAAAAAATGTAGCTGCAAGTAGGGATTACATTTAAGCACATAAGAAAAGACATTGTGTTAACATAGCTGTACTTACCTAAATTAATGATTTCAAAAAAGCATTTTTGGCAAATACAGGTAATTTACCATAGAAATATAATGATTTTTAACACTTATGACTATTATAGTGCCACCTATGCTCGAATTTCCATTACATGTTGAAAGCTTGTATAGAATCATCTACTGCATATGCTCAACCAGTTTTGAGTTTTCGTTTAGGATTTATAGGCTTTTGGGAATAATTGGCCTTTTAAAAATGACCTTGTTGTAGCTTTCTGAAGTGTAAAATTTAATATTTTTTGTTCAATTATGGATTAGAGAGTTTTACTGCAGCGGTTTTATTGAGATTGAGTGAAAACTCAATGAAAAAGCTGTCTGGAATGTGGCGGTCTATATATGATATGAATATATGTATTTGTGAAAACGTGCACAATCATTTATGGCTTTGAAAAATGCAATATTTCTATTAAATTTCCCACAGACCTTTGGGGCCACGAGTCAAACAGGTCCACCGAATTTCATTCCGATCAGCCTCTGTTAACCTTGTCTAAGAGGTGCTCAAACTTCATTGAGTGAATTTTTTTTTTTGAGATACGCAAATGTCCTCATAGGCACGTGTGACACTTTGGGCACTTTTAGGACAAATGTTTGTGTATGTTTAGCCATTTTTATGTTTTTTTTTCCCCTCTTATAGTGCCACCAAGTGGCCAAGCTCTGCGATTTTTGTCCTGTGACCTCAGATTAAGCTCTTACGTAAGTGTTACGAGTTGGGCGAAGATATCTTATTCTGTTCAGGAATTTTATTTTTATAGGCATTTTATTAAAAGTGGTCCTGCCCCTTTCGAACGTTTAGGCGTCCCTTTGTGACGGTGAGTCAAAAGTCCAACTTTTTTTTGATAATTATTGACATTCACCTTAAAAACCTAAGGACTAGTTCGCAAAAAAAATCCAAAATACACAAAAAATTAGCCAGGCTCACAATCTAATCTGAGGCATGCGTTTGGTACGGCGTGAGACCAACTGAGCCTGCAACTGATGGAGTTATGAGCGTTTTCACACCCCTATCAGGCTAAATGGGGTGAGCCTTGGTGACGTTGTCTGTGGTGTAAGTACTACCATCCCTCTAATTTTCAAGTGTCTACAACTTACAGTTTGGTCTGTTTTCAGTTTTACATGGAGATTGCTGATATTTGGCCATTCTAAAGGTCATTGCACACAGAGTCAGAAACTTTCGTTTGTGTTATTTTTATTTATTTATTTATTTATTTTTTTTGCTTGTAACCTATGCTACTTCCAATAGTTTATGCGCAGTGACCTGTTGAATAAAGCAGGATGGTGTTCATTTACCAGCACGATTCAGGCTCATTTTTATCTGACCTTCTGTCTGCCTGTAATTGAGATTATTTCTAGACAGAGAGAGAGAGATTAATATATCAAGCATGTGAGCAGAGAGATGAAGGCAGCAGTAGGCACATAGAAGTTCTCACTGGTTGAGATCATTTGCTCTCTAGTGCCCCTTCTTTTGCCTAATTACTCCAACCTCTGCATCTCTAAACCATCCTTTTCTCTGGGATACTCAATAGTTAGTCTCTCATATTCTGACCCACTTGTGTGTGTGTGTGTGTGTGTGTGTGTGTGTCCACCCCTCCCCCTCGCCTATGAGTGTGTGTGTGTGTGTGTGTGTGTGTGTGTTTTTGATTGTCTTCTACACTACACCTCCTTTTAGTATTCGGTAACCATGGCAATCCTTCGCTTTCTGCAAGATTATCAACATATGCTGACACTGTAGCGCTCTCACCCCCTCTTTCTCTCACTCACTTTCTACCAGCACTCAGTCACTCATTATTCCCTTCCTCACGCCGTCTCTGTCTTTCTCGGTTTTCCTGAGATGACATTATGGTCGAAATGGAAATGTTTCGTTCTGGCACAGTAAGCCTTACGCCTTTGTGAGAGTGCAATAAATGTCTTTTTCTGTGTTCAGCAACTTAATGCTCACAAACACATTTTGGTGAGCCACTTGTGAGATGCTGGACTGAAAAATATAAACGAGAGGGAAAAAAAAAAAACAGAGATACATTCAAGCTGACCCAGTTGAAGTAAAGTAGAACAGTGACACCCTCCTTCTGTCCCTCTCTCCCCTCCACACACACATAATAAGATTCTTCTCTAGTAAGGTTGTAGTCATGGAGGCCACATTCTGGGAGATCTCTGTTAGCAACCACTATGAACAATAAGGCTCTCTGCACTTGACTCATGGAGCAAAGCCCTCCAGTCTGGGTCACAACCTCTCTCTTTATTTCTTCTGATTTGTTCCAATGGAACAAATCCAATCTGTTAAATTCTAAAAAATCAATTTATGTATCTCTACTTTGCCTATGCCTCAAACTTCCCTATCTGACTAAATACAGTTACTTTGCATTTTTTAAACAGCCAATTATGTTTTCAAATATTCATTCAAATATTTTCCCTTAATTTTTTCTTTTCATTTAAGTTTTCAAATTCATAATGTTATTTTTTT
Organism: Cirrhinus molitorella; assembly: GCA_033026305.1. NCBI lineage: Eukaryota > Metazoa > Chordata > Actinopteri > Cypriniformes > Cyprinidae > Cirrhinus > Cirrhinus molitorella. The sequence goes on along the minus strand of CM065118.1, from coordinate 15,736,038 downwards.
GCATCTATCATTCCATTGTTCTATCTATCTATCTATCTATAATTCTGTTTCTATTATTATATCTATCGCTCTATCGTTATATATACAATATGATACTTTTATTCTAAAAGAATGCATTAAATTGATAAAAAAAACATTCTATTGTTATATCTATCATTACATCTATCGTTCTATCTGTTGTTTTGTTTCTATTGCTCTATCATTCTATCTATCCCTGTTTCCAGTTTCCAAATTCAAGATGTCCCCAGTTTTTTTAAAGGGTACACTAGTATTTTTTTAAAGAAATTAATACTTTTATTGGCGCCAATAGCCTTGTGGGCAGTGCGCCGACATGTGGTGCAGTTGTGCCTCGGGTGTCCCGAGATCAAATCCCGCCTCGTGGACCTTTCCCGATCCCACCCTGCCTCTCTCTCTCTCCCCCACTCACTTCCTGTCTCATCTCTACTGTCCTGTCAAGAAAAACTGAAAAATGCCAAAAAAAAAAAAAAAAAAAAGAAAGAAATTAATACTTTTATTCAGCCCTGACGTCCGACTGCTGATATTAATAATGTAATATAACATATACAATATAATACTTTTATTCTGAAAAAATGCATTAAATTGATCAAAAGTAACAGTAAAGTCATTTATAACGTTACCACAGATTAACTGTTTTATTTGGTTTCATATTCCTTAAAAATCCTGATGAAAAATGTTTCAGTTCCATAAAAATATTAAGCAGCACTAACTGTTTTCAACATTGACAATAGTAAGAAATAATTATTGAGCACCAAATCAGGAGATTATAATGAATTCTGAAGGATCGTGTGACAATGAAGACTGCTGGCTGCTGAAAATTCTTTAAAATGCTTTAAAATGTAATAGTCATATTTTACAATATGACTGTTTTTAGCTGTATTTTTTGATCAAATAAATGCAGTTTTGTTGAGCAATGGAGACTACTTTCAAAAACATTTTCTGAAACGGTTAAACAATAGTACAGTTCATTCAAAAATTAATTTCTGTCATCTATTCACTCACATGTTGCTTGAAAATGATATATTTCCCTGTCTGCTGCTTTTGAATTCACATCTTATTTGCCTAAAGAAGTGTTGCTAGTAATGGCCTTTTGACTCTACATGTTCCAATGTGGCATCACCCTATCAGCGCTGTCAGGATGTCATTTTCTTGCAGCTCCACAGCAATTAGTAACATGGTATTTATGGCTCAGGGGAGTGCCCATGAGCAAAGATGGCAACAAGCAGGAGTTCATGGTACTGCGTGCAACAACCACTGGAGAGAAGCTGAGTGGTCTAAGTTAGCAAAACAGCACTTTTAAATGGGTGATAAAATTCATGATAAATATTGACATATTCTGCAGTTCCTGTGAATCAAAAATCAAATCAAAGTTAATTTCTAGAGCAATTTTCTTTTTGGGTTTACCAAAGCGCTGTACAAGCATAATCAAAATAAAACAATTTTACACATAACAAAAATAACAAACATTAACACTAAAACAAACACATAAGTCAGCTTTTTTAAGCAAGTTTTAAGACTAGATTTAAAAACAGTGTTTGGGCCTGCCTAACATGTAAAGGAAAGTCATTTCAAAGTTTTGGGGCTGCAACAGCAAAAGCCCGGTCACCCCTGCTTTTCAGCCTTGTTTGAGGTACAACCAAGAGTAAATGTGCATCATGCGATGGATCATGCAGCTGAATTAAGTCAGAAAGGTAACTTGGTACCAGTCCATTTAATGACTTGTAAACTAAAACCTTTAAGGGAACCCTGGGTATTAAGGTTTTTTACGGCTTAATATATCGTAAATGAAATATGTAGTAGAAAACCCATGAAAGATTCAAGTCAGTGGTTTTCAAACCCTGGGTCGTGACCCTCAGATGTGTCGCAAGACTTCAAAAATGTGTCGCCAGGATGACCTGAGGAAATTGTATAGCCTATATGTATGTATGTATGTATGTGCAAAGTGCAAGATTCAAGGAGGAAGGAAGCCAGAACCAGCAAACTTAACTTTAATAACTAAATATGTAAAACTTTAATAACTAAATAAACAAACAACAAAATGAAAGCGGCAGCTGCATCACGCGGAATCCAATGTGTATTTTGCTCTCTGTTTTGCAGTGTTGAACATTGCAGCCAATCACAAACATATCTGTTAATTTCTGAAACGCAATGGCCAATCAGTCAGTCAATGGCGTTTCAGTTAGTCAGAATCCACTCGCCAAATTTTTGTTCAATCCTGAGTTCTGGAAACAAGCGGATCCTCACATTATAACCAATTGTAGAGGCAATGTAAATAAGAGATTTAATTGTACTGTGTAACGAGATTCATGTATCATAGCAGAATTTTCTGAGATCGCGATAAACTAAAATGAGTGTCCGCTTTTTAGTGATTAAGCTTTGCGCGCTTTCCCGTCTATATATAGTCCATTCGGAATTTGAATACAAGATGTTTTGATGCTGCTCAGAGGACCAACTTGCTGCAAGTTTCAGGAGTGACACATATATCGGCATATATATATGGGGGATTCGCCTAAAATCTCTTTTTTCTTTTTTATATATACATGGGTCGTGTCAATTTAAAAAGGTAAAATAGGGTCCCTCTTAAAAAAGTTTGAAAACCACTGGTTTATAGTCTCTTTCAGTAGCTGTTTCAGTAGTAAGCCATATTCCAGGTCTTAATCCAGGGTTCCCTTTAAATTCAATTCTAAAACGAACAGGAAGCCAATGAAGAGAGGCCAGTATGTGTAATCTGTTCACTCTCACGCATGCTTGTTAACAGACGAGAAGCAGCATTTTGTACCATCTATAAATGTTTGAGGGAGGTCTGATTGATACCTACATACAGGCCATTACAATAGTCAAGACGGGTTGTGATAAAAGCATGTATGGCCTTTTAGAGAAAAAAAGACTTGACTTTGGATAATTGCCTGTTAACTGTAGATTGAAGTGATGGTGTGCATGCATTATGGGTTGGTAACAGTTCTCACCAGCTCCATAAACCACAGAGTAGACGATACGCTTGGCATGCTCTCTGTCCTCCAGACTCACTCTGTCCTCACTCATACCCTTCCTAAAGACAAAAACAGAGACATTTATGTAATGAAAGTGCTAGCAGTGCTGGTATGCTGGAGGCATCAGTGTTTGCACAGTAACAGGGGCATGTCTTATTGCATTAGAGCAGCGGCCAGTGTTGGGTCAGCACTCACACTTTATCATATCAAAATCTCAGCTCTTTGGGGTGAGCAACACACACATACATACATAAAAGAAGGAATATGCTAACAGAAATTCTTTGATTATCTGGGGTCACACACACAAACTGGGCTCATGTCAGCAACCAAATCACACTTTGTCTCGACAGGCCTGTCACCGTGCGCTACGGTAACCGTGGAGATGTGAACATCAGACTGATCCCCTCGCATCTCTCTCGATCATTTCTCTGTCTTGCTCTCTGTCTGCTTGACTGCACACAGCCTCAGGGAGAAACACACAGACTGGTACTGCAGGACACATTGCCCTCTTGTCAGCCTGTTTATTACCTTTTGCGTGTGTGACAAATGGAACATCCAGCATTCTTTAAACTCTTTCTGGTCAATTTTTCTTTTGGTGACTTTTTAACCTGTTACCCAAAGTATGAATGCATGTCAAGTCTCTAATAACTACTAGAGATGCCACAAAAATAAACACTTTTTAACTGTTTGACATATAATATTTTTTTTTAAATAATAATAAAACTAATTATAAAAAATAACAATAAAAAAATAGCACTTTTAATGAAATAAAATATAGTATTAAAAATAAAAAGATAGCATTATAACATAAATTGTTTCATTTACAAAAAAATGCTATTGCTAAAAATGTGCACGCCTTCCAAAATTGTGCGCTCATTAAATAATTATTTTGCTTCCAGAATAAAAAATTCATAATAATTTACTCATCCCCATGGCATCCAAGATATCCATGTCTTTCTTTTTTCAGCTGAAAAGAAATGAAGGTTTTCGAGAAAAATATTCCAGGAATTTTCTCTATATAGTAGACGGGTTGATGGTCTAAACCGCAGTTTCAGTGAAGCTTCAAAGGATTCTACACGATTCCATCTGAGAAATAAGGGTCTTATCTAGCAAAACAAATATACAAATATATTTTCTAAAAAAATATATATAAATAAATATATATATATAAATAAATAAAAAATTATACATTTAACCACATTCACATGTAATCAAGTTGGAAAGGTCACGTGACATAGGCGGAAGTACCGACCCAGTGTTCACAAAGCAAATGTGCAAAGAAAGTCAAATGCCCTTTACAAAAAAAGGTAAAACAATGATGGATGATTTTAAAGTTGAATGAGAAAAGGAGATGGAGTTTTTTTTACTCTACCTTACCCTTTTTCTGAACTGTAGTAGACAGACAAAGAACTAACCATACATGACCTTTCCAACATGATTATGTAATACGTAAAGTCACGGACACACATCACAGAGCTACTCCAAGGCGATTTTTTATTTAATTTAAGAAAATTATCAATCGTTTCGCTACATAAGACCCTTATTTCTCAGCTGAGATTGTGTAGAACCATTTGAAGCTGCATTTAAACTGCAAGTTGGACCTACAAAACACTGGCTCTCACTGAAGTCCACTATATGGAGAAAAATCTTGGAATGTTTTCTTCAAAAACCTTATTTTTTTTTGACTGAAGATAGAAAGACAGGAACATTTTGGATGACATGAGGGTGAGTAAATTACCAGGAATTTTTATTCTGGAAGTGAACTAATCTATTAAGAGATGTACGACAATGGGATGTCTTCATTTCTAATGGTTTAGATTAACCTTACATACACCTTCTATTCATTTTTCTGAATGAGTGCACTCATAAAAAATAAATAATACAGAAAAACAAATGTAACTTCTACATTAAAAAGTTAGGTCTGGTAAAAAACAAACAAACAAACAAAAAAGTAAATTCTATATTACGACTCAATTCAAACTTAGAAAATTAAAGCGTAAATATCAACATTATAAAATTAAGTAAAACCTACTCAACTTTTCTGATACTGGTGTTCCCAGTAATTAACAAGGTTGATTTTTTTCTGTTTTCCAGCTGTATTTACACTGTTGTATCATTGCTTTTGTTGATAGGTTTAGTAACTAGTGATTCTGTTATATCTGCAATTAATTTTCTACTCAAAATGACACATTCATACTAAGAAATGATCCACAGAATGTTACCGTCATTGTGTATTGAGTACCAAGTATTGAAGTCTCGTGTTCGGGTGAGATCTTTGGATGTTTCTGATTAACACAAACTTCGAAAGCATGGTTAATTCAGTGCTATATTAAGTAAAATCAAAGGATTGTCAAGTAAGCTTTAAAGTTACTCAAACTTTTACAGGCCAAACTAAACTTACTCATTGTCTTTGTTAAATTTACTTAACGTAAGTCGATTTCACTTGACAATAACAGGTAAATACTTAATAGTACAGTGCAGCAGCATAACAATTTACTTAAAATGCATTATTACAAATTGTTACAAAGAATTTATTAAGTAAATCCTAAGTTATTATTGTCAGTGTGTTTTGGGGTTGGTAAGATATTTTTTGAAAGAAGTCACTTATGCTCACTAAGGTTGCAAAAATTCAGTAACACTGTTAAATATTACTGCAATTAAAAAAAAAAAAAAAATGTTTTCTATTTTAATATATTTTAAAATCTAACTTATTCTTGTGATGGCAAAGCTGAATTTTCAGCCACCATTTCTTCAGTGTCACATGATTTATTTGAAATACATTTTTTTTTGTAATATTATAAATGCATTCACTGTCCATTTGATTAATGTATTACATCCTTGATGAATAAATGCATGAATTAGCTAATTATCTTACTGACTCCAAATTTAACTAAAACCAAAAACATGCATGCTAAAAAAACAAATATGTGTTCTCTATATGCATTATAGACACTTATGCTGTGTATATATGTGAGGGTGCACACCCACCACTGGGCTGCCAGCATGGTGAAGGCGTCTGCTTCAGTGTTCTGAAAGATTCTCAGCAGCTGTGGGTCAGCTGACAGGTGAGCTAAGAGACGCAGCTCCACCTGACAGAAATCTACAAACACACACACACACACACACACACACACACACACACACACACACACACACAGATTCAGATGTCATAACGACCTCCTCCAAATTTAATCTTCAGCCACGACTTTTCATAACTCTTCTTCCCAATAAAAAGATAAAAGGCAGAGAAGATGACAGTGAGTGGTGTGTGTGCTGGCATCTCTCCCATCTGTGTCAGCAGGAACAGTAATGCACCCAGCAGCTTTTCTGTCAGATAAAAGCAAATGTGTGAGAGGATAAGTTCACATTGCAATACAGACTGTGTGTATGTGTGTGAGAAAGAGAGAGAGAATGTACACTGCGGTGATTGCCAGAGTGCTGACTCACCCTCACACACAGCAACACTGGCACGCAACATAGCCCTGTATGTGGACTATGAAATAAATTGTGTGCATAAATGTATATTAACTGGCATTTCAAGTCATTCTGAACTTTATTTGATAAGGTAAAAAGGGAGAAAAAGGTCCTGAGAAGAGAACTTAGGTTGTTACTGCCCTTTACTAATGTGTTAGTGTGTGTGTGTATGTTTGCCTACAATACCAGTTTCAGGGAAGGAGGGAGAGGAAATGGCTTATCTTTGGCAGAAGCAGCAGCTCAAGTGTAAGTTAATCTGATCTAAATTGTCCAGCATCAGTTGAGCGTTTGAACAGACGATGAAGATGGTGATAAAGCTTTTCAGTTTGGATCACTGATCTATAATAGAGAACTGGATTGCTCATGACGTCATTAAAAGTGAAGCCACCGCGCCGCCATATTAGTATTCCCTAGTATTCGCATACATTCTATTGAATGAATATGAAAGTATACGATTTTAATGAGAAAACATCAAATAACAAGTCAGCGTTTTCATATCTAAAGTGTCACTGTACATTTTCACAATGCAAACATCCTAAGCATGTAAACGGTTATTTGTTTAATGTCGGGAATTCCCTCTGCTTATTAAAAATGTAAGTTATAGCCTACACGGTCACGTACATCAGATGAACATGATAAACACCTTCAACAGGTTTACAAATAACAAAGTGCTCATTCAGAAGTGTGAATAAAGATGTATGCTTTGTATACCTTAATTCGCCTTGTACAGTTATTCACTGTTTATGTAGTTAGTGTTTTTATTCGTAGGCTACAGATGGCTAATTGCTCGTTTCAACAATAACTTCGTTAACAGTGTTCATTTTGAAACAAGTAATGTTGTTAGTAAATCATTACAGAATTTGCGTGATCTGTAAGAGTCTAAAATAAATACTGCTCAATCAGGCACGTTATAAATATGCACTTCATAACTCTGAGAAACAACTACATACAGTAGCTTTATTTCTATGCTTTATTTCTAAGATTTAAATGTCAATACAACGAACAATATAGTAACAGAGGCTTGTATTGTATATTTATTGTATATTCAATTCAATTTCAGATACTAATACCATATATATGGGCATGTTTATTATTTCCTGCATAATTACGTACATAAAGAAATATCTTTTGTGTTGCATCAGTTACCTGTGTCTACAAGTGCGCAGCTGACACACACACAAAACGATTTCAAAAGATCGCTTATCCTGCCCGAAAACACCATAAACATTCCAGATAACATCTTTTAAAAATAATTTACATACACGCATCCTAAAAAAAAATAATCCTGTGTGAATGATACGCTTCAAATCGAGTGATTTTAGGTCAGCGGTTTGAATGTGAGTCAATGGTGCTCTATAGAGACAGTGCGACACGCGTCATAATCTAAAAAACCACGCCCACCGGGGGGAAAACAATCAATTGCTCACCATTGACTTTGTATTGCGGGAAGCTGCCTTCGTGTCATTTCTGACTTGTAACAAAAAACAGAACAATGTCTAAAAGCTGCTATGTGACAAGGTGTACAGTAAACAAGCTAAAAGGCACAGAAATATGTTTTTATAAGCTGTCGACCCAAAAAAACGAGCGTTTAGAGACACAAGTAGAGCGCAACGTCTCATATTACTAGAGAACTACGCATACTGGCGGGAAACTTCATCGGTTAAGTAAGCATTCATTATTTTTAACCATGTCAAATGATTATTTCACCATCCTGAGACGAGGAGATACATTAAGAAACTCAATTTTATTCGTCTATGTCAGTGCTTCTTTTCCTTACCTTTCTTTTGCCGGAGAAACGATCCAATTGACCATATGCGCGGATTACTTCCTTGTTTAGATAAGCCAGCTCGGTCATTTCCGGTCAGCTGTACTGAGCCGTAATATGACTGTCCTTTGCTCTCTATGTTTTCTACATAATCCATTAACAATCAAATAAAAGTTTTTTTTTTTTTTGTCTAAGAGGACCAAACGTCCATGTATACCATTTCAAGAATGACAAACACTAGTTTTAAAAAATTACATGATTAAATCCGCTAAATATGCGCGAGCCGTTGCTGCAAAAACAGAGCTGTGCATTCAATGATTCAGATTAAATTCAGAGTAACAAAACTACAGCAGTAACAAGTTTGTGTTGGTTGAATATAGGCTATTTAATAGCTTTTACAATTCAAGAGAAAACGATATGTGAATAAAATATGTAGCCTAGTTAATAAAATTTGATCTAAAATATTTCAAATTCATATTGATTCATATTGAATGCATTATTTATTTATTATATGATTAATATTTAAGTTTTTTTAATTTGTAGTGCTGTAAAAGTACGAACATTTGTTAAACCAATAATGAATCGAAAAGAAAGAATGAGGAGTTTAAATGGCAGCTGCAGCCAATAACTAATCCTCTGCTGCCATCTTTTGGTTATAAGGGTAATTTCATATCCATCTTAAAAATTCGTTGTTTTCCGTTAAAAGACCTTTTTTCCATGTCGTGTTTATGAATGAAAAGTGAATCTTTGAAGTGAATTTTATTGCACAGCTGTAGAGTTGAAAATTAATAAAAGCTTTAAAATAATGTAATATTTGTGTTCATGACTATGAAGGCAAGTTATTGATGATCAAGAATACTATTAAGATGTCGTTAAAAAGAAGCATAACGTAAGCCTAAACACGTTATGATAGTGTTTCGCTGTCAGCATTTAAATGTACAACTACTCTCCTGGGATTACCAGGCTCGCATTTAAATTATATGTTGTTAAATAATATAAAACTGAATGTTCATGCCCCTATCATTATTTACGATGTTGCAATTATTATTTTTTTCAGTTTCTGATAAAAACGTGGCAGGAGAGCAGTCTCAAGTCTATCTATACATAGCACATATAAAATGAGTCTGACCGGAAGTTTACGAGCTGGCTTATCATTATGCGGAAGTTCTAAAAAATGCTCCATGCATAAGGTCAATTGAATGGCCGAACGTGAAATACCCTGACACGCTCGTTTTTTGGGTTTTTTAAACTGCCCAACAGCAGTTTAGAACGCAATGAGCAATCCGTTATATATAGTTATATACGTTATATATAGATCAGTGGTTTGGATGCATTTCTTTCTATAAAAAAACGTTTTTCACCTAAACCAGTCGAAAAAGTGCATATTAATCATTTAAGATTTTAATACATTTGGTTTAACTGAACGCTTTGATGAGACCAGATGGCCACTACATCAGAGTTTATTCTCTAAATGAGCTTCTTTAAATTAGCTACTGTTGACCTTGTTCCAGAATCATGATGGCTAGAAACACAATAGCAGCAGTTTCAGTTAAGATTAATCTAATATGCCTAAAGTACAGAGCCATATCACTATAACTGAATTCCCTTTACAGCTACTTAGGGCCGTTTGTCACATTAACGGGCTAGCTTCTCGTTTTTCTAGCAGCTTATTAAATGTCAATGACCTTGTGTCGTAATATCTTTTTATTTCAGCTTTCAGAATAATGACAATAAAGGTTGCAGTTAAACGTGTATGTAACTCATGAAGTCAGCAACTGAAGCATACATAGATTGTCTGAATACTTGTGAGCAAATATCGATTTACAATTACAATGTTTTTTTTAAAAGAATACTCTTCTGCTCACCAAGCCTGCATTTATATTTGGTCCAAAATACAGCAAAAGCAGTAATATTGTAAAATATTTTTACTATTTAAAAAAGCTATTCACTATAATGACCAACGGAAAGCTGCTTTATACATTGCTATGAACATTGCTCATAAAATGTATCCAAGATTTTGCTAATGTGACAGTATCTTTAGAGTTTAATATTCTGGTTCATAAGCTTGCTCTTGTTATTACACATTTTATCATCAGATTTATTTTAAAATTAACTGCACACTCTTCAATCGGTGGTGCAAGATGAGTCATGCGCTAAAGTTGAAAGATCAAGGCTTTTGAAGAGCCTTAATCTTAAACGCCAGTGAAAATCCAATCAAGCACCAATAGTCATAGCTTTCTTATGTCCCTTTAGAGACAGACTTTTGTCTGTGGTTCAAAACTAGATATCTGGGCTTATAAGAGCAAGTTTCTTTTACTCTGAGCAAGCTAAATTAGGATCTGACAGAAAATATATTGAAGAGGAGAGGCTTTATTAATACGAGTCTGGTCTTAGTGCAAAAATAGTCCCACATTGATTTATAAATGAAAAGATGGTCTAAACATAGGCATACAAAATCAATACCTTCATAAGCAGTGTGCTTAGATACCAGATAGATGTGTTTCCCTTTTCACACAGATGCAAGCTCCCTGCATGACTGATTCATATACTATTATACACATATATATATATATATATATAATTTTTTTTAATAAGCGTTTCTTTTATATTTTCAGTTTTTAAGTTATTTTTAATTAAGTGTAAATTTTGTAATTTTGTTATATACACTACCAGTCAAAAGTTTTTGAACAGTAAGATCTTTAATGTTTTTTAAAGAAGTCCTCTGTTCATCCAAAGTACAGAAAAAGCAGTACAATTTTTAAATATATATATATATATATATATATATATATATATATATATATATATATATATATATTTAATATTCAAAATAACTTTTCTATTTGAATACATTTTAAAATGTAATTTATTCCTGTGATTTCAAAGATAAATTTTAGTATCATTACTCCAGTCACATGATTTTAATTAAATCAGTCACATTTGCTGCTCAAATCAAATCAAATCTGCTGCTTGGAATTTTTCAGAAATAGCATTTATCTGAAATGTAAATCTTGTTATCACTTTTGATCAATTTAAAGCATCCTTGTTAAATAAAGTAAAAAAAACAATGTTCTTGAACAGCAAATCAGCAATATTAGAATGATTTCTGAAGGATCATGTGACACTGAAGAGTAATTATGTTGAAAAAGCAGTTATATATTTTACAAATTTTACTGCTTTTGCTGTATTATAGACCAAATAAATGCAGCCTTGGTGAGCAGAAGAGAATTCTTTAAAAAACATAAAAAAAAATTTATTTGTTTTATTTTTAATATATACATTTACTTCAGTTTTAGTAATTTTAGCACTTATATTATATTACTGCCAAGGCAACATTTCTCATTTTCCTAACTCTAATATAATTCCTTAATCTAATATAATCTTTTTATTTCACCATTATTTTAGTTAATGGATTTTTAAACTTAGTCTTAGTTAACAATAACAATACAACAAGCAAATACATCAATCTATAAAAATGAGTCTAAGCTACCTTGTTTCCATATTCCATAGGCTCAAATGTAAAAAACCTGATTATTGCAGATAGTTAAACTGTGGTTCTCACACAGAATCCATCCTGTTTCCTTTTAATCTCACCCATACATCTCCTCTCACTCTCTTTTTTCCATTTTTTTTTTTTATAAAATACATACATTTAAAAATATGTGAATATGTGAAAAAGCCCCCTCAAAAATGCTGTGCCTCTGTAGTTCAGTGTTTGATTCACCTCTCTCCTCAGTAAGTGAAAAGAGGGCTTCCAGAAAAACAGATTTATTGAAAGGTGGTATTGACTGATGGAGCTATTAAGAAAAAAGGTTGCAAGGTCTTGTGGGAATGATGGTTTAGTTAAAAAGACCCTGATTTGAAAGGATAAAGTGAAATATTATGGTTTGACCTCAAGGCTCAGCAGAGGTTTCAGGAGAGATGCAGTGGATAAAACGGGGGGAGTTCAGTCTGTGCTATAGAGGCCACCAGACAAGCAGGGAACGAGGGATGACTTTGTCCTCATTCTAGCCTCTCTCTGTTCTCCTTCTGGAAACATCCGGGCACACTGCACAATTGGATGTGACAAGGCCACCAGTGGGACAGGAACTCACACTGCTACTGAACCACCCCCATGCACACACATAAACACACACACACACACACACACACACACACACACTAAATATGCACATGTCAGCAAACACATAAAATGAATGAGTACTCCTGAGGCTAATAAATATCAAAGAGACAAAAAACAATTAAGTGATCTCGTATTACTCCCTTGTGTCACCATCTCTTTCTCTCATACACACAGAATGTTTAGGGGGTTTGTGTACTGTAACTTTGTTGTCTGGGCCAATAGATGAGATTGTGGACTAGAACGGGCTGTTTCCAAGGTTGTGATTATGCTATTGCCAGGGGGTCTGAAGGCTGGCCTCTTCTGCTGCAGGTTATGCTGTCCTTGCTGTGACACCATTATATAACCACACATTGACACACCTCACACACGCAGTGTTGCCAGAACAAACAAACACATACCCAGACCAACAGGACACATCAAGTACTTGTCGTAAACACACCATTAGTGCTGTGCACATCACATCACAAACTACTAACATCAAATAGAGGTTTTGGAAAGAGAAATTTTGCTTTTCAGAGACACTCACCTGCAGAGAGGAAAGTCCAGCCCTCTCGTGGAATGAACATGGCACGGGGGTGGACAGTCACGACATCAGAGATCTTTCCTATACACATAACAATCACAAAAAACATCTGTTAAAACGCAGTCATACTGATTCAGCAGTATAACACAATTTATAATATAGCCTTGTACTATTCCTGTTTGAAACCTTGGCTGAAACACAAATACGAATTATGCCTTGTTATGTAAGTTGTGTAATCAAGAGATGATGCATTAAGAGAAAACACTTCTTTTTCACTTCTTTATTCAGTTCAAAAGTTTACACCCCTGGCTCTTAATGCATTGTGTTTCCTTCTAAAGCATCAGTGAGCGTTTGAACCTTTTGTAATAGTTGCATATGAGTCTCTCAGTTGTCCTCAGTGTGAAAAGATGGAGATGGTTCAATTACAAAAATGCTGAAAAACCAAAGACTCTGTGGGACCTGGAGGATTTTTCTAAAGAACAGTTTAACTGTTCAGGACAAACAAGTAACTCATGAACTACCACCGCTTAAAAAAACGCTGTGGATCATTCAACACAGTGTTAAAACTCAAGCGTATGTAAACTTTTAAACGGGGTCATTTCTATAAATTCAACTATGATTTTTTTCTTGTGGCCTATATGTTAATGTCTTTTATGTGAAATATCTAATGCAGGTCAGTACTAAAAAAAATTACATGCATTTTGGTAAAATAATGAACATGTAGCAGATTTTGCAAGGTGCATGTAAACTTTTGACCACAACTGTATAGAGACAGAGAAAGAGAGAGAGAGAGACACGTGAATGTCTGTTTACACACACATACTTTACCTTGGATGTACTGTTTCTTAGAGATCTGCAGTGGCTGCTTCGGAAGAGCTTGAAAATTCTGCAGGAGGAAAGAACCAGTTATTATTCATTTGAAAGCATCTGATTCAGTCACCCTGAAAAGCACAGCACAGTGCTGCTCACATCCAATACCACAACACAAAGAGTAGGTTAAATTTAGCCCTGGCTTCGACAAATATGCAGACTTCACAGCGCTTATAAAATGCCAATTGGGGCCGCTAAAGCATGGTGCAGTGATGTCTGTCCAATCAGTAAATGAATGAGATCTGTCTCTTACTGGGTTTTTTAATTAATTTTAAACTGTCTCTGGGAAGAAGTGTTAAAATGCTTTGACCTCTGTCTGTCCAGAGAGGGATGAAAGACTAATAAGATGAGAAAAATAAAGAATTAATCTGGTAAAGTCATGACAGCTTTTTGAACACGAGATCTGAACTGTTTGACTGATAGATGGTCTCCAGTCTCTGGATCTGAAACCGACCCCTGGCCTCATGCTCTTAAAGCGGAGGGATGTTATGAGTAGTCAGTAGTAAAACCGTCATTAGTCACACTTTTCTTCTGGAGGACAGAACTAGTGTAGAAAAACTTTCATCTTTAAAGAACAAATTAGCAGAAATTGAAAAGAGCTATTCAGTAGTTATAAACTGTGTGTCAGAGAGAAAGAATATGCCAAAGAAAGATGATAGCACAAATGTATGCGAGAAAGAAAAACAGTCTGCAGGTAAAAGGTTTGTGTCTGTCTGTGTCTGAATGAGAGTAGATTGCTGGTAGGAAGGTCAGTTCCTCTCTCCTCCCAGTGCATCATTACAGCTTTAAATCTGCAAGCAGTGAGAGGAAAGAGATATACAGCTTCAAGGCCAGTCACACACACACACACACACACACACACACACTCCAATCTTTCTCTCACACTCATACAGACACAAAGTGGTTCCCTCACAGTTCAACCGTGCAGTCAAGCGTGTCTTGAATTGAAAGTATTCTCATTACTGAAACATTTAATATACTGCCTGCATAAAACATCTTCAAATATCAGTGTTGATCGATTGATCGTTTTTACATTTAATGTAAAATGTGTACAGGGAACACGTGCTTGATCAGCATTCTTACCCTCACGTGACTGACCGACCCATGTCTACATCTCTATTAGAACTGCAGTATCTGAGATATGATCCAGTTCAAAGATCAGCATTGTGCTGCAGTTTTTAGCATGTGTGTAGGAACGATACGAGCTGATCTCAGGTTATTGGGTGCAGTAAATCTGTTGTCTGGGTTTGATAGATGCTGGTAGTCTGGGAGAGAGGAAGAGCTTTTAATAGCAGCTGAGGCTCTCTGCTTCTGTTTGAGTAGCTTTATTGATCTATAGTAACATAATACAGAAGAAAAGAGAGTTGGTGGGTCCGCGCGAGAGAGCAAGAAAGAGAGCGAGAGATTATTCTTTTCTTATATATTATTGGTCATATTACTACTACATGGCTCTCTGGAATGCTTGATTCTGATTGATCAGTTGCAGCAGTCGCAACTGCTTTTGTATAAAGATGATAAAATGTGACCCAGGACCACAAAAAGTGTCATAAGTGTTACTTTTTTATATAAATAAATACAAATAAATAAGCGTCCCATTGATGTATGGCTTGTTAGGATGGGACAATATTTAGCCGAGATACAACCATTTGAAAATCTGGAATCTGAGGGTGCAAAAACAAAAAACAAAAAAACATTTGTGAAAAACATTGTGTTTTGATATATTTACAGTAGGAAATTTACAAAATATCTTCATGGAACATGATCTATACTTAATACTTAATGTTTTTTGGCATAAAGGAAAATAATAATTTTGACCCATACAATGCATTTTTGGCTATTGCTTCAAATATACACGTGCTACTTATGACTGGTTTTGTGGTCCAGGGTCACAAATGTGTAACTGACCATAGTAACCTTTCTTTCAACACAACAAAACAATTTCAAATCAGTTCAATATGTGTCTGTTTGTTTGGTACATGGCCATTATTGGGTACATATTAGGTTTATTTATTTGAGACAATTCAGGATAACTACAATCTGAACATATAGACACTGAAATGTTGAGAAAACTGATTGGATACAGTACATAAACACAAAAATGGGGAGGAAGAAAAACAGAGAATGAGTAAATGATGATAAAGATGGAGGAAAGCGCAGAGGGAGGAGCGCAGTGGTATTGATCTAAGGATCAGGCTGGACTCAGCGCTTCACTCCGGCTCTAATCCGGCTTAATCTGGACACGAAAATGCTGTTCACCATGCCTTCTCACACAAACACACACAAGGGCACATTAACACTCTTACACATACACAAGCACTGAACACACTTTTTGAAAGTCGAGGCTTGAGAGCGATCTGCTTTATAAACCTTTCCCCTCTGTAAACCTTTCTTTTTTCCCCTCTCTCATTCTCTCTGTTCAGCTCTCTCGCTCCTATACACACATTCTTCACTCTCATGGCAGGTGATTTTGCTAAGGTTGTGGAATTCAGACTGAAGCACACACACCACTGCTCATCCACAGCTCAGCTGATCAATTATTCAATAGAGAGAGAGGGAGAGAGGGCAAAAAGAAGTGGAGAATAAGAAGGGGGGGGGGGGGAAGGAAAAGAAGTAAAACAAAGTGGGGGGGTTGCAGTTGTCACTTCAAACTGCAAAATTCATGAACCCTCAAGAGCAATCCTTAAAGTCAGCATGAAATCAAAATGGACAATTCAGACAAAAGTGTTTATTAAAAAAAGAGTTAGTAATACACATCGCTATTTTTTTATTCATGCACCCTCATAATCTTTAATCAAAAACACTGACCCATCGCAACATCTCTTCTCTGATGACTTCTGCACTGGCATGAGGGCAGGGCAATAGTCTCCCTTCCAGCAACGTTTCACTCACATAAGTGAGCAGTAATTGGCAAATGATCCAATCAAGTCTCACCCTATTCAGCACCAGCTCATACTTTAGTAGAAATCGAGTTCTGGGGGGGAGGGGATGCCCTCGGTAGAAGGTAAGGAGCACAGGGACCTAAAGTGGTTGGGCCAGGCCCCCTCAGGCCCGCTCGTGGCACGAACACTGCTCGTTTAAAAAGGCAAAAAAGGCACACACACTATGAAGGTGAAAAAAATGGAATGGATTTTGTTGTGTTTTGGATCAGTAAGATTTTTTACTTTTTAAATTACGCTCATTTTATACTCTTACGCTCATTAAAGTTCTGTTTATTTGATCAAAAATGCGAGTAATATGAAATAATATGAAATTATGAAATATAATGCAATTTAAAAGAACAGCTTTCTATTTGAATATACTATGCTGATCAATGTTGGCAACAGTTGTGCTGCTTAATATTTTTTTGGAACTTTTTTCAGGATTCTTTGATGAATAAAAAGTAAAAAGAAAAAAAAAGAACAGCATTTATAAAAAATATATATATAAATCTTTATATAATATAAGTCTGTATCATCACTTTTTTTTTATCAATTTATATCATACTTGCTGAATAAAAGTATTAATTTCTTGGAAAGAAAGAAGGAAAGAAAGAAAGGAAGAAAGAAAGACAGAATTTACTGACCCCAAAGTGTTTATTATTAAAAAAGATTTCTATTTTAAATAAATGCTGTTCTTTTTCGTTTTATTTATCAAATCATCCTAAAAATAAGTATCAGAGTTTCCAAAAAAATATTAAGCTGCACAACATACTAAATCAACATATTAGAATGATTACTTAAGGATCGTGTGACACTGAAGACCGGAGTAATGCTTTGCATCACAGAAATAAATTATGTTAGTATATTAAAATAAAAAAACACTATTTTAAATCGCATTAATATATTTTTTTTCTGTATTTTTAATCAAATAAAATCATTGTGTTGAATTATGTTTTTTGCACATATTGTGACATGCTTTAAGGAACTTTACGACGTATTATTGTGAGATAACGGAGTGACAGCAGATATTTCTAAGCATTTTAAGTAATCTGCTGTACAAGCTATCAGAATTTCATCTTACTTTTTGGTCATACAAATACCAGCAATTGCACCAAACTGCGTATTTTTGCTCAGCCTTTAAATAAAACCGTGGTGCTTTTTCTTCTTTGCGTATAACCTCTATATCCTTTTGCTATATAAGCCATTCAAGCCTGATGTTTTAAATATGATACACAACAAAAAAACACATCTATGCAGATTTGTATTATTTTAAATATTTTGTCTAAAAGGTTTAATAAACGGTTCCATTTCAAAACAGATTTTTCTGACTAAAATTGTACATATCAGACTTTACCAGGTTAAAATGGGCTAAAACTGAGCTAAGAGCTGGTAAAAGCAACTTTCTGAATTACTTTAATTCCAAACACAGTATGTTCAAGGAGGGTCCATCTCTGAGAAAGAATGCGGAAAGCGGTGGTTGATTCATGATCTGTCAGATCTGCCAGCTCAGCTCGACCAACAAGCATCACCGGGGGCGTGATACTAATAGTTCTGACAGCAGGGGGATCGGCCCAGCCCTCAGAGTCGATACCCTTCACACTACGAGCAACCTGCAGAGCGTACTGCAATACGCACAGCCTCAGTGGTGCAACAAACCCACCCACTGTTCTTCTCTGTTTCTATATCACCCCCAGCACAGGACTTCCCTTCATTTAAACCCTCACACACACACAGAGAAAGAGTGCTGGCACTGCAGGAGCGTTGCCAGGGTGACAGAAGGCTGGTCTCCACCCTGCAGGCCTCTCCCCTCCTCAACATATGCTGCACCAGTATTAACACACACATACAGTGATAGTCAATAAGACAAAAGTGATCTCTTGCTCTCTCACAGTAACAGACGTGATAATAGTCTATCGTTCACCGCAAACACTCACTGTCGGTCTCATCTGCCTCTGTTTAGATAGATTTTACATCCATCCTCCACATTTAACCAGTTTTTATTATTCTCTCCCTCTGCCTTTCTGTCCGTCAGTCATCACAGTGGCTTCAAATTACTGTGCAACATACTGAGTCCAGTCACACTGTGGGGTTGGGTGACAACGCTGGCATCACCCTGGTTACAAAGACAGATGACAAGGCAAAAAGAAACCATGCAGCTTGGGTCAGCTCCTTCTGTTACTGCTGACACACACACACAAACACACACACACACACACACACACACACACACACACACACACACAATCAATATGCATCACTCACACAGACGCCACCCTTCAGTTCCCTGCAGCTGTTGAGTCAGGTCCTCTTTAATTATGTGAGTAGTAGAGGAAGAGTGTGCTCGTGTAACCAGATGGGAAGGCCTGAATTTTTGTATGTTGAATGTCCATGAAAATGTGTAACTGTACTGTGAATGTGTTTGCTCAGTGGAAGTAACAGTCTCACACTTCTTCGCTGATGCAACATTCAGTCAAAACGGTAATTTCCCCCAGGACGGCTGATTGGTTTAAATGCAAGGCACTCGTATCAAGAACCAAAAATGAACAATTATTTTTACAGCACTAATTTTATTTAAATATTGCACTGTTCAAAGTCTGAGGTCATTTTGTTTTTAAAAAAGTTTTATGCTCAACAAGGCTGTATTTATTTGATCAAATATACAGTAATATTGAGGTGTTTAATTGCGTAGCACTGAACCTACTGTAACTGAGTTTTTTAACAATTTATTCATCAACGAATCCTGAAAAAAGTATCACAAGTTACAAAAAAAAATATATTAAGCAGCACAACTAATTTCTCCCGGGATGGCTGATTGGTTTAAATACAAGGCATTTGTATCAAGGACCAACAATGGACAATTACTTTTACAGCAATATTTTTTTTTAATTATTGCACTGTTCAAAGGTCAAAGGTTCAGAGGTCATTTTGTTTTTTAAAAAAGTATTTTATGCTCAACAAAGCTGCATTTATTTGATCAAATATACAGTAATATTTAGGGGTTCAATTGCGTAGCACTGAAACCCTATTGTAATTGTTAGAATGGCCAAGGATCAGCATGTAAACGTAAAAGTGATCGGGCAGAATTACAGAAGTAAGTCACAGAGATTTGAAACTTGGAGGGATGATAGTACTCAAGGCTCGCCCCAATCGGCCTGACGGGCACTACAGTAATCAAAAGTACAAACTCGCTCATAACTCCTAAACCGTCAAATGCCTTATGTTGTTGGAATCCTTGGGTTACGCCGGACAAAACCCGTGCCTCAGATTCAGTCATGAGCTTGAAGAAATTTTCTGGTATTTTGGATTTTTTGAAAAACCTACTTTTGCGAACTAGCCATAGGTTTTTCACCCGAGCAGAAAGATTCTCTGGAGAGTGAATATCAATAGATATATATATATAAAATAAAAAAAGCTGAACTTTTGGCTCACTGTCGCAAAGAGACGCCAAAGGGGGAGGGGCACTTTTAGTATGCCTATAACTCCTCAACGGAATGAGATATCTTCACCAAACTCCAAACTTGTGTAAGAGTTCAATCTGAGGTCGCAGGTCAAAAATTGCGGGCTTGGCCACTTGGTGGTGCTATAAGAGAGGCAAAAAAATAAAAATGGCTATGCCTACGCAACCACTTGCCCTATCAACTTTAAAGTCTTGGTCCAAAGTGCCACAAGAACCTATAAGGATATTTGCGTACCTCAAAAAAAAAGGTTAACGGAGGCTGATCAGAACAATAACGCATTTTTTAAGGGTGTAAACGATTATACATTGCACACTTTTCCGCACATACACACGGTATTCATATCATATGATAGAACTTCTCATTCCGGACAACTTTGCCTCTAACAAACAATTTGACAGAAGTGGTTCTAAACGACAGAGAAAATGTAAAACACTGTAGGACAGGACAAATAGTTGTCTGTCACGTCATACAGTGCTAGAGAGAGCCGCTCTGTCACAAACACGCATCTAACGTGCTGCGTGCTTTAATTTGTGGCTTCGGTAACCTACAATGACAGAGAAATGAGCTGTGTGCCATCTGAAAGTTTTATATCCAGTCTCCACTGGAGCCGCTCCCTCCTAACAGTTGTGTGTTTTGTGCCTCTTCACCCAAATATAAAAGCTGCTGTCGGTTAATGATGATTTGATTGTTGTGTCAGAAAGTGGCAATACTTTCAGTTTTATGGACGTCGCCATCTTTGATATTACTTTGGTCACTATTGCTATGGTTACAGGTAAGGAATACTGGCTTGACTCCCGTTGCACGTTCATACAGACAATATTTGAGACGTAACTGTAAGCTGCTGTGTGAACGGACATTTTGAGACTGACACCTGTAAGTAAATGTGGTTGTCAGTCCCAAAAACTGAGTGTGAACGTAGCCCATATTTTTTTTTTCTTCACGCACAAAACGTTTTCTCATAGCTTCATAAAATTAAGGTTGAACCACTGATGTCAAATGGACTATTTTTACAATAACCTTACTACCTTTCTGGGTCTCGAACATGGTAGTACCGTTGCCGTCTATGCAGGGTCTGAAAGTGCTCAGAATTAATCAAAAATATCTTATTTTGTGTTTTGAAGATGAATGAAAATATTACAGGTTTGGAACAACATGAGATGAGTAATTAACAACAGTTAATAACAGTAATTTTCATTTCTGGGTGCACTTTCCCTTTAACACAAAAGTTCTCACTTCAGAAAGTTTGGTCAGGTCTCACAGCAACACACTCTAAAAAACTGATTATGACCACGAAAAATTTGACAGATGCTCTTATCCAAAGTGTTTCGAAAGAATGAAGGATACAACAAACAATTCAACATGAGATGCTCTGTAACACAAAAAACCTAAAACTTCTTAGAAGAATACAGGCTAGAGGAAAGATGAAAGTGACAGACATAAAAGATCAACAGACTCTATTGCTCAGGGCTGCTGCCATCTGCTGGAGGCTTTGCATCACTGCAACTACCTCATTTTTACCGCAGTACACACCAACGCCCACACCGAAGATGATTATTACACACAGGGGTGTTAGATGCTCATTAACCGACACAACAGGGGGTTGAACCCGAAAGAAGAGATACAGAGTGAGAGTCTGTTTGTGTGTGTGTATGTGCACACTCATTAGCTGTTTAAGGCATGAGGTGGGGCAGTAACAGCAGCTAGAGAATCTGCTATATTGATTCAGAGGTTAAAGAGGTTTGGATGATTAATTAATTGAGCAATGTAAGCACAGAATTCTCCAACCGGCTCCTCGAAGACCTTCACGGACTATAAAACACTGTATGTATCAAACAATTTTATGTTGGGGGTTGGTTGAAGCAGCACCATTTAATTTCAAACACTTTTCAAGTGAAATTACTCACTACTGTACACCCTTCCCGATGTTTCTTTGCAGTTTCCGTGGCAACAAACCTTTCAATCACCCAGGCGATGGGCGAGATCCATTGCCATCCCACAGCGGCACCCTGTCGGCATGACAACAACGAAACATGCTGCCTCTGCTGTTTCTGAGGCTGAGTAAGAGATACAGTAGAGGCCTGCAACACACACTCATGCACTGTAAAATACACACACCATAAACTATGAAAAATATCTCACAATGGCATGCTGATGGTGGGAACTAACTCACTAACCTGCTAATGGCCTGTTAAACAGGGACTGAATTATCCTCAATGTCTGAGTCATCATTTTTGTCGCAGTCTTTGGCAAATGAATGAAATATAACTAACTATTCCTCCCTGCGGCCCAGCTTTAGAAAAAGCATAGCTAGATAGCACGTGTTGATGATGCTTTGAAGCACAGATGTTTCTAAAGCCTGTGAGACAACAGAAACCACAGTAAGATGTCCTCCGCACACTCGCTCTCTCATTAGCACACTGTTGCCGCTTGCCCTCTCCTCTCACTGCTGTTACTCATCTGCTACTGTTTGTGTTGTGTGGCAAAAGCTTAATAAACACAGAAACGGAGCCCCATGCAGAAAACCAATTAACATTGGCGGTTGTTGTTTTAGAGCTCATCAAACCAGGCACTGTGAAAATAATAACACCGACGTACATCTCATTGACTCTTAATAGGTTACTTTGGCTTGTAGAGCCTGGTTTGCTGTATGATGTTTTTGTTTCAGCTTGATGCTCGATGAATGCGCACTTGTTTGTAGTGGATAAACAGAATAAGTGCTTTGTTAGGGCAGTCAGTCAGGCTTTGTTGAGGATTCCCTGTTGCACACTCCTCTTGAAAACATAAAGGTGGAAAGATAAACAAATGTGTTCGTGTTCAAGCAAACAGTACACACATGCACAAACACCTGTGACGTGTGACCCATTTTTTATTTTTTTTTCTTTGCACTGATGTTTTTCCTTTGTAAAGTGACTCATCAAATACAGTTTATAGACAGAGATCTGGCTGCAGTTTTCAGAGTGTGAAATGCACTGTCCACTGGGGACCTTTAGGTCTGTCAAAATCAGGTGGGTGGATTTTTCAAGCTTTTAAAGCTAAAACATGATTATGTAACTTAGCAGCTGCTCCACAGGCAACTGGTATTTGGTTTTACATCCACACAAATAAAAAGATGTATTATTTGGGGAATTTTTCATTTTTTTATATATATATATATATTTTTTCTGTTGAAAGAGCAACATACACTGCCCTCCAAAAGTTTGGAAACACTTTTTTGTGGTTTTGGACGATATCAGCATAAATCCTTATTTTTTGTTGCAAATACATTAAAGTAACTTGACATTATCATTAAAGACCATCATGTCTGTCACAGAATGGCCTCCCCAATCACCCAACCTCAACCCAATTGAGCTACTATGGGAGGAACTGGACAGTGATGTCTGTAAGAAGTGTCCAACCAGTCTAAAACATCTTTGGACAATCCTTCAGGAGGCTTGGAGTAATACATCAAGTCAATGTTTGAATAAACTGACAGCTTGGATGCCCAGATTATGCAGAGCTATAATGGCTGCTAATGGTGGATATTTTGATGAATCGAAAATCAAAAGTTTTTTCTATGGTTAAACTGTTTATGTAATATAATACGTTTTCGTGTTGTGTGTTTGTGTTGTCCCTTATCAGTGCAAAATTATCACAAATTAAAAAGGATTCATACCAATATTGTCCAAAACCCCACTTTTCTAGAGCGTTTCCAAACTTTTGGAGGGCAGTGTATATAGAGATGAAAGCCTAACTATTAAATGTCACAGTCTGATATTTACTCAGTAATCCACGGTCAAAATGTCAAGTTTCACCTGAGATTTGGAGCCAAAGCATCGTTATTTTATTTTCACACAGAGATTGGTAAAATCTGCTGACTTTAGCAATCTTTGTTGCATTATATGCTAATGGGGACAGTTCAGAAACGGGAAAAAGCACTTCTTTGCCTCAAGTTTGCAAGCCTTGTAACTCAAGAAGTGTTAAAGATATCTTAATATGCTTTTAGATTCTGGTTCTTAACAAACCTTCCTTTTCATATCTTCATTTTAAAGGCCTTCGATAATTCAATCCCAGAGAAATGGAGATTTTAATGTGGCTCCATTAGTAAATTAGCCAATTGTTCACATTTTTCAGTGTCTAACAAAAATGTTCACATCTTCATTCTGTTCAAAAGTTTATACCCCTGGCTCTTAATGCTTTGTTTTTCCTTCTGAAGCATCAGTGAGTGTTTAAACATTCTATAATAGTTGCATATAAATCCTTCAGTTGTCCTCAGTGTGAAAAGATGGATCTCAGCATCATACAGTCATTGTTGGAAAGGGTTCAAATAAACAAAAATGCTGGAAACCCTAAGAATTTCCAAAGAAGGATTTTTCTGAAGAACAGTAGGCAGTTAACTGTTCAGGACAAACAAGGGACTCATGATAAACTATCACTAAACAAACAAACAAAAAAAAACAGCTGTGGATCATTTAGGTAACAACACAGTATTAAAAATCAAGCGTATGTAAACTTTTAACATTGGGACTACATTGGATATTGGGACTTGTGACTTCATGTCAAAATTTGTGAGTTTTACCCATTTTTAATGGTCAATAAACAAATGTAGGTAACTTTTTAAACAGCTGATGGTTATTGTACTTAAAGATGAATGTCTGAAGAGCAAATAATGATGAAACTAGAAATGTATCTTGTTTCCTGTAATAAAAAAAAAAACTAAAATAACAAACTGGACAAACAAAATGTAAAACTTTACATTTGTGTCAATGCAGTTAAAATAAAGTTAACAAAGCCAAAATTCATTATATTGTACAAATGTGTACAAAATGTTTCATTAAAGTTTCAATGAAATTAAAAAATCAACAGTACATCTAAGAGTAACAGATTATCATGCTTCTATTGATTAGCTGTTGAGATGTGGCCATTGCAATTAGAAATAGAGGCAGATCTGAATGTGATCTTGCATTGGATCATAGGAAAGTGGTGGGGTTTAAGCAGACTAAAAAATTGGAGACATCTGGCATACGTCAACCAAGAAGTTCACTGGAAGATCGAGTTATGAATAACATGCATTGAGAAAATCAATAAGGATTTAACTGAGAAATAGAAATTACAGCTGAGACAGACTTGTATATTACAAACACTCCTCATCAGTTAAAGGCCAAAGCTCGAAGAAATTTATTCAGCGAATTAATTTAGACAGGACTTTTATGAAATAATAGCGCTGACGCCAGTTAACTTAACTGCCAAGTGTTGATGAAATGTTGACGGAGCACTTTAGAAAGATCTCCCTGATGCATAATGTAGTCAGTGAAGAGAGATGACAGTCTTGTGCTGTGTATAGATTATTCTCAAGAGTGTGTGTGTGTGTGTGTGTGTGTGTGTGTGTGTAAGAGAGTGAGAGAGAGAGAGAGAGAGAGAGAGAGAGAGAGAGAGAGAGTGAGAGAGAGAGAGAGAGAGAGAGAGGTGGGGGCAAACACAACACAGGGCTCAACAAATAAATAAAAAAATAAATAAAATAGTTAACTAAAATTAATTATTGGTTTGTAGTCTTCAAGACAATCGAGCAGAAAACCAAACATTTAAGTTTGCAAGATATAACAATGGACATACAAGAACACAGCACATGCTCGTCAACTGGCCGGAAACGTTTTCACACCGTTTACAGAGCAGCGGGCCATCCTTATTGCTGAGATCTGTGACAACAAGTGCATATGATCACACATGTACACTCACACATTCTGGGTGAACAGCTGATGGGATTCTGACGCTCTCTTTTTCTAACAAACAAATGTAATCCCGCCTGCTCACTGTGTCAGAGCAAAATCTAATTAATCAGTTCACACACACAGTGAGTCACACACCCTAAAGCAACGTTATTATACACAGTTCTGTGAAGCTTTAGCGCAGCTAAATTGAAATGACTAGAGGAAAGCCATGCATCACTCAAGCAACACCTACCACAACAATGACTCATCCAATAAAAGCTGGAAACTCCTTATATTATGGACGCAATTTGTTTCTTGTGTTCGAGTTGGTCTAACTGCACTTCAAAAACACCTTGACAGAGTGTTTCAATGACATAGTAAACAATGCAGAATGCAAAAAACAGCTATTCTGCACATCACATGAATCGCAGGAAGAGATAATATTTATCGAATGCAAGAATATTAGCTCTCTATTGTGAACTGCAGGATAGAAGGCTTTGGATAGTATATAAGAAAGCTGATTTGAAGCCAACGAGAAGACAAAGAAATAAGGATGAAGAGAAAGACGTCTGTCCTCATTCTACTGTTCTTTGGTGTTATTGTCAAGGGTTTCTCCGTCTATGTCTCTGGATGGATAAGTGATGTCTGGCCTTCTGTTCAAGAATACTTTGGGGATTCTGATCCAAAGGCAGCTCATTTTTTGGTTATGACTCTAAAGCCTGCAAAAGCTTTGCCTTAAGCAAACCCACATTAAAGCTGAAAAAAGCTGCTGCCGGCCTGCTTTATTTGTGTCTAAGCAGATTTGTGTGTATGTTCAAA
This sequence comes from Cirrhinus molitorella, assembly GCA_033026305.1. NCBI lineage: Eukaryota > Metazoa > Chordata > Actinopteri > Cypriniformes > Cyprinidae > Cirrhinus > Cirrhinus molitorella. The sequence continues at coordinate 15,709,396 of CM065118.1, read as the reverse complement.
GATAAAGGGCGAGTGAGAAGAAAGCAGCAGTGAGGAAGAAGTGTGAGTGTGTGTGTAATGGAAAGATATCAGAACAAGACAGCCGCCCCCTCAGCAGCAAAGCAGAGACAGCATTCAAGTTTCTACAATAGCAGGGACAAATCACACAAAACATTGGAAATGCGTCCAAAAAAATTCCAATGGACAAATCAAATTCATCTGATTGCAAGAATTAGAAATTACACAACTTACTGTATTTGACTGGACACGAATTTGTCTATTCCTAACAGTCTTGGTTTTATTTGCAATTTGCAAAACATAAATTCGAATTGTAAAATTATTACTATTTAAAATGTTATTTTTTTAAAGAAGTCTCTTCTGCTCCAAGCCTGCTTGTATTTGATCCAAAGCATAGCAAAAACAATTTTAAATTATTTTTCCTACTTAAAATAACCGTTTTCTATTTTAATATATTTGAAAATGTGATTTATTCCTGTGATTTTAAAGTAGATTTTTTTGCATCAATACTCCAGTCACATAATCCTTCAGACATTATTCTGATATTCTGATTTTCTGCTTGAAAAACATGGATTATTAATATATATAGAGAGAGCTTTTGAATGGTTTAGTGTATAATATTACAAAAGCTTTTTATTTCAGATAAATGCTGAACTTTGGACCTTTCAATTCATCAAAGAATACTGAAAAATTGTACTCAACTCATTTAAATGTTAATAATAATAATAAAAGTGTCTCTTGAACAGCAAATCAGCATATTAGAATAATTTCTGAACAAATTACATTTATAAATATATTTAAATAGAAGGCAGTTATTTTAAATAGTAAAAATATTTCACAATATTACTGCTTTTACTGTATTTTGGATTCAAATAAATACAGGCTTTGTGAGCGGAAGAAAATTCTTTAAAAAACAGTGTATATTCACATTTGATTTATTCCTGTAATGAAAAAGCTAAATTGTCAGCAGCCATTACTCCAGTTATCACTGCCACATGATCCTTCAGATATTATTCTTGCATGTTGAATTGGTGTGCAAGAAACATTTCATATTATTATCCTATGTTGAAAACAAACGTGCTGCATAATACTTTGTGAAAGTAATTTTGAAAATTATTTGATAAATATAGAGAGTCCATATGAAATACAAAATCCGTAATTTGTTGTAACATTATAAATGTTTTCACTTTTGATAAATGTAATGCATTCTTGCTGAATAAATGCATTAACTTATTTAAAAAAAAATCTTACTAGGCACAAACTTTTGAATGGCACTGTACACACACATAAGCGGTTAAGCATGCATACAGAGCCTTACTAACATCTGAAGCGCTCACAAAATACACAGAATATAGCACAAAAATCAGCTATGAAAAACTTTGAATTTAATCCCTCCTAAATCCAGATTGTGAGAAAGCTTCTGGCTTAGTCTTGCTCATGAAGGATTTTCAAAGAGTAAGAAAAGGGAAAGAAGTAAAGAAAAGTATGCAAAACTGTAAGGGGCATGCCTGCTAGTTTGATGACATAAAATAAAACTTACCCACCGAAACACAGAGAAACAGAAGTACTAGAACAAGTTGAACTGAACAAGGAATTGCAGGTGAATTTCAGCTTTAATATCACAATTATTCAGTATGATTCAGGCTGATTGATGATTAATGGACAATGATTTTTCTCAGTTAGTCGTGGCAGCTAATGAAGCTCATTTATATGCTAGCTCACTAGTGGAAATGCATTTTTAAATGCAGTGGTTACAGTTACAATACTCGGATGAACAAACCCCCAGAGGTGACTTAACTGAATTTAGCATGAAGGAGACACAGATCATTCATAAATGTATGTGACAAGTGTGAGGTTTGAGCTACAAGATCAATTATTCTAAAGAAAGAATGATGGATTGAAAATTTATTTGAAAGAAGGAGATATTATTAGAGGACAGTGTTCTCTGTGTGAGTGTAGAGTTGCAACAGCGTAAATCGTACAGCAAGTGGATGCTGGACCCTGAGACAGACCTACAGATGAGCTATCGATTTGTCACAACACCAGCGAGAGCAAGAGAGGAGGAATGGTACAACATAATGGGGCAGCAAAGATTAGTAATCCCAGGCTCAGAGGGACATTTTTTTTATAAAAAAAAAAAAATAGTGGAAGTGTGTGTCTGAAACAGAGCATGACAAAATATCTAGAAAAGTGTAGGAGAGAAAAGGGGAGGACAGATCAATAGTAAACAAGCATATGACAGAGTTGAAAGGACAAAATAGAAGCACTCACAGGATGTTTAGCAGACAGTCTACCACTCACAACACTTGTCTGATTCCATGTGGAAGAAATGAATGTCTGAGAAGCAGAGAAACAGAGAAAAACACACACAATATTTACTAAACAATAACTATATGTCTATTAACTGTGTCAGATTAAATCATGTATTTCTAAAGAATATGCAAAATCAGCTAAGGTCAAATAAATAATACATAAATGGAAGAAATTGGCATAAATGGAAGAAAAAAAATACATTACGTTGGAGATAAGATACACTGCTGTTCAAAAGTTTGGGATCAGTTTGGGCTTGTAAAGTTTCTTTAAAAAAAATTGCTAATCAAGTTATGCTAATCAAGGCTACATTTATTTGATTAAAAATACAGAGAAAAAAACAGTAAATGTAAAATAATGGTTTCCATTTTAATATACTTTAAAATATAACTTATTCCTGTGATGCAAAGTTGAATTGTCATCAGACATTACTCCAGTCTTCAGTGTCAAATGATCCTTCAGAAATCACTCTAATATGCTGATTTATTATTAGAATTATCAATGTTGGCAAAAGATGTGCTGCCAAATATTTTTTTGGAACCTGTGATACTTTTTATGCATTCTTTAATAAATATAAAGTTAAATGAACAGCATTTATTCAAAATATAAATCATTTCTGACAATATGTTTTTGTCATTACTTTTTATCAATTTAACACATCCTTGAAAGAATAAAAAATTACTGACCCCCAAATTTTGAACAGCAGTGTATACAATAGCACGAAAAGTCATGCTTTAAAATCAAATTTTATGTTAAAAGTGTAATTTTTTGCACAAACAGCAGTATGAACACAGCATATTCAAATACAGCAGAATATTTCATAGGAAAAAGCACAGAAACATTGTTAAAGACAATGCGACACTCTTGTACTGCCACCTAGTGTGCACGGTTTGATTTCTAATATTCTTTATGTCCAATGTCTTACCTTGCTCATACAGGACAAAATGCCATCCACAAATGCAGTCTTGATTTTGTGAATCTGTCTGTATTCAAGTATGATTTTGGGCAGTGGATGCAGCTTCTGTAGTTGTAATAGCTAAAATTGATTTAAAAAAAAAGACAAAAAAGGAAAAAAAGATTAATTAAAACAGATACAGTCCACTTTTAATTTTAGTTAAAGAATCAGACTTCACAGACCAAATCGAGTCCTCGAGATAACCCTAAAACCTTCATTCAGGCTCTTAATCCATCTAAAAAAGTACTTTGTAGTTTATGAGCTGTTTAATTTATCTGGTTTATCTACAATTTAAACATGTAACAGGTAATTTTAAGAAATGAGATACATCGTTAAACGTTTAAAATTACAAACTGCATTATGGTTGGTGCTGACAATAATTAAATATAAACAATAACATCCATGAGACAATCTCACTCACTGCTGTTTCTGATGTGGACTGCTGTTTTTTTATTGTTTTGGGAAGCTTCTTGTTCTCACAAAGTTCATGTAAACGCAGCTTCTCAAACAAGATCTGAAAAGAGGAGAGGTTCGAAATACATATTTATAGTTACATTTAACTATCAACATGTTAGTGACAGAAAAAAACCTAACTAATAGACATTTTTGGGCATCTATGATTATGCTCAGAAATGGTCTCAAGGCAGGGCAGCTAGCAAAGTTTCAAAAGCCATTCAAAATCACTTACCAGTCTGAGCTGAGCGCTGCTGGACACCAAGAACTTTTGACCTGCAGCCTTGTGAGCCTCCTGTTCTAACTGTTTCATCTTAGACTTAGAAAGAGTGCAAGAAAGACCCCTAGTTAGGATGAAGCTGCTGCACATTTGGACACTTTTAAATACAGAAGACACAGTAACAGAGAAACAGAATAATCCAGTAGTGTTTAATTCATTCCTTCCTTCTGAAAGAACTACTATAGGCGAGGATGAGACGGATGTACAAAGTAGAAAAATAATAGAAGAGGAGAAAGTGTGAAGAGGAGTTTATGAAATAAATCTACACAAAGCACTACAAAAAAACAATATACTGTACACAGGGCAAAGGACAGAGATATGAGAGATGTTAATGTTCTTTTCAAGAAAGCAGATGCCAGCAGTGGTAGATCTAGTCATTAATATTAACTACACGCAATATTCCCTCTATTCCCCCTTAGAGAAGATAGACCTGAGAAAGTCACTGTTTATAACTGTTTATACAAATCACACACTCTTACCCCCAGGAGCTCTGAAGTATTTTTCAAGGCCTCCTTGTCCACATGCATTTTATAGCTTTCCATTGCTGAAAGAGAGAAAAAGAGAGAACAATGTTAATGCAGCAAATCAAAATTATTGGCTTTATTGTGAATGCATGACCAAATCTAATTTATTAGACAGTGATATATGGCTCCCTTCTTAAACAGCGTTTTATTTCAGACTGTGGAAGTAAATTTAAAGATATAAAGAATGAATGTGCTGCACTGAAAGTTTACTCAATTGATCAAGTGACTAAAGAATGGGATAAATTTGATTCCACTGTCATTACAGTGCCTCGCTCACAAATTACATGATTAAGGAAGAAACTGCATGTGACCGCATCTCAAATAAAATTTTGATGTGTCATTTTTGGCTATTTTACGATGGACGGATGGATGGATAGAGATGTAGCTGAAGTCAAAAGTTCACATACACCTTGCAGAATCTGCAAAATGTTAATTATTTTAACAAAATAAGAAGGAAAAATCCTTCAAGTCCCACAGATTCTTTGGTTTTTCAGCATTTTTGTGCATTTGAACAGTGACTGTATGATTTTTAGATCCATCTTTTCACACTGAGGACAAATGAGGGACTCATATGCAACTATTACAGAAGGTTCAAACATTTACTGATGATTCAGAAGGAAAAACAATGCAGGGGAGCCAGGGGTGTAAACTTTTGAACGGAATGAAGATTTTAGTGCATTTTTCTTATTTTGCCTAAATATTATATTTTTTTCATTTTGTACTGCCCTTCAGAAGCTACTTACATGTTCCCCAGAAGACAAAACATGTTCCACCCGGCTCTCAATCCATAGTATTTCCTTCTGAAGCATCAGTGAGCATTTGAACCTTCTGTAATAGTTGAGGGATATGAATCCCCCAGTTGTAAAAATAGACACCAGAAATATCTTATTCATGTCAGTGCTAAATGGAAAAATAACATGCATTTGTATGATCCCTCTTATTTTGGTAAAATAATTAACATTTTGCGGATTCTGCAAGGTGTATGTAAACATTTGACATTCAACTGTGTACAGTATATACACACGTTTGTGCACACTGATGAAAAAAAGCCTGTGACAAGCAGTCAAAAAGAAGTTTAGAACTGCTTCAAGTAAAAATAAACTAAAATACAATGAAATAAATAGATCAGGCAAATGCAGTATGATGAAATTCTGAGTTAAATCATTCGCTTTTTTTATCTCTTAAAATCTGTTTGCTCAGACCTGCCAGAACTGGAATCATCTTTTGTTCTATGCCAGAATATAGCTGCCATAGCCTCTGAGTCTATAGACAAAGAGACAGAAAATTAAGAGCATGAGAGAAATCTGATAAACAGTGGGCATTATGCTTTATTTAGAAAAGATTCATTTTTAAATTACCTGAAGCTTGTTATGCAGTTCGTCCATTAGATTGTACAGGAGAGACAAGTTTGAGATCACTTGAGTCACCTGATAAAACCGTAAAGAGAGAGACAATGCCACTGTAAGTGTCAACATTTTCTGATCACCATTTGTTGAATCAAGTGTGTATATCTGACCTTGGCTTGCCCAAGCACAGGTTGCAGTGATGTGGACGTAACTGGATGCGTGTAGTGCTTGGAAAGCAGGGTCTGAAAGCAGGATGCAGAGTCGGCAGGGTCTAACAACCATGCTGCAATCTGAGGATCCATCACTTGACACCCCAATACTGCAGAGAAAAAAATATTACCCATATTACCACCATCCCCACATTTAAATATGTATAGATGCATTAAAACTCTATATTTAATACTAAGATTTTCAATGTGGTCTTAGACTTTTGAATCCTACTCCATATAACATGGCAACTGTTTAAATAGAGATAAAGGAACTTCATGTGTGTGCCACCTTGTTTCCAGCTCAAGTCTTTGCTGAAGTGTTTCAGTGCTGTACAAAGCAGGTCTTTAGCTTTAAAGCATATAAATGGCTTTGTATCACACATCATCTGCATGAGCATCTCTCTAAGGACACACATACATATGGATACACAAAAAAACACACTGAACGTTACCTACAGCATCTACAAATATGTTCACCTAAATACAATTCCACATTACATCTGTAACAGGAACACAATAGGGAGAATTGTTAAATGCAAACACCTCTCATTCTTTCTCATTTCTTTTCTAAATACAAACAAACCTAGTAAAGACATCCTGCTTTTGTGTACAGTCTTGTTGAGCCCAGGCTGGTGCCTGCTCTAGTCTGAGGTACAGCACTCTCTCCGGTGGTCTGTCCTGTGGTCCCTCTGAATCGAAATCTCTCTTCAACAGAACCAGCAGGCCACACACTGTAGCGCACGGCTTCTTTAGGAGAGACATTGAATAGCAATATGTTAAACAACAACAAGCATTTCAGTGTGCCAGCATGATTTCCAGCAAATCTAACTTAATAAAGTTTTTTCAAATGTTTTTGAAGTCTCATGCGAAAACAGACTCAATGAAGGGATTAAGCCATATTGTGCTTCCGGTTTCAGTTTATTTGGCAGATACTGTGCCAAAGCATAATGGCCCAAAACACAACTTTAAAGAGCTTTTATGTTAGAATAAAAAGTTTCAATATATTATATATTATTATTCAATAATAATAAAATTTTTGCCTGAAAGACCTATCGTTTCATATCGTCATGTGGCCATGATATCAAGACAGTTTTGCTACAGTGATACCACAGAATTAATAATAATACCGTTATGTCCCGAGTGTATATCCACCAAACTTTTAAGTATAGCTAAAGTTTAATAGTTTAACTCAATAAATATCATCTAGTGACTCTGTAATCATACCTGTTCTGGGTCCAATTGTATAGTGCCATCTTGGTATACCATGGTAACAACAAATGCTTTCACTTTTCCAACCTCCTCTAACAAATGCTCTCTCTCCTCTTGTGAGAGACGACCTATGTCACACACCCTGGGGTCAGAGGTCAAACTAAAGGCCCCTCTAGTAGCTGCAGTGGTTCCATCTTCTTTTCTCTCTGTCTCTGAAGGCATTTCATAGCTTTGTTTGGATCCTGACAGACTTGCATCAGAGAGCTTGGGGGGTTTGGGGCAATTTGGTTTATTGCATCCTTGAATCTTTAATTCTTTCTGGGGTCTGAGAGGATGTCTCTGCCTCTTGACTTTATGCTGTGGAGGTTTTGGTTTTATGAGCTTTATTGAGCCCTTTACTTTTGCCTTGTGGGTGAGCTGTGAGGGGAACCTCAGGGATCTGAGTGTCTTTTTGCGCAACTCCTGTGATGAAGTGATATTAGGAGATTCCTGTGAGGGACCAGGAGGTTCCAAATTCTCAGCATGCTTTGGAAATGATTTCTTCTCACCAGCCTGTATGTGTTAAAAAAAACAAATGGAAGTAGAGGTAAAAAATATGACATTTGAGTTCAAACTAGCTCTAATTCAAATGTGGTGAAAATATTCAAACATAAAGCCAATTTCATAACTTCAAAAAGCTTAAATCGGCAGCAGACAGCCATTCACACACAACCCTCTTATTCAGAGTATGGCTGTCAGCGCCAGACAAATCAGCTTAAAAAAGCTTCACTAAGAGAATGTGTACACACAGTTCCTAGGCTGTCACTAATAAAGCTCTCTAAAGCAGTTTTCAGGCTGATGCACCCACACTTTTATCGCTGCTAGGACAAGTCTTGTCTGGGACTTCTCAACCTCTGAATGACCCCTGTGATTCTTTTATGTAACAGACATCTGCAGTAAGAGACTTCCATTATTCATTAGTAGGCAGCTTTACCTTGAGAGGAGTTCAAATTAAACTACACCGAACATTCAGGGTTAAAACTTTCTTGCACACTAGATAACTTTCTAACTGATCCCTAGATAACTGAGGCTTTTTAATTTTATTTTTAGAACATCTAGAACTTAGTGTTCTTTGCCTAGATAAGTCTGTAAGCAGGTGAAAGGATGCTATCCTTTGAATTGTTTGTGTGTGTGTGCTTAGTACATTGTCAGTACTTGTTCTCCTCATCACTCGGATGCTCTATACTTCAGAACCCTGGGGTTTTCTGTTTTTCTTCTCTGCACAAAGGAAACTTTGCTTTTGCAAAAAACAAAAGAAGAGCCAGGGGTGTACATTTTTCTTATTTTGCCCAAATATTATATTTTTTCATTTAGTACTGCCTTTACCCTGATCTTCAAATTCAAGAAGTTGTCACCCCCGGCTCTTAATGCTTCATTTTTCCTTCTGAAGCATTAGTGAGCATCTGAACCTTCTGCAATATTAACAAATGCCAAAGAAAGCAGAAACTTATAGGCCTAAAGAGGAGTCAGAGCTGTGACCTACAGTAGTAGTTACTGTTTCCTAATCTTATTTTTTCCTCTCCAACATCTATTTACCATATTGTTAGCAATTAGGTTCAATTAACAAAATCAAAGTGGAAAAAAGTTGAATGATGAGATCCAGAAATGGTGACATAACATATCCAGGACTGCCTTTTCTCTGCACTGGAGTCAGTACATTACCTGAGAGTGGGGCTGGATGCTGTGCTGCACTTCACCACTGGTGGGGGGTACTGTGGACTCAATCTTTCCATCTGTCTCTCCAGCAGGCATCAGGATTGTATTCTCATCTGGCTGGGGAGAACCTGCATGTACAATAAGAAGAGTGAATAGTGTCTCAACAACTGGCATGTTAAACGTGTGTTAGCAAACCCGACCAAGCCCAGTGGGTACTGTCTGTTTGTTGCATCATTAACTATGATTTTTTTTAAATATGTATGTGTACTGTTTAGCAGACCATCAAGTACTGTACTTACTAGTTCTGCTCTTTGTAATCTCTCTTCTTTCAGAGCCACTTTCGTCTTTTTCCTTCACTGAGTCCAGTATTTCACCTGGCCTAACAGGTGTGTTTTGCACACATTTAAAGGCAGAAGCGGTTCCACATATTTCGGCACGTACACAGCTTTCAACTGGAACTGACAATTCAGGGTTTGTGCTATTTTGCCAGTAATGGCTGCTCTTCAGATCCTCAAAAGTAGATGGTGGTTTTTCTACATTAGACATGTGATTACTATGCTGCACTTGAATGAACACATCTTGGTCAGCTCTGGTCTCTTTTGAAATTCCTTCAAAAACAGAATCACTACTATCTTTCACTGTCAAACCTGATTGAAAACTCCAAAATGGCTGTCCTACACTGTCCACAATATCAATCCTCTTTTCTTCTTCTCGAGATGCTGGATGACAGTTGTTTCTAGGCAATGTAAGCTGCCCAGAGCTGAACTTCTTTACTGGAGGAGCCTCATGTTGATTACAACCTACTGGGTCTTTTTCAGTGGGGCTTGCTGGTTGATTCCAACTCCTCTTACAGAAGGTCAGTCTATGGATCTCTGCTTCGGTCATAACATCCGGTCTAGTCTGAGGGCTTCCCATGTTATTTAAGCGGAACTTATGTAAACTGTCTTCTCCCTGTGCTACCGGTATATTAGGCTGGATGTAGGGCTTTATATCGCCAGCATAGTACAGAGCAGAACTTTCATTACTGGTCACATCTTGTAACTTGAAGTGGTTTGAATCTTCTACCAGATCATTAAAATCCAATGCTCTAAAGACAGAAAGATAAAAAATAACCTGATAAAATGATCAAAAAATAGATACTATCAGTGTAAACTTGCACTACAGATAAACATTGTATTTATGAAATTAATGTATCCATCATTACAATGTATACAAAATAAAAACTATCGTCACTGTAGATGCTGCATCAGTTCTTGGTATTAATTACCTGCTTTTCAGTTCTTGATTTCTGTAATCGCTGCCCTGCTGCTGAGGCAGTTGGAATCCTCCACCAGATAAGGCTGTAATTTTTAATAAGTTAAAGATTCCCTCAGAAAAACATTTAAACCATTTGAACACCTGTTTGTGAACTAGCTCAAAAGTTTGAACTCGAGTGTTAATAACCAATAAAACGCAGCTTATTGTTGGCTTTAACTTGCCTGAAGTTTATAATATTGTTAGAATGTTCTTTTTCTGACTCACTAGCTCTGCTTCTGCCTGTTTTGTACACATATTGGACCCGAAGGGCTGCTATGATGCTCTGTGCAGCTGCAGAGAGAGGGGCTGCATTCAGACTGCTGCAGAGGTAGCTCTCCATTTCATTTGCTGCTCTCCTAATCTGTTTTAACCCTGCAGACACACATGCAGAAAAACAGCAGTTCAATCTAAGCAGGTGCTAGATTCACGCTGACAACAAAGAGAACAAACATAACACAATAACTGGCTGCTGTCATACTCTTCCACTACACAATACATGAGCGGAAATCCATTGTTCCAATGTCTGTCATTCAACTCAGATCTATCAAAAGGTAATACATGCAGTTGGCTGGTGCTTTTTTTAAACAAGAATAAAATCCTAAACACATTGAAGCAAAGAATCAAACCTCATTTATAGAAAGTTTGAAACACATACACACACAAAAGATTTGCTCAAACATTGAGAATACAAATGATGTTTATTTACAAAGATACAACTGTTAATCAACAAAAAAACTACAAGAAACTTGATACAAAGTGCAGCACATTTGCTAAAGTACAAATGCAAACAGATGTGAAACTGTAGGTACTAAATACAAATTTGACATACCTTAACAATAACTTTTAGCAGATAGCAGAAATCAAGAAAATTAAATGAGTGTATCGGATCTACAGAGCTCCATAACAGAAGCAACAATGGTCCATGTCCTTTTCTGCATTTATTTATTTATTTATTTAGCAGCAGCAGCAGCAGGTACCACTGTATTGTTGGCTGGAATTCTACATAAGCCCTGCTTGAGTTTCTATATCTCTCACTGCTCTGTTGAGCAGTCTTGGGTCCAGATGGAAATAAACATACAGTTCCCTCTCTCTCCTCAGGGTGGCACTGCGTTCAAGCCTTCCCCGTTTGGCCTTCAAGTCCCCGACTATGTCCTGAAGAGATGCGTACAAGGCCTTCTGCTTGACCTCCAGCTCATCAAGAACTATCGTAAGCTCCTAAACAGAGAGAGTGGTTGGCAAAAAGTCAGACAGAGAGCAGGAGGTGCCAAGTACAGAGGCAGGCAAAAAGCGTGACAGGCATAGTAAAAACCAAAGGAGGGAAACGGAGTGTACATGACAGTGTATGTGTTGGGAAATAGTTTGAGAAGGTGAGATGAAGAACAGAAGAGTTAAATACAACTTTTAACTTAAATTATCCATGTTCCGCTTGATATGTTATGTAAATGTACAACTCCCAATCTACACACATTAACTCATTAACATTGATCGCTTACTGTGCACACAAGTACAGAGGTAAACAACATAAATACAAGTGATAGAGGAAATTTATTTAATAGACTAACATAGGTTCATAATAAATACATTTACAATTCTGCATTAGATATTATATTATATTGCAATTAATTATGTGTTTGTTTTTAATGTCATCCCAGCTTCTTTGACTGGATCTCTTTTAAATCCAGGTTAAAATATAAAAATAGATACAACCTAGACAAGATGTTTTAGATCCATTTTTAATCAAACTTATTCTGGACTAACTTTGGTTAAAAGCTTTTCAATGGTGTCAGCAGAACAAAGGTGTTCTCAGAGGATTAGAAATATCACAGGCCAATAAACTGTTTCATAGACAGTGTGGTGTTGTGATGACAGGAAATAACATGGAAGCCTTAAACAATTTTATACCTTTTCAATTAAAATAAAAACAAAGGGCCAGATAGACTAACAGTTCATGTCAGTGCAAACCCTCTTTTGACATCAAAAACTACTGTCAGTATATACAGTACCAATCAAACATTTTTTTAATGTTTTTTTAAAGAATTCTCTTATGCTCACCAAGCCTGCATTTTTTGATTTGATTCGAAAATACAGCATAATCAGTAAAATTTTGAAATAAATAACTGCTTTATATTTGAATATAATTTAAAATGTAATTTATTTATTTTTTTCTACATTAAAAGACGTTGAGTCATTTTTCGTTCAATATTCTTTGATGAATAGAAAGATCCAAAGGGTCAGTATAATTTTTTTTAAGTGATGATAAAGACATTTATAATTTAAAGTTACAAAAGATTTATTTTTCAGATAAATGCTGCTCTTCTGAACTTTCTATTCATCAAAGACACCTGAAAAAATTCTAGTTTGTTATTATGTTTTCAACATTTTTTTAAGCAGCAAATATTAGAATGATTTCTGAAGGATCATGTAACTGGAGTAATGATGCTAAAAATGTAGCTTTGAAATTACATTGTGTAAAATATATTCAGATAGAAGACAGTTATTTTAAATAGTAAAAATATTCCAAAATTGTACTGTTTTGCTGTACTTGGATCAAACAAATGCAGGCTTGGTGAGCAGAAGATACTTTAAAAAACATAAAAAGCTTTAACATTAAAAAATCTTAGTGTACTAAAGACACAGATTAAAAAATCCACAATGAAAACTAAAGGCATGGACAGTAATTTTGGGGAGAAGAGTACTTAAATGAATAGAGGTTTGTGGTCGTCAATTTACTAGTATTTGTAAAATGGCCAATATTTTAACACCTAAAAAAGCATGCCTTAACCATTATGCTCCTGTATTGTTAGTGGATTACCCTCATCTTTGGCTCTGCTTGTTGATGACCATATGCTAATTTGTGCTGCTCTTGGTCATTATGGATATGAGCGAGATGTGTTCATCAGTAGATCACCTGAAAAACTTTTATGGGATTGCTGGCTCATGCTAATTTGCCCCGTTAGTTCTGGCCAATAATTTTAAAAAAGCGGATTAAAATAAAAACACTGTGCATAAATACACAGAAAAACCCACCACCAAACAATTACAACCAACCACAGAGAGGTGCATGCTTTTTATAGGTCATAAATATGATGATTAATCTGCTCACGTTTCTTGGGATTCACAAGAGATGATGTTGAAAACGGCGGTGAGGTTGAGAAAAATAGAACAGAAAGACATACCTGTGCATGAGGGCAGAGCTCCAGTGCAGGTGTGGCTGTAGCACATACCTGCGGCCTCAGAAGAGGCTGCACAATGTCCGAGTACGCCACTTGGTCGAGCGCATCTCGGTCACTTTCTAACCGAGCTCCAGTATAGGCTTGCTCTCGTCTGGCCCCATCCAAAGCTTCTTGTACGTTGACCAAATCCTCCTGCAGCGTAAAGGCCGCTGTTTCTAGCCTACTGTAGGTTTGGAATGGATCCTCTCTCTCAGTGGAGGTCCTACCCAACTCAAGAATCTGCAGCAACCTAAGAGATGAACATATAGATATGAAGATATAGTCTTACAAACTTGCATTACATAGTACAAAACTTATCTTATCCCTGAAGATGCTTATGTCATTCTTTCTTCAGTCGCAAAGAAATTAAGTTCTTTTAGAAAAACATTCCAGGATTTGTTATGGTGGCCAACAGTTTAAAAGTCCAAATTGCAGTTTTAATGCAGCTTCAAAGGGCTCTATACGATGCCAACAGTGCAATAAAGTCTAATCTAGCGAAACAATGGTTAATTTTCTTAAAAAATTTACATTTATTTACTTTTCAACCACAAGTGGTCATCTTGCACTAGCTCTTGGATGGGCATGCACATCTTTATGCATTTTGTAATCATTTTGTAAAGGTCACGCACTGTGTTAATTCTTCGTCTGTGTACTTTGGTTCAAAATGGTAGGGCAAGGCGAAAAATGCCATCTCATTTTTTCCTCCAACTTCAAAATTGCCAGACACTGTTGTTTTACCTTTTTAGGCATTTGTAAAGGGCAGTTGACTTTCTTTGCATGTTCACTTTGTAAACATTGGGTTGGTACTTCCGCCTTATGTGACCCGTGACCTTTCCAACATGACTATGTAATACATGAGGTCAGGTTGGTGCAAGATGAGCATTTGTGGTTAATGTATTGTTTTAAGAAAACTATATATAATCTCACTAGTCAAGACCCTTATTTTTCGGTGTGATCATGTCGAGCCCTTTGAAGCTGCATTGAAATTGCAATTTAGATCTTCAAACTGTTGGCCATCAGAGAAGAAAAAATCCTGGAATTTTGTCCCAAAAAATACGTAATTTCTTTGCGACTGAAGAAAGAAAGACATGAACATCTTGGATGACATGGGGGTGAGTAAATAAATATTTTCATTCTGGAAGTGAACTTCTCCTTTAAGCTTCCCTCCACTCACAGTGGGTTACCTGCTAAAGGCTGTGTCCTTGGAGCTGATGACCTGTTGTTTAGCATTAGAACCAAGGTAAGGGACTTGAGTTAAGTGAGGCTGTGTCAGAATGTTTTCTCTCTGAGCAGCAGCTTCTGCTGCCCCCTCCAGCCTCTTCAGTATTTCATCAAGCTGCTTCATCACCCTCTTCCCCATTAGGAGCTCAGCATCCTGGGCCAGACGCACAAGTTCAAAGAAGGCCTTTTGACGAAGAAGCTGGTTGCGAACTTCAGTCTGTCTGGAGGTGTAGTAATTTTGCCTGGCTAACTGAAGAGCGAGGTCCCCACGCACCACAGGGATGTTAAGGAGGCGGGCATGGTCTCGTAATGCATAGGGGACTGGGTCTAACATAAGGGACTGAATTTCAGACTGAATTGTGAGGATCTCAGAGCGTAGATCAGGCTCAAGTCTGCTCACCTGTGAGTAGCACAGAGACTACGAGAGAAAGAAAATTAGAAACATTTAGAGGTATGCTCAGTTGTATCATAAAACACACACACACACACACACACACACACACACACACACACACACACCTATTATTCTTCTTGCAGTGTTTATCTATATCCACATACTTTTTTTTTGAAAGTCTGTTATGCTACCTAAAGTTACATTTATTTGATAAAAAAATACTGAAATATTCTGAAATACTACAAAATAAAAAAAAATAAAAAAATCTATTGTAATATGTGACCCTGGACCACAAAACCAGTCTTAAGTCGCTGGCAAATATTTCTAGCAATAGCCAAAAATACATGATATGGGTCAAAATTATAAAAAAAATTTTTTTGCCAAAAATCATTAGGATATTAAGTAAAGATCATGTTCCATTAAGATATTTTGTAAATTTCGTACTGTAAATGTATAAAAACGTAATTTTTGATACGTAATATGCATTGCTAAGAACTTCATTTGGACAACTTTAAAGGCAATTTTCTCAGTATTTTTATTTTTTTGCATCCTCAGATTGCAGATTTCAAATAGTTGTATCTCAGCCAAATATTGTCCGATCTCAACAAACCATACATCTATTGAAAGCTTATTTATTCAACTTTCAGAATATATATAAACCTCATTTTTGAAAAATTTACACTTAAGACTGGTTTCGTCGTCCGGGGTCACATATATATTTAAAATCTACAATATATTTTTGATGAATAGAAGGTCAAAATACACATTGATACAGCAAATTGCAAAGTCAATTCATTTCAAATCAATTTGAAATCAATTTAAATATATTTAAAAATGTAATTTCAAAGCTGAACTTTTAGCATCATTACTTCAGTCACATGATTCTTTAGAAATCATTCTAATATTCTGATTCGCTGCTCAAAAAACATTTTATTATTATTAATATGTTGAAAACATTTCTTTCAGGTTTCTTTGATGAATACAAAGAACAGCATTTATCTGAAATAGAAATCTTTATAAATGTCTTTATCATCACTTTTGATCAATTTAAAGCATCCTTGATAAATAAAAGTATTCAGTTATATAATTTCTTTCCCAAAAATGTATGTTACACAAGCTTTTTATTTTTTATTATTATTATTATTTTTCATTATTATTATTAAATATTTCTATTCAAAGAATCCTGAAATGTACTAAACTGTTTTAAATATTGATAATAATAATAATGAAAATTATTTCTTGAACAGCAAATCAGCATATTGGACTGGAGTAATGATGCTAAAAATGTTGCTCTGATCACAGGAATAAATTACATTATAAAATATATTCAAATAGAAAGCAGTTATTCTAAAAATGTTTCACAATATTACTGCTTTTGCTGTATTTAGGATCAAATGAATGCCAGCTTGGTAAGCAGAAGAGAATTCTATAAAAAACATAAAAAATCTTTTGAATGGCAGTGTATACACCAATAATGAAAACTATAATTTTCTTTAATATTCACCTCTGTGCTGCTGTTTAGTCGTTGGATGAGCCACTCTTTTGCTGCCTTGTCACCATGCTCCTTTGCCCTCTCGTTCATCAGCTGGTACCGTGCCACTATATACGCCCACTGCACCTGTGCCATCTCCTTCTTCCTGAGCTCCACTAGTCCCTCATCCTCTTCTTCCTCATTCTCACTGCAACAGCTCAGACTGGTCAGCTGGCAGCGACTGAATGTGGAGGTCTCCATAATGTCTGAGATGCCCTGAAAGAACTGGCGCTGAGTGTAGGCAGTCAACACTTTGGTGAATTGCTCCTGTTGCTGGAGAAATGGTTCTAGAGACAACTGAGAGAGAAGCACTGGGGTCCCTGGTTGAGGACCTAACAGTGGAACAGCTCCATCTTTACCTCCTAGGGAATGAGGGTCAGCTTGGAAAAAGCCAGCCAGTTTGGTGGTCTCCTTTGACACGTTCTCTACAGCCGAGTTGGTGTATGCGTTTTCAGCTGCCAAGGCAGAGTTGGCATCCTTTACTGTATTCCCTCCTTCCTGCAGCAGTGCTTGGGATGCAGAGGAGTTTGCACCCCAGTTGGTAGCTAGCATCTGCAGCTTATTGAGTCTACGTTGTTTTAGCTGCTTTTCCTTGTGGAGAGCTTGAAGTTCTGTCTCGAGGTCCTCAATTGTTACAGTTCCCTGTCCACCCAGTATAGAACTGCCCTGTGACACAACACCTCCATCCACAGGCAAACATGTTTTAAGTAGCTCAGCCAGTGTCATCTCATCCAAGATGGGCTTCCCAGACTTCTGGAGTGCTTTGTACGCTTGCAATTCTTCTGGCGCTAGAACATTGCTGCGGTTCAGTCGGTTGCATACGACACGTAGGAGATGCAGGTTATCGGGTGCTGTGTCAAATAACCAGTCAAACTCTGAACCTTTTAGCGCTGATGCCCTTGGGTAACCCAACCGTGACAACGCCTCAACGAACTGAGCCCCGTCCAACATGGCTGCTTTTTTGAACTTCAGAGATATTCCCTTATCCTAAGGCAGATAGTCAAAGGACGTTATAGCAAGCCCTGAATTATTCTATGTATTTACAAAGAGAAGCCCCTTAGGTGAGTGTTGGAAAATACTGTACTTAGTGTAAATTGGAAAACAGACACACACTCACTCACTCATTACCATTCAAAAGTTTTTAGTGTGGGTCAGAATTTTTTTTTTTTTTTTAATGTTTCTGATAGAAGTATTTTGCGCAATTATTTAATCAAAAGCACAATAAAACAGCAATGTTGTGCAAACATTTGTTTAAAATAAGTTTAAAAAGCCATTTCTCCAAGTTTCAGTGTCACAAAACCCTTTAGAAATCATTTTAACATGCTGATTATTGCTCAAGAAACATTTCTCTTTTAATCAATCCTTGCTAAATAAATCCTTTATCATATCATTATCTCTCTCTCACACACACATTCAGCTACCTATATAAATGAGGATTTCTATTGTTTCTAAGGCTAATCTTATTTTTAGAATTTAAACCATTTGTACATTCAAAACAGAATACAGCTGAGGTCAAAAGTTTGCATACACCTGCAGAATTTTTTTACCAAATTTTTAACAAAAATAAGAGGGATCATACGAAATGCATGTTATTTTTTATTTAGTACTGACCCGAATAAGGTATTTCAAGAAAAAAAAAAGTTGAATTTATAAAAATGACCCTGTTCATACAGTTTACATACACTTGATTCTTAATACTGTGTTGATACCTGAATGATCCACAGCTGTGTGTGTGTGTGTGTGTGTGTGTGTGTGTGTGTGTGTGTGTGTGTGTGTGTGTGTGTGTTTTTTTTAGTGATAGTTGTTCATGAGTACCTTCTTTGTCCTGAACAGTTAAAGTGCCTGGTGTTCTTCAGAAAATTCTTTAGGTCCCACAAATTCTTTGTTTTTTCAGCATTTTTTTGTGTATTTGAAGCCTTTCCAACAATGAATGTATGATATTGAGATCCACCTTTTCACATTGAGGACAACTGAGAGACTCATATGCAACTATCACGGAAGGTTCAAACGCTCACTGATTCTCCAGAAGGTAACATGATGCAATAAGAACCAGGGGGTGAATTTTTTTTTTATTTGAAGATCAAGGTAAATTGTCCTCAAGGGAAACATGTAAGTATATCTTGTAGCTTCTGAAGGGCAGTACTAAATGGAAAAAAAAAAAAAAAAAAAAAAAAAAAAAAAGATATTTAGGCAAAATAATGTTACACCCTTGGCTCTTAATGCATCATTTTCTTCCTTCTGGAGCGTCAGTGAGCATTTGAACCTTCTGTAATAGTTATTTTTATAAATTCAGCTACTATTTTCTCTTGAGGACTATATGGTTTTGAGTTGAAATGGAGTATTTGTATAGTCTCACAATATCTGTAATGGCCTATCTAAGCTATATTCAAACGACTATGTGGCTTAAGGTAAACAGGTTATTACAGGATGCAAATAAACAGGTAACGTTGTTCAGTTTGTATTAAAGCTAAGAAAAAGGTGCACTTATTTTTATTTTCCATGTTCTTAGCTAATTACTTTCAGTTGGGTATGGGTACAATTTTGACAGTTTAACCACTAAACCCACATCTTCTGTTACAGTTGGAAGAGATTGATATAAAATTACAAATAACGTAAACAGTACTGTGAAAAACAGTCGACACAAAACTTAACGTTATGTGTGAACAACAAATTGATAGCAAAACACACGTACAAACAAATAGATATGGGGATATTCAAAATATATTAACTTACTCCTCAAGAAAAAAAAGGACTGTACAAGACTCATAAATAGTCAGAAATTTCAGACACGACTCGGTCATGACCAATACTTCAAAGACAACTGAAGTCAAAGTGGCTTTAGCTTTACCGTCAGTATGACAGGTGAATAACAATATATTTTGAATTTCCAACACCGGTAAGAACGAGCAAACGTTACTTGTTAAACGTTTACGATTAGCTAAATCATCTTGCTTTACTGGTTAGCTAAGTAAAAACGATAATACTAAAAAAAAGACTTCGACATATATTTCACAAAGCAGTATAAAATACATATTCCTACCTCGAAAAACAGAAGCCCTCCGATCTATTGAGGTCAGTCAGTCTCGGCTGCCACTTCCGAAATGCCCGCGCTTGCTTTCGTCACGTGACGTGGGGTGGTTCCTGGCCAAAACTATTATTTACAAAGCCTATTTTTTCTCACAGAAAATGTAATTATGTTTTAATACAGCTTAAAAGTGTATAAAAAATATGTACAAGTGGGCTTACTAAAAAAACATTAAGAAGCATTTTCACTGAAGTTGATTGTCAAAACTAGTCGACCAATCAGATAGATACAAAATGTCACCTGATTAAAATTCAACCAAGAGTGTAGCAGTATATGGACGGTGGGAGGGCCTTAAATAAGTTCGCTACTGTGTACGCAACAGAGGAACAGATTTCTTGTGTGTAACGTTAACCGGTATGTATCTTAGGAAATTCGTATTACGTTGTTTATCACAAAAACCTGCTGTGATCTGTGAGCAAAATCAACTGCGTTTCGTGAATCATTCTGTAGTTTTGAAGGTTACATAACTTTACACTTTGCATGCAAGTTATTTATACGTGTGCAATATTATTTTCGTTTCTGTTTACAGTTGCTTCCAACAAAAAGAGCCATGGTTCAAGCCAAAACCTGGATCCTGAAGCAGCACTTTGAAGGCTTTCCTAAAGACTGCGACTTTGAGCTGAAACTAGAGCAGCTCTCAGAGCCCAGAGATGGAGGTATGTGATCTTCAGATTTCACATTTTCCCGTATTTGCTCTATTGTATACCAAGTGGCATTAATTCTTGCTCCTCAGAGGTTCTTCTGGAGGCAGTATTTCTTAGTGTGGACCCTTACATGAGGTGAGTTCCAAAGCTGTAATGAACAGGTGCATTATCATCGGCATTTAAAGTCCTGTTGACATGCAATAAAATCACACTGATCCTGAGTGTTTAAAAAGGATTCTATGTTTAGTTTGTTGTGAATTGTTTGATGCTTTACTACTTTCTCCTAAATATGCAATACCTAGTTTTCTACCTGTTTAATTTCTTCTAGACCATTCAGCCGTGTTCGAATGCAGGCAGGAGATGTGATGATTGGAACTCAAGTTGCCAAGTAAGAGAAATAGCCATTGTGTCCGATAAGAGCTGCAACTGACTACCTTCAGCCTGTTATTTAACATTTTGAAAGAAACAACAATCTGGTTATCATTAGAGAAGAAAAGCATCTGTGACGCATTTGCTGTCACTGACCATTAGTTAGGGTACTTTGTAATAAACAGATCAGGAACTGGCACAATGTTCAAAGCAGTGAATGTTTATACTTTAAGGGTGCAAATAATTTACAAGACCAGTTAAATAACACATGTTTGTGGTTAGATGGGGAAAAAAGGGACAATGCCTTGCCTTCTTTTTAAATCATATTGGAGTTGATGGTTTATAAACTACTTTTCTGTATGTGTTGTTTACCTACTTAATGTAATACATTTCTAAATCAAAGTCTCTTCTTTCTTATATTTTAACTGTAGGGTGATTCAAAGTAATAATCCTTCATTTCCGGTGGGCTGCCATGTGGTTGGTCGATGTGGTTGGAGAACACATACCATGTCAGATGGGAGTGATCTCATCAAAGTTTTGGATGACTGGCCTCAAGATGTCTCTCTGTCCCATGCGCTTGGAGCCATTGGCATGCCAGGGTAAAACTTTAAGCGTTTCTTTCAAACGCACATGTTTCTTTTCCAAATGGTTTTGGAAGGTAGGTCAAATGTTGAATCCGCTGTGATATAGTCATTATCTGATGTTTCATTTAAGCACATGATCATCTTCACACACATTTTGAGTAGATATGGCAGAGTTCCTAGAAAAAAAGTAACAAACATTTGTTGCCCACATGTTCTCTTGCTTTGTGAGACTTGTTTTGGATTGCTTTCTTAGAAGTGTTTGTGGCTGATAGCAAATGGGTTGTGTTTTTCTTTGCTAACTGTTGCCAAAAAGAAGGCAGAGCTTAAACAGGAAGCATTCAACAGCATGGAATGTGAGACTAGACTTTCAAGCAGAAAGTAACTGCAAAAGCCCATTCACTTTAAGAATGGTTACTGCTGTATAAAGTTTTACAAATCATTCTTATTCCACAAGAAGAGGGCAGTCCACACAACATCTATAGACCAGTTTGGAGTAGACATTACAGTTCATCACTTGCAGTTGTGTGCGCATTGTGGTTACAGAATAACACTGGTAACAAGTGGAGTGAAATGGGTAAAATTCATGGAATAAGAAAACAAAATTGTTGTTTTTTTGGATGTCACAATCACGTCAAAGACGCCATTTAAAGCTAAACGCAGAAGTTTAAATGGACAGACTAATGGATGAAACCTTCTACGATTACTCTACTTTTAAAGCATAAATTTGAATTAAACAATAGGTCTACATAGTATTCACATATGCATTTAATAGGGGACATACTGTAATAGCCCTACAGTTACAGCATAAAATACTAAACCTATACCACTTTACATTTACCCATTTTATCTCACAATTCTGACTTTTTTCTAACAAATTCCAAGGTAATATCTTGTATTTCGGACTCGATTTAACTCAACAATAGCGAATTTATCAATTCTGAGGAAAAAATACCCTGAAGTGTGGGATATAAACTCATGATCCTGAGAAGAGGGGAAAAGAGAGAATGATGGGTTGATTTTTCTTATCAGAATTGTGACATATAATCTCGAAATTGTGACAATGAAGTCAGAATTTTGAAATATAAACTCAATTTTACCTTTTTTATTTTTTTTATTCCATGGGTTTTATAGACTGCTACTTGAAAACTGTCTTTTTCTGCCACCAGATTGGTCTATAATGAAAACAACAGAGGAATAATTTGTTGAAATCACTTTTGTTTCCAGCTGATGAGCCATAAAAACACTGACAGACAATCAGAACTCATCCAGCTTCAAGATGCTTGAGCATTTAAAGGAACACTCCAAAAAATAGGTTCATTTTCCAACTCCCCTAGAGTTAAACAGATGAGTTGTACCGTTTTTGAATCCATTCAGTCGATCTCCGGGTCTGCCGGTAGCACTTTTAGCATAAATCATCTTATTAGACCATTAGCATCTTGTTAAAAAATGACCAAATATTTTTATTTCTCCTATTTAAAACTTGACTCTTCTGTAGTTACATTGTGTACAAAGACTGACAGAAAATGAAAAGTTAAATAATCAGGGATCTTTGCTGCCGTGCCATGGGTGCAGCAGACGCAATGATAATACGCAGCACCTAAATATAGTCCCCAGCTATTTTACTTGTACCTTAGTGGCTTAAGTGCTGGTTATGTTGGAAGTTACCTAGCTGGGGACTATATTCAGGCGCTGCATAATATCATTGCGCCTGCTGCACCCATGGTACGGCAGCAGAGTTCCCTGATTATTACGCCAGAATAATTTTCTGTTGGTCTTAGTACACAATGCAACTACAGAAGAGTAAAGTTTTAAATAGGAAAAATATAGAAAATATTTCTTTCTTTCTTTTTTTTTTTACGAGATGCTTATGGTCTAATAAGATTCAGTGATTTATGCTAAGCTATGCTAAAAGTGCTACCCGTAGACTCGGAGATTGGCTGAATGGATTCAAAAACAGTAAAACTCATCTGTTTAACTCTAGGGGAGTTCGAAATTAGCCTATTTTCAAAAAAAGTGGAGTGTTCCTTTAAAGCGGCAAATTACATTTATGCAATGTGCATTTATTAAAAACTGAATCTTATTGTACACTGGCGTGGCTGTTACCAATATTGTTATAGTTCTCATTCTTGGTCTGAATGGGTGAAAAAAATATCCCCTTTCAGTTTATTTACAAATTATACTTGTTTCTTATTTATTTGGGGCACCACATAGAAACCTTATGATAAAATGATACAAGAATACAGCGGGGAAAATAAGTATTTGACACATCAGCATTTTTTATCAGTAAGGGGATTTCTAAGTGGGCTATTGACACAAAATTTCCACCAGATGTAGCCATCAAGCCAAATATTGAATGCATACAAAGAAATAAGAACATTTAAGTATACAAGTTGAGTCATAATAAATAAAGTGAAATGACACAGGGAATAAGTATTGAACACATGAAGATAACAAGGTGCAAAATGGCATAGAAAGCCAGGAGATCACCTGAAATCTGTCAGTATTCAGAGAGAAACCCTGCCCCCTATCAGTACTAATTGATATCAGCTGCTTTAGTCCTAATTGATGGCCTATAAAGGCTTCTCATTACCCAGGAGGCACACAGGAAAGACTTCATGATGGGTAAAAGCAAAGAACTCTCTCAAGATCTTCGTAATCTTATCGTTGAAAGCATTTTGATGGGAATGGTTATAGGCACATTTCCAGAATGCTGAATGTTCCTGGGGGGGCCATTATCCGGAAATGGAAAGAGCATCAGTTCACCATAAACCGGCCACGATCAGGTGCTCCACGTAAGATCCCTGTCCGAGGAGTCCAAAGAATAATCAGGAGAGTTCTCCAAGAGCCAAGAACCACTCGGGCAGAACTTCAGGAAGACCTTGCATCAGCAAGTACTGTTTCAAAGAAAACTATAAGCAATGCACTGAACCGCCATGGCATCCATGCACGCTCACCACACAAGACTCCATTGCTGAACAAAAAGGCATGTTGAGGCTCAGTTAAAGTTTGCGAAACAGCATTTGGAGAAGCCTGTGGATTATTGGGAGACTATAGTATGGTCAGATGAAAGCAAAATTTAACTTTTTGGCAGTCATTCTACACACCATGTTTGGAAAAGAAATGGCACTGCCCACCACACCAACAGTTAAGTTTGGGGGCGGAAGCATCATGGTTTGGGGCTGCTTTTCAGCAAGGGGTACTGGCAGACTTCATATTATTGAAGGCAGGATGAATAGAGAAATGTACTGGGACATTCTGGATAAAAATCTGCTGCCATCTACCAGAAAGCTGAAAATGAAAAGAGGGTGGACATTTCAGCAAGACAATGATCCCAAACACAATCCAAGGAAACAATGAAAGTGGTTTCAAAGAAAGAATATCAAGTTGCTTGAATGGCCCAGTCAATCACCTGACCTAAATCCCATAGCAATGCAGACGACTGGTCGCATCTAGAAGCTGTAATCACCAACAAAGGCTTTTCTACAAAGTATTAAATAAAGTGTGTTCAATACTTATTCCCTGTGTCATTTCACTTTATTTATTATGACTCAACTTGTATACTTAAATGTTCTTATTTCTTTGTATGAATTCAATATTTGGCTTGATGGCTACATCTGGTGGAAATTGTCAATAGCCCACTTAGAAATCCCCTTACTGATAAAAATGCTGATGTGTCAAATAGTTATTTTCCCCACTGTATATAATAAATCACATTATCTGTGCTTTACAGGTTGACTGCACTCTATGGTTTGGAGGAGGTCTGTGCCATTAAACCAGGAGAAACCTTACTGGTGAATGCAGCCGCAGGGGCCGTTGGTTCTGTTGTGGGTCAAATTGCCAAACTAAAAGGCTGCAAGGTTGTGGGTTCAGCAGGAAGTGATGAAAAGGTGGCATACTTGAAGGAGCTGGGCTTTGACCAAGCTTTCAATTACAAGACTGTCCCCTCTCTGGAGGAAGCACTGAAGAACGCTTCACCTGAAGGATACGACTGCTACTTTGAGAATGTAAGAATTGATTGGTACTAGTTGATTAGTACTTCACGAATCTCTCAGCTAACAATATCTTCAAAAAAGCAACTTTGTAATCTTGATTCTTCACTTATTTGGTTTGGCTTTCAGGTGGGCGGACATTTTTCGAGTGTTGCTATACCACAGATGAAGGCATTTGGGGCGTATTGCTGTGTGTGGAGGCATTTCGCTATACAATGACACCACCCCACAAACGGGTTTGGTTAACTTTTCATGTTATACTTGTTTTAAACCAGTAGAGGGTGCTCTGAATGACCTTTTTATGTAGTCCATACCTCAGTAAAAGCAATACACAAACTGCTTAGTCACCATTAGTAAAAAGGAATAGTAGAATTGGGTATACATAGACTCTTGTCCATTTACATCAGTGATAATGCATATTTGTTTTTTCAGGTCCTTATCCACACCTGCACATGATTTTTAAGCAGTTGAAAATGGAGGGTTTCTTGGTGGGCAGGTGGGAACATAAAAATAAAGAGTCACTGAAGCGAATGTTGACCTGGATGCAAGAGGTACAGTACATCAGTTGCTTGGTTTACTATACAATACTATACAATGCTTGAACTAAATACAATTATACTTCATCTGAATAAGTATCATATATTAATAATGATGCAGATTGTGTTGATCTGATGGTTTACAGGGAAAGCTGAAGTGCAAAGAACATTTTACTGTTGGATTTGAAAACATGCCTGCAGCATTCATGGGGATGCTAAAGGGAGAAAACATCGGAAAAGCCATTGTTAAAATCTGATGGCAAGTGCTTCACTGATTTTCTCATGAAACTACAATCTTGCCAGTTTTGTTATAGATTCTGCATTCATATCTGCATATTTTCGTGTTGTGTCCTTTACAAATAAAGTTTTTTTTTTTTTTTTTTTGTACATCAGTGTCATGTTTGCTCCATTCCCTAAGACGGATATGAACAAAGCAGGAATAAAATAATATTTTTTCTAATACTAGAAGCAGTAAGGAGTATTTGGTCCCAAAAGATTAACATGCATTGGTCCAGTCTGTTACCCAGCACTATTCAATTGTCAGCAGGATATGCTGAGTCATTATGAACTAGATTATCTACATAAACAACAATATAAATCATTAATCTTTGCACAGTGTGACTTTTAATGACTAACGCAGTTTGATAAGCATGGTCATAAGGGTTCTTAATAATAAAACTATTATTTAATCCATTATACTTAGAATTTGTGTAGGCTTCTTCGCTGTTGATAAGTGTTGCATAAGTAAGAGACATACAGAGTAAATAAAGACACTTTGTAGAGGTACCTAAAAGGTTATTTTGACAAATAAATGCATGACCTTAAACATAAAAGCAAAAGCAGTATTTTTTATTACCTGCACTGGTTGTTTGGTGGGGATGTACAATGACAACACAAATGTGTCTCCTGTAATATGTCAGTGAATACTGACATCTTGTGGCTATTTATTACAGAACAGTAAATGTAATTCATAGTAAATGTAAATTAGTAAATTAAAGGAGATGTTACTTACTTCATGTCTTTCATTTGAAAGGAAATTAAGGTTTTTAAGAAAAACATTCCTGGATTTTTGTGTGAACTTTAGTGGTTGCCAACAGGTTGAAGGTCCAAACTGCCGTTTCAATGCAGCTTCAAAGGGCTGTACATGAGGAATAAGGGTTATCTAGCAAAACGAACAGTCATTTTCTAAGAAAAATACTAATTTATAACCTTTTTGGCCACAAAAAGCAACCTCACGTTGAAAAGGTAACATGTAATGTAGGCGGAAGTACCGACCCAGTGTTGACAAAGAGAATGTGCAAAGAAAGTCCCTTTAAAGGTAAAACAATGTCAGATAATTTTGAAGTTGGAGAAAATTAGATGGAGTCTTTCAACCTTTTTTTAACCGAAGTACACAGACGTGAAGACGTGCGCATCGCAGAGCTAATGCAAGATGAGCATTTTTGGTCAAAAAGTTTCAAATTTGAATTTTTTTAAAGAAAATTACCGATCATTTCGCTAGATAAGACCCTTACCGTTATAAGGTTGGAATCGTGTAGAGCCCTTTTAAAACTGCAATTTGATCCTTCAACTCGTTGGCTCCCATTGAAGTCCACAACATGGAGAAAATTCCTGGAATGTTTTCCTCAAAAATGTAATTCTTTTGCGACTGAAGAAAAAAGAAAGACATGAACATCTTGGATGACATGGGGGTAAATAAATTATGAGCAAATGTTCATTCTGGAAGTCAACTTCTCTTTTAAGCAGAGACAGGAGCATCTTTTGTGCGAAGCAGGTTTATGTTTTTTTATGTATGACAAAATTTTATTAGCTTTTGTGTTGCATTAATTAATATATTCAAATACATTTTAAAATAGCTCATTTTATTTAGTGGTATATGGAATAACAATTTTGATTCAGGCTTCTATGTAGGATCATACTGCTTTGTTATATAGAATACATATGCATTGTAATGGTTATGAGGTAACTTTAAAGTCATGCTGATTGTGCATAAAAAACTGTATTTTGGTATTTCTACAAAAAGCAACAAATAAGTAAATGAAATCAGTTTTCATCCACAACAATTTCATCCCAACAATGTTCAAGTTTACCACTCACTCTAAAATGCGTAATGTTTGAATGTCTGTTTTATGAAATTCACAACAATCCTGAAAACTGTGATATTTAACATGAAGAATAAATCTGCACTGGATAGCAGGTAAAACCTCCTCTCCAATTAGATTATAGCACTGAGGAACAAATATGTTTAAATATTATTGAACAAATAATATTTAATGCAAATAATACAATTTACATTGAAAGTCCCAGGTAAAAAAAAAAAATTCATTGTACCCAGGTGAGACATACAGCACCCGTTAATATGAGTATAGAGGTTATAAGAATTTGCAACGTCATTTATGTCAATAAAGACATTATGTTATGTAAGAGTGTTTATTGTCATCACTACAATAAAAGCAAGCTCTGTTCTCTCTCAGAACAACTTCCAGTTTGAAGAACTCCGCCTGCGCAGCTACTGACATACAATCATGGTTAAAGCAAAGACGTGGATCCTCAAAAAACACTTTGAGGGCTTTCCTAAGGAAAGCAACTTTGAACTACGAGAGGAAGTTCTGCCAGAGCTTCAAGATGGAGGTATGTATAATTAATATATTTGTCTTTTTGTATACCTGTGCTATGCCTCTCTGATTTATTATAATCAATTTTACTTCAGACGTGCTTGTGGAGGCAGTCTATTTAAGTGTTGATCCATATATGAGGTAAATGTGTCTTCTCTATTAGAAAACATCTGTCTATTTAATGTAGTTCTATACTATGTGGTGCTTCTATTTTTAAACGCCTTGTGTTGTTTCTTTAGATCTCTAAGTAAAATGTGGATAAAAGAGGGGGATGTACAATATGGAACTCAGCTGGCAAAGTAAGGAAACTATTATTTCTTAAACGTCTAGGCAGCTGGATCTGTTGCTCAAGCTGTTCAGCCACTCATCAATGTGGTTTAAGTTGCATCAACTTTTGGAGACTCTTCCACTTAAATGAGTGGAAAAACATCTTGAGCAATAGGGAAAAACTGTGGACATTTAAGACAATTTGTAAATTTAGACTATTTCATTAGTAAGTTAAACCATTTTAGTGAGAAAACAACTCACTGTCTTGCAGGGTAGTGAAGAGCAAGGACCCAGCATTTCCTGAGGGATGTTACGTGGTTGCTAATTGTGGATGGAGGACACACACCGTAACCAAAGCGAAGGGTCCAGCCGGGCCCATCTTGACCCGGGTAGTATCTGAATGGCCCAGTGATATTTCAGTGTCTCTGGCCCTTGGTTCCTTGGGGATGCCTGGGTAAAGTAATCAGGACTGCTAGAAAATAATTTAAAAGATGGCATTCAAATCGTTAGTCAGTTCTGTGTTGTATTAATTAAAATATCAGGTCTTTCTTTCTAAATCCCATCTCTTTTATCCTCTAGGTTAACTGCTCTGTATGGCCTGGAAGAGGTGTGTAAGATACAGCCTGGTGAGACGATTTTGGTGAGTGCAGCCGCAGGTGCTGTAGGTGCAATGGTGGGGCAAATCTGCAAGATCAAAGGCTGCAAGGTTGTGGGATCAGCAGGAGGTGATGACAAGGTGGCATACCTGAAAGAGCTGGGCTTCGACCAGGCCTTCAACTACAAGACTGTCTCCTCTCTGGAGGAAGCGCTGAAGAACGCTTCACCTGAAGGATATGACTGCTACTTTGAAAATGTAATCAATGTTTTGTTGTGTATTTTTGTCTAAAATACAGTCTGCTACTTGTACAAATCTTCTTAAGTTTTTTTTTTTCTTTAGGTGGGAGGGCCCTTGTTTACCGCAGCACTGAAAAACATGAAGCCAGGAGGTCGTATTGCTGTCTGCGGTGGAATAGCCACTTACAATGACACAACACCACAGATGTGTACGTCTCATTTCTACGGAGTCCATAAAAGGAAAAAAAGCCATGGGAGAATTTTGCGTTTTCTCACAAAACGTCAGCCGGGAAATATTGCGTTTGCTCGCAAACGTTTTGTGATGTAAATAATAGAGGGCTTGCACTTACGATTTGGTCAGTTACCCAGATGTCCGGCTATATTGAGGATTCTCGGGTATAAACAACAGCATGGATTGCACCCTTAATGTACTACTGAATAGTTCTGATAATTTATGCTGTCTAAACCACAGGGAAAAACGTGTGGAAGCTGTTAAATCATATAGAGAAGCAGGAATAAGCGCAGTATTTTGACAAACTAAAGTTAATAGCTGTTAAAGATACGTACCAGCAGTATCAATTAGGATATCAGCCTAATACTTCATCTACCTGAGGGGAAATGATAAGAAGAAACACGATATACAAAATATGCGAGTTTCGTTTGGTTCAGTAGCATTGTTTATGTTCATCGCCGCCAATATGGCCGATTGATCACGCTTCGTGAAAACACTCTGTATGAGGCAGGAGCCGGGCAAATGCAACGTTTCTGAGGAGAACAAACTAGAGAAAAAAAACTGTTTTTAAATAGTTACACATTACAATCACTAGAGGACAGTATTGGGTATGAAAAAACTAAGCAAAATAAAGATAAAGATACATACCAGTAGTATCAATTAAGATATTAGCCTAATACTTCACCTGCCTGGCGGGAAATGATAAGAAAAACACCAACATTGTCAAGATTCTTTCCCTGGAAATCCTGGTTCACTTTGGCCAACGACAAACGCCTTTTGTTCCTCAGCATTTTGCACTCTTCTCCTTGATTTGTTATAACTTTTGGCAGTCTATAGAAGGTCTATTCCAAATGATTTTACCAGTCTAATCGATTAGTACAGCCTAAAACATGACAATAACTGACCATTTTCAGCAGCAGAAATCAGCAAAATATGCAAGTTTCATTGGGTTCAACAGCATCGTTTACATTCAGCGCCGCCAATATGGCCGATTGATCACGCCTCGTGAAAACGCTCTGTATGAGGCAGGAGCCAGGCAAATGCAACGTTTCTGAGGGAAACAAACTTTTCCCCCGACATGTCCTCTTTTTGCATCTAAAAAAAATGCGTCCGGCCGTGATTCGACTTTTGCTTTCTACAGTTGCCATTCATTGTGTGCGTTTTTGTATTAAAGCCTTGCGCGGGACTGTTTTCTGCTCCCGAAAACATTCCAATATTAAATATCAGTGCCACGCATCAGGGAGTCCCTATCAATATGGGGAGTTTTAAATCGCTTTGGGAGCAGCTCATGTTAGATTTAGGGTTGCCAAATCCGCATTTTTTCCCACGGAATTGGGCTGATTTTAAACTGTTGAGGCAGGTTGATTTGAAATGCTTGTACTGAAACATTTTGCATTCTACCTGTGATAAAACTGTGGTGGATATTAGTTTTGTAAAGAATGGCCACAGTGGTAGGAAGCTTTTTAGCTGTGTTTATGATCAATCTGCATAACGGTCTCTGTAAAAATTTATTTTTGGTAAGGAAATTACATATTTTAATACCAAAACTGGAACACCCTTCCACTCGTCCTCCGTCCTCTGTTTTGAAAACTACAATATGGTCACCCTAACAAACTAGAGAAAAAAAAATATGTTTTTAAAAAGTTACACGTTATAACCACTAGAGGACAGTATAGGGTATGAAAAAGCTAAGCAATATAACATTAATATACTGAATTAATTTGTTTTGTCTCATAGGTCCTTATCCTCACCATGAAATAATTACACGACAACTGAAGATAGAAGGCTTCATGGTGAGATCTTGGCAACACAAAGATGAAGAATCTGTCAAGAGAATGCTTAAATGGATGAAAGAGGTAAGCTGCTTTAGAAACTTGATCATTACACCTGTCGTTATACCCTTCATTAGATAATTGCCATTATACAGCAAATAACAGCAACAGCCTGTGGTATATAGACACAATAAATTGTTTTCCTGCAGGGCAAACTGAAAGCGAAGGAAGTGGTCACTGTTGGCTTTGAGAACATGCCAACTGCCTTCATGAGGATGCTGAAGGGTGATGGACTTGGGAAGGCTATTGTTCAAGTCTGAAGCATGCTTAGAAATCCATCTGTTTACATAAAATACACTGTGACACATTTGGATAACTTAAATATATGTAGACAGATAACTTCTGTTTGTGTCAAAAAGGTCCAGGGAAACTAATTATACCCATACTTGTTCACTGAGTGTTTCTTTAACTGTATTACACTGCAATATGTTTACAAATAAAGCCATTTAAAGCCTAATATGTATATTGTATATGGTCATATCTTTTCTTATCATATCTTCTATGTCTGATTAATAAAGTTCATTTTTCTGTATTTTTTCCCCTTCTGGGTTCTAGAATTTCTAAATGTAAAAAGCAAAAAGATTCTGACATTTCAGTGCCACAAACAGTTTTAAAGAAACACATAAAATCTGAATGGTCAGAAGAAAAAGACATAGAGGGATGATGCAGGATATGATTCAAAATATGTCAGCAGGTTACTGTTCCATAATGCAGATATTTTGGTTACTCTTCACATGAGTCATTTATTTATGAAACTGTGTAACCAGACAAGTTTCGCAATATATTTGCATGCCTTTGTTATTGAGGCGTAACTATACACTCACTTGTTTATGAAATATTTCATGATTCTTTACCACCTTTTTACAGAAAAGTACATTAACACAGAGTGAAAAATAATAAGCTGGTGATTTTATTTTACAGCCACTAGAGGATATAGTTAACAACACGACATTAATTCAAGAGACCATTTTATTATTTTAAAAGGTCTGTATCTAAATTAAATAATGTTATTCATTACAGACTCGTGCATCAAGATAAGGATATTAAAATCGTTGTCTTAAGTTTTGGTTTATTTAACAATGAATATACAGAAGCAGAAGATTTGAGGGTATGAGTCACAGTAATTCTGTATAATAGGAAGTATTTGCTTATTAAAATAAGACAATCATACAAATACAAATGATGAAGAGTTTTTTCTGTGATAGTTTAGTTTAGATGTCTAAAAAAAACTCTAAAAAGAGATTTAATGTTCTTTGGTTACTATTTGATGCACTATACATGTGAAAGAATTTGTGTTTGCATACAAACAGTTTTATACAGTCTCGGTGACGTCACGTGGCGTACAGTAAACCCGGAATCTGTCAAGTCATTCTGACTTGCTCATAGCAAATCCAGTATTAGTGATTGTCCTTCAAGATAAATTAACATGTTTCATCTCTTATAGCGATCACATGTAAATATTTATGCCAAAAGCTGCGCAAAACGTACGTATTTCGCATTTACTGAGTTTTTCCAGCTGATTATGTATATTTGTAGTGTGTAGCGGTAGGCGAGGTTACAGGACCTCATAATTCCATGATTGGATCGTTGTCTTCATTGGAGGCGGGGCTACGTGACAGTCTTCATAAACGGCGCTAATGACGCGAGCTGCTACTCTGACTGTCAATGAAGCAGGAGCTTTCAGAAGCACACACAGTAGTCCAGTAGAATACAGACATCAAAATGATCATCGTAATTGAGGATAAGGTAGGTAATAATAGCAATATTATAGGTGCTAATTTGATTTTGACTTTAACCCTTTGTAGGTAATGTAATTATATTTAAATTCTGATGTCTATTAAAATATATATATATATATATATATATATATTATATATAGTATATATATATATATATATATATATATATATATATATATACACACACGTTATTAAGTTAATAACTTTAATAAAAATGTTTTTATGCATATAAAAATAAGCTGTAACCGCATGTATTTTAATTTTTTTTACGAAACACTGCTTGCGGAACAAATGTGGGCGGAAACGTTTACACACAAGAGCATGTATTGGTTTCTATTATCCAGCAGAACCTCAAAGAAGAGTACAATAATAAGTAGGGAATGAGAAGTACATTTGTTCTCAGTTAGGCTACTTTTTAAACAGGATATAGGCTAAAACTTACGATTTAATACGTGGTTGTTAGTTAGAAAGTGTTTGACTGTGTAAACACCTGTACAGTTGTCATGTGAGATCTGGGCTTAAATCGGTTCTTTCGAAGAGTTAATTTCAACAACTGATTCTGATTCAGAGGTTGTTTATTTTGTCCAGTTATTACGTCACGCGTAGTCTCTGGTATCAAGGTGTCATATTACTCTAAAAGCTATAAAACTGTTTTACGGTTCTATTATAAGGGTAATGAGGGTGTTTTTGTAATCTCTTGTTTATTTCAGCCATACACAATTCTCAAATATAGAATTAGGACTAAATCTCAGTCAGTCAGTGCACTGCTCAAGGGTATTTCTATGGAAATGTCCTTTTTTCTGTCCCTAGCCTTTACACAAATATTACACTTGAAAAACACTTTAGGATTGCAATTTCTTTATATTTTAAAATGAAACAATGTTATTTGAATGATTACGTCTTCTTGAGCCATCAATGTGGCAATATTTGTTTTTTTGTTTCGTTTTTTTTACATTAATTATATTAAATTCCAAGCCACACAAAACTGCTCATCCCCACAGCTATGTACAAAGGGAAAGTGCTTTATTTTGAGGTTTGAGGATTTTTTTTTCTACCATTTAAAATACAATAATTTATTCATAACTATCAAATACAAAACAAATATTATATCAAATACAAAACAAATATTATAAAATATATAATGAAAGTAGTGGCCCCTGGAGTTGTGTCACTGGTGTTACCGTTTAACAAAAATTGTTTGTGTTGATATAAAAACCAGACTGATGATATCACTTGACTTTCTTCTTCCTGTTACCCTGAAGATCTATGAAAAAAAGGCCAATGATAAGTCCACTGTCTGTTTTCAGTTATCAGAAATTTTCTCATTTATGTCATGCTTTTATATGAAGATTTTATATGAAGCTTTTAGTTGAACTCACTGGTATGGCCTGCTTTATTGTTGGAAGATTGTAAAAAAAAAAAACAACCACTAGAATGCAAATGGATTAAACCACTTAATTTAGTGATTATACCAAGATTGACAACATGTGCAACAGCCATTTTGCACTGGTGTCATCTTCTTTATGGGTAAATAAATGCACAAAAATATTTTAAAAATCATTAAGCTGTCATTTATGTGTATTCATTATGGCTTCCCATACCAAAAGTGGACATTTCTGTAGAATGACCCTTAAATCGATTCAGTCAGTTCAATGAACGAATCTTTCAGACCTGTGTGACAGCGGGTTCATTAAAAACTCGAAAGAATGATTCGTTGAAGAATCGGATATCCGTACTCACACAAGTTGCTTCTTCTGTCCGATGAAGTATGCTTCCGGAGTGTTTTGGTTCTAAACATATAAAATACGAGGATCACACAATAATACACATGCAGTTTAAATATTTTTTTACATTAAACTGATTAATGATTCTACTTAAATGCATTCATGTGTACACATTTTACCATCAATATGTTGAATTAGATATTGATTTACAATAAAGTAAACGTAGTAAGTGCTTGTTTTGCTTAAGTGTAATTTCATTAAACAGGACATGAGAAATTTCCCAGTATCTTATACCAAAAGCAATAGTTGTGTCACCCCTTTCTCTGTTTCCTGGTACCTCAATTATGGCTCTTTTGTAAATATTTGAAAGTCTCAGTCACTCTGATAAAACCATAGCATTATGACTCATCGCCCATTTCAGTGAACCTCAGCGGGAAAGAATGTGTCGTGTCAGTTTGAAAAATTCTCGATCTTTCTGCAGGCTGCGTTCGACAACGCTCTGAAAAATGCCGGGAACAAGTTGGTGGTGGTGGACTTCACAGCCACATGGTGCGGCCCCTGTCAGAACATCGGTCCAATCTTTAAAGTGAGCAATGAGTATGCATACACTACTGAACATGTCGCCGCATCCGAGATTCAGAGTGACATCTGGAGCTGTCATGTTTATTCTATGGAGACCTCCGGAATCACCGGGAGTGGCTCTATTGTTGTGCTGTGTTGTCGGGGCAACCGTCAGGGAAGCTTCCTTAAGAATTAAAACTTGAATCGTTCACAGAATGTAAATGAGAGACAATCCTGATTAAAAAAAAGAAGACGACAAACAATTGCTGATTCATTCCTTAAAGACAATACATTGTTTTTAGATTTTAGTGTCCCTTATGAAACTTACCCATTGTTTTATTAATAATAATAAAAACATGGTTACTAGTTAAACTATTTTAACTACAAATTAGCCATGGTTTTGCTACACTAACAATAGCTTAACCATGGTATCTGTAGTACAACTGTGGTTATACAAATGCTAGTCAATACGCCAAAAAAAAACACGGTTGCTACAATTTTACTATAATAAAACCATAGTTAATTTTTTCGTAAGGATTGGTTAATATCTAACCAAATGACAAACCAATCTCAGCCACATATGTAACCTACATACATTTTTTTTACTTTCACTCAATACATTTGTACCTGGTTTAGACAATGAAAGAAAGCATATGTAAATTTGACAGATGAAACGGAAGGAATTAAATATGAAGTTCAAAGAAAGTGCTTTGATTGCAAGCGGTTTGCTTTTTACTACCGCCTTTTTTCCCCCTCCACAGGCGCTGTCTGAAAAACCAGAGAACGGAAATGTCGTCTTTCTAAAGGTGGATGTGGATGATGCACAGGTTAGTCACCTGGTGTCTTTTTTTCTCTGATGAATGCACTCGAAAAAAAACCTTTTTGCATAGATTCACCATCTGGGCTTTTCTGTGTTACTTTCATTTGAATACTGGCCTTGCTATCTCCCTCCCATAGACTAAGGATGTCTGGTGTAGTATTATGTATTTGGATACTCACAGACAGCCTAATTGCTTTGTAAGCGGCCCAAACACATTAGAACATCCCAGCACACCCGGTTGCTGTTCTCCTGATTGGTGTTTCTGATAGCGTGTTATTTGATTCACAGGATAGCGCTTAGAAAGGATATTGGCCGTCATTCAGTTTTATCAGAGGTAGATCAAGACAGTGCCAGAATGGGACAGTTCTGATGGTTGCCCATGTTGTTAGGGTTACAAACACTAGCTGTTACAATGCTGTTGTTGCAAAGCAGATGTGTGTTTGAAAAGCCGAAGACTTGATATGTATTTGTTGAAATGTCATGCTTTTTGCCTGACATTTAAATCGCAAGGTAAGGATGGCAATAGTGAGCAGAGCGTTTGAAGGTTCTGATAACAGTGGATATGTCCAACTGGCCTTTTTGTGACTGAATTTAAGTTGAAATGAATATGAAACAAATCATCTTTCTAAACATATCAGGGATTTTTTAATTTCGACAGCCTTCAAGTTCTGCCGTGGACATAATTTCAGCCCTCTTTTATAAGAGCAAAATGAAAAGACACTATTAAAGATGTTTATCATCACACACAGCCTGAATAAACCTATTCAGACCTGATCTCCACTCCTTCTTTCTCCATCTAGGATGTGGCCGCTTTCTGTGACATTAAATGTATGCCAACATTCCATTTCTACAAAAACGGAAAGAAGGTAAAACATGATCTCTGGGGTTTTCTGTGCTGTTTCCGTGTTCAGATCTATTTTTGAATTAACCTGTTTGTTCCCCCTTGTGCTGTAACTGATTCAACAATTGTTTTTCAGGTTGATGAATTTTCTGGATCAAATAATGCTAAGCTGACGGAGAAGATTGATGCGCTTAAATGAAGAAAAACACACAAAAACGCATTAACCAACCACTGTAATAACTAACATACACTGATCCTGATTGTTTTCTGATCTTGATTTTAAAAGTTTGAATCAAGTACAGAAGCATCATTCTCGACCTTTAACATATTCTAATTGTATCTGCTACATTTATAACCTATTTTAGTTTATACACAGAAACAAAAGACTTTTTGTTAAATATTTGACCGTCTAATGTATTTTATGTTGGATTTGTATGAAATTAAAACATTGAAAGAAATTCAATGTTGAGTTTTACAATGTCCTTGTAATGTGCTGGTTGTATCAAAAATTGTTCAAGTCAAATGTTTATTAGTCATATGAGACAGGCAAGTAGAACAAACTGAAAGTTTAATTGGGAATTCTTAATAATTAACTGTGGGAATGAGAATTACAGTTGGTTTTTATATAGTTGTGTTTCTGTTTTAATAAAAACATGAAAAGAATAGTTTATATACATGTACATTGGACAATCACATCAACATTTTTACACATCGTACAAGTTCATGTATATAGCAGCAGCATATATTTAATACTGTTTCATTTTCTACATGAAAAAATACAGCTTTAATTTACAAAACCACTTAGGACTTTCTGAGGGAAAGAGAAAATGTGCTGTATACAAATTTCTGACATTACGCCATCTTGTTTCAACACATTCCAACTTGAACTCTTGTAGCGTGGCACATTAAAAGTGAAAGTATCCAGATCTTCTTTTTCTAAAAGACAATTAATAATCAAAGATCAGCTAAAGACCATTAAAAAGCAAATATTACCACCATAATCACTAAATAAGGCAATGGTGCATTTTGCTTGTACAGTTCAGACAGATCGACCATGAAAAAGTATTAAAGCTCATTTGATTTTTAAATCGACCAAGTCTCCAGTAAATTTAATTGTGAATCACTCTAACCGGCAATGAAGGCTGCAGCGTGTAATTAGCTGAGGAATATATAAAGCTGGCTAGCTGAAAACACTTATAGTAAGATCAGATCAATAGCACTTTACTGAGAGACTGTATCTGTTCAATAAAATCTTGACATTGGAACTGAATCAGCAAAGACTGGAAAGAAGCAAATTACTTAAAAGAATGAATCACAATAGAAACGGCAGCAGTATATATTTCCTATCCTAATACCAACTCAACGATGGGATTGAATCAAACTGCAGTATCCAGGGAAATGTACATTTACTGTAACAGATACAGCATCATGAAACTAGGTGTGCCTGAGGCATAAAGTCACATATTGACACAAACACACAGCAGAGTTCAGAGAAGTCTTGTTCTTATCTGTATTTCCCTATACTTTCCCCAGCTGAGTGGTTTAGTGTTCCTTGTACAGTTAGAGGAAATACGCTGGCAATATGCTGGTTGATCAAATGCTGTAATGTGCATGTATGCACATGCATATGTTAATTATTTTACCAAAATAAGAGGGATCATACAAAATGCATGTTGTTTTTTATTTAGTACTGACCTGAATAAGATATTTCACATAAAAGACGTTTACATGTAGTCCACAACAGAAAATAATAGTTCAATTTTTAAAAATGACCCCGTAAAAAAGTTTACATACACTTGATTCTTAATACCGTGTTGTTACCTGAACGATCCACAGCTGTGTCCTTCAGGTCCCACAAATTCTTTGGTTTTTCAGCATTTTCGTGTATTTGAACCCTTTTCAACAATGACTGTATGATTATGAAGTCCAACTTTTCACACTGAGGACATCTGAGGGACTATTACAGAAGGTTCAAATGCTCACTGATGCTCCAGAAGGGCTAAATAAAAAAAAAAAAGATATTTAGGCTAAATAATTCTGTTTAAAAGTTTACACCCCTGGCTCTTAATGCATTGTGTTCCTTCTAAAGCATCAATGAGCATTTGAAGCTTCTGTAATAGTTGCATATGAGTCCCTCAGTTGTCCTCTGTGTGAAAATATGGATCTCAAAATCATACAGTCATTGCTGGAAAGGGTTCAAATACACACACAAAAAAAACTCACTAAACAAAAATCACTAAACAAAACAAAACAAAACAAAAAAAACACCACTGTGGATCATTCAGATAACAACACAGTACTCTGAATCAATGTAAACGTTGTTATTTTTATAATTCAGCTATTATTTTCTCTTGTGGATTATATGTTAATGTCTTTTATGTGAAATGTCTTAACATTTTGCAGATTCTTTAAGGTGTATGTAAACTTTTGACTTCAACTGTATACCTAGTGGCTTACCTAGAGCAGTCATAGCCTCCCCATCCTTGACTGCAGTGACACCTGTTTGGTCGGATACACCGGCCTCCATTCAAACAGGGCATGGAACACACCGCTAAAAGCACATACAAAACACTCCCATTAACCAATAATCCAGTGCATATATTGATACTTACACAGAAATGAATTACTGACCCTCATGTCATTCCAAACCTGTAAGACCTTTGTTCATCTTCAGAACACAAATTAAGATATTTTTGATGAAATTCGAGAGCTCTCTGACCCTCCATAGACAGCAAGGGTCCTACCATGTTCAAGGTCCAGAAAGTTACCAAGAACATCAAAAATAGTCCATGTGACATCAGTGGTTCAGAATTGTTTTTCTGCGCAAAAACTAAAATGACAACTTTATTCAGCGATTGTTATTTGCATCACTCTAGCACCATTTTGTAGAGTACCACCTATACATGTGCGTGCTTTGATCTGCACGTAAACAACTTATGCATGTGGTGCTGTTGATGTAGAACACGCATTTGCTGCGCCTTTTTATGTTTAGAGGAAATGGTACTCTTCAAAATGGCGCTAGGGTGACATGAAGAATTATGGAATAAAGTATTTTAGTTTTGTTGCGCAACAAATGTATTCTCATAGCTTCAGCTGAACCACTGATGTCACATGTACTATTTTATCGATGTCCTTATACCTTTCTAAACCTTGAACGTGGTAGGGCCCTTGCTGTCTATGGAGGGCCAGAAAGCTCTTGGATTTCATCAAAAATATCTTAATTTGGTCTCACAGGTTTGGAACGACATGAGGATGATGATGAAAAATGACAGAACTTTTATTTGTGGGATAACTATCCCCTTTAAATTGTATAACTTGTCTGTCTTTGAATGTTTATCATGGTGTATCATGTTTCTAAGATGTTTATCATGGTGTATCATGTTTTATTAACACATACAGTCACATAGCCTGTTTTGGAGCACAGACAGAAAGGTTCTTCAAAAGATACCAATTATCCCTCTGTGATTTCAAAGGAATCAAGCATTTCCAGAATTCCTCTTTGCCCAGAGACCTTTGTTCTGACAGACACCTTGTATGAATCGGTCACACCGGTGGCGGCAGATAAAACACAGAGTCTGACCACAACAGCAGAATGAAAACTTGTAGGTAATCAGTAAAACCTGTAAAGCTAACACTGCAGGTGACACAGAGTCTGCAAAACCATATCAAGTTTGATTTAATGTATCTGAGCAACTCAACAAGCAAATGTATTTGTCTTAGTATTGGAGCTTTAAAAAACATTAAATGCACACAGTCCTGCTGGTGATGTCCCCAATAAATCTAATAAGTTATAAGAAATAAGTTTCATTGCGAAATGTAAAAATGAAAAAAAAAAACCAATGTGTGTGGTATTGTAAATGAGTTCTTGTTCTTTACAAGTCATTTAATATTTAATGAAAATAATAGTACATGTGTTACTATAATAGTGTAGTGTATGTTTTTAGACATTGGCCAGAAACCTTTTCATATTTTTTAAATTTTTATTCACCTGTTAAATAGTCATGTGGTGTGACGATTTTAATTTTAAATAGTGGACACTGACATGGAAAAGAAGAATTTATTGAATAAAGTTATTTTTTGTTTTCTTTGTGCACAAAAATATATTCTCATAACTTCTTAAAATTAAAGTTGAACCACTGATGTCACATGGACTATTTTAGCGATGTCCTTACTACATTTCTGGGTTTTAAAGTCTGATTTCTTATAGTTGCTTGAATAAAAGATTAAAAAAATAAATAAATAAAAAACTAAGGTCAATATTATTAGCCCACTTAAGAAATTATTATTTTGATTAGCTATAGAACAAACCACTGTTGTCCAATGACCTGCCAAATTAACCTAATTTGTCTGATTAACCTAATTAACCTAGTTAAGCATTTAAATTGCTCTTTAAGCTGAGGATTAGTATCTTGCGAAACATCTCGTAAAATAATATGCACTGTCATCATGGCAAAGACAAAAGAAATTAGTTTGGACTTGAGAGAAAATTGTTAATGCTCATAAAGATGAAGGATACACATGTTTATCAAAGCATTTTCAAGTGTCAAGAACTGCAGTGAGATGCATTATCAAGAAGTTTAAAGAGACCAACACAGTGGAGAACAAGACGGGCAGAGGCATTAAGCGAAAGATTTCAAAAGCTTTGGAAAGAAAACTAGTGAGAGAAGGTTTCTAAAAACCCAAGAACAACTGCCAAGACACTAGTGAATGACCTAGCCAAGTCTGGAATTGATGTCTCAATGAAGACAGTCACTAGAGCCCTGCACAGGAATGAACTGTGAGGTTGCCGACCAAGAAAGACTCCACTTCTGAAGAAGAGACACCTCCAAGCTAGAATGAAGTTTGCTAAGGACAACCTCGGGGCATGTGATGCATACTGGAAACGTGTCCTTGGTCAGATGAGATAGAACTAGAGCTTTTTGGCTATAGAGATGTTGCCTACGTTTGGAGAAAGAAGGGAGGAGGCATTCAACCCCAAGAACACCATTCCCACAGTGAAACATGGCGGTGGGAGTATAATGCTGTGGGGATGTTTCAGTGCGTTTGGAACTAGGAATCTCGTCAGGGTTGAAGGAAACATGAAAAAGGAAGGCTATAAGAAGATTTTACAAGACAACCTCAGACAGTCTGCAAGAAAACTTGGTTTGGGTCGATATTTTGTCTTCCAGCATGATAACGACCCAAAGCATACCTCACTTCTGGTGAAGAAATACCTCCAAATGAGCAAAGTGAGTGTACTTGACTGGCCTGCACAAAGCCCAGACTTGAATCCAACAGAAAATCTGAGGGGCACAATAAAGTCCAGAGTTTGTGCCAGAAGACCAACAAATCTGTAGGAGCTTGTGAAATTTGCTAAGGAAGAATGGGCTGTCATTCCTCAGGAGACATGTTGAAACTTGTTGAGAGCTACAGCAAACGACTAAAGGCTGTTATCAAGCAAAACTGATACACTACTGACTTAACATCAGAGGGCTAATCATTTTGACCAGTAGACTTTTTAAAATTCTTGGTTATACATTTATTTCTATTTGTATTACAAACCCTAAAAGCTTCCTGAACAAAGTATTATGTTTAAAAATGCTGTGTTGATAAAATCGTCTTTCTGTTAAACAACACTTGGAAGTTATTTGAAAAATAATGAAATATTTTATAAGGGGATAATAATTTTGTCTTCAACTGTATATATGAAGGGTTCAAATGCATTTTTTGCATTTTTATCAGGCTCAGAGGTTTCTATGCAAGTACTGGTACTTCTGATTGGGCTGAGGGTGGGATTTTAGTGAGTTTGAAGTAAAAGTATTTGATTGATGTATAATGTGTCGAGTTTTTTTCGTCTAGACCTCTGCTTGAAAGACAATATAGAGGCCGTGCCTCTTGGAACTTTAATTAATTTACCCTGACTTATATAAAAAACAAATGCTTTATTTGTGTTTTTTTTTAAATATCTATGTCACATATTTCCTTATGTATCATGGTAGATATGACCTTTATCATAGAATTTGATTACAGAAAAACAGTTTTGAACAGTTTTTGGTAATGTATTCAACTACTACTGTCTGTCACTGCTTGACATCTCATGTCAACTGCCCCTATGTGTTTTCAATAATTGTGTTTTGTTTTACTGCTTGGGCTCCTGGGATCTACTGCATATCACTATTAGAGTCTGTTGTCACAGGAGTTGCCCGGCAACAATGTGAGCATGACATAGGATGACCCCGGGAGAATAAGCTCCGGCCCCCATCCCACCATGAGGTCTTTCTCTCTGTAATCACTCTAATCACTTCACTCCCCTACACTCCACCCTACTTTTAAACTCTTAAGTTTAATTTGTTTAGCATGATGTCTTTAGTTAATGATGAGGGATATTTCCCTAAAGCAACTTATATAGACTTCAAGATCACAGATGGCTTGAGGTGAATGTTCTTTAGACTTCATAAATTGGCTGTAATTAAATGCTGTGAGGTTTCATTTGTCTCAGCTTGTCAGGACTGAATAAAGCAGCTGATGTTCCTACTTCCTTGTTGTAGTTCACCCAAATAGTTGT
This sequence comes from Cirrhinus molitorella, assembly GCA_033026305.1. Lineage (NCBI taxonomy): Eukaryota > Metazoa > Chordata > Actinopteri > Cypriniformes > Cyprinidae > Cirrhinus > Cirrhinus molitorella. Next base: position 15,665,548 of record CM065118.1, on the reverse strand, counting down.
GGAATAGTTCACCCAAAATGAAAATTCTGGCATTATTTGCTCACCCTCATGTCGTTCCAAACCAGTACGACCTTCGTTCATCTTCAGAACACAAATTAAGATATTTCTGATGATGTCTGAGAGCTTTCTGACCCTGCATAGACAGGTCTTACTGGTGTGGAACTACATGAGTAATTAATGACAGAATTTTCCTTTTTGGGTAAACTATCCCTTTAACTACTTCTGCTGCTTATCCACTACACTAGTCACAAGTCATCCTACACAAACATACACTCTTACCATTATGGCAGCGTGTGCCTGTCCATCCTGTGGGACATTCACAATGGTACGGAGCTACACAGCGCCCTCCGTTGAGACATGGTAGGATGCAGATCGCTGCAATAAAAAGCACATGCAGTATGAAAATGTGACATTTGAGTTGAAGATACACATGAATAATCAGAATAAGTCAAGTCAACTTTTTAAAACCAATCCTTCAACTTCAGAATGAGACAAAATTTTGTTTCAGCCACTGGGTATTTCCAAAACATTCATGCATGTATAGACTTTCACACTACAGCTTCACCGTTTCTCGTTTCCTGTGGAAAAAAAAGTGAAGCCACAGAGAAACAAGGTTATTATCTTAAATGAAAACTGAAACTAAGACGAAAACGATTGGTTAAAAAACATTTTCGTAAACTGAAATAAAATAAAAATCATAATAAATGAAAAACTAAAACTAAACGAACCTAGCAACAACTATTGAAAAACGAACTAAAATAAAATCATAATTGGCAAAAATAAATTATCGTTTTCGTAATTAATAAGCATTCATCCAACTGCAGAAAATTTGACGTGGGTGTTTAATCGTGCATCACCTGTGGCGAATGATGATGCAGTTGAGGCTGACAGCGCGAAACAAACGACAGTTAAGTGATAAAGAGGACGGACATAAATTATGCCTGCCGGCAGGAAACGACATAGCCCTGTTTGGGACTATTTCGAATTTAATTCTGAAACTGAAAAAAGTAAAATGTATTGTTATGCTCAATAATACACATTGTGGTGTTGAAATTAAAGGGGAAAACCCCACAAACCTTAAAGTACATCTCCAAACCAGCCATCGCAAATATTATATAAATTATATATATATATATATATATATATATATACACATACACATACATATACACTGGAGATCAAAATTAGAGAACAATTTATAAACAATTGAACAATTCTGAAATAATGTCATCTTCACTGCTCAACAGTTGAAGGAGTTTTTGTCCTGTCTATACCATGCTACCAGAACACCTTTTCCACAAAATAACTAAGGCATTTCAACAAAAAACATTATTTTGCAGAAAACACACTGATCAAAATTAGAGAACACTTTCAGATACCTCCCAGTTATTGGTGTTAATCTGGCACCTGGTGCTAATTTCCTTGATTATCTGTCAACCCCTATTTAACTGGCAGCCTAACTTCCAGTTTCACTGACTCCGCAAGATGGTGGGCCGTTCTAAAGTGACTGAAAGCCTCCGGCAGCAGGTTGTCCAGATGAACGCCAAAGGGATGACCCTATCAGCCATAGCAAGACAAGTTGGTCGTTCCAAATCTGTGATTTCAAGAATATTGAATCTTTACAACATCACAAACTCATTCAAGCCCCCCAAGAAGGCTGGTCGTCCACGGAAGACAAATACAAGAGAGGACAGGATACTGCGGAGGTAAAAAAAAAATGTGCATACCGCAGGAACGGTATGACAGGAAATTTTACCGGTTTTAAAACCGTGACTTTTCCAAACCACGGTTTACCTTGAAACCGGTTATCGTCCCATGCCTAGCGCATACAGTCGTTTGTTGGAGAGTGGAAGCTAAATGCACTTTGCAGGACATGGAGGCGCCAGAGCGATCACTTGCAAACAAATTAAAATAGGCCTACGTCGTAATCTTTGCACATAAAGTTAAGCATAGTATATCATCCGGAACTGTAAAGTATCTAATTTTATTTCCGTGCACTCACAATTTCAAAAAAATCTTGTGCTTTTGTATAATTAAGAAAACAAACAAAATACCTTACAGTCAGGATAAATATATCTAAAAAAGCTTGAAAATATTACTTTACCACTTTAAAACGAAAAAAAAGTTTTGACTTTACTGAGATATTTTATAAAAGCGGTAGAGATACATTTCTCTCCAAAGGCGCGTCCAGTGAGCAGATAGCGAGTCAGGATCGTCAACTTCATCTTTGCCACACTGCCTCAGAAAACACTAGTTTATTAACAATTTGTTTAAGTATCTCCTTATTTCCCTCCGACACATTCATAGTAATTACTTTTCCCGGAACTGTCCCAGCTTTAGTCTATTGCGTGTGTTTGAACACAGATCTCTTTCCAGCAGCTGCAAAAGCACTTGCACTCGCTGCTGCCACCGGCGGGGACACTAAACGCCGCAACGGCAGAATGAATGTTGCAGAATCACTGTACTTTATGCTTGTTACATCACATTACCGGCGGTGGCGTGGTTGTCATTGCGACCATCACAGCCCTATTTGTATCTCAAACCCTTATGTTACTTTTGTTATTCAAAGTTAACAGAGATAAATCGTCACCTTAGAATTATAAGGTTCTATCTGCATTCTGAGCACTTTTGAGATATTGAGCTTCAAAGTTTTTGCATTCCATAGACATCTGTAGATATAACCACTCTTGTTTCTAAAAAAAGGTCCAAACTGTACACAGCTTACAAAAGAAACATCACATACAAATATGTTGTCACAGAATAAGAATATGTGAATAACTCAATTTTTACAAAAATGTCAGATAGAACCTTATAATTTTAAGGCGATGAAATGCCAACTGTGCAAACAATAAATGTTGCTGAAATATCTTTTTTTTTGTGTGTGTGTGCTCTGGAAGTGTTCTGTTAACTATGCTAAACTAAAATTACTAAAACTGAAACTAAATATATAAAAACTAAACAGAAATGTTTTCACAAAATGAAAACTAAACTAAAACTAACAAAACCATTAATGAAACTAACTAAAATTTATTGCAAATTTGAAAACGAAATTATAATAAAAACTAAAAAAAATAAAAAATGCAAAACTATAATAACCTTGCAGAGAAATGCAGCTGTGTGTGGGGTGATGGTTAATTTAGCGCCCTCCGTTGAGACATGGTAGGATGCAGATCGCTGCAGTAAAAAGCACATGCAGTATGAAAATGTGACATTTGAGTTGAAGATACACATGAATAATCAGAATAAGTCAAGTCAACTTTTTAAAACCAATCCTTCAACTTCAGAATGAGACAAAATTTTGTTTCAGCCACTGGGTATTTCCAAAACATTCATGCATGTATAGACTTTCACACTACAGCTTCACCGTTTCTCGTTTCCTGTGAAAAAAAAGTGAAGCCACAGAGAAACAAGGTTATTATCTTAAATGAAAACTGAAACTAAGACGAAAACGATTGGTTAAAAAACATTTTCGTAAACTGAAATAAAATAAAAATCATAATAAATGAAAAACTAAAACTAAACGAACCTAGCAACAACTATTGAAAAACGAACTAAAATAAAATCATAATTGGCAAAAATAAATTATCGTTTTCGTAATTAATAAGCATTCATCCAACTGCAGAAAATTTGACGTGGGTGTTTAATCGTGCATCACCTGTGGCGAATGATGATGCAGTTGAGGCTGACAGCGCGAAACAAACGACAGTTAAGTGATAAAGAGGACGGACATAAATTATGCCTGCCGGCAGGAAATGACATAGCCCTGTTTGGGACTATTTCGAATTTAATTCTGAAACTGAAAAAAGTAAAATGTATTGTTATGCTCAATAACACACATTGTGGTGTTGAAATTAAGGGGAAAACCCCACAAACCTTAAAGTACATCTCCAAACCAGCCATCGCAAATATTATATAAATTATATAAATTATATATATATATATATATACATACATATACACTGGAGATCAAAATTAGAGAACAATTTATAAACAATTGAACAATTCTGAAATAATGTCATCTTCACTGCTCAACAGTTGAAGGAGTTTTTGTCCTGTCTATACCATGCTACCAGAACACCTTTTCCACAAAATAACTAAGGCATTTCAACAAAAAACATTATTTTGCAGAAAACACACTGATCAAAATTAGAGAACACTTTCAGATACCTCCCAGTTATTGGTGTTAATCTGGCACCTGGTGCTAATTTCCTTGATTATCTGTCAACCCCTATTTAACTGGCAGCCTAACTTCCAGTTTCACTGACTCCGCAAGATGGTGGGCCGTTCTAAAGTGACTGAAAGCCTCCGGCAGCAGGTTGTCCAGATGAACGCCAAAGGGATGACCCTATCAGCCATAGCAAGACAAGTTGGTCGTTCCAAATCTGTGATTTCAAGAATATTGAATCTTTACAACATCACAAACTCATTCAAGCCCCCCAAGAAGGCTGGTCGTCCACGGAAGACAAATACAAGAGAGGACAGGATACTGCGGAGGTAAAAAAAAAATGTGCATACCGCAGGAACGGCATGACAGGAAATTTTAGCGGTTTTAAAACCGTGACTTTTCCAAACCACGGTTTACCTTGAAACCGGTTATCGTCCCATGCCTAGCGCATACAGTCGTTTGTTGGAGAGCGGAAGCTAAATGCGCTTTGCAGGACATGGAGGCGCCAGAGCGATCACTTGCAAACAAATTAAAATAGGCCTACGTCGTAATCTTTGCTCATAAAGTTAAGCATAGTATATCATCCGGAACTGTAAAGTATCTAATTTTATTTCCGTGCACTCACAATTTCAAAAAAATCTTGTGCTTTTGTATAATTAAGAAAACAAACAAAATACCTTACAGTCAGGATAAATATATCTAAAAAAGCTTGAAAATATTACTTTACCACTTTAAAACGAAAAAAAAGTTTTGACTTTACTGAGATATTTTATAAAAGCGGTAGAGATACATTTCTCTCCAAAGGCGCGTCCAGTGAGCAGATGGCGAGTCAGGATCGTCAACTTCATCTTTGCCACACTGGCTCAGAAAACACTAGTTTATTAAGAATTCGTTTAAGTATCTCCTTATTTCCCTCCGACACATTCATAGTAATTACTTTTCCCGGAACTGTCCCAGCTTTGGTCTATTGCGTGTGTTTGAACACAGATCTCTTTCCAGCAGCTGCAAAAGCACTTGCACTCGCTGCTGCCACCGGCGGGGACACTAAACGCCGCCACGGCAGAATGAATGTTGCAGAATCACTGTACTTTATGCTTGTTACATCACATTACCGGCGGTGGCGTGGTTGTCATTGCGACCATCACAGCCCTATTCGTATCTCAAACCCTTATGTTATTTTTGTTATTCAGAGTTAACAGAGATAAATCGTCACCTTAGAATTAAAAGGCTCTATCTGCATTCTGAGCACTTTTGAGATATTGAGCTTCAAAGTTTTTGCATTCCATAGACATCTGTAGATATAACCACTCTTGTTTCTAAAAAAAGGCCCAAACTGTACACGGCTTACAAAAGAAACATCACATAATACAAATATGTTGTCACAGAAATATGTGAATAACTCAATTTTGACAAAAATGTCAGATAGAACCTTATAATTCTAAGGCAATGAAATGCCAACTGTGCAAACAATAAATGTTGCTGAAATATCTTTTTTTTGTGTGTGTGTGCTCTGGAAGTGTTCTGTTAACTATGTTAAACTATAATTACTAAAACTGAAACTAAATATATAAAAACGAAATAGAAATGTTTTCACAAAATGAAAACTAAACTAAAACTAACAAAACCATTAATGAAACTAACTAAAATTTATTGCAAATTTGAAAACGAAATTATAATAAAAACTAAAAAAATTTAAAATGCAAAGCTATAATAACCTTGCAGAGAAATGCAGCTGTGTGTGGGATGATGGTTAATTTAGCAATGCTTTATAAGAAACCATTGCTGTTATTGATCCATAAAATGTTGCCTTAAGTAATGGACTGCTGTCTTATTAAAATATTAATAATCTCCATTTGTGAGTGCTGCTGTTATCGTGCATATTCGTCTGCGTACTTACGCTCCTCGCAAAATCGGCCCATCCATCCCTCTGGACAGGAGCAAGTGTTTGGTCTTTGGCACACACCTCCGTTCTGACACTGGAGCCAACAGACAGCTATAAAAACACATAAACATGGTTGGTGCAGTGATGAAACTGACACAAACACCAAAAAAATAGCAGTACAATCACTGTGCTAACAAAATTTCAAAACACCACACAGAGACATGCAGCATTCAAAGATGAACCAGATGTTAGATGTTAAGACCAGTGGGAAATTCCACTGATCAGAATTAGTTTCTGCAAGCCAATGACTGCAAGACCGAAAGAGAAGCTGAGAATGGCTTACAATGTAAAATACAATGTTAAAACATCACCATGCAAAAAACTATTGCAAAAATCATGCCTTGTTGAAAAGAGTGACATTCATACCAAAGCTCATCTCTATCATCTCTGTGGGACAATGCTGTTGTGGCTATTATAAAACTAATTCTGGTCCTGTATTGGTCAATATAACATTCTAGCTATGCTAAAATATGCGAAAAATAACATCTTTTACATTGAGTAACTGTTAGCTACATATCGCTGCATAGCACCCAAAGAGAACATTCTGTTTACTTGTGTATACTTGTAAGAGACTATTTTAACATTTTTGGCTCTATACGCCACCACAATGGATTTTAAATTAAACAAGATGTGCTTTAACTGCAGACTGTCAGCTTTAATTTGAGGGTATTTACATCCAAATCAGGTGAACGGTGTAGGAATTACAACAGTTTGCATATGTGCCTCCCACTTGTTAAGGGACCAAAAGTAATGGGACAATTGGCTTCTCAGCTGTTCCATGGCCAGGTGTGTGTTATTCCCTCATTATCCCAATTACAATGAGCAGATAAAAGGTCCAGAGTTCATTTCAAGTGTGCTATTTGCATTTGGAATCTGTTGCTGTCAACTCTCAAGATGAGATCCAAAGAGCTGTCACTATCAGTGAAGCAAGCCATCATTAGGCTGAAAAACAAAACAAACCCATCAGAGCGTGGCCAAAACACCTGTTTGGAACATTCTTAAAAAGAAGGAACGCACCGGTGAGATCAGCAACACCAAAAGACCCGGAAGACCACGGAAAACAACTGTGGTGGATGACTGAAGAATTCTTTCCCTGGTGAAGAAAACACCCTTCACATCAGTTGGCCAGATCAAGAACACTCTCCAGGAGGTAGGTGTATGTGTGTCAAAGTCAACAATCAAGAGAAGACTTCACCAGAGTGAATACAGAGGGTTCACCACAAAATGTAAACCATTGGTGAGCCTCAAAAACAGGAAGGCCAGATTAGAGTTTGCCAAACGACATCTAAAAAAGCCTTCACAGTTCTGGAACAACATCCTGTGGACAGATGAGACCAAGATCAACTTGTACCAGAGTGATGGGAAGAGAAGAGTATGGAGAAGGAAAGGAACTGCATACCACCTCATCAGTGAAGCATGGTGCTGGAACTGGTTCTCTTGTATTTATTGATGATGTGACTGCTGACAAAAGCAGCAGGATGAATTCTGAAGTGTTTCGGGCAATATTATCTGCTCATATTCAGCCAAATGCTTCAGAACTCATTGGACGGTGCTTCACAGTGCAGATGGACAATGACCCAAAGCATACTGCAAAAACAACCAAAGAGTTTTTGAAGGGAAAGAAGTGGACTGTTATGCAATGGCCAAGTCAATCACCTGACCTGAATCTGATTGAGCATGCATTTCACTTGCTGAAGACAAAACTGAAGGGAAAATGCCCCAAGAACAAGCAGGAACTGAAGACGATTGCAGTAGAGGCCTGGCAGAGCATTATCAGGGATGAAACCCAGCGTCTGGTGATGTCTATGCGTTCCAGACTTCAGGCTGTAATTGACTGTAAAGCATTTGCAACCAAGTATTAAAAAGTGAAAGTTTGATTTATGATTATTATTCTGTCCCATTACTTTTGGTCCCTTAACAAGTGGGAGGCACATATGCAAACTGTTATAATTCCTATACCGTTCACCTGATTTGGATGTAAATACCCTCAAATTAAAGCTGACAGTCTGCAGTTAAAGCACACATCTTGTTTGTTTCATTTGAAATCCATTGTGGTGGTGTATAGAGCCAAAAATGTTAGAACTGTGTCGATATCCCAATATTTATGGACCTGACTGTATAACTTAATGACTTCAAAATTATTCTTGTTCAATTATTGAAATTAATTATAAAATTATATTTTACATAGCTTGAGGCAGTCTTATTATATTACTGGTCAAACATTTGAGGTCAGTAAAGGTTTTTGGAAAAAAAAGTGTATTTAATATATATATATATATATATATATTTATCAAAAATTCTGTTCTTTTGAACTTTCTATACATCAAAGAATCCTGAAAAAACTGCATCACAGTTCCCACAAAAAATACAAAGCAGCATGACCGTTTTCAATACTGATAACAAGAAATGTTTCTTGAGCAGCAAATTGAAATCTTTAGAATGATCATGTGACACTGAATGGCTGCTGAAAATATAAAATTAACACACAAAAATATTTCACAACATTACCGTTTAAGTATTTTTAATAAAATAAAACCAGCCCTGGGGTCAGTTGCATAAAAGTTTTAAATCAATCTGTAAGATTGGTCAACATGTTTTAATTCATTTACATAAAAATGTGGATTAGTCGAGTAAGATGTGTCCAAAAAATAAGACTGATTACCACTTGGCTAACTGCTACTTGGCCAGACTAGTTCTTTAGACTATGGAAGTCCGTTTCCACCACCGAATTAAAAATATCTCACAATTCTGACTTTTTTTCTCATAATTTCATGACATAAACACAACTGTGAGTTATAAAATCAGAATTGTGTGATATAAACTCGCAATTCTTTCTTTTTCCTCAGAATTGCGTTATAAAAATTCACAATTGCGGTAAATAACATTTTTTCTCAGAAATGCGAGTTTATATCTTGCAGTTCTGACTTCATCACTTGCAATTGCGAGTTTATATCTTGCAATTATGACTTTATAACTTGCAATTGCGAGTTTATATCAATTTTGAGAACAAAAGTCAAAAGGCTGCAATTCTGAGAAAAAAAGTCAGAATTGTAAGATCTAAACTTACAATTACGAGAAAAAAAGTCAGAATTATGAGATAAAAAGTTGCAATTACCTTTTTTATTTTTATTAAGTGGTGGAAATGGGCTTCTACATAAGACAGTTTGTTTATTTAAAGGCTACGTTCATGCAACTAGCCCCTGATAAGACTTTTGTCAATAAACAATATAATGTTTTTACTGACCCCAAACTTTTGAACGGCTTAAATATCATCTATTATATTTACAGTATTGTACACAAAGGACATGGAACTTTAGAGTTTTGTGTGAATACATTTAATGAGCCTCTTGACACCAAAATGTGCAAATATGTTTAATCTCAACCACTGACTAGTGGTGTGGCTTAATACCATTATCTAAAGTGCTCAGTGCTTGTGTTTATATGTGTAAATGTGCAAGACCAGTCAAAAGGAGTCACAAGATTTTGCAAAGATGAAGAAAAAGGCTGAAGTCAGAACTCCAAGTGGGATTTAAGGGCAGTTGCTTGTGCTACCTTTGCAGGTAGGGGGTGGGGTCCAAGTGCCATTCTCCAAGCACACACTCCTGCTAGAACCCTCCATGGTGTAGCCTGCGTAACATGAGTACACCACCACATCTCCAAACTGGAACACTGCCCCACGGACTACCCCATTTGCCACGTACAATGGTGGGCCGCAGGACACCCCTGTGTGTGATTAAAATGGACCGGACCAGTAAGTTAGAAAGGAAGATTCTCAGCATGGCTGAGCAGTCCATTAAAGAACTAAAGAGAGCTTTTTGGGCCTTCTTCATTTGCTCTCATTTCAATCTCAATCTTTTAATTTCACATTTCTTTCATGTAACAGAAAGCCTAATTAGTGCTGTGAACATACAAACAGAACAGGAGATGGTGCACAAGAAATGCACATTTGAGAAATGGTCTCATAGTATCTCTCATATCTGATAATAGCGATACTATAAGCAGTGAGTAAAATTCAGCAGGTGTCTCACAGAGAAAAAAGTGAATATATACACATACTGACAGGATAAGATTACAAAAAATAACCAGATGAACGGGTTGAAAAGTTTGTAAAAAGATAAAAAGAAGTCAATGTACACACCACCACATATATTTAGTACTAGCATGCAAAAATGCCCAAGGATCAAAATATATATATATCAAAACAAAGGAGCATAAACTATGATAGAGCAGGCTTCTAATATTTTGAATGATAGCATGCAGAAGTAACACGGACAAGAAAATACAGGTGAAAGTTTCCAACAAAACACAAATAGTACTACAGAGATACCATGCAATAAGAAAAGCAGCACTAATTGTGATGCTGCAGCCTGAATGAGGAACAAATGATATTGATCAAATTTTACTCCTCAAGCTGTAATCAGCAGCTGTGCTTGAGTCAGAGTGATTACACACAGTGGAAGTGTTTAGGGTCAAAGTCCAGAGTGTCTTAACCTACCACAACTTAACACATGTCCAGCTTACCAAATGAGGAAGTCGATTTGCTGTATGCAAGCTGTGTATACTTTATGTAGTTTAGTATAACCACATAGGATAGGGAGGTGCAGCAGACATAATCTAAAATATGGCTCAAAGTCATTGGGAAAGTATTTTAGATTTTCTTTCTGTGCTGATGATGAAGAAGCCAAAACAATCTGAAACTAACTTCCCCTGACATTTGGTGCAAAATGCTTTTGGGGCTATAAATTCATATATTAACATGAGTTTTTTAAAATCATTCAATGCAACTGAAAAATGCAGTAAAGGTATAATAATGAACACTTGTACTCACTCTCACACACTGCATTGATGGGGGTCCAGGTTTGATCACTCCGGCAAGTTAAAGTAGCGATGCCTTTTCCCTGATTACCTTTGACCCGCTGACCTTTAGGACAACTCACTGGTACTGACTGGCCTACCAGGAAAACCGTCTGGGTAGTGTTGACACTGCTTCCAGTCCAGCCAGGAGGAGGGGGGCATGATTTGGCTGTGTGGGGGGGGTTAAGATTTGAGTCAATCACTGCATGTTTTCGCTATTTTATCTGATATTGTGAATGGATTTGCTGACTAACCAAAAAAAAAAACCCAGACCAACAATGAAGTAACAAATCAGTTCTTAGAAATTGCATAAAGCAGTTCTTAGTGACATTAAAGGAATAGTTCACTCAAAAATTAATGTAACCGCATGATTTACTCACCCTCAAACCATCCTACGTGTATATGACTTTCTTCAGACTCTTCTAAGCTTTAAAATGGCAGTGAAGCAAATCGATGTGTTTTTGTAAGAAAAATATCTGTATTTAAAATGTTACAAACCGTAATCTCTAGTTTCCGCTAACTGTTGTATGTGCATTCACAAGAGAGTGAATCCAGTGGATGATGTAGGACATAGGCAAAAGTAGAAGTAAAGAAATTGGAAATGACAAGTGCAGAAGTGCAGTGGAGAGAGCAAAACCACACACAGTTATGAAATAGAAGTACAAAAACAAGGATTTGTAAAGAAAAATGTTTGGAGTATTTCAATATAAGCCCAGAGGAGAGGTTTGTTGTTAAGTCCTTGTGGTGTGTTAATGTCTCTTTTTATTTCATTCCATTAGTCTCTATTGTTTTTTTAGGAGATATGTGTATTTATCTGTAAATAAAACTTGGTTCTCACCTGAACTCTGCCTATGTCTGTCCTATGTAATTTGCTGGAATGTTTTTCTACTTCAGTTAGCAGAAGCTAGAGATTACGTTTTAAATATCGATTTGCTTTAGATGGCCTTTATTAACCTATGTGCTATGTGGAGTACTTTTCAAAATCTTCAAAATCTTAAACCCCATTCACAGCCATTATAAAGCTTGGAAGAGCCAGGACATTTTTTAATTAAGCGCTGACTGTATACGCCTGAAAGAAGAAAGTCATATACACCTAGGATGGCTTGAGCATGAGTAAATGATGGGGTAATTTTTATTTTTGGGTGAACTGTCCCTTTAAGTTTAAGGCCTAACAAGAGTCTTTTACTAGTTTGGTTGTGAAATTACTTTTCCAGCAATGTCTGTTGTGCAACGTCTTGCAAAGTTTGCACACATAAAGGAATGTCTGTTTTTGAAAGGCTTGTGAGTGAACATCAATAAATCAATGAGTATTGGAAACAATAGTGCTTGACATACGTATACAGACAGGGAAAGGCGAACTCCAGGAGCCATTTCCCACACACATGATGAGAGACTCTCCCTGCAGAGTGTATCCTTTGTCGCAGTGGAACTCAAGAGCACGTCCGCTGGACAGGTTGTGCTCCTGCACCTTTCCATTCAACAACCCTGTTATCCTCTCACAGCCATCTGGAACTGAGAGTTTGTGTGTTATGTATGTATTTGTGAAAAAGAGAAAGGAGGAGAAAATTATCTAAAAAACTGGAACACTGAAAGACTGTGTTACTTAAAAGCTAAAGAGTGAGCATTTATCTGTTCTTACATTCACATGATGGTGTAGGCGAGCTCCATTTTCCATCTGCTTGACAAGTGAGGTTCTGTGAACCAAGCAAACTTAGCCCTGAGTGACATGTATAACTCACAATACTTTGGTAAGTCTGATCACTGGACACAGAAACTGCATTGGGAACCACTGGTGGAGGACCACATGACACACCTAAAAACAAGAAAAAAAAGATTAGTTGACCGAAAAGTAAATTTTGCTTACATTAGCATGTTTTGGATTTGTGATAAGTCTTACCAGAACACACTGGCTGAGTTCCACTCCACGTTTTATCACCTTGACATGTCTGAACAGAATCACCCTGGAAGACAAGAAATAAGAATTATGCGGTATTGACAACAAATAATATCTCAATATTTTTAGGGATTTTATCGATAACGATAATTAGATGATATTTTGTTGTGTGTGTTATTGTGCTTAAGGACTACAGTGTTGATTCCTAAAGTTTTTGATATTCTTTATGTTTTGTGTGGTCAGTTCACAGCAGTGATAGAAATTATTCTTTTCCCATAAGTTTAAATTGATTTGTACCTTTTATGGGCATTTTTACTTTTATAAAGCCATTTTTTCAAAGTGTGCATCCTCTTTTGAGTCAAATTCTTACATTTAATCAGTCAATAATAATAAGGCTGTTACCAAACAAATTAAATCAGTATCATCAAAATCTTTGCAGAGGTTGCATATGAACTGGCATTTAGATGTATTTACACATGTTAATGCAGCTATATTTAAAAATATTTTAAAAAGGTGAAAAGATACTCAAATGTGAAATTAAAAACGCTAGGTGTCAGCCAGTTGCTGTTAATAAGTGAGTCATTGAGATTGAACCGAATCATTTAAACTGTTGATTCGTTCAGGAACGAAACACCGCCATGTTACTCAGAGATGCAAAACAGTACTGTGGCTGTGTTTAGAATGATTTTTGTTGGCGAAATTGAGCAAAAACAGAAAATATGCTGTCTAAAACATAAGTCTTTTAATATTAACTTCTTGGTTATTGAACTGTTGTATAAAATCAACATCACATTTGTAGTCAAGCTGATTTTTGAAGAAAAAATGGCACTTTTCATTTGATATTGATTAACTATATGAAATTATATAAATATATACATTTTCTGTCCCCATATATTAAATTATGTGATCATTCTAAATAAAAAATATTTTAATAGACTGAAATTTTTTTTTTTAAAGTGTAAAAAAATGCAAAGCGCGTACTTACTACACTTCATCACGTAATGTAACGTTATTTGTGCACTCTGTAAGTGTTTTTTTGTTTGTTTTTTGCAATATAAGTTACTTGATAATGTCAAATCGCACATCAATAAAACAACAATTACAATATTATCGCAGACGATATATACGCACATCCCAAATAAGAATTCATCATACATTCTTTTGGTTTCCTCTTACTCATTGTTAGAAACACATTTATTGGGGCAATGGATTGAGGGAAATATGACAGTTTACATTCCTTTACTTTCATGTTGCTTTGTTACAAAATAATATAAGCTTTGTTGACACTGAATTAATTTGTTTTAACTATGAACTAAGGTCTGATGGCCATTTGTTCAGGGTATTTCCATGCCTACAAACGACAAGCCATTTGAATAATGTAATAAAAAATAATGTACCTGTAGTTCAAATCCGGGTAGACAAGTATAGCTAATAATATCTCCATAATTGTAGCTCTTGCCCTCAACTAAGCCATTGAGAATGGGGAGAGGCTTCTCACAGATAACCGGCACACAAGACTTGGAAGAGAATGGTGGAGACCATTTGCCAGAGACCTGGATCAAACAAAAGGAAAATTACATCCCAAGACGTCATTAGAAAATGACATAATTATCACCAAATGAAGCAAGGAGTGTCCAAACAAGATCATCTTGGCACATTACTTACTGAACATTCAGATAATCCAGGTCCCTCAAGATAGTACCCTGGTCTACAGGAGATTGTGATTGTGCCCCCTACAGGTGTGAGCTGCTTGCCTGTGATGACTACATGGGTGAGGTTAGAAGGCAGGCTGCAGGGTGAAGGTCGACATCTGACGCTGTGTTTGGACCAGGTGCCATCAATTTGACAGGTTATTGAGTCTGTTTTTGTTGACAACTCAAACCCTTCTTTGCACCTGTATCATGTGGAAACGTTCAGGTTGAAGCACCTCAGAATTTTTATTTATACAATTTAGTTTATTGGTTGTTTATGTTATGTCAAATTACCTGTACTGAGCTTTGCTGCCATAGGTCAATACCACTCCAGCAGTCTCTGCATTTAGGACAAGAGGAGGCACTCCACAAGAAACGGGTTCACAGTTCAGGTTTGGCTCTCCCCATCTGCCCAACCTTCCACAGGAAAGATGGGGAACACCTTTCAAATGATATCCTGGCCTACACCGGTAAGTGACTGTGTCAATGGAGTAGGAAGCACCGCCTTGTACAACTGCATTAGGCACAGCTGGAGGAGGGCTGGAACATCTCCCTCGGGTGCAGATGGGAACTCCTGGACTCCACACTCCACCCTTGTCGCACATGGCCTCTGTGGGGCCAAGAATTTTGTAGCCTTCATCACATCGGAACCAGATGCTTGTGCCACAGGTGTGGTCTCGGCCGAGAATAGCACCATACTTTAGAACTGGGGGACTGCAAACACAAGGTCGGCATTCGGGAACTTGCCCCAGCCAGACGCCCTCGGCAGCACATCGCAAAACTGGACTGCCAATGACCTCATAGCCTGGGAAGCAGATGTACTCCACAACATCATCGAAATTAAAGCTTGATCCATTCAGGTAGCCATGGCTAATGTCCTCAGGTGGGTCACAAGTGACTATGTCACACCGCGGAGGAGGGTCATCCCATAGTCCATCAGCTCTACATATTAGTGTAGGATTTCCTGTCAAGACGTATCCAATGTCACAAGCATACCTAACCATGCCATTGTAACCATAATCCGTGCCTGTTACTCTGCCATTTTCAATTACCGGTGGTTGACCACAGTTGGCTGGGAGGCACTTTGGAGGAGCCTCACTCCAACTGCCATTGGCCGAACAAACACTGGTCGGTGCTCCCTGTAGAATGAAGCCGAGATTGCAGCTGAACAGCAACCTCTTTCCAAATGTATATTCGTCTCCTCTTACTAAAACATCCTTTGATACAACAGGGCGCCCACAAGAGATCGCTCTACACGATGGAGCTTTGTTGTCCCATTTTCCATCAACCTGGCAAGTTCTAGTTTCAACACCCTCAAGGACAAACCCTTTATGGCACTCATAGTGAATAAGCTCCTTGAAGTGAAAGGATTTTCCAATCACCTCACCATTTGCAATGCCTCCAGGATTACCACAAGAGATGGGCAAACAGCGAGGAGCGTCATCGCTCCACTGCTTCCCAGAAATACACTGTCGAATAGTCTGTCCACTGAGTTCGTAACCGTCCTCGCAACTGTACTCCGCAAGGCTGCCATGTGTGCTATCTGTTACCATAACTGATCCATATTCAGGGCTGGGTGGAGTCTCACATTGTGCTGGAACACATACAGGGGCAGTCCCATTCCACGTCCCATCTTCTTGGCACATCAACATGATGCCACCATTCATTTCATACCCTGCATGACAATGATATTGAACCAGGGAACCATGTAAAAAGCTGTTGTCTATCAGCAATTGTTGGCTTGTAAGTGCGTCATCTTCTGCTGACGGTTCTTTGACCTTTGAGTAGTCACCAAAATCAATATGTGGAGGCAGGCCGCAGTCAGCAGGAATGCATCTGGGCTCAGAGCTTGACCAGCCATGTTCTTCACAAGTGAGATGATTATTACCAACTAGTAGGAAACCTGGGAAGCAGCTATAGAAGATAGTAACCCCAAATTTGCGGTCCCGGCCTTCCACAAAGCCATTCTCAATTGGTTTTGGAGGAGAACAGTAGATCTGCACACAAGTAGGAGCTTCCTGGTGCCACTGCCCACTCTCTAGACAGGTAAGGGTTTCTGGGCCTTGTAAGCGGTACCCTCTGTAGCAGGAATATGTAACTGATTGGCTATACTGAAGCCTGGAGTATCTAACAGAGCCATTGGGAATCTCCTTGGGTGCAGCACACTTAACAGGGTGACATACAGGTACACCTCCTATCCACTGTCCACTTTGTCCACAAAGCACTGTGCTGTTACCTGCTAAATCATACCCTGCTTTACAGCTATAGACAGCAGTACTAAGATACATTAGTCCTTGAACATCCACAATTCCATTTGGTATGTCCTCAGGCTGTGGGCATTCAACAGGAATGCATTCAGGATAAGGTTTACTCCAGTTCCCATCTGCCTGGCAGCGGACAGAAGCTTCCTTCCGGAGCGTAAAGCCATCCATGCAAGAGTAGGTCACCACACTACCAAAGTAGGATAGTGTGTCAGATGGGTCACCAAAGGCAACCTCAGGGGGAGGTCCACAAAAGACTTGTTTGCAGACAGGAAATGAGTCATTCCACTCTTGGGACGGGGTACAACGAAGAGTTCGTGCACCATGGAGAACATACCCTTCCTCACAAGAAAGTTCCACAATGCCTGAGTCAGAATCCAATCCATGCAGTACAAGGTGATTCTCCTCTAAAGGAGGTTCAGGGCACTGTACTGGGGAACAACGTGGGGTTACGCTCTTGTCCCAATTTCCAAACTTTAAACAAGTCCATACGGAATCTCCAATGAGTTCATATCCTTCATTGCAGGTAAATTCCACCTTGCTGCCAACTTCAAAGGTGGAGCCGTGATAACGGCCATTTTTGATATCAGGTGGGGTATGACAAGTGAGAAGGACACAAGCAGGAGGATTGATGCTTGACCACTGCTTATTGGCCATGCATATACGGTCAGGCTTTCCTGTTAGGCGATAGCCGTCATTGCAAGCATAGGTCACTCTACTGCTGTATACATGGCCGTTCTTTCTTATTTGGCCCTATGGGGGAAAAAAGTATAATAAACATTTAATTATGAATTTAAATAAAAGAATTAGAAGTACATATAAATAGCTCAAAATGTGCTAAACAGCAAATAAATATTCCAAAGAAACCTTATTAGTAGGGCTGCCCTTGACTAAAGATTTTACTGGTCGACTAGTAGTTGTTCATTTTAAGCATTAGTCGACTATTAGTCGCACGTTTATTAATAAGCCATATAAATCATAATAATAAGCCTTTAACTGCCTACATAGCCTAATAAGTGCTCAAGCGCATGCAAAAAAACGTTTGCCACAGCTCACCGGCAGACATAATAATTATGAATGTGTCTGCATTAACGTTTTAATAATTAATTGATAGATTAGTGCTTTCTTTGTTTATGACTTAAGAGATTAATTTGGAGACGCTGACTCGTCATCTCAAGTCTACACAGTCAAGTATACACAGTTTTGCAGTTTCGTGCTCAAGTTCACAGAGACCGAAACAGCAGAAAGCACATCCTGTTTGCGTTCATTATTTTACAAAAGCACAATGTTTTGATGTTATTCTGTATGCACACAAATTAACATAGTCATTACAGATTCGAAAGCTTTATTTATTACACATCTTTCAGATGAAAAGCCATATTTGAGGTTGATGAATGTTGAGCATTTGGATGTCCTGCCTGATACTATATTACCACACTAACCAGCCATTAACGATCTGTGCGTCACAGACTTCGGCACTTCCTGTGGATTTTTTTTTTTTGCGACTAAGCAACCAATACAATTTTGGTCAACCAAGCCTCTTCTCGCAGACTAACGGTTAGTGGACTATTAGGGGCAGCCCTACATATTAGAAATACAGCAATATTAAAAATCTATGTCATTTTGTCTAAATAAATTAGAAATAATACATTGTATTTACCTGAATAAAACCATTTGCCAAGCGAGGTGGGCTGGGACAGGAAATAGGCTGGCATGTGGGCAAGACACCTCCCCACTCACCGTTGGCTTTACAAATTCTCCTCTTCTCTCCTCGAATGAAATACCCTTTATCACAGCTGTACGCAATTACCGCTCCAAAACTATAATTGTTCCCACTGACATAACCTTTCTCGATACTGTCTGGCTTTGAGCATCTGACAGGCATACAGCCAATGTCCAAAGGCGAGGGTGTCCACTCTCCCCCTATCATGCACTTCAGTGTTCCTGTTGTGTTGAGAACAAAGCCCTCCTCACACTTGTAGCTGACCTCTGTGTTGCTTGCATACTTTGGTTTGTTGATGGAGTCCAGAATGGCGTGAGGTACATCCGGGGGACGCTGGCAGAAGTTGGCAATGCAGTGAGGAATGCCAAATCCTTCTGGGGGTGCCCAAACACCTTGGGCATTGCAGAACAGTTTTGTATTGTTACCAGCAGTGTAGCCATCATCGCAGAAGTAGATAGCAGTGTCCCCAAAAAGCTGGTGTCCAGTGTCAGGCAGGGCATGGTCAACTTGGGGTGGTGGTCCACAAGACCGAGGCGCACACTGGGCAGAATTACGAGTCCAGTTGCCACTTGGGAGGCATTCTTGAGTTTCTACACCAAGGAGGGTGTAACTAAAATAAGACATATTTTACAAATGATCATTATCAGGTCATTACTAGACTGACTGAAATAAAATATTTACTAGGGCATCAAACATCAGTTCTTGCTTATTACTAACATAATCTGATCAAATCAGCTGAATATGCATATATAATTACCCCTCTTTGCAAACATAGACGATCCTGCTACCCAGTGTAAAGTTGTCGCCCTCAATCACAGCATCCTTCAAAGGAGGAGGTCTGCCACAGTCCACTTTGGCACAGATGGGGGGAGGAGATGCCCACTCTCCTGATGACTCACACTTCAGTTCCATGACACCCTGCAATCTTTACACCAAAAAACAGGGAACTCAATAACAATCCATACCATCCAAAAATGTTTCCTATACCAGGGCTTGACCACCTAAGGCACGTATACCTGGCCTGTACTGTCCTAAAGTCAGTGGTAAAAAAATGTATCAGACTTTACCTGTATCCTTCTATGCAGGTGTAGGTTAGCGTGGAGAGGTACACTTTCCCATTGAGGGTATATTCAGCATAATCCACCACTGGGGGCTCACCACAGGTGACAGGCTGACAAACATTGGGTTCTCTGCTCCACTTCAGATCAGATTGACACTGGCTTTCTATTGGCTCCTGAGGGACATAGCCCTTCTCACAACTGCAGAAAATGCAGAAAAAAGGTTATTTACACACGGAAATATTGTTCTTTCCCATTATGTTATTTAACAAAAATGTTCATATTTAATCAGGTTTCTTAAAATTAGCTATACAATACCTCTAGAAACTGACTCTACATCTAACAGTGACAGTGATACCTGAAAGTCACCTTGCTTCCGTATGTGAAGTTTGACCCTTTCATGGTTCCATATTCAGGGAGAGTGGGATGAGCACAGGAAAGGGCTGTTGGGAGAAATCATTAGAAACAGCTTACATGCAATGTTTTGAGTGAAACACATACTTCAGTAATTGCTGTCATCACTGCATAGAATTCTGTTATGTCAGGAAAACAAACAGTCCATCCGGAGTGTATACGGTATCCACCAAAGCAAAATACAAGTAACTCTGATTGACATACAATAATGTGAGATGGCAAGGCATAAAAGCCTCATAAAAGCTGCTGGCTGAGGTTCAGGATAATGCTCAGTGTGCTGGCGTTGTAAAATACTAAACTGTTCCAGTAACATAGACTGAACACAGCTGAACAATTGTTTATCAGATCAGGTATCCACACTATACTGCATATACTGGAATTGTGTCTTAATTTTTAGCAAAAGCTTGGACAGGACCCTTTTTTATTCTAACATAACAACGCATCTGTGTATAAGGCAAGGCTCATAGAAAAATGTTTGATTCAGTCAGTGTGGAAGAACTTGACTGGTCTGCATAAGACAAGTTCTAATACCTGCTGAACACCTCTGATGTGACTTTAAATGCAATCCAAACACCACTGGCTTGTACATACACTATATGGACAAAAGTATTGGGACACCCCCTTCTTTAGAACAGAAAAAGGCACTTCCAAAACTGTAGCAACAAAGATGGAAGCATAATTAATGTATTTAAAAATTTTGCTCCAGTTTTGGAAGGGTCTAAAATGACTGTACCCATATGCACAAGTCACTGGTGTTTGTGGAGTTTTTGGCTCAAGGTTTGCATTTAAAGTCACACCAGAGTTGTTCAGCTGGGATTAGGATTTGGCTTTGTGCAGACCAGTCAAGTTCTTCCACACTGACTGAATCAAACATTTCTCTATGAACACTGCCTTATACACAGAAGCATTGTTACGTTAGAATAAAAAAGGGTCCTGTCCAAACTTTTGCTATAAAATTAGAAGCACACAATTCCCTAGAATATCATTATATGCTTAAAAATTAAGATTAGTACTCATGGAAATTACTAAGTAGTTAAACCTGTTCACTAGAAGAGAGTGTCCCAATACTTTTGGCAATATGTGTATTAGTGTATACACAGACATTACATTTCCATTAGCATTAGCTTGGCCCCTTGATTTGAGTTAAAACAAGAATTATGTTTAAGTAATTATTACGTGTGCTAGCTTTGTTTTATTATTTGCTACACTACTGCTCAAACCCTTGGGGTCTGTGAGTCTCTTGCGCTCAGCAATACTGCATTTATTTGATCAAAAATACATTAAAAAAGTAATGTTGGCAAATAATGTTACAAGTTAAAATAACAGTTTTCTTATTTAATGTATTTAAAAATGTAATTTATTCCTGTGACAGCAAAGCTGAATTTTCAGCAGTCA
The DNA here is from genome assembly GCA_033026305.1 of Cirrhinus molitorella. Lineage (NCBI taxonomy): Eukaryota > Metazoa > Chordata > Actinopteri > Cypriniformes > Cyprinidae > Cirrhinus > Cirrhinus molitorella. Next base: position 15,644,151 of record CM065118.1, on the reverse strand, counting down.
CTTGAATCATTAGAAATTACTTTAATATGCTGATTTGAATATGCCTGAGAAATATTTCTTATTATCATCAATGTTGAAAACAACTGGGGAGCTTAGTATTTTTGTGAAAACCTTTTTTTTTCATTTTAATGGTACATATCTAAATAAAACTATTCATTACTTAAAAAAAAAATCATACTAACGCCAAAAACTAAACAGTAGTGTATGCAGGCAAATACTAGCTCCAATAAACAGATCTGAAAGTTAGGCTTACCTTTGCAGTATGGGACATCTCCCTTCCAAATTCCTTCTTCTATGCATGATAGATGGGATGAGCCAATCAACTCATAGCCTTCCTCACAGGAAAAGACCACCTCACTGTCCATGATGAAATTACTGCCCTCACGGTGGCCAAATTCAGGTACACCTGGATCTTTACACTTTACTGGCTCTAGTGAGATTAAAGTAAAACAAAAAAAAAATTCAGTTAATTAACATGTTACTGCTACATTTATAGTGGAAACTATACATGTTTTATTTATGAGATCATGTTACCTGTGCAGTTTCTTCCATCTCCACTGTAAGGAGGTATGCAGGTGCATATATGAGAGCCATCAGTGTTTTGACAGCTAGCATGTTCATCACATTCAGAGCCCAGAGAACATTCGTCTACATCTGTAGTATGAGCACAAACCAACACAACATGAAAGGGCAAAGAAAATGTAAAATGATATTCCAGGTTCCAGGTGCACCTGTATATAGTAGTGTTGACATGATACCAAAATCTTGACTCCGATACCTGACTAAATTATCTCAATACTACTACAACAATAACACAGAACAACAGGTAAAGTAAATGAATAATAGAGGATCACATGCCAGTGCCACTACACAGAACCATGGTGAGCAACTACCGAGCTTACAGGTATGTAAAGATCTTTACAACTTTGCTAAGAGCTAAAAGGATAAAGTCAAATCTTATTTCATGATACAGTAATTTTATTTCACAATAACAATTTATATCATGATACAGTCAATTTTTGTAATTTTATCTTTGTTATTAATAACAAGAACATAAACACAAGTAACAAACTAAAGGACAAATACAATAAAACAAAAATGAAATAAATAAGACCTTATAAAATTAGTTTTATTCCAAAATTCCATTTTATTTTAGTTTTTCCCATTTGGAATTTTTCTAGAATCTATTTTAATAGTTACATTTAAAAAATAATAATAAAAAACGTAAATTTCATCGAAATGATGAAATGTTCACAATTTCTTAAAAGCTGAACAAAAATTACAATAAAATACGTTTTATTATTTTTCTCAAATTCAGTTTTATTTTGATCAAATTCTGTGTTCTGTGAGCAGATAGAACCCTGGTTTACATTGATAAAGTACATAGAAATCCTCTCCATGATACTGCCTCAGTTAATAAACATGTTACTGCTACATTATACATTTAACTATACATGTCACATCTGTTTTCTATTCATTTTCTGCATTCCATTTTAATAGCTTCATTAAAATTATAATAATCAAAAGCATGTCTAATTAATTTATAAAGATTAATTCGATTTTATAAAAAAATATTTATTATGTATTATTTGCAATTCTTTTTTTCCCCTCAGAAATACTGTCTTGTGTAATTACAATTTTATTTTAAATCAATTCTGGTAATAAATTCTTGTAAATATTCCTTAAATATTGTTTTAATTATATTTTTATTATTAGTAGTAGTACTAATTCTGTCAAGCAAAACAGAACTTTTATTTTGATGGGTTGCCGTCTTTACATTTCTGTTTGTATATTCTACTTTCTCAAAAGTAACCGTAAAAATACTAGTAAAATGCAGGATCGTTTTTTAAAAAAAGGGGTATCACGCTACCTTTTTAGTACCCATATATCGTGGAACGCTAGTGTATAGTGATGTTTGATAACTTTGGTGTAGAACTATTGTCTATTCAAGGCATAATTTGCTGTGTAACTCTTACCCAGACATGCAGGTGGGTTGCCAATCCATTTTCCATTGTTGGTGCACAACATCTTGCTCTCACCTAGCAGGTAGAACCCTGGTTTACATTGATAAAGTACTGTGCTCCCAGCATAGAAATCCTCTCCATGATACTGCCCATGCTCCAGGTCTGGCGGAGAACCACATTCCACACCTACAAATAAAAGAAAATGGCTGTGTACATATTAATGACGGTCCTGACACTAGGTAAGGTGTAGTGTTAATACTACATTACATTTACATTTATTCATTTAGCAGACACTTTTATCCAAAGCGACTTACAATTGGGGAAAACAACAAGCGATTCATCCTAAAGAGGCACATACATTTTGTGTATGTGCACAAACTATTTATTTATTTATTTGCGTTATGGTATGTATTTATCTGTATTTGAAAATATAACATTTGAGTTGTATGAATGAACAAAAGTGCAGTGTCACTTTGAATGTGTGGTTTTTAAACAGCCAGTGAATGCTTTTGTGTGCATTCCCATCACTCACGTTCACATATTGGTTCTGCGTGGCTCCACTGGCCTCTATTTAAGCACTGCTGCACTGGCTCCCCCACCAGATAGAAGCCAGGACTGCAAGAGAACTGCACCTTAGAGCCCGGACTCACAGCTTTACTGGATGAGCGCAACTGAGGAACAGAAGCCTCCACCAGAGGGCAGTCTAAGAATGACCAAAACAGAGGACAACAAATGTTACACTTTCTCACCACTACATAATTTTTTTTATGGCACTAATTTCTGATCCATTATTCTCAAAGTTTATAATTATTTATATGCATTAGGTAGTTACATATAAGGATACATTTGATACAAATTTAAAAGGATTAATTTACTCCTTAATATTTCCTGATAATTTACCTACCCATGTCATCCAAGATGTTTATGTCTTTCTTTCTTCAGAAAAGAAATGAAGGTTTTTGAGGAAAAGAGTCCAGGATTTTTCTCCATATAGTGGACTGCAATGAGAGCCAAGGAATAAGGGTCTTATCTAGCAAAACGATTGAATATTTTCTAAAAAAAAAAAAACAATGTCTGGCTGGGATTGTGTAGAGCCCCTTGAAGCTGCATTGAAACTGCAATTTGAACCCTTCAACCTGTTGGTCCCGACTGAAGTCCACTATATGGAGAAAAGTCCTGGAATGGTTCCCTTAAAAACTTACATTTCTTTTCAACTGAAGAAAGAAAGACATGAATATCTTGGATGACATGGGGGTGAGTAAATTATCAGGAAATTTTACTTCTAGTTTCAACTAATCCTTTAAAAATATGAGTTGTTACTGTGTTGTAGTTAGTCTCTTAAAATGTAAAATATTAAGGAAAATGCACACACATGGTTGAATGATAATAATATATGACTTGAATTCTTACCAGCACAGAAAATGCTCTTGCTGCTGGTCTTTACTCGGCCCGTGACCCCTCCTAAGAAGTCGGGCCATGCAAACACGTTTCCTTTCTGCAGATCATGTGGACAGCTACTGGCCAGAGACTTGATCTGGGAATCGTGGAAATATGTTTACTTTCTGATCTAATTTTTTGTTTTTTCAGTCTCAGGATACTCTGTTAACTTAAGAGTAAGAATAAATAATGTGTATAACTGTTACCTGCTGTGGTGTTAAAACATAGTTCCATATATTTAGCTGACTAAGAGTGCCCACAAAGGACTCCACTGGGTTAAAGCCATCTCCCCTCTGGTCCTGATCTTGTCCAAGTACCAGAGCACCCCCTCCTGTTTAAAGTAAGTATAGAGCAAACATTTCCGTTTCTAGACGCATTCTCTTTGAAGCACCATAAAGCAATTCTTTATTAGGTAAAACAATCAACCTGGTATGGTAGTGCCAACGGATAGTCCTTTCCCTCCATCTGATGGGCTCCCATCAATATAAACTCTCCAATCACCATCCCTGCTGCGCCATGATACACCAACATGGTGCCAGAGGCCATCATTTACTGCTGGGCAGTCAGTAATCCGCTCTTTTCCATTAACATACAACACCCACCTTTATGTAAGAGAAACAAAAGAGAAGAGGAAAAGAGGAGAAAAAAAAAGAGTTAAACAAGAGTAAGATGTAGGTAAAGCGCACTTACATAACATAAAAATGTTAAACAGGTCATAGCATGTAATCATATTCAATTTAGTTACGTAAATGCAAATTTCCACAACTTTTAAACAAAGCTCTTACCCATTATAGTCAATGAGGAGGAAGGCATTATCGCTTCCCTCCACAGCGTAAGAGATGGGAGTTCCATAATTAACAGTGTCTGATGACCTCATCCAGAATGTACATGTGATCTGTGTAAGTGATGGCATGTGACCATCCATCATCACGTAACCATGTATGCCAGAAACTTCAAACTCCAGATCAAAGGAGTAGGGCATTTCTGTTTGAAAAAAGGAAAAGACCACAGATGATACGTAATTATCAAGGGGTCATATTATACTTTTTTTTTTTTAATCAGTATATTTTTGGTTAACTTGTAATGTCAATTAGGTTTTACTTCAAAATACAATAAAACAAATGTCTATATAACAATGATATAATTTTATTATAAAAATAAATCATAAAAGATTTTCTTATTGCTAATATTCATCTTTCTGATGTCAGAAAGATGCAAATGTTCAAAGCAAACTTTTTTTGTAGCTTACTTCTAATAAATGATGAAAAAGCTTTTGGTTCTGAAAATTACAGTTTGTTGTCACAGTACATCAAACTTTATCTGAACACATCTGGAAAAAAAATTATTCTGTATAACAGAGTGAGAAAATGAACAGTCTACTGAATCATTTTAAGTGCCACTAGGAATTTTCCAAATTTTCCTGGGAACACATCTCAGTTTAAGTGACACAAAGACTGTCTTTAACAAGCCTTTGTAAAAACTTTCTCTATGATGATGATTTCCATGATTTTTTTTCATCTCTTTCCCTCTATACCTGTCTCACACCTGGTTCCGTTGAACCCAGGAGGGCATCTGCAGGTGTAAGTGGCCACTCCATCCACACAGGTCGCCCCATTCAAACACAAATTTGGATCGCAGTCGTCTACGTCCATCTGGCATAGTCTGCCACTGTATCCATTCACACATTCACACCTGATCACAAATATGAGACAAAGTCAGCTGTAACAAATACAATGCATTATAACCATCTTTCAAATACATATGCATGAACAGTTTCTACAAAGGCTTCCTCACTAACCTGAAATCATTGACAGCATCCACACATGTTCCTCCATTCAGACAGGGCGCGCTATAGCACTCATCAACATCAACCTCACAATTGTCGCCAGTGAAGCCCTGAGAACATGTACAGAAATACCCACCCTCCAAATCTTTACAAACACCTCCGTTTTGACACGGGCTGGAAGCACACTCATTTATTTCCAGCTCACAACGTGAACCTAGATGTAAATGACAAAGATATTCAATGTTACGTGATTGGTGCACTACAGTTTAAAGGGTTAGTTCACTCAAAAATTTTTATTCTGTCATTAATTACTCACCCTCATGTCATTCCTAACCTTTTGACTCTGCATAGATAGCAACACAATTACCATGTTGAATAAAGTCATTATTTTTGTTTGGTTTTTTTCTCACAAAAAGTTTTCTTGTAGCTTCATAAAATTAAGGTTGAACCACAGATGTCTGGACAATTTTAAGGATGTCCTTACTACCTTAATGGTGGTAGTGCCATTGCTGTCTATGCAGGGTCAGAGAGCTCTCGGATTTCGTCAAAAATATTTAAATTTTTGTTCCGAAAATGAACAAAGGTCTTACAGGTTTGGAACAACATGAGGGTGAGAATTAACAACATCATTTTAATTTTTGGGTGAACTATCCCTTTAAGAACTTCCAGTTTCAAGAATTATACTATAAATTACATTATATGTAAGTGAACAGGTGTAGCAGAGCTGAGGTGCTGACCTGTGAATCCATCTGGACAGCTACATGTAAAGTGATTCACTTCATCCACACAGAGTCCTTCATTCAAACATGGAGAAGAGCTGCACTCGTTTACCTCTGCTTCACACATCAAGCCTTCCAAAGACAAAACACAACACAAAAACATGGAACATCATTTTACCTCACATTTGCAACAATCAACAAGCAAACAATACTTTAGTATTCCTATTATAATTCATATTGCCATACTATCTATTAAACCTTAAGTCACATCACAGATCATGTCCACTAGCCTGGGCAGATTTCTTTAACGATACGCCAAAACTCTTTTTTTTATGATGATGTCATTGTGCAGATTTTATCAGTAAAAAGGGAAATGATTTTTTCTTTTAAGCAACTCCACGTCGTCAATAACAGAACAGCACAAAAAGTGGATGGAAACTTGGCTAATGTTGAATATTGTTACTTTAGAAACGTAAGCAGTTTACACAGTTTGAGGTCAATTTTCATTATATTTGTTTTGATTTATCTTCGTACTTTCAATTATTTTCTTTTCAATTTTTTGCCTCGCTTGCCACCTCGAACAAAACACCCCAGCCACATACATAGAGTTAAAAAAGAACAAAAACACTTAAATTCAATTCTGCATATCTAGGGCAGCCACATGTTTAATCATGGCCACGTTTTAAAGAGGAGAGACAATGGCCTGAATGGAAAAAGTGTTGTAAGGTTCTGAGAATGAGAGCTCGTGCAGTTCCACTGCCAGACTCAAGAGATTCAGAGACAGCTAAATCCATCACAATGGTTAGACTAAAGGAAAGTTTCAGAACCCTCAACAGAGAGGAATTTTGGATTTGGGTTTAATTGCCTCAAACATTTCAATCGTGGAACTTGCCTTTTACAATTACATTGGGATTCCCCATTGTGAAGTTGAGCTTATGTCAGATCATGTGAGTGGACTTTCTCTTACCTACAAACCCAGGCTGACACTGACACTGAAAATCTCCCATGCCATCTCTGCACAAGCCACCATTTTGACAAGGAGCTGAATCACATTCGTCAATGTCGCTCTCACACTTGGCTCCTGTCAGGCAATGAATGGGAAAAAAAGTGGGCAGAGATTCATCTCAACCACAGAGGCTGAGGTAAATCTATCAAAATTACATAGTGTAATACCAGACAAACTGAATTATTAAAACAAATTTAGTTGGCTCAACTGAAAAACTTGAAACACATGGCAGTGCATAAGAACTACAGAAAGTATGAGAAAATAGTACATAGGACAACTACAAAGGTTTAAAAAGTTTTCCAAAAGCAGACTGAACTTAACAGCTGTTTTTTAATGTTACTTGTGAGTTATGGCAGAACATGCCAAACCTGTGAATCCTGGAAGACAGGTGCATACATATCCGACGCCGACTTCCTCACAAGTGCCTTGGTTTTGACACGGATTCAGGAGACATTCATGGAACATCTGTGAAAGCGACAAGAACTACAATTTCAGCTATTTTACTTCAGCCTCCAGGGGGTGCTGCGACACCAACAAAAGTAATTATCACCATTCACTAAAAATGTATCTGAATGTTATTTCATAAATAGTTAAATAGAACATCATTTGGCATTTTCACACTAAATGATACAAGAACTTCCTTTAGTACTATTTTAACTATAGTATTAACTATTTAGTGGCTGTATGATGGCATTTTTTCTCAAGTTCACACAAGCGAACTTCACATAAATTAGAAGCATGATCCAGTACTTTTGTGAAATGTTATATTTGTGCCATATTTCCTTCAAATATGACACTTTGTCTTTAGCATGGCATTCATACATTTACAGGTATGACTTATAGGTCACAACATGTGAACCAACGCATTTCAAAGATTCATTTCAAGATGCAGGTACCAATTAGTGAAAGTCCGAAAAAGACTCACCTGGCTACTGGCTTGATAATCCTTTCTCACAACAATTTCTGGCGCTGTAGTTGCACTTTCCTCTTTAGGCAGGAAACTAGAGCCAAAGCCTGAGTCAGACCAAGAGAAAAGAGGGGGAAAAAAAGTAAAAGGAGGAGACAGAAATTAGAAAATGAAACAGACAGAATAAGCACAACACACACATAAAAAAGATGTGAAAGAGGAGAATTTCTGCTGTCAAAACTGGAAAACAGTTTCCAAAGGCATTCATCATCCTCATCTTTTCCACACTGAGGCACTTTTTTCCTGCGTGTACAGAGAATCAGATTCCATTGTGCGCATTGGATTCTCATTGCAAATCGTTCGCACACCTAACCAAAGCCTGAAAATGACCTATATGTTCCATTGATGAATGAATGAAGAAACCCTCTACGCACCATGGTCTTACACAAGCATCACTTTATATCACAGTAAAGGTGAAGCGTGTCATTTATTTATGTTAAAAATACTTCCTCTTACCAAGCCTACCTATTATAAGCTGTTTAGGAGAGAATTGACAAGTGGAAACTATCATTATTTATGAAATTCTAGTTAATGGTCCTACTAGTGACGCAAAATTTACATGCATGGACTATTCATACCCAGCATCAGACCTGAACACAAACACTACCATTCAAAGGTTTGAGGTCAGAAAGATTTTTTAAGAATCAATACTTTTATTCAGCAAGGAAACATTAAATTGATCAAAAGAGCAGCAAAGAAGGCATTTATAATGCCACATTAAATGCTCGAATTTTTCCCTTAATATTCATCAAAGAATCCTTCTTCTTGAGCACCAAGTTAGCACATTAGCTTGATTTCTGAAGGATCATGTGAAACAATTTCTCTCTCAAAGGTTGAACAAACCCTGAAATAAATAACGTAATAACATTCGACTATTTCTGCACAACACCATGGTTTAGTTATTGTTACTACTTTTGGTTTTCTGATGCACATCAACGTTGTTCATAACAGAGAATTCTATGCAAAATTTGCAAAAAAAAAAAAAAAAAAAGGCAAAAAAAAAGCTGTTCTGAGCATGGACAAGTTCGTTTGCATTGCGGTCAGAGGCTGAGCTGATAAACGGTCCGTGCTGCGCATCTCAAACGAGCAGCAGGATTTTGTTTCGCTTTTGTTTCGTTTTCCATTTAATGTTTCTAATATGAAACAGAAATGGCAGCGTTTATGAGTTGATCAACGCGGTGGTCAAGCCAGTGCGACCGCTCACAAAACTTAGTCTGGACTAGAATAAAGGCAAAAGACACATACTGGAGCACTGTTGGATGGCTTTGGCTCCAGTTATTGTGGTGGTACCATAAAAGGGGCAAGAGAGGCAGTAGGAACGACCCTCCTCAGGCTGGTAATAATCTCTGGGACATGGGTAACACGGAACTAAACCTGTCCGGGAGAAATGGCCTGCAGAACATGGTACTGGAAAGACAGAGAGAAAAAGAAATCAAAAGTTTTAAGAAAAGGGTAATTTTCAAATAAATCTATTTTTTATTGTTTATCTCATATCTTCAGTTGTTACATCTCACCACCGCACTCATTGACATCCAGAGCCCCTCTATTGACAGTGGTCGTGGTGGGAGGGCAGGACAGACAGACCCGAGTGCCAAAATCAGGCTGGTATTCCCCTAAAGGACAGGACTCACAGGTCTCCAACCCGGTTAATGACGAGCTGCCAGGCTGGCACTGCGCTGGAAACATGCACACACATGCAGGTATGCACACACGCAAATAGAGAGACACACTTAGAGATCCCATCTACAGTACAGACAGTTTTCAACTGGAACGGAATGGAGTGATGAATAGAGTTGAACAAACATGCAGACAGATCATTTTAGATCAATGAATCAAGCTGAGTAATTACCTTTGCACTCTGCCAGGCTGCGTGAATGAAGGTACGGAGTGGAGAAGCCATCCGGGCATGACTTACACTCCATCTGCCCTTCCTCATCCTGATACGACCCTCTCCAGCAGCTCTCACACTCACCATACTCCAGGGAGAAATACGTGCCTACTGGGCATTGCACTACAGATCAAAACCAACAGGAAGGTCAAAAAGGTGTTTGTTGCCAATTCATACGCAACTGGCTGGCACTTTGCAAAACAAGTATTTTTGTGGTAAAGTTGCAGCTAATTTGTGGTAAATTTGCAGCAAACAAAATAGCTTGCCGCAAATCTTTTCCAGACGTTTGCAGCTCTTCACCCTATCCCAAAAACACTTAAATGATTGTCACATTTTTACTCCGAAATCGATATCAGATGTGCCCTTTTGAATAAAGTGTATTTCATTTTTAAACTTACCACACACCCTGCCTTTGAGAACAGACCCTGGACGGCAGTACAGTGTAGCTTTTCTACTTTCCAGGGATTTAGGGTCCGCTACGATCATCTCTGATGACACATGGAAGGTAGAGAACGGCTGCTTGCTCAGTGTGCGCTTAAGTCGATTGGTCAGCTGCTCAAGTGCCCTCAGTAAACGTCTTTGATTGACTATTTCCGCCGAGTCGTTCCTCGACAAGGGCAGTGGGATGCTTGCTGGGAAAAAGGAATGGTGTTGGGAGAAGTTGCAACTAATTTTCAACAGGTGCAGCAAAGGGCCTTACTAGTTAGCCCAATAGTTGGGGGTATTTCTCTACCTGTGATGTTGAAATGGATTTGTATCTTTTGCTCTCTGGTAGGGCCAGTGATTTTGCGATGGCGTTTGCTCCTCATGTGATAGCCCTGCTGTGATGATTCATCTTGCTGCATGTGGTGATCTGGAGCAAAACCAGTGTCAAAATATGCATAGTCCTGGCCATTCTGAGAGCCCCAGTTACTGCCCCATCCTCCAGGACCTGAGGAGAAGAAATAAATAAATTATTGTTTGATAAATGTAATATGCTCACATTTGGGGAAAACTATATAAAATCATCTTATCAGTGCAAATTATTTAATTCATTTTCATTTTAGCTTTAGTAAATTAATTAGTCATCTTCAAGTCATTTTTTTAATATTATATTTTTTCATTTCAGATTAAAACTACTAGTCAAAATTTTTTGAACAGTAGGATTTTTAATGTTTTTTAAAGAATTCTCTTCTGCTCACCAAGCCTCCATTTATTTGATCCAAAATACAGCAAAAGCAGTCTATTTGAAAACTGACTGTGATCAAAGCTGAATTTTCATCATCACTACTCACTAGTCTTCAGTGTCACATGATCCTTCAGAAATCATTCTAATATGCTGATTTGCTGGTAAATATTTGTTATTATTATTACCATCAATAAAACAAACAAAGACTTTTATTTATCAAGGGTGTTTTAAATTGATCAAAAAGATGATGATAAAGACATTTATACTGTTACAAAAGATTTCTGTTCTGAACTTTCTATTCATCATAGAAACCTGAACAAATTCTACTCAGCTGTTTTCAACATAATAATGATAATACATGTTTTTTGAGCAGCAAATCAAAAATATTAGAATGGTTTCTGATGATGCTAAAAATTCAGCTTTGATAAATTACATTTTTAAATATATATTGAAATAGTCATAGAAATAGTTATTTTAAATAGATATGTAATAATTTTACTGTTTTTCACTGGTAGTGCATTTCTATTTTTAAAAGAATTAGCATGTCAGTATTTACCAATAGCAAATCCATTTGGATAATCATAGTTATACTCCAAGCACTGTCCAGGTAAAGTCATTTCCAGTTTGCAGGAGACATCATCTCCACTGCAGATTTTAGGGACCTATGGGATTATGATTATAAAAAAAAAGAAAAGAAGAAAAAAAAAAAAGGGATAACAAGATATATTTCAAGACATATGGCCACAGTATATGTACATGTCTATATACTTGTGTGTCAGATCTCACCATATCTTTAAGAACAGTTGAAAACTCCCCCGCAAAGGACTTTATCAAGTTAAGGTCATCACAGCGGGATGCTTTAAACAACATCTCAAAGGGCTTAAATCCATTGTTTGCAATTCTGTTCACTGTACACGGGAGATACAAAGGAGACACAATTAAATAAATAAACTCAAAGAAAAGTATAAAAATTATTTGTCTCCTCAGTATATGTATAAATCTGTGTGTGGAAAGTGGAAATTACAAACAGTAGAGGAAAAATGAAAGACAAATGTTGGGTAAGAGTGAAGCAATACTCACGGGAGCAATCAGGCCTGTCTGGTGAGCGGGGCGGCTCCCAGATTCCATTATTGGCGCAAAAGTAGCTGTGCACGGCATCCTGGGTGAGACTGTAACCCTGTCTGCATATCAGAGTGCAGTTCTTTCCTTCCTCTGTCTTGGCACATGAGAAATCTCCATTCACAGGCACAAATGGCTTCTCACAGGTTGAACCTGAGGTTAGAAACAGCCTTCAGCGCCACTGAATTAACTAGTTTATTTAAATAGGAACAGAGTAATCTGGAAAAATTTGTTTAACTGGCTAGACAGATTTAAAATCAGATTATAGCAGAGAACTTTATTTCTTAAAGAGCAGTTCATGTATCTTTTTTGCAGTTTGTAATCAAAAAAAGTGCTTGATAAATAAAGATATTGTCTCTCAAAAGAAAGAGTCGACTCTGAGCCGCCTAAACAAGCTGTCATATTTTAGAATCTTCTGCCTGTCACCTATATACATCACTAGGTAACACATTAGCATAATCCCGCCTGCTGTGAAAACTTGCTAGTTAGTGTGTTAACATCATGTCGAATAGACACTGTGTTCTGTGCTGTGAAAGCAAGCTTGTTTTATTTTCATTGCCGAAAGTTCATGATGTAAAGAATTAGTGGTTAAAATCTATTTTTCCACGATACCACAGCAATACAATTTGAACCTTGTTATGTGCTCGGAATTTTGCCGAGGATTGCTTTTCTAATCCTGGTGAGTTCAACGCGAGATTCGCTAAGCGCTTTTCCATTAAAGATAAGTCCGTACCTTCTTTATTTGGACCAACAAGCATCTCCATACCACAGCCTGTAAGTATGATTAATACGTTATGTGTATATTTTCAACTGAGTGCTCAAAATATTAAGATTTTTGTGCTAATATATGACGTATACCTAGTAGCAGCTTTAGGTTTCCAGGCAAATCACAATATTACTGTCTTACTGAAATAGTTCTAATAATTCGCTGTTAACCCGTTATTTCCTAAGAATGTGTCGATAAATGTAGACTGTTGTTTTTCTAAGTACTTCTCTTAATAAAGAATGTATACATATTTTGGTTTAAACTGTACTGTTTCATCAGTTAGTCATGTTTGCACATGGCTAACGTATCCACAATTATTGTTTTGTGAAGTGATCACAGTTTAGCTGTGTGAATGATTCGCTTGCATTGTAAACAGAAAGAACAATCACAACAGACTTGGTCAGCTGACCAATCAGAGCAGAGTACGCTTATGGAAGGGAGGGGTTTACAGACCTTAAGATCAGAACCGCTTCGAACAAATCGTTTCAAAATCATTGGAAAATGATTCTAATATTAAATGTATATTATGAGAAAATTACAGTGTTTTTTTTGTTTTTGTTTTTGAGGACTCCAACACAATATTAGGACACTTTATGTTAGGGCCATATGACCTGTTCTTTATGAAAAACAATAGATTGTAGCATGCTTTGCGGAATAACATTTCTTAGTCAACAAGGAGACAGTCAACGCTAACATATAGTACCTTGTACGGTAATAATGAGTTCACAGGTTCGGTTATTTCCAGAAGGGTCTGTGGCTGTGTAGTACACTGAAGTTTCTCCAACAGGAAAAACTTCTCCAGATGAGTGAGTACTAGAGATATTCAAATAGGCTCCTAAGAAAGAAAATTAAACAAAATTACTATATATATATATATATATATATATATATACACACACATACACACACACACTTATTTATTTATTTATTTTATTTTTTTGTGGAAAAATGCATTCAATTGATCAACAGCAAACAATTTTTCTCACACACCAAATCATCAATTAGAATGATTTATGAAGAATCATGTGACACTAGACTACTGTAATGGCTGATAAAAATTCTGCTTTGCCATCACAGGAATAAATTGCATTTAAATATATTAAAAAGAGAAAGCAGTTATATTTAAATCTTACTGAACCCAAATTTTGAACACTACACGTTATATAAAATTAATATGTGAATGTATATTTAATTTGTAAAAAAAAAATAATAATAATCTCTATCTCTCTGTATCTAATCTTTCTCTTTGTAGCTATAACAGCTCTGGAAAGGCTTTCTACTAGATGTTGGAACATGGTGGCAGGATGTGTTCCCATTCAGACAAAAGCGTGTCCAATTCATTCCAAAGGTGTTCATTTGAGGCCAGGTCTGGGCTTTGCACTTACACACCAGACTCAGTTATTCGTTTTGCTTTGTGCACTGCGCTGTCATCATGCTGGAGCAGTAAAGTGCCATCTCTAAAATGTTGCAACAAATTTGGAAGCACACAATTCCCTAGAACATTACTGTATAGCGTAGCATTAAGATTTATCTTCACTGGGGTTACTAGAATAGCTAAACCCGTTAATTGCAAGGGGGTGAACACATACTATTGGCCGTGCAGTGTATATACGCCTGCATCTGTTTGCAATATCACAGACAGATCGCTGTAGCTGTGCAATCTGGCATTAACAGGTTCTTTCACAGACATTACCACAGGGAGCAATGTGGAGCTCCACAAGGACTCGCTCTGGTCAACCACAAAGTCCCACAAAGGGTGATACGCTACTGTAGTACTCCTTGCAAGGCCTGGGAATAATAGGTCTTGGTGCCAGAGGAAAGTAATTGCTAGATTGTTTAATGACACAGAACTAAGAGTGCTACACTGCGGTTAGACAATAGAGTCTTTCAAAGATCATAGACACTCCACACACTCAAAGGCACACACGCTTATTTGCATGCACTTATCAGTACCCACAACTGTAATGAAACCCTCATATATATATCCACCAAAATAAGGTTTTGTGACCACACTGAGGCTACTTGTCGACGTCACACCACACTACTCCAACGTCAGCATGTTTTGTTTTTCCATGCCCACACCCTGACGCTGGTTTATATTTAGTACAGACAAAACTCCCTCCAAAACCCGGCAGACCCAGACATTTGTCAGACAGTTTGGAATAGCCCTGGAACTTCTCTTTGGAAAAGTGTGTGTGTGTGTGTGTGTGTGTGTGTGTGTGTGTGTGTGTGTCTGTGTATTCACGTCTGGACTGGTTAAGAACAAAATGAATTATCTTGCAGAATCTGCAGTGCATATTTGTGCATTTGTGTATGTTTTCTTATCTTGTCTGATCCCAATACAACTGTTAACTTCATACTCCATAATCCACTTAATGTCTTTCTTTGTTCACTGTATTTGGAGTTAGAGTAAAAACCTAAATTCATTTCACCTGTCCAAGACCAAAATGCTGATTCCAATCCTTATCGCTGCTTAAGGTGCCAAATCAATAAAAATTTTTTGTAGGAAATCTATTCCCATCCAGAGTTCGTAAAGTGTTCATAAATCAAACTGTTTCCATTCCCTGCAGCTACTAGAAGTTCATTCAACCCTATTCAACCTCCACAGGTGTCCTGAATCGAAGCCTCTCTCTGATGAGTCTACCAAACGTCAATTCCTGAAGATTCATTTTCTCATGCACCAGATTCAAAGTC
The DNA here is from genome assembly GCA_033026305.1 of Cirrhinus molitorella. NCBI lineage: Eukaryota > Metazoa > Chordata > Actinopteri > Cypriniformes > Cyprinidae > Cirrhinus > Cirrhinus molitorella. The sequence continues at coordinate 15,628,637 of CM065118.1, read as the reverse complement.
ATTCCAATAAGGCCTACAATTTCCTGGACCTGTTTAATATTTTGCCTGAACATAAAAATAAAGTATAAACACGATAAATGTGGCCTAACAATTGACAGTGTTCCTCATTTTGCTGTCTATATTTATTAAAACAGTAAAAGATCATGTTAAATCATTTGAGTATAACAAAATTTATATATATATATTTTTTTTTTTATTTATGTACCCTTCTTCAGTTACTGTTTGTAAACACAACATTCTAACTTGGCTCCTCTTTTCAGCTTAAAAAACTGCCAGAAACGCACACTTCCTGCCCCAGCGTAAGTTAGATATCAGTTGCCAGGAAACATGCAGCCCAACCTGAAGCAGCCTACCTGTGGGAAGATTATATTTAAGGACTAATTCATAGTAGATGTCACCGTTACGTCACTTGGAGCTGTGTGTGCATAGTGGTGGCAGAGAAACACTGGTAACAAGTGAAACAAGTAAAATCCATGGAATAAAAGTAAAAAAAAATATTTTTGCACCTTTTGATGCCAGAATCGGAATGCAAATAATTTTTTATAGAATACTGACGTCAAAGACACCATTTGAAGTTAAACGCAGACGTTTAAACAAACAGACTATGGATGAAAACTGGTAAACAATATGTCAATAATATAAAACAATATACATAATATTCACATATGCTGTTCGTAGGGGACGCATTGTATTAGCCCTACAGTTACAGCATGACATAATATTATTTTAAACCTATTACTATTAACATTTTACACAACATTTATTTATTTTATCTCACAATTCTGACTTTTTTCTCACAAATGCAAGTTTATTTCTCCTAGTTTGAACTTTAGAACTCGATTTAACTCAACAATAGTGAGTCAATTCTCAGGGGAAAAAAGCCAGAGCTGAGGAAAAAAGAAAGAATGATGTGTTGTTTTTTCTTATCGCAATTGTGAAATTTAATCTTGGAATTTCGAGAATAAAGTCCGAAATTTGAAATATAAACTCAAATTTAATTTTTTTATTCTTTTATTCCTATACTCGAAAACAGTAATTTTCTGCAACCAGATAAGCTCCACCCACAAAAAACATCATCACTGTTTGCAAACACTGAATTGGTCTATATAAATATATGAATTAATAGATATGCTAACAGTTAGATGACTAAATGTAATTTGTGAGCAAGTTTAGTCATCTTCAGTCTTGCTAATAAAATGCAGGTTACTAATAAAAAATAACTGTGACATCATAAAAATATACTTACAATGCCTAGTAATCTGTCAATAACCAGTCAATAAGGCAATAGCAATATTATCAAAAAGTTTTCTGTCAAAACAGGAGAGGCACAGAGCTGTCTGCAGCGTCTCACAAACACCATCACACACTTCTAGTGGATCAAAAGTAATGATTGGGAGGGATTATTTTTGTATAATTATATTTATATGTATTTATATATATATATATATATATATATATTAATTCTGCTTGGGGCACCTTTAAATACGTTTTTGTCTTTTTCAGTCTCTTATAACTTAAAACTTTTTACCAGAGTTGTCCATTATTTACCAGAATTGTCTGAAAACTGAGGTTCTTCCCAGTATACTGCAGTTTTTTTTCCAGTGGCCTTGATAGTGGGTGGAGATCGACACCTGTCAATCAAGGGGGGTTCCGTATCTAAGGAAACAGAGCACAGAACAAAGTAAGTATTTTGCAAAAGGTTGAATATGGTAAATAATATATTTCCATCATGACAAATCTCAGAAGATTTTAGCATGGTAATGGATATGACAATGTTAATGTATTTGGTCTTGGCGGAATAGATCTGGTAGGCTGCTGCTGCATTGCTGCTGCTGTTGGTTATTGCTGTAGGAGCTAGGGAGGTGGAGGGTTTCTGAGGAACTCTAAAAGCATGCTGCACAAAGCTCAAGTGAATGCTAACCAGCCATTTAAATGTAAAGCAGCAAGTTCACTGACTACGTATGCAACATAAACCAATCAGCTAATGCCAAATCATTTAATGCTGTGAATATCATCAATTACATTAAGAACCCATCAGCCTACTTTGGCATTAATTATAGTGCTTTGGTACAAAAACACAACATTTAAATATGACCATGTAAATTACTATCAACTGTAGATGGAATCCAACCTCACCAACTACAGTAACAGTGAAAGAGCAGTTGGCCTTGTTTCCTGTGCGGTCCGTTGCTGTGTATGTTATGAACTCAGTTCCTATAGGGAAAGGCTGCATGGGGTTTAGAACAGGCGTCACCTGTACCACAACCTGAAGAAGAAAGGCAAAACCTCATTTTAAAACAAATACACAAAACCTGGGTATTTGATTTAAAAGGAAAATTAAAGAGCTGATGTAAAAGTCACCTCATCTCCGGAATTGTCCCCAAGCATGGGTGCACTCAAACTGATGTTAGCTGACCTCTGATGTTCATCCGTCTCCGTGATGACATCACCAGGACACTGAATCCATGGAGGCTCTATATCTACAGAGGAGAAAATCAGTTCAGGGCTCAAAAGTCCCTATAACGTCAACCTAATTAGCAATTACTGATTCAATTACTGATATAAACACGCCATAATGATGTCACTCATTGCCTCTAGCTAGCTCATCTTTAATCTTACGCTCCATATAAAACATCTGTAATGCAGAAAGAGTTGTTACTGTGAGCTCTTACTGTATACTGCAAAAAGGTAGGCTAATATAGTCTAAATATCTAAAAGACATACTTCATGTAAAAATAAAAACCCTGTCACCATTTACTCACTCTCATGTTGCTCCAAACCTGTAAGACTTATTTTTCTTTTATTGAAAAAAAAAAAATAGATTATATTTTTTAATTAAATAATTTATTTATTTTTTTTTTTACATGATAGCAATTATCCCTTCTAGGGTGAACTTTTTATTTCAACAAATTTTCAGTTATACAGACCAATCTTCTGCATTTTTGGATTTTAAGTTTTTGACAAAAGGGAAAGCCACAGCACTTTGCTCTGTTTTCTTCAGTCATAATGCACAGTTTTTCAAAAAATGTTTGTGTATCTACTGCATAGACAGTTTTAAAGGAAACCCCAGGTATTAAAACTTGTATGGCTTAATATAAAACATAAATGATGTATCTTATTGAAATATGTAGTAGAACACCCATGAAAGATTTATGCTATTTAAAAAATCCACATACAGGTCCTTCTCAAAAAATTAGCATATTGTGATAAAGTTCATTATTTTCTGTAATGTACTGATAAACATTAGACTTTCATATATTTTAGATTCATTACACACAACTCGAAGTAGTTCAAGCCTTTTATTGTTTTAATATTGATGATTTTGGCATACAGCTCATGAAAACCCAAAATTCCTATCTCAAAAATTAGCATATCATGAAAAGGTTCTCTAAACGAGCTATTAACCTAATCATCTGAATCAACTAATTAACTCTAAACACCTGCAAAAGATTCCTGAGGCTTTTAAAAACTCCCAGCCTGGTTCATTACTCAAAACCGCAATCATGGGTAAGACTGCCGACCTGACTGCTGTCCAGAAGGCCATCATTGACACCCTCAAGCAAGAGGTCTGTGGGAAGGAAAAAGTGTGGCAGAAAACGCTGCACAACGAGAAGAGGTGACCGGACCCTGAGGAAGATTGTGGAGAAGGACCGATTCCAGACCTTGGGGGACCTGCGGAAGCAGTGGACTGAGTCTGGAGTAGAAACATCCAGAGCCACCATGTACAGGCGTGTGCAGGAAATGGGCTACAGGTGCCGCATTCCCCAGGTCAAGCCACTTTTGAACCAGAAACAGCGGCAGAAGCGCCTGACCTGGGCTACAGAGAAGCAGCACTGGACTGTTGCTCAGTGGTCCAAAGTACTTTTTTCGGATGAAAGCAAATTTTGCATGTCATTTGGAAATCAAGGTGCCAGAGTCTGGAGGAAGACTGGGGAGAGGGAAATGCCAAAATGCCTGAAGTCCAGTGTCAAGTACCCACAGTCAGTGATGATCTGGGGTGCCATGTCAGCTGCTGGTGTTGGTCCACTGTGTTTTATCAAGGGCAGGGTCAATGCAGCTAGCTATCAGGAGATTTTGGAGCACTTCATGCTTCCATCTGCTGAAAAGCTTTATGGAGATGAAGATTTCATTTTTCAGCACGACCTGGCACCTGCTCACAGTGCCAAAACCACTGGTAAATGGTTTACTGACCATGGTATTACTGTGCTCAATTGGCCTGCCAACTCTCCTGACCTGAACCCCATAGAGAATCTGTGGGATATTGTGAAGAGAAAGTTGAGAGACGCAAGACCCAACACTCTGGATGAGCTTAAGGCCGCTATCGAAGCATCCTGGGCCTCCATAACACCTCAGCAGTGCCACAGGCTGATTGCCTCCATGCCACGCCGCATTGAAGCAGTCATTTCTGCAAAAGGATTCCCGACCAAGTATTGAGTGCATAACTGAACATAATTATTTGAAGGTTGACTTTTTTTGTATTAAAAACACTTTTCTTTTATTGGTCGGATGAAATATGCTAATTTTTTGAGATAGGAATTTTGGGTTTTCATGAGCTGTATGCCAAAATCATCAATATTAAAACAATAAAAGGCTTGAACTACTTCGAGTTGTGTGTAATGAATCTAAAATATATTAAAGTCTAATGTTTATCAGTACATTACAGAAAATAATGAACTTTATCACAATATGCAAATTTTTTCAGAAGGACCTGTAGTTTTATATATATTTATTTTGGACTATAGAGGGCGCCGTTATTTCGATGACGCGAAATGGTTGCATTCTGTAAGCTACTGGTGCTACCTGTTGCTATTTTTACCGCTACACAACTTGGAAAATAAAATACTGATACAATGACCACAGCTACTGAAAGAGCTTACAGGTGGAAATGGATATAAGCGTAGCCCTAAACCAACTGCCATACCATCGATTTTTCCCCACAATGAGTCTAAACACCCCCAGATATCGAGTGAAATCTGTGCTGGGAAACTCCTCCAGTGGCAGCCAGCATCATGACAAGCATCAGCATTATTACATCTTGCCAGGGTGACATCTAGCGTTTCTTGTTTCTGCTATTTGCAAGCTCTTTCAGTAGCTGTGGTCTACTAAAAGCCTCAAAAGTGTCTAAAGGGTCTTTAGGAAGTTTTATTCATCCACAGGCATCTTCCTATTCTTTTCTCCTCTTCTTATCACTAGGAAAGCAGTGAAGACTTATATCACTTCTCTTGTTGCCCATCGACTGAAAATTACAACCAAAAGCCACACAATGTGTATTCCGAGTTGTGCTGCAGTAAAAATAGCAACAGATAGCACCAGTAGCTCACCAAGTGCAACTATTTCACGGCATTAAAAAAAATGGAGCTACTACATATTTCAGTAAGAGACATAATTTATGTTATATTAAGCCAAACAATACCAAGGGTTCCCTTTTTAAAAAAAGCCTATCTTGACAGTGGCAAATCTTTAAGGGTGTTTACTGATTATACATTTTTACTTGGAAAATTAAGACAAAAATGCCAGTTAATTTTTTTGTTCAACGTATAGATAAACACAGTGTGAACATTCTGCTCAACATCACTATTTGTGCTCCTTGGAACAGATAAAGTCAAGTGGGTTTAAAACATTTTTGGCTGAACTCTCCGTTTAAAGATGGCAGTCTATATTCATGTTGAGAAATAGTTGGTGTTGCAGTGATATGACCTTTTTATAGAGGTGTATCATTATCACATGCAGCTCAGACTATAACCTGCTAATCACGTAGTCTGCACTCCTTCTCCAAGCTAAACAATATTTCACTGGTACAGTAATAAGGTCAAAAGAGAACAGAAATGAAAGTTCTGTCATGATTTACTCACCCTCACATCATTCCAAACCCATGTCTATTCTTTTAATGCTACAACTGTGGCTACATGTTAAGTCTATGTCCACAGAGCATTTGTTAGTGTTGTTGTGTTGACAACTATTGACTGATTATTATCACATCCAGCTTAGAGTTGGACTTATTAATCACACAGCCTCTGCTGTCCTTCCAAGCTAAACAAATACTTCATCATTAGACTAATAGGTTCTAGAAAGAACCTGGATCAGATGCAAACACTTTGTCTTTTGCCCTAATCTCTATAGGCACTGATGAGCTACAAACTCGCATAAATACAGAAAACACAATCTCTCGTTTCAACAGTAAATCTTAGAGGTTCAGAAGTGAAAGCCAAAACTAATTGATCCTTTGTTTGGTTCCAGCTTGGAGGGGCAGCTTTGAGTTTTATGATCTTGGAATCCTTTTGTTTTACACAATGGTGCAACTTTGTTTGATGATCTTCCACTTATTCTGTTCTTCATCATCCTAAAGGTTTTGGAGCAACAAATTTAATGCACCTGTTTTACTGGCAGCACATCTGTCCCATTGAAACACATCATATTACAGTAATAAGTCAAGAACAAAGAGGGATGTTTCAGCCACATGTGTAGATACTGTATATACACACAGTGTCATGCAAAACATTAAATTGTATGTCATTATAAACATGAACAGAAAACAAATCACCTGTACAGGTTGCTTTATGCAGACTGTCACTCCAGTTTCCAGAAGGCAGACATGTGACATCAGAGTTACCGATGAGACCGTAACCACTGGGACAGGTTAACTGACACGATGCTCCGTTTCTGACCTCGTTCTCCCCACAGGTAGGTGGTGACAGACGGATATGCTTCAAAGTCACAATCGGAGGACAGTGCACCTCTTAGAAAGAGAAGAGGAAAGAAAAGGAACACAGTATAACATAAACAACAAGCATTTCCCACAAAGATAAATCAAAAGAATGAGAGAGTGAGAGAGAGAGAGAGCGTGCAAAAATATCTCCAGAAAGGGAAATGTAAGAGCGGTTGTTGACCACACTGAATGACATTCTTGGAAACAACCTCAACACATGCATACTCGCACAAACAAATGATTTTCAATCTGACATCTGGATCACCCTGTACTGCCAAAGTGAAAGAAAATGATGAGCACAGAGAGAAATAAAATTAAAGAATTACAGTGAAGACAAGAAAACATGTCATGCAACTTCAATGGGCCAAAGACAGTGCTTGAAAATCAGTCCAAATGATCCAACTACAAAGACTGAAGAAATCGAGACAAGACAAGCAATGCTGACTGACAGTCAGGAGAGGGATGGACAGACCAAAAAAACACAGTTACTCAGTTTATAAAAGATATAAAAGTGTATTTTGACTGGCCATATTCATAGAGGCCTTTTGCTTTTATACAACATTTGGGAAGCCAAGCATAAGATATCTGTAGGTTTGTGGGTAAAAACTAGCTAAGTGGCTGCCATAGCTGATGTTTTTGCGTGTACAGTATATGTGCTTTGTTATATATGGTTTATGAGGACACTTCATGTGGCCCCATAAACTAAAAGTCTTAAAAAACATCAGGGATGCAATGATCCGATACTGGCATTTTCTGCCGGATCGGGTATCGTCAGACAAGACCAATCCAAATCCCATATTGTGCGTATACTATTCTGTGTTATTGTTAAGCCCCACAAAATGCACAAAAACATTATAAAGCACCATTATAAAGCACCAAAAACATATAAAGCATCCTCCATTCATCAATCAAACTGCATGTTGCATTCGGTTACTACAGTCACTAACCTAGTTTATAATAGTATTTTTGTCATAGATTGTGATTATATATTTTTTCATTTGTTATTTTTCAATAAAATAAAATTGTCTATATGTAGTAGATTGTGTTTAACACACAAATGAGTGATGATCAGGTCAACAAACATAAGTACAGAAATTCTACAATGATTTAAAAAAAAAACGACACTGGTATCGGATTGGATCAGTATCGGCAGATACTCAGAATTTCCGGGATCGGATCGGATCGTTTTTGAAAAAGTGGTATTGTTGCATCCCTAAAAAACATACTAAACTGTGTTTTTTGAAAACAAAATTTGCCAGTAGTTTCCTGTGAGGGGTAGGTTAAGGTGTAGGGCGATAGAACATACAGTTTGTACAGTATAAAAACCATTATGCTTATGGAGAGTCATCGTAAACCACATATTCAAGAATGTGTGTGTGTGTGTGTGTGTGTGTGTGTGTTTATGTCTGATGAAACACTGAGACTGAGAAAGACAAAGTAAAAACAACCCACAAAAAGGGCACAATTATGTATTTGGTTACATCAGACTGATTGACTGGAGATCAGAGACATAGTTATAAAAACAAAGCTTGCACCTTCTTGTGGGATTGTATTGTTGCATGCTTTTTCCTGATCATTTCTACACATGCTAACATAACTGATTCTGCAAAATAGAATTGGCACCATTTACAACAACCTTTATCAACTTACAAACTTTAAAAACATAGCAGCTTCAAAATTTACATGTGATGTTTGAATGTATGCAATTTACAGTATTGTTCAAAAGCTTATGGTCAACAATCTAATAAAAAAAATCATATTTCATTTTGTAAATGTTTTTGAAAGAAGTTCATCAACGCTCTGTTTTTTTTATTAAAGATACAGTAAAAACGTATATTCTAAAATATTATTACAATTTAAAATAATTATTTTCTATTTGCTCATTTATGCTCTATACAGTATGTTCACTTGGCTCATATTATTAACAATATTGAAAGCTTTTCTTTGTATTAAACCCAAACCTTTGAACAGTAGCCAGGGGCGTTTCCTCCAACGAGGAAAGGGAAGCAACAAATTGGATAAGAAAAAAATTCATAGCACAAAAATAAAACTGAAATATGACAAAATATAGCATAAAAAGCATATAAATTACTTGTTTTTCTAAAGTATACAGCCGGTGTCTGCGTGTATCTCGCCTCCCCTGAGCCCATTGGGTTTTAACAGACCCTCTAAAGCGTGCGGTGAGTTTGGTGGGGGGTAATTGACAATGAATGGGGAAAAGTCACGTGAAAGGAGGCAATGCCTCCATCGCGATATGATTAGATATGGCTGGTTTTGATTGGCTTTGATTGGTTTATATGTAGGGATGTAACGGTATTATCGATATCGTGGTAACACGATAGAAAAACTGTCATCGTAATCACATGATGATATAAAAACGATCGGTCTTCCGGGCAAAAAGTGTCATTTTTAAAATATACTTAAACTTCACTTCTATTCATAAAAGGTCTTTAAATTTGTGTTTTGGGCCATTATGCTTTGGCACAGTATCTGTTAAACAAACTAAAACTGAAAGCACAATATGACTTATAATCCCTTCATCAAGTCTGCTGCGCATTTCAAAGCAAAGTGTGCACTTCGTTCAGGCGATCAGCTCGTGATCCAGTGGTTTCCCCACCTCAGAATGGCTCAGTTCACAGTGAATGCAGTCAGTTTCTTTTTTGGATGTGCTGTAAGTTTAGAGTGCATTTGGGAACGCAATGGCCACCGGTTATGCTTTATTTTCGCAGCAGATAATTACAACATTTCAATAGATTTGTGCAGTTTAAAAGTGTGAATTGCTTTTTTTTCCCCCAAGTCTTCATTTGTCTTTTTTTTAAATATTGCAATAAATACTGTATTGTGAACTTCATATCAATATATTATCGTATTGTGAGATTTTGATAGCGTTATATCCCTATTCATAATATATATCCTGCTTCTTGTGTTTGTGCGTGTTCGCGAATCAGTCTGAATTAACAATATAATAGTGTTAATGGAAAGACTAATAATAAAAGTAGGTCACTATGATATAGGTTTTTCAGTTTTACCATCAATTTGCAGCCATTCTATCCCCATATAAACACATAGAGCTGCAATCTTACCGACACACCGGGGCTGTGGTCCACTCCACTGTGAGTTGGCCAGACAGGTGAGTCTGGCTCTGCCCTGCAGTCTATAGCCCTGTTCACAGCGCACCAAACACTCCAGCCTGTAGGGGGCAGACCGCTCACTGCAGTTCAGTACCCCGTGACGCGGAGGAGAGAGATCTGGGCAAGAGCGAACTATGGGAAAATACCACACACACCAGACAGGGGTTACAGCATCATGCAGAAAGTTTGGTCCTATGTTATTAAAACTTTGCTATACTGGACAAACTTTAAATGATTCCACGGAACAACACTGAGCTAAAATGGACAGCTGGGAGAAACAAAAATGGAAAAGATGGACAGACTAGAGAAGAAGAGAAATTTTAAGAGCACATGGGAGGGAAAAGAGAAAAGGGTGGCTGGTAGCTAAGTCTGTGGTTAGGACTTTGAGACCTGTAATTTATTTCCAAACAAAGAAAAACCAAAATATTGTTATTTCAGGCCTGAGGTCACAAGACGGGGAACTCTTAACAGGTCAACTCACACACATGCATCTGTCTGAGTGTGTGTGTGTATTTGTATCTGTGTGTAGGTGCATATACATATTGTATTCATTTGTTGAAGTGTGTAAGCACTCACATACTTGGCAAAGCATTAGAGTTTACTTTCCAGCTATCTAAACACACATGAACTCAAAGCACTGCAGGCCGACAGGCAGAGAAATGGCTTTATGAGACCCACTGAACACACATACATACTCACAGGCTGCAGTATATTAGCATTTCTGGGGGTGATGAAACATATGGGGTGACTAAAGGCCTTTGAGCTTCCAATTGTGTAACACATAAACTGACAATAAAACCAATCTGTTTTCCGCTTAGATGGAATTAGAGGCAAAAAATAGCACACAAGAGCATCGAGGGGGTGAGCAAACAAAATAATGAGTGAAATCAAAGCAAAAGAAAAGAAATGAATAATCATTTTGGTACAGGTCTGCTGATGTCATAAAATCCAGGTGTGCCTCACCTCTGCAGCTCGGCTGAACTCCTGACCAGGTCCCATCTGGCTGACAAAGTCTGATTCCGTCTCCCTGCAGGTCAAAGCCTGTGAGACAGCGCACCCCACATGCAGAGTTAAACTGATTGTTACACACATTCTGGATGAAGAAGCCATTCTCTGGGGGAGAGAGAACCGGACAGACCACCGCTGCAGTAGGGAGAACAGAGAACAAGAGAGTGGGAGAGTTAAAGGATTATATTTAGAGCACACATATCTATAAACATAAATGTTAGCAGACGTATGTTTATAGATATAAAACAGATAGATCAGCACCTTGGCATGTGTTGTTGTGTGGTCTGTAGCCTTCTGTACACATACAGTCAGATACATCTGTACTCCCAGGTCTGGATGTGTGATGAGGGTCAGGGCAGGGCTGGCAGGTACTCACACCTCCAGAAATGGCTTCAGGTTTATACGTTCCAGATGGACAAGCTGAGAAAGAGAAAAAATAAGCTTGATAGCAATCATTTCATGAAATAGAAATTCATGTTTTCTAAATGCATGCGATCTTACTTATTTATGTATCTGTTTTATTTTTTGGACTTTATAAGGTTAAATCAAAATATCATAACTCAATCTTCCATTTAAACAACAGACTTCTCTCTAGAGAAGAGACGGATTGCCTCCACTGATGCCATGTCCATTACATTATGAATTGAATTACACAGATTTCACACAGCTACAGCAACTTAAGACAGTTTCTTTGCCACCTACAAAATTCTGTGTAAAGATGCAAAGACATAAAGATATCAAAATCAGATGCAACATTAGATCAACTTTTAACCTGTAGGTGTCATGCTAATCGGCGTGCGTCTTGTTTTCTTTAAAACAACTTTCAGCTTTTTTCAGAACTTTTTTCAGAAAAAATTCACCCCCCTCAGAGTTGTCATGAAGGGCAAAACTAGCTGTAAAAACCAAAACCACTTTTTGTACCAGGCTGTAAACATGTTTTTATCTGTTGTAAAGTTAAACCTTTTAACACGAGAGTCTATGGGGATTTGCTCCCTTTTGAAGCCAGCCTCAAGCTGCCAGCTGATAACTGCAGCTTCAGTCACTTCCGTATTGTTTCAAGAGCGAGAGCGGGAGGTTGCCGCTTTGTTTTAACTGTTAAATCCTGACGCAAATCTACAGTGTGCGCATGAGACAATGTGGTGTTCTTCTGTTAACAGCTTTTAGGTGCGTTATTGGCAGCACCACCCTCTGGTTACATGAACGCGTCACCACCAATTCAGTACCGAAAACATGGAGAATTATTGTCCAAAAAAAAATTAAAAATCGCACAGCCTATTCGATATTCTATTATTAAATCAATTAATCGAATATTCGAAAACCGTGACCCATCCCTAATTCAGTCATAAAGAAATTGTGTAGAGGTAATGTTTTTGAGGTAAACATTTCATGATTTTTCTCTATATAGTGGACTTAAATGGGAGCCAACAGGTTTAAGGTCCAAATTGCAGTTTCAGTGCAGCTTCAAGAGCTCTACATGATCCTAGCTGAGGAATAAAGATTTTTAAAACAATAAAAAAAATTATACACTTTTTAACCACAAATCCTCATCTTGCACCAGCCTGACCTCACGTGTTACGTAGGCGAAGGTCAGCCAGTGTTCACAAACCGAACGTGTAAAGAAAGTCAAACCCTTTACAAAAAAAGTTGTATAATGATGTCGAACGATTTTAAAGTTGGTGGTCAACATGAGATAAAAGTGTTTTTCGCCATTCCCTGCTTTTTTAACCAAAGTAAACAGACGCAGAACTAACGGTGCATGACCTTTTCATCATGATTACGTAAGATTACATATGATTAAGTCATGCATCGCAGATCTAGTCCAAGATGACCATTTGTGGTTAAAAAGTATATACTTTTTTTTTTTTAAAGACAATTACCAATCGTTTCACTGGATTAGACCCTTATTCCTTAGCTGGGATCGTGTAGAGCCCTTTGAAGCTGCATTGAAACTGCAATTTGGACCATTAACCTGTTGATGTTGTCCACTATATGGAGAAAAATCCTAGAATGCTTTCCTCAAAAACCTTCATTTCTTTGTGACTGAAGACAGAAATACATAAACATCTTGGATCACATGGGGGTGAGTAAATTATCAGGAAAGTTTTATTCTGCAAGTGAACTTCTCCTTTAAAAATTGACATAAAAAAGTTACAAATGTTTAATGACGCAACCAACTGTTTCCATGGCCGTGATTCCTCTGGAAATTCATTTATGCTACATTAAATGGACCTTTTTGTGGTATACATGCCACAATTAAATCGGCTTAATGCATTCGTCAAACACTAGATACAAACCCTTGTGATAAGATGCTGTGTCGGATAACATGTCACTGAACTAAAAGACTCCCCAACACTAACTTTCCATTGCTTATATAACGCATACAGTATGTTTTGAAGGTTAAGACAGGATTCATTAAATTCCTAGAGTATTTTTCAGGCTATTTAGAAAAGTAACTGATGTGTTTTGCACTGGAACAATTTTGGCTGAAATACATAAAAACCTCCCTACATAAGCTCATGTAAAATATCAAAGACATTTTACTTGTGGAAGGAGGAACAACCCAGACACACTTTATCAACAGCAGCTCTGTACAAGTCAGCCAAACATCTCAACTTTGTCAAAGTGGAGAAAAAACACTTTGTTTAGACTTCAGTTTGAGTTTAAATTAAGGTGATGGTAGTCACCTACTTTCTCCACTCTCAGTCCATCAATCATTCCATTCTTCAGTGGTACCTACTACCAGAAGTAAATTGACTATCTGGTCATTTTAACAACAAAACCCACATCTAACAAATTTCCCTTTGCAGATGTTGTTTATATTAGTGACAGACTCCCGTCTGTCATTAAGATGACAGCTCAAATGGCTAGTCAGACAACCACCGTTTTGTTTCACTAGTTACATAACATGTAATATGCATAAGTAAAAGAGGTTTCATCTGAGCTTTCCTCCCAGTATCCTTGGCATCATTTCTAATATTTCTTTGGTTCATTTTTAATGCAAATAACACCCAGCTGCTTCTGAAACAATTGCAATAGTGTGCTATGCTGAGTTTTGATGGGGAGGAGACAGTTTCTATAAACTGGTGTTGATGGGTGGCCATCCGCTCTGAAACACCAAGCCCAAAAAGACAGGCAGTTGGGCACAGGGCTAAAAGTCAGAGAGAAAGAAAAGCTACCAAACACCAAGACACAATCAGACAAGCAGATGGTGGAATTTATGTAAGAAGAACTGAAATAAACAAAGAGAGATTGACAGTGAATCTGAGACAGGAAGAGAGAGAACTAAACAGACAGATGGCGAAAAAGAATGTAAGACAGGAATACAACCAAAACCAAAGAAAAAAAAGTGCATCTGTGCTCAAGTGAGAGAAACAGACATACAGATGGATGGATGGAATAAGTTAGATAGAGGGAGAAATCAGAGAGCTGGAAAAAACGGTGGGTTTCCTTTCTCAAAAAAGTGCTGGGAAAAGAAATGTTAAGCAAGTGGTTATTAAATTTCCACACCTTCACACACATGCCCTAATGTTTTAATGTGTCTATTGAAGACGTTTTGTCGCTCATCCAAATGGCTTTTAGGAGCTGTCTGATGGCTGGAATTCCCCAGCATCCAACAGCTGATGAAGTCATTGGGATGGGTGGTGAAACATCTTCATTGGAAAGTCAAACTGCTTTCAAATACATTCTACCAGACATTTTGCACTGACCTGGTTTAATGATAGTAATCACAGACATTATGCTTATGTTACAAATAGCTAACCTACACTGTATTTTGTCACATTCAATACACTTTAGTGTCTAGAATATATTACATTGTCTGCTAAACTACACCAATCAAACTAAACTGAAAACCACCTTATTACACTGTGGAAAGCTTCTGGTTAATGTATCTTATAGTAAAGCAATGCCTTTCATAACAGTTTAAGCTAATGTCTGTTAGCATAATTTTCTGCTCACCTAATTATCGCATAATGATAAAACTGATCAAACTTTAGCTTGTTTCCTAATCTAGCTTTCTAATAAACCTGCACTGTACTCTGTGACAAATTTCTTATGTCTCTTCAGATCAAAGCCAAATGCATTCACGTAATGTAAATGATATGTGCGAATGTTATATCATTCTCTAATGGCTTTTTAAAAGTTCCTTTTAAAATATTCCAAAGACAACATCTAACATAAGAACTTTAGCATGTGTTTAATGATGAATGTGTAGCTCTGTTGTATATCAGGTTCTGTCAGGATAAGCTAGTCTTTGATAACCATGTGGTAGAAACTGGAGCCTTAGTTATTTTTACAGTTTTTAAAATAAGAACTTCACAAGTTCAGCGGCTAAGTCCAGTACTGGTGTTAATTTGGACTGCTGTTTGCCTGCTGCATGTCTCATAACTCTGAGGCAACGAGTTCAAACTCTCATCCTCCCGGAAACCCACAATAAAAGAAAAGAAAAAGAGGGGGGAAAAGGGCATCAACCCAACAGATGGACAAGAACTTACAGTCCAAAGAAAGGATGTGAGTAAGAAGGAAGAGTGAGCTAGGAAAGGGAATGAGGAGGTTTACAGTGCTAGTATGTTTTTAGCACATCAAATGGTTGTGTGACCATGTAAGGTTGGCTTATTTTACATTTCTGGTGAGGTTCAAAATTCAAACCCAACTGAAGCAATATGTATTTAATGACAATGGAAATGATTTATGTAGCAACTACAGCCAAATGCATCTAGCTCATACAACAGACATTTGTCAAAATTGACTTGCCTAAAGATGTCAGAAAACTAAAGTGAACAGACACTGGCTAATTCTAGAGTTCAACCACATTACAGGCCCCATCGTGTCTGCTTTCAGTGGAACAGTGAATAAACAACTTCATCACGCTATGTTGGGCGTCTTGTAAAAGACACTTTAAAACACTCACTGTATTCTAAAAGCAGTTTGTAGATGCAATTTAGATGCAAAAACAATACAGAATTTACAAATGCTTACATTACATGGGTATCTCAACCTGATTGTGTGCCTATGATGTATGGTTTTGGTAACAAACAATAATTCACATCTGTAAACCACAGGATGCAACAGAAGCACCATATAAACTACTGTAAATAACCTTTCTAAATGACATCACCATTTAGGCTACCATTGGTACACCACATTCTTCTGTTTTCAGCCACAAAAATGTCATTCTGCATGTTTATACGGATTTCATCCTTTCCTCTTTGTTCTGGGTTTAAACATGAGGTCAACCTCAAATCCAATTGTTATGCTTTGTGTCATTGTGACAAAAGATTTCCTGTCGCCATCTCTGCTCAGATCTGGATTCTGGAAAGGAGTCATCTTTATACTTTAGCTCAAGTATAGCTCAAGACTAAAACAAATGGAGCACAATCATGATCTGTGATGATCCATTTTAAAACTCTAAATCCACTGTCTAGACTCTTTTGCCAACTTTCAATGACTCAAAAATTCAAACTTCTGTCATCATTTGTTCACTCTCATACCATTCCAAATCCCAATTCGGTAAGATTTTATGACACTGTACCATAACAAAATATTAGCAATATACACAAGAAATGTATTTTTCAGCCAAGATACATTAATTCTATACATTTATTAATAAAACAATGAGTATATTGTGATCACTGAGATTGAGATGACAAAAAAATGTTCCAATTCTCTGAATTCACCATATGTAAAATATATACATTGCCAAAAAAAGAATTAATCAAGCTTCAGGTTTGAATGGCAATCAATGATGAAAGACACTACAGTATGGAAGCCTGTTTCCGCCACTGAATAAAAATAAAAAGTAATTGTGACTTTTTATCTTACAATAAACTCGCAATTGCGAGTAATAAAGTCAGAATAGCAAGATGAACTCAGTTCTGAGAAATGAAGACAGGACTGTGAAATATCAACAGGCAATTCAGACTTTTTTCTCAGAATTGTGTGATATAAAATTGCAATTGAGTTATAAAGTCAGAATTGTGAGATATAGTCAGATTTGTAGGATATAAAGTCAGAACTGCAAGTTTGTTTCATGCAATTCTGACTTTTTCTTAGAACTGTGAGATATAAACTTGCAATTGCGAGTAAGAATAGTAAGAATAGTCAAGTCAAGTCAAGTTTGTGAGATATAAAAAGGTAATTTTGACTTTTTTCTCAGAATTATGTGATATAAATTTGCAATTCTGAGTTATAAAGTCAGAATTGCAAGATATAGTCAGAATTGTGAGATATAATGTCAGAATTCTGGAATAAAAACTCAAAAAAAAGTTGCATTGCATGATACAAACTTGCAATTCTGACCGTTTCTCTCAGAATTGTGAGATATAAGTTTGCAATTGTGAATAATAAAGTCAGAATAGCGAGATATAAACTCGCAATTCTGAGAAATTAAGTCAGAACTGCGAGATATAAACAGGCAATTTTGACTTTTTTCTTAGAATTGTGTGATATAAACTTGAAATTGCAAGAAATAAAGTCAGAATTGCGAGATATCAACTTTTTTCCTCAGAATTGCGTGTTTGTATCTTGCAGTTCTGACATTTTTCTCACAATTTTGAGTTTATAGACTTTTTTTCTCAGAATTTTAAGATATAAGTTATAATCAGTTATAAAGGCCAGTTCTGTGGGGGGAAAAGACTGACATTTTCTGAACAGAATTTCGACAATTCTGACTTAATAACTTACAATTGTTTGTTGTAAAGTCAGAATTAAGAGATATAAACTCGCAATTCTGAGAAAAAAAGTTTATATCCCCCAATTCTGAATGTATAACTTGCAATTGTGAGTTTATCTCACAATTCTGAGAAAAAATTCAAAATTGCGACATAAAAAGTTGCGGAAACGGGCTTCCATATTAAAAAGTGTGTAGCTCTAGCATATACCAGCAAAAAAAAAAAAAAAAGCTTTCTGTCCTCCTGTTCTTTTTTTATTTCAAGTGCTTCTTCTCATCCTACTACTGTCTCTGTTGTAGGTTAACATGTAGCAAAGGGTATGAGGTTCAGAAGCAAACATGTCTATTTGCAGTGAGTGATAGCATGGTCTTTACAGAGAGCTCAGAGGAAAGGCTGCTGAAAGCACATGCTGTGATGGACAGACATGAAGGGGAACAGGATGCAACACTCACGCCATCCTACAAGCACAATTGATTAATTCACACTATAAAAAGGCTACTGCTATATGAAGAAAGACAGGAAATAATGACATGACAGCTGTTGGGAGAGGTGAGGAGGGAGACACACAGTAAAGCTGACATAAAACAATGTAATAGGTTATAAAGAGAGAAAAAAATAGGCTTGTACTTTCACAGTAAGCCTTTAAAGCCAAAGCAGGTATCATAAAACATTTCCAGTGTGATTTTTAATGGCAGTGAAGGAGAAACGGAGGACAGAATAACCATTACAGCATCCCGACCCGGCGTGACACTCACAGGTCATTCTCAAGAATGAAATCAGAGCAAAATTAAACCGGTCTGTTCGACCAGCATGGGGCAGTCGTTTTATACAGCACACATACTGTAAATCTGTTTTTATAACTGGATACACTGACACGCCGAGCTACCCTGTAATTGGCAAGAGAAAAGGGGGAAATAAGAGAGATGGGGGAGGAACGCTTGCAAGGTTCGTTAGGTTCAGCTACTGACTCTTTTCACCCGATCCCATTTGTCACCCCCACCTGCTGGCGGCCCTAATTGCAGCCAGTTTACAGTCAACACACACACACACGATTCCTAACAAGCAAATTTATTGTCATGCACACGCCTCTCGTATGCACAAGTGTCTATTTATGACCCAAAGAAACAGCAACTTTACAAGATCAGTTTCTACAACCTATAAACTTGCCTCCTTTTTCCAAAGGCATTAATCAACACAGTTTACCACACAGTGGCAGGCTGAGGAATTCTTAATTTGTCACTGAGGCACTAAACTGTTCCACATAGGAGTCACTTCCAATATTTAACTGTTACTCACAGCCGCTGAAAGTGCAAAACGGATGCAAGGTCAGCCTAACAATGCAATGTCTCAATAACCAAGAGACCTCATTTACAAACCTACACATCACATGCCTGTCTTCCTTTAACTAAAATCTTCACTTTAATTTGATCTAGTTTAAACTGAAGTGAACCTAATTGACTCTGAACCTTTGTGTCCCTTGAGATCCGGAGGCATCTGCTCTTTTTGGCCAAAACAATCCAGAAGCAGAGCACACCAGTAGTTGAGCAACTATCTGCTTTTATCTGGAAAAGGAACCTCAAATGTTTTTGAGCATGTTCTAAAAGTACACTAGAAGACTAATCATGTATGTACAGTAATGTACAGCCAGTCATTTTTATAAACAACAGTTAAATAAGCTGAATTAATGGAAAGCACACTAGACTTGTCCTAATGGTGCTTGCTGCTGTAAGTGTAAAGCAAGTATTATTTGTGATCCTGGACCTCAAAACTTTGCAGCAACAACCAAAAATACATTGAATGTGTCAAAATGATCAACTTGTCTTTTATGCCAAAAATCATTAGGATATTAACTAAAGGTCATGTTTCATAAGATATTTAGTACATTTCCTACCATAAATATAAAATAAACTTAAATAAAAACATTTTGATTAATAAGATGCATTGCTAAGAACTTCATTTGGAAAACTTTAAAGGCGATTTTCAATGTTTAGATTTTTTTTTCTCGTAAATGCACGTCAAAGACACGGAAGAGAAGAAATTGTTGAATAAAGTAGTTATTTTTGTTTTCTTTGCACACAAAAAGTAGTTGCGTATAGCTTCATAAATTTAAGGTTGAACCACTGATGTCACAAGGACTATTTTAACAATGTCCGCCTTACTACCAGTCAGAAAGTTCTCAGATTTCATCAAAAATATCTTAATTTGTGTTCCCAGAATGAACAAAGGTCTCTTTGAGGTATGCTATAAACTTTCTAAGTGATGTGTTTGATGACAAAATCTCAAAAGTACAGGTCTAGCATGAAATCAGCAGCCTGGAACAGCCTGATGAAACAGTCCTGTCCAGCTAAGATTAAACAGGATGACTTCATACAAAACAGAGTTCAAACTATGAAAAATCGAAATGAAATGAAAACACCTGAAAGGTCTAATGTAATTAATATAACATATACTTTGTATAAACCCTGGGAATAAACACTCAAGAGCAGAAAAGTGGTTGGGGTTTAAGACAAAGTCATTAGTTTCACACTTCATAGAACACAGAGTACTTGGGGTGATAAAACTACACTAAAACCTTTTTTCCAGATTGTTTGCTGAAGCCCAGTTTGGCTCTGCACTGCAGCAGAAATAAAATGTCCCTGAAGCCAAACATGCATTACAGCACCTCGTCTGACTTCATTGCTGGCTCTAGGATATCAAAGCAGGTAGGAAACCAGCAGTTTCATTGTGAAAGAAAAATGGAAAAAATAAGACAAAAGAAGGGATAAGGCCATGTGGCATAGAGGTTTGGATAGTGAAAGAGTAAAGAGGCATGAAAAAAAAGGAATAATGAGGCCTGAGAGAACTCTGAATTCTCCACCTTGGATTTGTGAAACGGGATGTTCACATTTTGTCTGATGTGTGTGTGGTATGAAAGAGATCAGAGATACTAATGGAGATACTAAAAGGAGGAGATACAAAGAAGATCCAAAAAGAAGAAGAAGAAGTAGTAGAAAAAAGTATGAACTGTATAAGTACACAAAACAGACCCAAATCTCCCACACAAGCACCACAGCTCAGTGGCCACACAAACACTTTCTACCCATACAAACATTTTAGGAGGGATGATACTGCACTTAGCCGAATATCTAAGCATAAAGAATCCAGTATACTGAAAACATGGTTATACATCAATTAGAGCAGCAATAATCTGGCAGAGGTGACAGAGTACAGATAGTGGAAGTCAAAAATCAATGTAGACGTGACACAAAAATCAGTATTGGATCACTACCCTTAAAATGTTTGGGATGAGTTGGATCAGGTGATACTGAAGCTAGTGCTGGGCGATATACCAGCTTAAGTGGTAAACTGGTTTGAATTCTGAAAACGGTATGACTTTTCTAAAAACCTACAAATGCCTATAAAAGTGCCTATACAACATATACACTGTTGTTAACTGAGAGAGCTGCATTGTTTGTCGGACATAGCAACAGTAACTAAGGAGGGTGGGTTTTTGCGAAGGGTCAATTGAGAGGAGATCCCTCTAAACTGCATACACTTCTGACTAATGGTTGGAAAGCTTTTAGAACTATTAATAACAAACAACAATTCTTTATCTGGGAAAATAAACCAACTGTAAATGGACGGTAACAGAAACCAGAAACATAGAGACAAATGCAAAAAGGAGAAAATCCTGTAGCAGGCAGATCAAGCTCACTGTCCACGATGCGAAAAACATAGGAGAAATATTCTAAATACTGAGGGTGAGGGGTTTATATAAATGTATCTCTGAGGGGAGATAAATGTGTATCTTAAAAGATTAGTTCACTTTCAGAACAAAAATGTACAGATAATGTACTCACCCCCTTGTCATCCAAGATGTTCAAGTCTTTCTTTCTTCAGTCGCAAAGAAATTATGTTTTTTTAGGAAAACATTTCAGGATTTCTCTCCATATAATGGACTTCTATGGTGCCCCCGAGTTTGAACTTCCAAAATGCAGTTTAAATCCAGCTGCAAGGGGGCATTAGACGATCCCGGCCGAGGAAGAAGGGTCTTATCTAGCAAAACCGTCGGTTATTTTTGAAACAAATTGATAATTTATATGCATTTTATCCTCAAATGCTCTTTGATTCTGCATTTAAACTGCATTTTGGAAGTTCAAACTCGGGGGCACCATAGAAGTCCATTATATGGAGAGAAATCCTGAAATGTTTTCCTCAAAAAACATAATTTCTTTACGACTGAAGAAAAAAAAAACATGAACACCTTGGATGACAAGGAGGTAAATACATTTTCTGTACATTTTTGTTCTGAAAGTGAACTAATATAGTTTAGATGGTATTTTCTTTTCATCTTACCTCCTTATAATGCATATTAATGTAGTATTTAAAAGCGCATCGCTGCTTAGTTTACAGCAGTAACCAAGGAAATGCTTTATCTCTGCTGTTCCTAAAGCGCCACCTGCTGTCAGAGAGTAGATTTTTGCATTCTCATTGAGCTTGTCTGCTGTTTTTGTTACATGCAGATGTTTTATGTAGCATAAAGTAACAAAGCTAAGGTCAGAACATTCTGTTTTTGTTTTAAATGTTGAAATTATACACAGTTCAGATCAAATACTGCTCATGCTACATGTAGCATGTTTCTTTGGGTCGTGATTAAAATGCAGTGGTTCTGCAACTGTTTCATGCATTCTGATTCACAGTCAGAAAAAAAAAAATGATAAAGCGAGAAAAAACGTTATACAGATTTTTGGTCAATATGTTATTTTTAACTGCTTTGTCGTACAAGAGCTCTTTCCAAAACACTTGAACGATGGTGTGGAACGCCTCAGCAATGAGTGAAATTACAGTGATAACTGATTATAGTCCTATGAATCTACGTAAAGTAATACAGCCCAATATTAAACACAAACATGGCTACAGCTGTAAAACTGGAAGGATTGTGCTTGGGAAATACTAGAATCAAGAGTTGGAGATATATTCAGTTTCAGACTTGGAGAGGTATTAGACTGTAGAGTTGTTTACTGGAAGTCTGCCTGTCACCATGTCTGATGAATGTCTTCACTCTCACTGCAGCCCTCCGCTCTTCCCATCTAATATATCATTTCTACAGACGTGTCTCTTGGTTTCAAACCAAATGCATGTTATTGTGAGCAAGACGCATGGGCACAAAAGCGTGCACAATTATATGCATACAAACGCACAGACAAAACAACACATTCTGCTTTACAGGAACTAACTCTAGCGAGAGTACATTTTTATTGACTCTAGAGACCATATGGGGGGTGTTATTGGTCACAGGGTTGTAGGGGGGTAAAAAGGAGGGGGAAGGAGACAGACACAGAGGGAGCAGAAGGAGGTCAAACACAAAAAACACGATTGCAACATTTCCTTACTCAGTACCTAGCCAACATTTCCCAGATTCTTTCTATTTTCCTCTTTTTTTGGAAGTTTTTTTTTTTAATGGATAGATTTATGTTTGTCTAGAGGCTCACATGTGGAATCTGGGGCGTTCTGCTGAAGGTAAATATTTACGAGCCCCGATTTGAGGAAATAAAACAGTGTCTCTTCCTCAACTATCCTTGACCTCTGACATCTGACAACCGGTCCCTGTCACACACCAGCTGAGATGTATTATGGTGTCTGCATCTATGGTGATGTATTACACAGGCTAGGCTAACTCAGAATGTGACAGTGGACAAAATGTCAGGTCATTATAGCACTACTGGAATGCTAAAGTCAAACAATCCCCAACACAGATCTTCACAAATGGTGTCATTTATCGTTTCTCTGTACTCATTCATCCTTGTCACCTATGTTTTACTTTTAAGAAATAATTGCGGGGTCAGTTCAGATGAAATGGCCTTTTGTCTTGTTATTAAGCACCAGACATCATTCAGGACAATGCACATTTGCAGGCTTTCCAATGATACTCAAGGCAACTTTCTTTTTAAAATCCCTACAGACCAACAAAAGATTCAAACTTGACCTGTGGGAACAAACTTGATCCAGGCAGTAACTTTTCTGTGCACAGAAGCAAAACTACATTTCTGGAAAAATACTGCTATTATCTGTGACTGAAAAGCATGACCTTATCAAAGTTTCTGTGCTGTTGCTTACTATATGATTTATTGCATTCATTATTAAAACACTCTCAGATCAGACACAAGAAATTCTGGCCTTCATTTTGTTTTTCCGGTGGCTTCCATAGAGTGAGCCTCTGGCCTGCTATGTATTCTGTCATTAATTACAGTATTCTGCTGCTAATTAACAGACAGACAGAAATTAATTGTGAGGAATGCTATCACCCTGACAACATCTGATTGCGATTTGCAATTAAGTTCATGCCCTTCGTAATCACATCCAAAATAAACAAGATAATGGTGAAACAGAAACACAATAACACAGAGAACGACAAAATCTGCTCAAGCTCCTCTGCAAACTCTTCTGCCCTTTCAAATTATAACTTAGACAAATTAGACAATAACCTGTCAGTTATGACTATTATGCATCACGTCAAATATGCTTACAACTGCAGCAACCCCAAGGACTAGATTTGAATTTCTTAAGGGGAACCCTGGGTATTATGGCATCTATGGCTTTATATAACGTAAATTATGTCTCTTTACATTATTTAAAAAATCCACATCATTTTATACATATTTTGGACTATTGGGGGACTATGGGCCCTTATGACGTGAAATGGTTGCGCTCTGCAAGCTACTGGTGCTATTTTACTACAACACAATTCAGAATACACAACTCTGAAAATAAAATACTGATGCGATGACCACAGCTACTGAAAGAGCTTAAAGGTGGCAACGGATGCAAGTGTAGACTTAAACCAAAAGTCATACCATCGATTTTCCACACAGTAAAATCTGCGCTGATATACTCATTTAGTGGATGCAGCATCATAACAAGCGTCGGTATGTTTACATCCTACCAGGAAGGCATCTAGCTTTTTTTGTCTCTGCCGTTTGTAAGCTCTTTCAGTAGCTGTGGTCTACTAAAAGCCTCAAAGGCATCAGGAAAGAAGTGGAGAGAACAAAGACGAGGGTATTTAGAAAGTTTTATTCATCCACAGGCTTCTTCCCATTCTTTGCTACTCTTCTTATCAGTAGGAAAAGCAGTAAAGACTTATATCACTTCTCTTATTGCCATTAGACTGTAAAATTACAACCAAAAGCCGCACAGTGTGGCATTGTATCAGTATTTTATTTTCCGCATTCCGTGTTCTAGCAACAGTTAACGGCAGTAGCTCACACGCTGGTTCAGCCATTTCACGTCATTTAATAAATGGTGCCCCCCATTGTCCAAAATATGTATAAAACAATGTGGGTTTTTTAAGTAATGGAATTCTTTCATGGGTTTTCTGTTACATATTTCAGTAAGAAACATAATTTATGTTATTTTAAGCCATACAAGTCTTAATACCCAGGGTTCCCATTTAAAGTAAATTTTAAGAAGTTCATTAGAATGTTCCAAAGAGCAATTCTTGAAAGAATCTTAAAAAGTTCTCAAATATTTTCTTAAAAACTGGTTCACTGGTGAGCTCAAAGAAAATCCTTCATAGGCTGTGTTTTTGTGCTGCCTTATAATTACTTTAATAATCATAATAAGCATAGTTCCATTGTGATTGCCTGGATGGGACTCAGTGTCACATTTTTTCATGTGCTGTGTATTTTGAATAGTCAGTTTTAAAGAGCCTATCTCAAATTGGAGCGATCTGTTTCATTCATCTTTATACATAAGCATTTTGTCGATATATATATAATCTGAAAGCTGATAAATAGCTTTCCATTGATGCATTTGAAAATCTGAGGGTGCGAAAAAATCTAAATACTGAGAAAATCGCCTTTAAGGTTGTCCCAATGAAGTTCTCAGAAATGCATATTACTAATCAAAAATTAAGTGTTGATATATTTATGACAGAAAATCTATAAAAATAATATCCTAATGATTTAATATCCAAATACACCCGTGTTACTTATGACTGGTTTTGTGATCCAGGGTCACATATTTATTTATTTATCAAGCAAGAAAATAATAAGAAAATGGCAGTTAATAAGAATTTTATTCTTAAGAATGTTTATTGAATCCAATTTATTGGCCCCAGTTTGTCAGTGCCTCAGATTAAAGATTTGGCAGTCATGCAGACAAGTTATAAATTTTTTTCATGCATTATTAACATTGCAACATTGACGTTGAGTTTGTGGTCAGATGGACTAATTAAACTATGCTGGCTTAAAAAAAAATTGAATCATTTAGAGTAAGAACTCGTTTAGTCAAACATTTGTGAGTAAAAGTTCACTATTCCAAATCTATTTCTCAAAAGACCATATTCATTTCCTGAGTTATGTCTGTTTAATATAAAGACTTGTAAATAAGATTTATAATAGACTTCAAGGCGTTTACACATGACTTCTCATGAGGATTGAGTGTCTCCGCTGAGAAAAAAAAAGCGACAAAGTGCAAAAGCAAGTGAGCAATAATAACATCTGTCGGAGGTTACTCTGCAGTTCACCCCGTGTTTGTACATCCAACACTTTCCTACCACCTCATTCCTCAGTTTAATTAGTCAGTCTGATTATTTTAGAACGGTCTCAATATGAGCTCATTTTTACCACGGCATGAAAGATAGCTTTAATAGGACTGTAATTCAGGAACGTAAACGCAAATAGATCTTAATTTAAATGAAGCATTGCTTTTTCTTCAAGTCGTTTTACGAGGTAGATTAAAAGTATGGTTGCCAGACTAAGATCAAGTTAAGTGAATTGCAAAAAAAGTATTGACAAAGCATATTATGTGGCATTTTGCAATGCACAAAGAGATGATTGTGAATGTTTTAAATCATGTTTATGGGTTTGTTATGAAAGCAAAATGAGAGTTAAAGCACCACTTTGGCATCATGCTTCAATGTCCCATCTATTTGTATGCTGTTTTCTCTGTCACTATGGATATTTGGTGGAAGTGTTTCTTTTACTTCATTTCAGGAGATGAATTGGCATTCAAATTCACATTTCAGCCTTAAACATCCCTGAGCAAATTTATCGAGTAATAAACTGGACTTGTCATCCATTTCTACAAAGCTTTTGAACGGAGAATCCAAACTTTGCATTCAGGCCACAACACTTACCTGTGCACTCATGTTTAAGTCCTTTTCCGTAGTATCCTTTCTCACACACACAATCGTACTGTCCTGTGTGTGTGCCGCATTTGCAGCTGGCCATTATGTCACAACAGTCCTTTCCCTCTTCGCACAATGATGAACACTGGGCCAGATCCTCCTGAATATAACTTCCAGTTGGAAGATCTGGAAGAAAAATGGCAATGAATATCAGACTTTGCACTTTTCTCTGATGTGAAAGAAATTCATTTTTGGCCTCATAATTCATCAATCCCAACCTGTCTAACTGAACTCCAACCAGCTCTGGAAAAGTGAGCATGTGTGTTTCGGTATTGGCGTCTTCTGCATAACTAACTATAAAAACCTTCACTTTGGCTAGACCATTTTGTCTCCCTAAATACAAACAAATGGATTGCTCCAGATGTTGGCATACACAGACAAGCTACACAAGCTGAAGGAGTCTGCACTATCTCGGACAAAGGACATGACAGACATGATATCACAACGCGAGGTGAGAACAAACGATGCCACAGATTTAGTCAGGCCTTTCCTTGCCCAAAGCCAATGACTGGTCTGTTGCTATCCAAAGGGCTTCTTTATATCTCTCTGGATTTAGTGTAGGTGGGTGATGTCATTTTGAAGAAAGAGGTCTTTTGAGTTCATTTGGCTGATTGAGTTCAGAGCTCTGATAAGAAGAATCTGCTATAGCCAGACAGCCAAAGGAAATAATAACACTGAATTATTTTTGTACCAGTTTTCTTTTACACTAGGATTAACAGGGGCTCATATTTGTCAGGCTCAGGAAAAATGAGCTGGATAGGCCTTTGATTTCCCTTTACAAACATTCACCATGGCAACCATAGTTTCTGTTAAAATATCACAGCAGCTACGATCATTACAGTAAAAGAGCTTGGTATTAGTCACCGCTGACATCAAAATAAAGTTTGTTATGATGTTAACTATGGTGTTTAGAGGAAACTATGGTTACACTGTGCATTTTTAGTAAAGCTAGATTTATATGAAAAAAGACAAGATAATTCTGAGACTATATCATATCTATAACTTTATAGGCATTTTACCTTTTCACAATTAACCTTCGCTTAACCCTTGTTTATGTAATATTTTACACGTTTACTTTTGGATGGGGTTTTGGCACTACTTTTAATAGATGTGTCAAAGTAATACAGTGCGAAGCCAAGCGGTGCTAAAATGTTACTTTAAGTTGTACAGCAACAAAAAAACAGTAATAATCTTTTACTCACCTCAATAAATATTCATACATTTTACACAGTTACAGAAACGGTGCCATTACACTATTAGTGTACATGCCTACTGTAGAGAAACTGTTAAAATGTCAAACAGAGAAAGCAAACGCCATTCATTCATCCATTCTTTCTTACTTTCTTATATTTCAAACTAAATACAACAAATGAAAATATATCTACATTTTCACAGACTCCAGTTGATTGTCCAATAAATATTATCAGCGTCAAGCTACTTTTTAACTGAACAAAACAGCTAGTTTTGCTGCTTGAATTGCAAATTGATGTCTTGCTATATTATTTTAATGTTTTATCTTAATTATGACACACTTGTTTGTAGTGCAAACAGTTTTACCATTTAATGCACATTGTTGTTATTCTTCTTGTTATTTCCCTATACGGTATTTTCGCAAGGCTTCATCAATTGGCCATATTGGCAGTACTGAACATAATTCCACTGAATCGAACATAACTTGCACATTTTACTGATTATAGCTTTAAAAATTGTGAATTATTTGCATGTTTTGGGCTGTACTAATCTGTCAGATCAGAAAAAAACATTGCAAAAGTCTGTGGTTGGCCAAACTGAACCAGGATTTCCAGGGCAAGAATCTTGACAACATTCATCTTTGTTCTAATAAGTTCTGGCCAGGTAGGTGAAAATATTAGGCAAATATCTTAATTAATACTGCTCATAAGCATCTGTAACCAACTATTAACTATTATTGCGCTATTTATTACTTACTAAGTCGTTCTTGGCAATATGGTAGTGATGATTTTGAATGAATCTTTAATGTGACTCGGGAAGAACGAGTCGTCTCGGGGAGTGATTCGTTCAGTCGCGCATGCGCAACATCCTATCGGTTCTGTTAGTTCACCTGTTTCGAGTCTTCGGGTTTTTCGAGTCGTTCGTTCATCTTATGAGGCTGTCACGTGGTGTACGAACGACTCGAAAAACCCGAAGACTCGAGAGATGAACTAATCAATTCTCTTTCCGGCACAGACTGCATAGGTTAAGCTTATGGGCCGTCACGTAATGAACGAACTATATACTTGAAGAACTTGTCAGATAAGAGGTGAGATGAGCTAATCATAGACTGAAGACCCATGTAAACAATTAATTAATCTTTTCTGTTTCTTATAGAATTATAGTTTTCTTTCTCACCTTCGTGAAGGGCGCGTCGAGCCAGCGCTTCAAACTCAGCGAAGTTGTGCACTAAGTAGCAGTGCTGATCTTTGGGGTGCGAGGCCATGTCGTGTAGCTCGCGGATGTTTCCCTGCCAGATGCCCAGCGTGAAAATCTCCACGCCTCTTTCTCTCAGCGCCGCCGCCACCGGCCGCGGGTCTCCGCCGTTTGAGTAACCATCAGTGATGAGGAAGATCACCTTTGTGGCATTGTCACGCGAGTGCCTCAGGATTTGCTGTAAGTTAAAAATAGTCAATTAAATATTGAAACGCAGTGTCTAAATTTACATGCATGATTTGTAATTTCGTTCCATACTACAGTAAACCACACATAAATCAAAGTATCGCGGTATATTACCTAAATGATTTATGATTTTCACTTTATTTTGATAATTCAGTATGGGTAGTATACAACTAAGTGTATACAGACAATACTACAATAATTTAAAACTCATGAACGGCCCAAGGAGGACTTGGTGTAACGATTTTTTTTAGCATAAAACAACTTTCAACCTGTTCCTCATACAAAGCTATTTTATGGCTTTAGAAGAACATAATACACAAGGTGTAAATACCTTTTTTGTGATACTTTTATGGCACATTTATCATTTTGACTGTTTATATGACTCATGCAATCACAGTAATCAAAATGTGTTACTCCTGCAGAAAAACTAGTAGTTGCACTAAGCAACATTTTGCAGTGACAATTGTAGAATATGACTGAAGTTCAATAGTAAAGTAGATGATGATAGATTTTTATTTTTCCTCTTCCTTAACCAGCACCTCCTATACATTCCAAAATCCCCTGTTGTATAAATGTTTAAAAACTAATGACATCTTTTTCCCTGTAACACACAGTTGGCATCACCAAAATAGCAGAAAATGACTGTCTTGTTGGCAAACACAGCTACATTTTACACTCACGTGCATGAACATTTGTTTACAGGACTTTTTATGTCTAAACACATGTAATTAAGAGGCTTGGTTGAGGAACAGAGAAAATCTCTTCATTTTCTTGAAGGGCGCTCTAAGTGGAGCACAATTTACCGTCTTATTGCTTCAGACACAGAGAGAGGAGGGGGCTGTGAAAGTCAATGGACAAGGCCAATTCAAGGACTGGTAGAAAACAGAGCAGCTTTTCTCTTTATTGTCTAATTGGCTGCAGTTCAAGCATCTCAGACAGGAACAATAATTACAAAGCCTGGAGCCTGACTTCCAATTGCACACACATAGGGATACAAGCACACACCTCGAATCTGGAATCTCTAATGCATCGGTGCTTTTCACTGCATCTTCCTTTCTTTCTAACACACACAGACCCAGACACAAATATACAGATGCTGCTGGTTGTAACCACAGTGATGTCACTGTGGTGGGGCCCTATGGGAGTTGGCCCATGGGCTAAAACAGGGTGTGATTGTGGGCATTTATGGGGCGGCAGCTCAAAGACGCTGAAGGCATAAGGGGTTTTAGATATGAGTCAGAGGTGGTCATGGTACACAAACATGTCTGCACATTATTAGAGCAGGGTAGACAACTGTCAGAGATCACAGAAATAGGAAAAGAAAACAGCTACTGACGCACTGAGATGTGAAATTTGACATGCTTATTAGCAACCACATATACTGTGTTTGCACCCACAGAATTACACACTACTTCAGTCACTCCTACACATTATAAACCCACTTGATTTTTATACACAAACCGACACATCTTGTCCCCCATCAAAGCAGTAGTGGTTAATCACTCACATTAGTGGTTAATCTAATTAGCTCAGTTAAAAGGTAGTTTGTGACAAAACAAAGTTTACAAGTAATTCAGGCAATCACAACATTATGGTTATATAAATGGCTGTGTGTTTCACTTCTAGTGACACATTTTCTCTACTCAGTCTGTATTGTTCTTTTTTTTTTATTAGTTTACATATGTGATAGTCACTTTAGGCCGTTTGGCAGCCTAAGACCCTTGCAACAGCTAATGGTCACCTGTATTTTCAGGCTCAGCCTCTATTCACTGACCAACTAATGCATGTTACTGGAAAATATTTTCTCAGTCTGCAAAGCTTTGATGTGATGGCTGACTTTACGCAACTTCTGGGAGTAAGAACACAGGGTTTTTTTTTTTTCTTTTTATCAGACCGCCTGGAAACAAAGTTGTGTTTACAAGGTACCAGGCTGATATAACAAGCACTTTGAATCACAAAGCGTACACATATTCAGCTATTGTTATTGGTGTTTTCTACAATTGTTCTTAAAGATTACGGTGTTTTTCATTTAGTATAAACTAATTTCCACCCCTAATAAACTCGTAAAGGTTTTTGTAACGATGTGAAGCAATATTTTGGGTTCCTCAAAGATCCTGTCTGTGAATAGATCTTAAAATTTTCTTATCTTTTCTTAATGTGAAGAGCATTTTAATAATCTAAGGAACACTTTTTCCGCTATAAAGAACCATTGATGCCAATAAAGAACCTTTATTTTTAAGATTTTAGCATATAAAAATTAAAGAGACAGTGGCTGGTAACTTTATATGTCAGTCAAAGCTTGTCCTGTCTAGACAAGCAGTTCCCAGGCTGAATACTCTGCAGGGCTTATGCTATCTAGTTGAGATCAGCTTTGTGTTTTTGTCTACATGTGTCTGTATGTTTTTGTGAAAGTATGATTAATACAGTACAGCAGCGGTTAATCCTGCTTTGTCATACAGACATCCTTTGAACATGCCACACATGTATAATGTTTGCAGTCTGACTGAGCGTGATCTAAACACTAACATGTGTACAGTATACTGTATGTTTATAGGCATCAGAAGAGGAGCCGCAGCAGCCTGTGAGTCTCTGCTGTCAATGATAAGAGAAATTCTTTTGACACAACTGTTCAACAGCTTTGGGTGAGTAAGATGTTTTGAAAGAAATTAATACTTTTATTCAGCAAGGATGCATATATACAGTAATAAATCAAAAGTGATAGTAAAGATTTTTAAGTTGTAACAGATTTTTTTATTTCACATAAATGATGTTATTTGAGCAACAAATTAGCATTTTTTTTATTATTTCTGAAGGATCAGGTGACACTGAAGACTGGAGTAATGATTGCTGAAAATTCAGCTTTGCTGTCACAGGAATATATTGCATATACTGAATATACAATGTTACAACTAGATCAGATATTTGACATATTTGTTAATCCATGTATTTATCTAGTGACCTACAAAATCATGAATTTGGTCTAAAATGATCCTATCCCCATAAATATTGCACTATTTTGGGTGTCAGCCAATAGTAGTGTTGTCTGAAACCATAGTGGAGACTATCTAGTGCACTCATTCAGTTCCACAATGCACTGCAAGAAGAAGTGTACAACCTCACTCTAAAAATGCTTAGTTAAAAGCAAGCCAGTGATTGGGTTGTTTTGTCCCAACGGTTTAACATAACCTTCTGGGTAGTTTTATTTAACTCAACTATTGCTTAAAAATGACTATATTTCTTGTTTAAAATGAACCCAAAATGGGTTGGAAATTAACATTTGTTAATATGTTCAATAAATGAATATTTACAGTATCTCACAAAAGTGAGTACAACCATTTGCCTTTTCTTCTCAAGGGACAATACTATAGAAATTAAACTTGGATATATCTTAGAAAAGTCATCGTGCAGCTTGTATTGCAGTATAGATTTACTGTCCTCTGAAAATAACTCAACATACATTTACATTGTTAAAATTGCTGGCAACAAGAGGTAGTACACCCTATGTGATAACAGCAGTATGTTGTTTAACCATGCAAAGCCACATGTCCTATTCATCATGTTTATGTTTTTGTCTGCTTGACAGGACAATACAAAGTTGTGTATCTTGTATTAAAGCAGTTAAAATTTGGTGCTTTAAATACAATTCTCTCATACTAACCACGATAACACCAATAACTGGAACCACGTCCTGTGGTCTGATGAGACTTAAGATAAACTTGTTTGGCTCAGATGGTGTCCAGCATGTGTGGCGATGCCCTGGTGAGAAGTACCAAGAAAATTGTGTCTTGCCTACAGTCCAGCATGGTGGTGGTAGCATTATGGTCTGGGGCTGCATGAGTGGTGCTGGTACTGTGGAGCTGCAGTTCAATGTGGGAAACATGGATTCCATTATGTACTGTACAATCGAACGCAGAACATGATGCCTTCCCTCCAGAAACAAGGCCGAACGGCAGTTTTCCAACATGATAATGAACCCAAACACCCCACCAAGATGGCAACTGCCTTGTTGAGGAAGCTGAAGGTGAAGGTGATGGGGTGGCCAAGTATGTCTCCAGACCTAAACCCTATTAAGCACCTGTGGGGCATTCTCAAGCGGAAGGTGGAGAAGGACCATGTGTCTACCATCCAGCAGCTTCATGATGTCAATATAGAGGAGTTTTAGGAGGATCCCAGCAACAACTCTGGTCAATTCCATGCTTATTAATAAATGTTCACCTTTTGATTATTGCTGTTGCCTCTAGTAATTATATGTCTGATTTTTAATTCTCAAGCTATTTTGGGTTCATGTTAAGCCAGCCATATATTCATTTTTAAGCAATAGTTGAGTTAAATAAAACTACCCAGAAGGTTTGGTTAAACATTTAACCAAATCAAAACAACCCAGATATGGATGAAATTATGCTCTACAGCCCTCTCTGGTGCACAATATTTGCATCAGTGTATGAATTTGATCACTTGTTTTCATTTACTTCTTTCTCATTTAGTGGACTATAAGACATCCCCTGTGTATTAAACAGTGAATGATGGAAAAGGGGAGTATTTTAGACACAATGGAACTGATGGTGGTAGACGTGGAGATCAGTATTGCTAAGTTGAAACCTTAAATGAGTCAGTAAAAATTAGTTTGTTGTAAATCATGATGTTAACTTTTGACTTGAATATGAACAAATCTAATACTGTCTAGCACTAGCAGTCTCTATGTTGGGGTTGACATGTCTACACAGAATCTCACATGCTTTAATCAGTAAGTCCTTTATAGCTACAGATGTAGACATAATCCTCTATTCAGTTCCTGTACTGGGTTAAGGGGCATGCTTAGTGAACCACAATCATCACGCCGGGGTATTGTATTTCAAATCCTCTCAGACACCTTATCATGTTATAAAGCTGATCTAAGGTCAGTATTCTCTTAACAAAACCACAGTGTTAACTTAACTAAAGCTATGATGTTTCTAAGTTACAGCAGAATGCAGCAGAAAATGAAAACTAAAAAGTTTCACTTCTAATAGCATCAGTGTGGACATATCTCCGTCTAAAGCGTTCCAGAATGGAGTAAACATGCGACCAGAGTGCATTCATTTGCTTGGCTGAGCTCTAAGCTGTTTTGACATGTTATGGTTCCAGTGGCAAAGAATACCAGCAGCAAACCCACTAGATGGACAAAACCATTTGAAGCAATAGACCTGGGCAGTAAAAAACAGCTCGCTGTGCAATTACTAGATATTTTTCCACAAGTCTGCAATAAATCCTGTAAAAAAACATTTGAGGGTAAACATTTTGCTCTGCAAAGCTGAGTTGTTGAAACCCAAGATATAAACCACAGTTTGATTTTGCACGGAGACTCCCATTGCATGCCTGAAGTTTATATGCCTCCCACTGCGCACTAGTATGTTCTCCTTTAGTTCTCCATGAGTGATTACTATTGATTTCATTTCCTCAACGTGTCAGACACGCTCAACCAGCTACACCTCGTTTAGAAGGACAGGAGCAGAGATCGTTGGGCTAATGGATGGGGTAGGCCTATACATCTACCGACTGCTAGAAGTCCCTAGATCCTTATTACAGTTCTCTCTCTGTCTGTAAAGTGAATTGAAGAGGATGTGCAAGTGTGCGTGGATGGATGGAGTTTGAATAAAGGGAGTGTAATTGGTCTGGATAAAACACTGGGACAGTGGGTTTGTGGAGTATGGTTAGTTGATTCCTGTCAAAACACCATTTATCAAGCCGAGGACAGCGAGACAGCAGAGGAAATCATTTTTAAAAGAGAGAAGGTCTTGACAATATTTCATCTAATGCAAGGGCAAATTTGGTCTCTCTGGTCCTCGGGTGCTACCAGCCATGTACTAGGAACTCGATACAAGAACAAAGTTATGTAAGAGCAAAAAGAGTCTGGATTTGGTCTGTTAAATTAGATTGCTCATATTTTGGATCTTCATGCCAGAACTGAGAGAGACAGAAAATCTTGCAGTGCTTTTTATGAAACGTATTGTGACAGTCCCTGTAATTGGAAGCAAATTCGAATCATAGGAGTAAATGGTTGTGAAACCAAAGCCTCATTAATATAACCAGACTCTTGGCCTGCCAATTGACAAGAGGTAAATGACACAAAAGCCACAAGGCACCAAATAGATGTCTATGAAGGAGACCAGAACACTGTGAAGCTAAATGAATAACCAATAAACAAGCCACGGCTATACTGTGGAGTGCATCAGACATTGTCTTACGATATTTGTATCAGTATTCATATACTAAATGCACAAGCATTATGTTGCTTTAAAATGAGCAGACTCAACTGAGTATCCTTAAACATGTAAAGGATTTTATATATTATATATAATATTTATTATCTCTAGATAAAAATGCATATTTCCTGTCAGAATATATACAGTGGGTACGGAAAGTATTCAGACCCCCTTAAATTTTTCACTCTTTGTTATATTGCAGCCATTTGCTAAAATCATTGAGTTCATTTTTTTTCCTCATTAATGTACACACAGCACCCCATATTGACAGAAAAACACAGAATTGTTGACATTTTTGCAGATTTATTAAAAAAGAAAAACTGAAATATCACATGGTCCTAAGTATTCAGACCCTTTGCTCAGTATTTAGTAGAAGCACCCTTTTGATCTAATACAGCCATGAGTCTTTTTGGGAAAGATGCAACAAGTTTTTCACACCTGGATTTGGGGATCCTCTGCCATTCCTCCTTGCAGATCCTCTCCAGTTCTGTCAGGTTGGATGGTAAACGTTGGTGGACAGCCATTTTCAGGTCTCTCCAGAGATGCTCAATTGGGTTTAAGTCAGGGCTCTGGCTGGGCCATTCAAGAACAGTCACGGAGTTGTTGTGAAGCCACTCCTTCGTTATTTTAGCTGTGTGCTTAGGGTCATTGTCTTGTTGGAAGGTGAACCTTTGGCCCAGTCTGAGGTCCTGAGCACTCTGGAGAAGGTTTTCATCCAGGATATCCCTGTACTTGGCCGCATTCATCTTTCCTTCGATTGCAACCAGTCGTCCTGTCTCTGCAGCTGAAAAACACCCCCACAGCATGATGCTGCCACCACCATGCTTCACTGTTGGGACTGTATTGGACAGGTGATGAGCACTGCCTGGTTTTCTCCACACATACCGCTTAGAATTAAGGCCAAAAAGTTCTATCTTGTTCTCATCAGACCAGAGAATCTTATTTCTCACCATCTTGGAGTCCTTCAGGTGTTTTTAAGCAAACTCCATGCATGCTTTCATGTGTCTTACACTGAGGAGAGGCTTCCGTCGGGTCCACTCTGCCATAAAGCCCTGACTGGTGGAGGGCTGCAGTGATGGTTGACTTTCTACAACTTTCTCCCATCTCCCGACTGCATCTCTGGAGCTCAGCCACAGTGATCTTTGGGTTCTTCTTTACCTCTCTCACCAATGCTCTTCTCCCCCAATAGCTCAGTTTGGCCGGATGGCCAGGTCTAGGAAGGGTTCTGGTCGTCCCAAACGTCTTCCATTATGGAGGCCACTGTGCTCTTAGGAACCCTAAGTGCAGCAGAATTTTTTTGTAACCTTGGCCAGATCTGTGCCTTGCCACAATTCTGTCTCTGAGCTCTTCATGCAGTTCCTTTGACCTCATGATTCTCATTTGCTCTGACATGCACTGTGAGCTGTAAAGTCTTTTATAGACAGGTGTGTGGCTTTCCTAATCAAGTCCAATCAGTATAATTAAACACAGCTGGACTCAAATGAAGGTGTAGAACCATCTCAAGGATGATCAGAAGAAATGGACAGCACCTGAGTTAAATATATGAGTGTCTGAATACTTAGGACCCTGTGATATTTTAGTTTTTCTTTTTTAATAAATCTGCAAAAATGTCAACAATTCTGTGTATTTCTGTCAATATGGGGTGCTGTGCGTACATTAATGAGGAAAAAAAATGAACTTAAATGATTTTAGCAAATGGCTGCAATATAACAAAGAGTGAAAAATTTAAGGGGGTCTGAATACTTTCTGTACCCACTGTAACTTTTTTTGGATTTACTCCTTCAGGCCAATCAAACACACAGTAATTAGACTCATATATGCAAACATAAGTAAATAAAAATATCACAATGCATAAATGTATGAACATTTTATCCCTTCTAGAACCCCTCCTTTGTTTACTCAGTGTCCATCGTCCGTGTCTCCCTTTCTTTGCCAAAACAGAGCTGTCGTTTGAGCTGCAGACGTTCTCTGCCTTGAGGCTGAGCAGGAGAGTTCTCTGACAGTTCAATTCTAATCTCTCCTCTCTATTACAGTGGTCCTGTCTCTGTTTTGGTCTTCCCCAATGTTCAGTTTCGTTTAAAAAAAAATGAGCCTTGAGGGCCCAGAGCAAAAAAGTGTCAAGAGTTCCGCAATCCACCTCAGCTGGACCTGATTTAAAAACACCTGGTTGAGGAGTAGTGATATCACTGTTCTTGACTGAGAGGATAGTCAGCTTTTTTATGTGAAGTGAGTTATACAGTAAATGTGGAACTGATGTAGTTTTGAAGAGATCCTGTACACTGGCATTAACATAGTAAGATGAAATCTTTTTAGAAAACAAAGTATTTAAGTAATTTATTTTATCTAAAATAAAAAGCCCATTAAATTCAGACTGCATGTTCTTGGTGGCTTTTGATGGAAACCTTTGGAACCCATCCACCGTAAATAAATACTGCAAACACTTTGCCAAATAGGGAAGGTTATCTGAAAAAAAAATCCCTAAATTATAATCTAGAATGTTTATAACTACATGGTTGCCTGTGAATAAAAACAGTGCATATTTTGATATTATGTACACTGTGTCTGCTAAAACCACCGTGTATATTTATGAAACGTTTTTTGTTTTTGTTTTTCAGAAAAAAATGCTTTCCCTTCATGATCAATGATCATTATTACACTTGTGGAAGATCTGTGCAAGAGACAATAGTGAGAATTAATCAAATCTCAACAATTAAAAAGTAAAAACACTTTCGAGCCAATCTTATTTTGCATAGCAAGCTACAACCAGGGTTGCCAGGTCTGTGTAAGAAAACTATCCCAATGGCCAATTAAAAAAGGCCCGAACGCATGACTCAAAATATGCAATTCCCATACCAGCATACATATTTTAGAATCACTGTTGAAAACCAATATATCGTAGTGATCATAAACAAAGCTCAAGGGCTTCTTACTAGTAGCCAAAACTTTTTCACAAAACTTAACATCTGTTGCAGTTTTATCATTGGTGATGTATTAAATATTTCAGTACAAGCATTTCAGATAAATATACTATATTCAATATGTCAAAACATTAACCTGTAACAATATTTTAAAAGCAGACCAATTCCAACGGAAAACCACAGACTTGGCAACTAGGTGCAAATAGGCCGCCCTGTTAGTGGAGGCTATTTATACTAACTCCGCCCACCAGCTTTTGGTTGGGCTAGACAACATTACAAAAGACAGCTAGTGAACAATAGCTCCAGTGACGTAGTTAATAAAGTAGCAATTTATAATGCGATCGACCCGAGTTCAAATCTGCCTTTTGTCGAACTTGTTCTACTCTATTTTCAAATCACATATCACATCAGAAAGGCATTTATAACAAAAAATAAAAGGTGTAGGGAGAGCTTTATTGTCCCAACAAGGTGGCATTCATTTAATAATTTTAATAAAAATTATAATTTACGCTCAATACTTAATTATTGCATACTGTTTTCTATGTGCTACAATACTGAGATGCAGATATCCACTACTATTTGCACTAAGTGATATAAATGTGACCCTGGACCACGAAACCAGTCTTAAGTAGCACGGGTATATTTGTGACAATAGCCAAAAAAACATTGTATGGGTCAAAATGATTGATTTTTCTTTTATGCCAAAAATCATTAGGATATTAAGTAAAGATCATGTTCCATAAAGATATTTTGTAAATTTCCTACTGCAAATGTATCTCAACTTAATTTTCGATTAGCGATATGCATTGCTTAGAACTTCATTTGGACAACTTTAAACGTGATTTTCTCAGTATTTAGATTTTTTTGCACCCTTAGATTGCAGATATTCAAATGCTAGTATCTCGGTCAAATATTGTCCTATCCTAACAAACCATACATCAATGAAAAGCTTACTTATTCAGCTTTCACATTTTGTATAAATCTCAATTTCGGAAAATTGACACTTATGACTGGTTTTGTGGTCCGTGGTCACAAATAGCATCTCATTTACACTTATTGCAGAGAAATAGGCCCCAGTGCTATTTTTACAGAGTGTAAATAAAATCTACTGCTATTTGCACTTAGTGTAAATAGCCGCTGCCAATAAAGCACTGCACCCTAAAACTATTAGCTTTGGATCCCATCTTGAAAAGCATTATGTGAGCAGTCACTGAAATATTTAGAAATTCACAACAGCGTCTAGGTAAGATATTTTCCAGACCGGCGTCTAGGAAACGCACAGGTCACTAATGTGAGGCAGTAATAGCACAGATGGGGGAGACAGGAATCTATTTTCAGTGAGAACAGACCGTGTGTTGCTGTTGACAGGCTGAACTGTTATCCATTTCAACACTTCCGTGGCTTCTCCTCTGTGGTATGTCCTACCCTTCCCCCTCAACACACATGTACACAAGCACGTATGTGAACGTTCGCAAATGCAGACACACACAATACACACCAAGTGCTACTTAGAGTGTTGTGGGGACCTGACTGTTTTTTTCTTGCTTTTTGCTTTGAACTCTAGAGGACATAACTGTGGCCTTAGCTGTGAGGTATTTTAAGTGAGACTCCTGGAAAGCATGTACAGAGCTGCCAATTACTAGCCCTCATATCATAGTGTGGTCTCAGGCATAGACCAGGCGCCTTTGCATAGGGCCTTTATTAAGAAAGTTGCCTCTGGAATTTTACAGTTCTTTTAGATAATAGTGCTTCTTTTAGGAAAATATTGCCTTCTCGAAATTAGAGTGATTTACAATAATAATGTCGCTAAATGTATAGTCTTAGTAGATTTTTAGAATAATAGTACTTCAGGAACTTTACAGTCTTTCATCAGTGCCTTTGTTTTGCTTAGGTAATTGTACAGACAGAAGGGTTTTGCCATTAAAATACAGATGCAGGTTCCACAGTAAGAAACACATTTTGCAAGCTTTTTAAATGTAATAGGCAGGCACGTTTCAAGGCAAGGGAGGCAGTGCCTCCTCAAAATGTCTTATGAGAAAACAATTAGTAGTACAAAAATCAAACACCGCCGATATTACAAAATATAGCAACAAAAAGTGTATAAATCACTTGTTTTTAATAGAAAAATTGTCTAACAGCCACACCAGCAGGTAAAGTCTCCCTCGCCTCGCCTCCCCTAAGCCCATTGAGTTTTAACAGACCCCCTAAAGCGTGCTGTGAAATTGCTGGGGGGTAACTGAGAATGAATTGGGGAAAGTCATATGAGTAAACAACTCATATTTGGATACAACCACTTTGTTACGTCAAAATAAGATTATTTAATAAATACGTTTATTAAAATAGCATGAAAACTCCCACAGATCAAGTTTTTAGTGAGCTTAGTGAAATTAAGTAAGTAAGTCTCTGTGTCTGTGACCAATATTTACTGAGTTTTGATGACTGATGATCAGAATATTTCAAAAATAGTTACTATAGCAATAACATAAGTTCACAAATTAAGCGTATAGCATTAGTTCTGGCAGTTTACGTGAGTCAAGCTTGCATCGGCTGACTCTCAGCTGATCACATCTACCTATAGGAATATGACACCTATAATAGCTTTTCTATATAAACTCTATTCAGTAATATTCAACAGCTTTTTCACTTGCTCAGGAGCAAAACATCCTCAACTCCTCCTTTCGCCACAGTCAGGACTTGGCTTCTGATATTCCTCATTGAATAAGACTCCATTTATCTTGAATCATGTGTTACACTTAAATATCATTAAGTACTTTAATGATATATGCTTTGTTCTGATCTGTTTACCCTGGGGGGTTATTATTGCTGCTCTCCCTGCTCATTCATGACAAGCAGCATGGATGAGCAGGGAGTTTTTGCCCAGAACAGAATCATACCGCCAAACAAAACTGTATGCTAAGTGTCTATCATTTTGATGATAGTGGTCGTGACAGAAATAAAATATATTGTGTAACTTGTTACTGACTTGAGCTGTTATTTTGGATTGCTTGAAATTGAAATGCTTAAAAACACTAACTTTATTTCTTTTTCTGATAGTATAAGTAGTGTTTATTTAACCAAGAAAATATGATTGGGACATGAATTTACATTTTGTTTTTTGTTTTTTTGTCTTGAACAAAATTGATCACTAGCCTCACCCTATGAACCTATTTGATGCTATGAAAGCAAAATTTGTGGATCGTCACTCTTAATTTGAAACATTGTCAGGCATCACCTGTTGCCATTTATGAATCCCACAGCCACAGTGGTCTCTTAAAATAAAAATAACATCTGGGAGTTGCAGGTGATTTTGGATGATGAAGTGGGCCTCCACATATGTTACACTCTCTTGGTGGTGCATGTATGCAGCTGGTGGAAAAACGCATGCTTTTATCTTTTCATGCTTCAGAGCAGATATGTGACCTCTTGCATTGTGACAAAAATTACCTCACTGTATGGTGCTAAAACAAACAGAAACTCTGTCTTTTGACTATTAGT
The DNA here is from genome assembly GCA_033026305.1 of Cirrhinus molitorella. Lineage (NCBI taxonomy): Eukaryota > Metazoa > Chordata > Actinopteri > Cypriniformes > Cyprinidae > Cirrhinus > Cirrhinus molitorella. The sequence goes on along the minus strand of CM065118.1, from coordinate 15,586,672 downwards.
GCTATTTTCTTCCATTTTTATCTCAACAATATCATACATTTTTGGCAGTAGAGTGTGCTGGTGGTGCAGTCAGACAGAGAACACCACCACAGCTCTATATTTGACTTACTCCAGCATCCAGTTACCACTAATCACTGTGTTGAAGCATTTTGCAGTGTATAAATGTTCCAAAGTGCATTTGCGTGTGTAGATCTCAGGGTGTGGAATAGGGCTCTCCTGGAGCTGAAAGTTGTGGTTAATAGCAAGGAATAATCTGAGCGCAGACTAAAGGTTTGGCATAAGGTGAAAACTGCAAGCGAGACAAATTATTTTACAATAATACAGTTTGCGTGACTATATCTGTGGTTTGTCTTAATGTTCCAGTAGCTACATGGAGTTTTGTTACCAAATGAGTAAGAACATTATCAGGTGTCTTGTCTTCTGTAGGGCTGTTTTATAGCTGGATTTGTTTCATAACTGATCGATTTTGCAGTATCAACACTGTTATTGAATGAAGCTGAATCAACATTGAACTGACACTGTTGCCTTCTGGTGAGCTGCATATAGCTAAATTGAATTTGTTTTATAATTGATGAACTGGAATGAACCACTATTGTCTTTTACAGAATAATATGAGTTTGCTTAATTGATTCTGTTATTTGTATTGTTTATTTACTGTGAAGCTGCTTTAAAACAACCTGCATTGTATAAAGTGCTATATACAGTTTAAGTCAAAAATAGGCAGAATCTTCAAAATGTTATTTTACCAAAATAAGAAGGATCATACAAAATGCATGCTATTTTTTATTTAGTACTGACCTGAGTAAGATATTTCACATAAAGGATGATTACATATAGTCCACAAGAGAAAATAATAGTTTCATTTATAAAAATTACCCTGTTCGAAAGTTTACATTTTGTTTATTGATAGTTGTTCATGAGTCCCTTGTTTGTCCTGAACAGCTAAACTGCCTGCTGTTCTTCAGAAAAATCCTTCAGGTCCCACAAAATCAAAATCCTTTCCAACAATGACTGTGTGATTTTGTGCTCCATCTTTTCACACTGAGGACAACTGAGGGACTGATATGCAACTATTACAGAAGGTTCAAACACTCAACTGATGCTTCAGAAGAAAAAACAATGCATTAAGAGCCAGGGTTGTAAACTTTTAAACAGAATGAAGATGTGTATATTTTTCCTATTTTGCCTAAATATCTTTTCTTTTGTTTTCATTTAGTACTGCCCTTCAGAAGCTACAGAAGATACTTACATGTTTCCCAGAAGACAAAGTTAAAGTTAAAATTCGTCGTTTTTCCTTCTGGAGCATCAGTGAGCATTTGAACTTTATGTAATAGTTGCATATGAGTCCCTCAGTTGTCCTCAGTGTGAAAAGATGCATCTTGAAATCAGCAAAACCTTAATGACTTGGAGAGGATCTGCAAAAAGGAGTAGGACAAAATCCCTCCTGAGACAAGCGTCAGACAAGAAACGTCTGACGCTTGTGATTGCCAAAAAAGGTTTTGCCACCAAGTACAAAGTCACAGTTTTGTGAAGAGGTCAAATACTTATTTCACTCATTAACTCATGCATTTTTTGAAATGCATTTTTTTATTATTCTGTCTCTCACTGTTAAAATAAACCTACCATTAAAATTATATCCACTACTAGACATCATTTCCTATTCAGTGGGTAAACGTACAAAACCAACAGGGGATAAAATAATTATTTTCCCCACTATATAAGACTTTTCCAGTTTCTGAAATCACACTTCTTTTTTTCCTAGTCAAGAATTAGTCTATAGCAGAGCGTAATTCGGTCTACTGTGGACAAAGAAATAATAACACATGAGATGTTATTTTACCCAGCTAAGTGTTCCTGCTTCCTGCAGAATGAATGCTGCACTAATGGATGAAGACCAGATGAAGGTTTTCTCATGCCATCATGTTGCATTCATTTTACCATCACATGTGTGTCCCAGATAATAAGACTTTGTTTCTCTTGACTCAGGCTGTCTCTCATAGTTGTTCCATTCCTTTTTAGGCGTATTTCTGCTGCTTACGTATTCCAGTCTTACACGTGTGTAATTTAATAGGTGCTACAAAGCAACTTCTTATGTAGGCAAATGCTAAAAATTAGTGACTTAAGGTAAAGCACAGTAACAAGCAACCAAGCAATCTGTTCTTCCAACACAACTCAGAGTTGCAATTAAGCCCCTTAATACAACTAGAACTGATTCATTGTAAAACATGTTGCCTCTTCAGACAGTTAAAGACCTAAGGGCTCTTATCTGGCTGTCTGCAGACATATCTGTGGCTCTCAGGCTGGTTTAAAGGCATTCCTGACTGTTTTATCAGGGTTCGTAGAGTACAGGCTGTCTCTCATAAGGATCTCCCTAATCAGTCTTAATTAATAACACAAATACAGCCTCGGGAAGCGCCAGAGCTTCATCAGCGCATGCAGGCCAACAAGAAGCATTTTGCAAAGCCATTTCTCATATATTGTTATGGCTTTATTGCTTTCTTATGCATTTAGCACCTTTTCTATTTAGCTAAAAGTGGCCTTCTACAAGTAGACACTCACCTTACATTAAATTAGAGATAAAATATTGTACCCGTAAAGCATTCATAGTGAATTTACAGTCATTTGTATCAACACCAAACATGACACATTTGTGTCTTTTGACAGCTGTCCAAGTTCTTTCATGATGTTGCTTTGCTTTTATGTCCCTTTGCTTTAATTTTGCACAGCACATTCTAAAGGCTTGCTGACAGATGTTTTCACAGACACAATATGAGATATTTGGACACGTTGATCTGTCTAGACTCGACGACAGTAACGCTCCTGCTGCCTTCTGCTTCAAAAAACAGGTCAAAGGGGTCAATGGCACTTTAGAGAAACATTCTCTGGAATTTCTGATGGGGGATTGTAGGAGGAAGGGTCATGTAGGGATGAAACGGGAGGGATGTATGCTAATAATAATGCAAAAAATATCACTGCCCTTTTTACCTCCACACTACTCGCATGAGATAAATGAACAATCATTTTTGAGGAAAAATGTGTGTGTGGGGGGGTGGTGTGTTTTCAAACAAGGCTTATATAGGATTCCCACAGACTTCCCCTTCTTAATAGAATCCCTGCTGAGGGTAAGGAAGAATCCTACTTGAGACAAGCGTTCATCGGAAATAGGAAATTTCAAATCCATTTTGTCAAGGACGTCGATGTAATGACTCCCTATGGAGGCTGATCAGAAAAGCAGGCAAAGAATTTGGAAAGCACTAAAAGCATTCACTAACTTTCAGATGGACAGCAGAAAGAGAGAGAAAGAAGTTTTATGGAGAGCTAGTTCTTCTCTGGTTTGGCAAATGGAAAAGGAGTTGGGGATCTGGCAACCCACGATGCCCACTAAGTGCAGATAAACACTGTGGTTAGAGCAAGAATCAGCAGGAGCGCTGGGCGAACCGAAGAGAGATTACATAAGAACTTAGATTCGTAGATCTCTATCTCTATGTCTGTCTAGCTATTTATTTATCTATCTATCTATTCAAAGTGTCTAGACAGACATTGTAGTGAAAATGGCAGATTCTCAAGTCAGTTCTAAATGGTTCACCACCCTGCTGTTTATAAGCATGTTGGGTTTGTGATACTACACAATGCAGCCTTTATCTATCATCAGCCATAGCAAAATAAAATGCATTTAGAGCCAACCCAACATTTCATTCTCCAAATGAAGTGGAGTAAATGAATTAGAGGCTTGGCAATTGACAATGTTCTTGTTTAAAGGCAAATCTGATCAGAGAGTTTTGGCCTCACTCTGCACTTCGGCTGGGCAGTAGAACTATGGATAAGGCCTTCCACCTCTGCATCTCTGAAAGATTGAAAATGTGTCTGGTAAAAGCTTCCAGACCTCCATGCCATTTAGACCGAACGGAAGGAGCCAAAAACCATGAAATATTACAGTTTGACTGCAATGCCAATTAATTACATATGAACAAAAGGACTTTCCTGCTGTGCTTTCATAACAACTTAATACATTTGCAGATCTGGGTTAGCAAGACCATTTTTCAAACCACAAATGTCATTCAGGACAAGAAAAATGTCTGAAAACACGGACGTCATAATCATTTGTAACGGAAAAAGGGAGTAGAAGCTGCAGTAGGCTGCAAGATGAGGCAATAAATCACTTTGCTGCAATTTATAGCATCGCTGTTAAGTGAGACTGGGTTAGTTAAAAGAAAAAATTAGTTTATATGATATGAGTCACCACTGCTGCTGTCTTTTCCTTTTGTCTGGATCCCAAAGTTCTAAAATTGTTCCAACTTGAAATTATCAGCCCTGCCTTTCCCTGTATCCCAAAGTCTTCAGTGCAAGTTTACAGAGGACAAATCAACCTAATGCACTTTTATTTTAGTTGTTGTTGTAAGGCCACGGTTCTAGAAGGTCCTACATAGATAGATAGATGGTTTCTGTGGTTATCTTTCCCAGATCAGAGTGCACAGGAAACCATGTGGTGTTAACTTAGAGATGACATCTGGAGGCACCTTGCCAGGAATGGACACTTTTATGTATTGTTCATCCATCATTTTGACTTTGCAGTCCTGTTTCTGCTAAGTGATTTAGATTCACTAGCTATCTACTCGTGGAGGAATATCGAACACATTCAGCATAAGTTCTCAAACAACTCATTCTAGATTGGAATTAAAATGTTAAAGGTTAAGGTCTGTCATTTTCCTTCATTGTTTCCTTTTATCTATTACATTCAAATTCTTTCTCACAGACTCAGACATTGTGATTACACAGCTGCTCTTACCGCTGCACGCTGAAATGCCCCCCTGGTGTAGGTGCCACCTCCTCTGTAGGTGATGGAGGGGATCTCTTTGCTGAAGAGCGAGCACTTGTGTTGGTGGGCTTTGGGTGCGGACACATAGTCCACTCTCGTAACCACATGGCTCTTGGAACTAAATGTCACCAGCGCTACACGTGTTGCCTCCGGTGCCACCGGAAAATCTGACAGCAGCTTCCGGACGAAGCGCAGCTCGCTTCCGAAGTTAGAAGCTCCCACGCTGGATGACTCGTCCACGAGGAAGACCAGATCCAGACAGCCTCCGCGTTCCCGAAGAAGACGCACGTTCCTTCGGAAGACCTGGCCGAGACGTTCCACTTTGCTCTCCGCGCTCTCAGAGAGGTTGTGCCGGGTTTGGGCCGCCTGACGCAAAGCCTGCAGGGACAACGGCTGGGACTGGCTCGGCCAACCAGTACAGCACGACCAGTACAGGAGCAGTAAGGTGAACCTTAAAGTCAATGTAAGTCTTAGTGTCACCATGATAATGCCACAAACTCCAGCGTCCAGTAGTGGTTATGAGGGAATATTGAGGCGTATAAGTTTGTTGCAGTCCTTCTCTTCTTTTGTTTTCTCTCTCTCTCTGAGTCTCCTATCTCTCTGCTGGTCTCAGGCATCTGTGGAGCTCCTGCATTTCAGACACCCTCCAAATGCGTCTCCCCTCTCTCTCAAAATCATTTAAAAAGAGCGAGACGGTGAAAAAAAGTTCGGTGAGAACGAGAGAGGGTGTGTGTGCTGGTGCGAGACTGAGGGAAGGAGTGAGAGAGAGCAGCGGCAGAGGAGAAAAAAAGGGGCAGTCAGAGGCGTGAGTGTCTCTCTCTTTTCTTCTCGTCCCGTTCTCTTCCTTATTCCCTACTTGTTTTGCCCTTCTCCCTTTCTTTTTCCTCTGCTTGTCCTAGAGTGCTTGAGTGAGGTTGTGTCATTGGAGCACTCCAGACTGTCTGTCAGCCAATGCCTTTGTGAGGGAATAAGGGTGTGTGTGTGTGTGTGTGTGTGTGTGTGTGTAAGAGTGAGAGAGAGAGAGACATTTGTCTATCGGCCTGTCAACATGCCCAAAGAAAACATCAGCACGGGGCCTGTTGATCAAATCCATATGTCTGGCACTCCTATGCTCTTGGATGAACACTCTCACCACTCTCACCAAACCACCAGGCAGATACCAAAGGAGCCATCCGCTAATGAGAATAATCGAGAGGAGCTGTAGACAAAACAAGCATGAAATGAATACAAAAGCAGCACAATTCATCTGACAAGCAGAAAAGCTGTTAACAGGTTTAAAATCGAAGCAACGTTAGATTAAGAGTCCACATGTCATGCGAGTTTTGTAAGCAGAGCCTCTGGTCTTTATTACTTCCTCTTGTTTTCTCTTGGGGGTCTTGCGGGGAGAGAAATCTCATGTAGGATCTGACCCCCCTCTCTGTCTCTTTTATTTGTTCCTCCTTTCTTTTGTGATTTTTATCTGTAACCAAAACAAAGTCTCAATGCTTCACGCAGTTTTAGGTGGGCCGGCCACAGCTTGGCTGTATAACAGAACATTTTGAGCCAGGCTAAAACTTCAATTAATACAAATGAACACCACGTTTGAATCCCAGCTGTCATGGCTTTGACAGGACAAAAAGGACGAGGGTTTGCAGTATTGTGAGATTATAGTTCAATGAGCTACTGAGTCTTGACTGAAACAACAGTGTTAAGTGTGGTCTTTAAAGTTAACTGTGAACTTTGTGTCTGAGAGCAAACAAGGACAGCGGTGTTTGGTTTACCAGTGTTCGACCCTCTGCTCACCATGAAGAGACCACAGACCTCAGAAAGCAATATGTATGTATTATTACAATTGTTTTTACAATTTTTCCTGTTTTTATTTTGCATGAAATAATGGTAACTGTATACACAGACACATTTTAAGCAATACGCATGTAATATAAATCCACTCAGATTTGTGAATCAGTGTCCTGTTTCTTCTGTCTTTAATCTGATTGGCAGTAGTGATATAATGGTGACACATTCCCGACATTTACCCAAACAAGAGTGGGATATGTCAAAATAATACAAACACCTAATTTCTTGTAGCATTAGTGTTAAGCACTTTGCTTTTGCTTATATCTTGCTTATATAAAGCATGACATAAAAATCATGTCAGTGTTTGTTCTGATGCAGCTAATTTACAATACAAAAAGGCTTTTTTCTCTCGTTAATTACTTGGCAAAGCAGAGTGCCTTATGTAAAACTTAAAAATTGTAGAATAGTGCCATCTACGGGTCAATAAGGGTTCTTGTTATCCAGTTGTTCGACTGTTGACAAATCAGTGCTTGTTATAATTGTATTGAAACTGTTTTGCATTACAGAAAAATGGTTCTGAACCTATGGGCCATGAGATGACTTACAATTATTTAAAATAAGATAAAACGACTTTTTATTGCTAAAGAGTGTTAGTTTACACTCACACCCTCTACTGTACTCTATTTTTTAGGGAGTAACGCAATATTGTAATGCATCTCTTTTAAAGGAAACTTTTAGTAACTTTTTATAATATTTGTAACATTTGTAAAAATTAAATTGCATTGCTTTCATAAAAAGTAACTTTGTTAATCAGTTACTTTTGGGGGGGCATAACACAATATTGTAATGCATTACGTGTAAAAGTAATATTTTGTAACATTTTATAATATTTGTAACATTTGTAAAAATAAAAAAAATAAAAAAAACAAGTAAGCCCAGCCCAGATGAGAAAAAGTAATGCAAAAGTTGTTTAGCAGTTTTAATTTTTTTAGGGGGTAACACACTATTGTAATGCGTTGCTTTCCATAAAAAGTAACTAATGCAATTTATATTTTTATCATTTTGAGATTTTTTTTTTTTTTTTGAAAATTGAAATTTTAAATATTGTAAATATAATATTAAAGACAGAGAGAGAATTACCACAACTTAAAAAGATGGATGCTAAAATAGTTTTTCTCTCTGTTTTGTTGTGGATTTATGTCAGAGTGCAAATTCAAGAAGAATTCATATTTATTGTGCTGGCTCCATCTATTGGTGAAAGGATGCATGTGCACCCTGCACAAGCCATTATTTGACCCCATAAAATCAAAATGATAGATATGTAACATTTTGTCCATGTTTGTAAACATTGAGGCAATAAATAAGCTAATGTACTTGTAAATGTTGACAGACATCACTTTTAGCAGGTTTTAGTAGGTCATTTCAAGAGCGCAGGATCAGACCCTGGTCAAAAAAACACCACAACATAAAGAGATATTTGAAATCTAAATGTTGCATTCTAACAATTTTATTTACGTTTCATATGCTTTCTAATGGCGTCAACTGGAAAAGATGCTGTTTAAACCCAGATGTTGTAGCTACAGGATGCACCAGCAGGGGCTGATGGGGCCATCAAATCAGCCTCACCATGCACTGCACAGATGCTCTCTAGAATGATAATATACCTCCCCCTAACACAACCAACCAGCACATAGCAAATAAGTGGTTCATGACTTTGAACAAAGCCTAATGTCATTTTTAAAGACTCTTTGAAATGACGCAATAAAACCTATTAAAACACTGTTTTTATTTGTGTTTTCATGTTTTTGTCATTTTTGCCTGCTTAAGCTAAATAGGATTTTCTTTTCTTTTTTTTAGTGAGTATGCATGAGCCAAGTACTTTACACTTGCCAGCATTATCCCAGTTTTCAGACATGTTTCTTTTAGATTCAAGTATATTTATTGTGGTTGTTCAGTAGAAAGCACATCTTCGTACTGTATCTGTCCGCAAACAGCCAGCGCCCACAATAAAATGTAACGATCGGTGTAGTGGTGCAGGTTCTCTGAGATATTTTTAGCGCAACCTCTGACGTAGACATGAATAATTCATGAGCTCTGCAGCTGAATGATGGCCCACACCATGCTCTGACATCACAATACAACAGTGACATGACATTATACCATCTGCAAAAGAAAAGGCTGCATTTATTTAAGTTGAACTTATTTATCCAGTTAAAATAATACAGCCAGAAGAGATGAATGTGTGAAATGTGAAACACCATACAGCTGCAATTCTGAGAGAATAATTGGGTCTTTCCAAGAAATAAGGCATAGGAAAACATGTTGTTCCTCTCACACACTTTAAGAGAGAGAGCGGGAAAGCAACAGTCAATGTCCTTTGCTCTAGTATTTGACAGAAAAGCTGACAACCATGCCCACAACAACTCAGTCTTGTTCCACACTTGATGACAGAGAAATTTTCTAATTTACATACTAAAAAAATGATCACACACATTCAAAAACCATAAGACCACAGGGGGGCAAAAGTGAATGTCCCTGATGGGACAGCATAGCGCAGGAATGAAAAACAGAGTGAGGGAGGAGAGGAAAAATAGGGAAACGAAGGAGACTGGATTGAACCAGAGTTTCAAAAACATGATCACGCTGAGGAGAGCGTGAGGAGAGGAATGAAAGCGGAGAACACTGGGAAGAGGGGGAGAGACTGAGCCGGCAAATAGGAAGAACGAGAAAAGCAGTTTTCCAGAAAAGCAAACAAATATGACAGGAACACAGGATTTAAAGGAACAGCTCATCATTTTGTTCCAAACCTCTGTGACTGCAGAACACAAACAAGAATATTTTGAAGAATGTTGGTAAGCAAATAGTTTTGGTGATCACTGGCTTCTATTATATAGACAGAAAGATTTCTCAAATCTCTTTAACCCGTTAATTGATTGAACGCAATGGACTAAAGTTGTATTAAAAACAAAATGAAGATGTGACAGGCATTGCTAAAGCTTCTGTAATATCATTACTGGATAATGAAAGAGGGTGATCAGTTTGACAATGATGGTTAAATGTAATTAACACTCTGCTATTGTGCTGCTGATAAAAACACTCATCCCAAACCACTTTGATTGATCACTGAAACTCCCACCTTTGATTAAAAACAAAAGAAAGCCTCTCAGTTCACAATAAATGTAAATACACTGTCAAACACAAAGAAACACAGTGGGAAGGATGGGACAAAACAAAAGCAGAGTGTTGAAACACACATTTCCAACTGTACGGGTGCACATGATAGTCCACCCAAAAATAAACATTCTGTCATCATTTACTCGTCCTCACGTTATTCCAAACCTGTGTGCGTTTGTTTCTTCTCCATAACACCAAAGAAGATATTATGAAGAATGTTGAGGCCCAAACAACATTGAACTCCACTGACCTTACTGTATGGACAAAAACACACAAGTATCTTCTTTTCTGCTTTCCAGAAGGAGAAAAAAAATCTGAATTTAAACATCATTTGTGATGGTGTTAATAAGATCTAAATAAAACGTGTTCGCACACAAATACAAACATATGCATATCAGTTACAGACACAACAAAAGGAACACTACTGGTGATCAGACAGACTTAAAGTTATGTACGTTGTAAACCTGAATGTGACACAAACACATGTAAGTACAGTTTTATTCCTTTGAGTATGTGTTCCACTACTGGATAAATATCCATGTTCTTTGACATATTATTCCTGGAGCACATGTGCTCTGTGTGTATGGTAAACAGACGTATCAAATTACACTTCCTAGAAATATTCACGGCCCCTCGCTACATGCCTTTCTCATTCTTTTTTCTTATGATGGCTTTCTCTCACAAGTTTCTAACAAGTTCATAATTCTCTGTAACACATACACTGTGCTACATGTACACATAGTGTATGCAGGTGTAGACATGCTGGTTTTAGTTCTTCTATTCTCTCGCTCCATCATACATACTAAGGGAACTGGGAGCTTCATCCACATTGCGTAACACTCCTCCTCATGTTGTGGTAAATAAAGTGTTCAAGTACCAAATCTGGTACATGTGGAAGAGCATGACTCAGCAGGTCAACAACTCAATAGAAGGCAGCTGTTTTGTCGGAAACACTATATGGGTGAGAGTAGTATTTGCTGTCGATCACAGCTTGGCATCATTTCTAAAGTGCTTTACTAGTTTAGAGCAATTATCTTATCCGTAAAGTGGGGCTGAAATATCTGAGATCATATTTAAAAATCTGGATGTTATTTTATTTAACCATCTAGGTTATTTTTTTTGCTTCATCGGAATGAGATTACACTTGGTCCATTTTGTTATATTAGCCAGGTAATGGAAAAAAAAAAAAAATCATGATTCAGATATATTAAAGGATCAAAAAATAGAAAGTACCACTTGCTTAAAAATGACTGAATTAGGAAATTAATGGGAAATATAGAAACTATTTTAATGAAATAAATAAAATTATTTTAATAAAATAAAATTGTATAAATATTGCATAGTGTTATAAAATTGCCCCAAAATAAACAAATAATAATAATAATCAAAAAGAAAAAAAAAAAAAAGATTTTATATTTCAAGGCTTTAGTCACTTTTGACCATGAAAGTACCCGGTCCAAGTGTGACCCCCAACTGTATGTGTGTTTATATATATATATATATATATATACACACACACACATACAGTATATATATATACACACACACAGTTGAAGTCAAAAGTTTACATACACTTTGCAGAATCTGCAAAAATGGTGAAATTTTGTTTGTTTGGTTTTTTTTTTTTTTTTTGGTTAGTGGTAGTTGTTCAGTAGTAGGAGTCTTTTGATTATCCTAAACAGTTAAACTGCCTGCTGTTCTTCAGAAAAATCCTTCAGATCGCACAAATTCTTTGGTTCTTTAGCATTTTTGTATATTTAAACCCTTTCCAACAATTGCTTTATGATTCTGAGGTCCATCTTTTCACACTGAGGAACTAATATGCAACTATTATAAACACTCACTGATGCTCCAGAAGGAAAAATAATGCTTTAAGAGCCAGGGGTGTAAACTTTTGAACAGAATGAAGATACATTTGCCTAAATATCTTCTCTCTTTTTTTTTCATTTAGAAGTAAGGGCAAAATGTACCCCGATCTTCAAATTCTATAAAAGTTCTCCTAATGCATCATGTTTCCCTCAGTGAGCATTTGAACCTTCTGTAATAGTTGCACTTAAGTCCCTCAGTTGTCCTCAGTGTGAAAAGATGGATCTCAAAATCATACAGTCATTATTGCAAAGGGTTCAAATATATATAGTCACAACTCAAAAAAACATAATTGTGTGACACTGTGCATATGAACTCCTTTGTACAGAAAGTCAGATGTTCTTTTGAACAAAATTCATATTGTGAATTCATATTATAATCATTTATTTATGTTCCATTTGTTATATATTTTATTTAGAATTATATTGTACACCCACATTACTATGCTAATAGAATACGCAACTATTTGTATTAGAAATAAAATATGTTTACCAGTGTGATATAACCCAGGGAAAATGAAATGCCATGTGCCATATCCATTGATCAAAAAAATATTACCACGTCAAGCTGGAAACCACTCGTAAATTAGCTGAAAGGGGTGCTGGGTAATCTTCCTATATTCTGCTGCTGATTTAGTATCTCTGAATTAAAACTGTCTCTGGTTATAGTTCAGTTTTCTCTGAAGTTAAGATGGGCTTATTTGTCTCGCTGAGCTCTGTTTTTGCATTGATATTGTCATTGCTAAGATTTTTTCCAGCCACTGGGCAGTAAACAGAAGTAAAAGCTTTGGGTATTAATTAACCTCATATCTCTGTGAATCCCACTGGTTTCTAGTGCCCTCTTATCACCAAGAAAGAAGACTATTTGTGTTCGGCATTTGGGAAGACAGAGACGGAGAGACAAAGGGTAATAGTGGCCATATCAATGTAAGCAACCATTTATCAGTATGGTGAAGGCTAAATGTTGCTGACATTTGACAACCCAACAGAGTTTAAACTCAATGCTCTATCGTTCCCACCAGCCATGATCGGTTTGCTCTTTGTCTTTTTTCTTATTCACTTCTATGTTTCAGTCTGAAAATAGTTTTTGAAATGCTGTTCACAATCTTTTCTTTCCTTACTAGCTGCATCTTTCCAATTTTCTCACTTGTAGTTTTAGGTCCTTTTTGTACTTCCCACAGATATCGTTTCTCAAACTGATCATACAAAAAAGGTCTCCAACAAAGCGACTGTCTGTTTCCTGTGTACTTCCTCAGGCTTTAAGCTGAACGTGCCACTCACTCATGTGGATTTGACATGTTTATCTGTTCACTGTCTTGCTGATTAAAAGGAGGAGATTGGGTCAGTCCAGACGAGATTAGTGCAGTCAACCACACATTCGCAGTTTATACATGCACGTTTACACTTAGTGAAGGTTGAAGGGCATTGCGAATGCTTTAAAAAACAACCTTAACTATTTTTAGATTGTTCATAAAATCTTTATGTCTCTGATGGCAGTTTATGAGGATTTTATATTACTTTGTAATATAAAATCCTTTTCCCTACTTCCCTACTTTGTTTTGTCACCCCATTTGCAAGTTTTTCTTGTTTCTACTTAGGATACAGGTTTCTAAAACAAATGTGCAGTTGGAAATTATTATGATGTGATGTTGTGAAACTACAACCACTGAAAAATGTTGATATCATCTCTCCTTGTCACACTCATAGAGCTTCATGAATTAAAGACAAAGAGATATGAGTGAACAGTCTGTATCAAACTTAACCTTTTAACTGTCCCTCCCATTTTTGAACATGCAGTAAATGTGTAGACGTGAAAATGCGGTATTCAAACTTAAAATTTTATAATTCATGAACAAATACATTTTGTAATATGATTTTGATGTACATTTTCCATGGTAATGCAATGTCTGATTTTAAAATGCCTTTCAAAGGATGAATTTTGAGATTTTAAGTTTTCAACTGATATATAATGTCTTATGATTTCTATAGCATGATAGTCTTTTTGTGACTAAGGTCAGAACTCCTGTTATGAAGTAGATTTTTGAGGTGAACTCTTGTCATAAATTAATCTATTACTTTTCCTACATAATTTGTAACACAAAAAAGGTCAAATATCTATTTAGGAGTCTTAGACGTTTCCAACGATATATAGTTTGTCATGATTAGATTAGGATTTATTTGTAAAATGGTGAAGTAAACTTAGGCGTCCCACTGAGGGGACACTGATAGTTAAAGGGTTAAAGAATGATTGTTGATATCAAATGAATTTCATCTCGTATCAAAATAAATGTCATATTGACCTGCGGCTCTTAAGGCTACACTCTTGTACTATGTGTTTACTCGGATACACGGCTGACTGGTGTTTATAAGATGCTATTAAACCGGTTGCGTTTGACCCAATGCCCTGCTACCGCTCACTGAGCAAACGAACGAGAAAGAAGGCCATCATGAGGGCCGCATGTGGCTCTTTGTACGTGTGTGTGTGGAGCTGTGCGTGTGTGTGCCTATGAGAGCCATTAAGATATCAAGCAATAGCCCATTTATCTATGACAGCACAGCTGTGCTAACAGTTTTAGAGTCTTCTTGTCCACTTTGATTCACATAATAATGAATGATGTGATGCAGTGGCGAAAACATTATATTTACCTCAACTGCTCTCCTACTCTCCTTTTTTTCTGTCTATATTATCTCTCGATTGGGTCAAGAAATCATGAGAATGGAGTTAATTTATGACACTCTGTATCTCTCCTGAAGAAATGCACTTTGCCCAACTAAGACAATTACTATGCAGGACATTTTTTATGGCTGCTCTAAACACTGGAGAATCTGAAAACAATCCTATGATATTTTTTTGATCTTATGACTCATTTTGTGATGAGAAACAAGCTGTGTAATCACAAAAGATTTGCTTGGTCTAAAGCTCACTTGAATTTGTTCTAGATAATTAGACATGACATTATGATGCTTCGGAAGCCTGTCTAAAACCGGTTTCCTTATAGGAGGTACACTGTAAAATATTTCCACCCACTTCAACTTAAAAAAAAAACAGTTGCTGGCACAGGTGTCACCAAAAATGCATAGGGTTCCTAAATTGTGTAGCTACTTTGTTTTTAGTATACAAACAAAATGGCTGTCAATTCAAATTCAATGTATTACCATTTTCTAAACTATAGCAAATAAACTGTGATAATGTGAGAAATGTTGAAGGTATCTAAACAAATGATGATTTGACTGTATGTATAGCAGATGTTTCGTAGACATTATTCAGTTGAACTGCAACTCAAAGCGCTCAAGCCATTGCTATGGTTACTTCCTCAGGCAAAAGTAACTTGTTCTGTTTAGTGGCAGGTGAAAATACGGGTTCTTCCTAATTTTTGTAATTACTCAAACGTTTAATCATAACAAAGCGTATAATTACTCAAGCGTGTGCATACATAATACAAAAGCACATTAAAATTCTTTTAAAGTAGGCTACCCTAACCCTTCCTTGTGAGAAAGTATTATTGTGTAACATTTCATCAGACTTTTGAAGCAAACACACTGAGATGTTTAGAAAGAAGCGATAGAAAAATGAAACTGTATATTGTTTGGTTCAGGTAGGTCATGTTCCTTACCGTGCTGGCTGCTCAACAGCTTGCCAGGGCTTTACGAGGGAGGGAGGTGTGTGTGTGTGTGTGTGTGTGTGTGTGTGTGTGTGTGTGTGTGTGTGTGTGTGCGTAGACCACAAAAACAAGAGCCGTGACGTGGGGGAAGGGGAGGAGGTGAGACTGTACTTATGGAGCCGGGTAAGGAGGGGGTTGACATAAGGAGTAAATACTACAGACTGTGGCGGAGCTTGGTCCATTGCTGCTGTGAATATCACTGGAGACGCGAACAGCTTTCAGCGCGCCGACACTGACCTAGCCAAAGGCGTTTTCGCACGAGTTCTTACCTAAACAATGCACCCGTTGCCTTAAGAACGAGGAAGCAGTAGAAATTTGCCAGGTACAGGAAGAAGGAGAAATTTGTGAATAGGTTTTTGGCCTCGGTTTTGGGGCGGCGTTTTCGTTTATACTGCAGATTAAAACCTGGATAACCTTCACATAAAACGGACATAAAAGTTGCGACTTGAGTATTGGTACTGTAGTTTTTGTTAGGCTCGAAATTGATGTTGTATGGCTTTTTGACGCATGGAAAGGAGATTAACATTCAATGACACTGGCAGTGCCTTATTTTAATAGTATTTTATAGCCTTGCAGGGCAGTATACAATATATACTGACACATGCTTCAGAGCAGCCTCACGTTGATAAGGACGTGGAGATAAAGTGCTCATAGTAGCATATTTTACCCGAGATAGTATTCAGGTTGTTTATGTGTACATTAGAGTCGCTATCTGAGATCTGACCAGCAGCACACGTCAAGCGCGGCTCTAGCATCACCGCTCAATATCGAGGACTGAACATCTCAATTACCCAACATGACGGATGGACCGAGACAAAGAGGGAGCGCAGCCCCGAGCATTAGCGAGGATGGAGCAGCAGCAGATACGGGGAAAGAAGCAGGACAGTCGGTGGCGTTGAAGAAGGAGATTGGTCTCGTCAGTGCTTGTGGCATTATTGTCGGTGAGTGTTCAATTGTACCTTTAAAAATATTTTCATAGGAGTAGGTGTTTTTTTTTTTACAGATGTACTGTATGGTGAAGCATGCGCTTGATTGGATAATGCTGAATGAAACATCTTGCAGTCTGCTTCTCTCTCACACACACGAATCAGTCCTATAAAATGGGAAGTTGATAATTTACGTTGGGAAAAAAATAGATATTTAATATCTAGTATATAGCTAGCACACTAAATATGTGACCCTGGACAACAAAACTAGTCATTGATATTTATGCATCATAAATAGATAAGCTTTACATTGATGTATGGTTTGTTAGGATTGGACAATATTTGGCTGAGATACAACTATTTCAAAATCTATAATCTGAGGGTGCAAAAATAACACAAAAAAAAAAAAAGAGAGAAAATGCATATTACTCAAAAATTGAGTTTGATATATTTACGGTAAGAAATTTACAAAATATCTTCATGGAACATGATTTTTACTTAATATCCAAATGATTTTTGACATAAAAGAAAAATCTATAATTTTGACCCATACAGTTTATTGTTGGCTATTGCTACAAATATACCTGTGCTACTTATAAATAGTTTTGTGGTCCAGGGTCACATTAGGGTCTGATTAGGGATTTTAATGGCTGATACCGATATATTTAGTATTTGAATCAAATTTTGTACACAATAATGTTGATGTTATTGTAAAATATTGATGGACTTTGTTT
The DNA here is from genome assembly GCA_033026305.1 of Cirrhinus molitorella. Taxonomy (NCBI): domain Eukaryota; kingdom Metazoa; phylum Chordata; class Actinopteri; order Cypriniformes; family Cyprinidae; genus Cirrhinus; species Cirrhinus molitorella. The sequence goes on along the minus strand of CM065118.1, from coordinate 15,569,719 downwards.
AATTGTTGCATTCTAATGATTATTAATCCTTGTGATGATAATTAGTAAAAGTACTGGTCATACAAAAACTGTAAATCACTATAAATCACTCTCTTGTAGTTAAATATTTCGTACAATTTTTCATACAGTGATAGCAAACAACATATGCATTTAAAAGAAGAATATTATTTACTCAAAATATAAAATGTGCTCTATCCATTAACAAGTCTGTGTTTGGCATGTGCTTTTTCCAATTTTTATATTTATTTATTTTTGGTTAAAATACATAAACTGAACAAGAATTAAGAAAATTGCACTTGGATGGAAAAAAAATAAATAAATCAGGTCAGTGGCTGAGAAACCGCAAAGTGAAGTGGAAGTGAAGTCAGGAAACATGACTGAACTTTTGTCAAATTGTCAAGTTGAGTACATCGCAGAGAAATATTCTCATTTATTCCTTCAGTCAGTATTAAGCCATAAAAATATATTTGATGTAATGATAAGAGTTAATGAAAAGTAAAACCCACCCATGGTAATCCCAACCCACATTTTTATCTGCAGCTATATGATAATCCCCTTCAGCAATCTTGATCAGGTCAGGTCACACATTCACATGCTCTCAGTCTCCCCACGTGAACATCATTATCAGGTGATTGTCGCTTCAGATCGCTCAAAGCTTTCATCATGCCTTTGTTCTCCATGTGCTTCAGTAAATTTATCAGAACAGTTTATAACTGCTGCCATTATCGTTCTTATCAACCCCTTCAATGTGATATTAAACCATTATTAAACCATTTATTCCAGTGATTTCAAAGCTGATTTTTAACATTATTACTCATGTCAAATGATCCTTCAGAAATCATTCTAATATTCTGATTTGCTGCTCAAAAAACATTTCTTATTATTATGTTGAAAACATCTGAGTAGATTTTTTCCAGGTTTCCTTGATGAATAGAAAGTTCAGAAGAACAACATTTATCTGGAGGCTTGGTGGGCAGAAGAGACTTCTTTAAATCACAAGAGTCCTACTGTTCTAAAACTTTTGACTGGTAGTGTAGTTTTAGAAAAGGAAACGTTGACTGATCTCCTGTAGGTGAATGAAAGAGAAAGAGATTGTGAAATGATGCAGATATCTGGCTTCAAATGTTACAAAGATATGCTTATGGATTGACTGGAGAACATCATACATCAAGCTGGTTACAAGCTTGCAAAGATTTATGTGTGTCAAATTCTATGTTACCAGTCAGTAACTCAATTCAATTATTTAGAATTTATCAGGTTGTTGATCTGATACGGTCACAATTAAAAGTTAGCAAATGATTAATCCTACAGTAATTATTGTTATATATAACCAACATTGTGTGCTCCTCAACCAATAAAACTAAAGGTCTTGATCTTTATCGTTTTTTCTTAGTTGCAGCTTGCTGTACAGCTGAAAACCAGCGTTGTTAGTATGAGGTTTGTGGTGGTCATACAACCCATAACAGATCATAGTTGAACCTATTCTGTATGACAAAAAGAGACATTGTTTTGTGTAAATGGCTTGCTTCATTAACCCAAACTCTGCTTTTTATGTGATTTGTAAAAGGGAAACATCTGGCTATCAAGGCTACAGACCCACAGAAACAGTTGAATCAATAGAGGCATGAAAGAAAATCAATAGGACAGTTAAGAGGGATTCACCTCAGCAAGCATGTTAGCAAGAGTAATAAATAAAAGTACCAAAGTACCACTGTTGTACATCACTGCACAATAAATGGGCCATGTAGCGACACAGATTGACATGCAAATATGATAAGCTGATAGCAAAGAGTGAACTGACTTTAAGGTAAGTGAGTTCACTGTGGGCAATTTGGTGCCACCCTGTGCAGCTATTAGTGCTTGTAGCAATCACTGACCTAAATCCTGAAAAGCTGCAGTCTAGTTAGAAAAATTTTATAGGCAAAAAAAAAAAAAAAATCATGTCTATTTTCAATAGCTCAGCTCACAAAAAGTCACTAACCAAGCAATTTTCACATGACTAACGTGAAACCATTGCGAAATCTGTCTGGGAAATCTTTCGCTCTTGTGTGAAATTAAAATGACTGGATTTTGTCTGCAAAATTTTGGCATAAACAGTAAATGTGCCTGCACTTTAATGTGTCAAATCAACAATGACAACAATGATCAAATCATGCTACCAAACAGTATTTTTCATCAGACTGGTACAACTAATTTACATGCATGTTCTACAGTAAAAGCCCTGAAAGGTGTGACTTCTATGTAGTGTTTGACAAGCGCAGCATGATTAGATCAAATTGGGTAGATTGACAAACTAGAATGTTAAATCAGGGATTACTGCTGTGTTGCCAGTGATGTTTGTGCGGAGACCACTCACTAGGGAAGCAAAAGGATGCAGTATGAACAGGAAATCCATCTGCATTTTTTTCCACTTGAGTCAGCAAGACTTCTCATTCTACAAGTGTGCACAATGATCTATCAGCCCCTTTAAGGATCACAGCTTAAAACATGTTGATGTCCACATTTTGCCGCTAGTTTCCATAGAGTCAAATAATACTCTAGCTGGTTGAAACCAGATCGATCCCTCCATGCTTTGGCAATAGTAAAAGATACCTCTGATTGTATAAAGTTGTGAAATTTGTACTTTGAGGTCATGGGACATGCTGAAGTTTGTGATATCATATCATGACAGAGCTTTTTCACAACAGAGATTAAAGGGGTGAACTAAAGAGCGAGAACAACCAAAGACGGAAGCTGAATGATAAGGTTTATGGATATTCTTTTAAGTCAGACTACTCTGCGAATAAATCGTGCAGAGAAGAAGTCATCTGATTAGTTGTTTACACTGGTTATGTTTAGCAGACACATGTAGCCAAAGTGATTTACAGAACATAATTGCCGTGACAATCCCACAGGAAAACCAAGACTTGTTACCTTACTCAAGGGCACAGAGGTAATAGGGCAGAAACTCTGCAGCTCACACATACCTGAATTTCCACATGAAGTGGTTTGATATAAAAAGGAAGAATGAAGAATAAACCACAGTTACAGTCCATGTGATCCCCTTTGAGTTCTTCACATGGATTTGGTTTGGTTTGAAAGCCACCATTTTAGTAAAGTGTTTCCAGACAAAATATCTGAAAATTCAGAAATCAAAAAGAATTTCTAGACAAAATGTTGTCTTGTTTTCAAAAAAGTCAAAATTAAGTGAGCTTTTGCTTAGAACAAGCAATAAATATGTTAATGGGGTAAGCAAAATAATAAAATTTCAAGCAGAAAATAAGATTATTTTGCTTACCCCATTGGCAGATTATTTTGCTTGTTTCAAAATAAATCTAAGTAAGAAAAGCATTTTTAACAGTGTAGTTTTGTATGTGTACCTTTCATTGTAATAATTCAGTAGTTTTAAATTAGACAGAAGTCGACCGTTATGCGTTCTTTAGGGGCGAAGCTGATACCAATAATTACAGATCAAGTAGACTGAAAAACGATTTTTTGAATCGATATATATCAAGTATGTAAAAATGAAAATTAATGTCAAAATAAGAATAACAAGGGCTCTTACAGAAGTGGCAAATCCATTTTAAAAATCACAGATACCAAACCATAAGCCATAAAATGCTTAATATTGGTGCAGCTAATCGGACGAACCCTACATCAAACCACGGTGTTACCATCGACACCAGGATGCACTTCTGCAAATTGGTGAAAATTTCAGTTTGCTACTGACTTATAAAAATTATTTTATCTGCAAATGGGTTTTGAAAACGGATAACCATAAAAATGCTTAATATCAGCGCAGATAAACAGCTAGGCCGATAATCGATGGACCCCTAATATTAGATCTTCTGTGAAATGTACAGTTGTTTCGTTGTAAATTGCATTTGCAAGTTATGGATGGGTTCGTTGGTATTGTGTGAACTAATGCAGTAAATGCACACATGCATTTTCTCATACAGTACAGTGACCTCAAAAAGTATTTGGACACTTAAGTGACACTTAAGTTTTCTTTTCTTTCTGGTTGTCTTGTCTGTGGATGTGTGGAATATGCACATGTTGAACCTGAGTGAACATGAACTAATTCATCCACTAAAATTGACCAGTTGGGTATATTTGTATATAATGCAATGAAATTCAGACATTTTTATGGGTGACATAAGTATCTAAATACTATTTGGGACCAATAAATGTATTACAAATAGACATAGTTCACACAGTGTTGGTGCACTACTGCACTAAGTGCACACACTGTTATACAGCTAGACAAATACACACTCCCCCATATATATACTGTGTGTACTCACTCCATTAGTCACGCTGAATACTAACTCAGCAAATTACAGTCTGCTCTCTGTGACTCGTTCTCACCACCTGCTTTCCCTCTATTGGTTCTCCCTTCTCCTTCTCTCTTTTTCTCAGCCTCACTGGCAATTTCATTTCCTTTTGATTTATACACTGTCCTGCTTTTCTTCAGTGTATGTGTGTGTGTTTTAATATCACCTGTTTTATTCTTTGTCACTGTTAGGTCTCACTGATCTCTTTATTTTCTGAAGTGTGTCACACTGTCATCTCATCTTGCTTTCCTATGTATTTTAGAGTGCATACAAATCAGGAGAACACTGTATTGCATATTTATCAGCTCAAACGGGGCTATTTTCGGTCTATTTTGAGATTTAGATCATCATCTAGCACTAATTTTAAAAGATGGTTATAGATTAGGACAAAAAATGTAACCTGTTAAGTCTCTTGAAGAATGTTTTATTTTTAAGAGCATGTTAAAATGAATTTCTGTGTGCAATTATAGTTTTGTGTAGTATTGAGTTTTAATTAACTTCAACTTCAACAAAGTAGTATAGATTTATAATGTGGATCATAACAGCATTTCAAAATGTGTATCTCTATTGCTTTCCTACAAATCTAAAATCTCTTTAAATCCTTATTCAGGATAATGTCTGTTTCATTCCAGTGGATTTTAAATTGGAACACTTTAGTAGATTCATCTAGACCATTAAGCATAGGTCTGTTACGCATAATCTGTGCTTTTTTGGAGTTCATGGTGAGGATTGAAAGCTTATATGGTGACATGACAGTTGCAGTTCTTTATTTATACTTTAAATATTCAACCTCTCTGTTTTTCTCTTTTACAGGTAATATCATTGGCTCTGGAATCTTTGTCAGCCCAAAGGGAGTGTTGGAAAATGCCAGTTCAGTGGGCCTGGCCCTCATCGTTTGGATCGTCACAGGCGTTATTACAGCGATCGGCGCACTCTGCTATGCTGAGCTGGGCGTTACTATCCCAAAATCTGGAGGCGACTACTCTTATGTCAAGGACATCTTTGGAGGACTGGCAGGGTAAGGTTTTTAGTCACACATTGGTTTTAATATTAGTTCCAGAGGCTATTTCTAAACAGTCAAAGTCCAAAGTCTATATTATTTCTAAAAGCTGTAACCACTTCTAATTTTTAAGTAGGTGACTTATAATTAGTAATGCAAACCTTAGTGTGCATGGATGTTTACGATAGTAACTTAGTGTTCCTATAAGCGAGAGATTAAACAAAAAATAAGAAACTTTTAGCAGCAATCAAGAACAAAATATTTTAGGATTTTTATTATTGCCAGTAATGTACTAGAAATACTCCAAAAAACAACATTTTTGTTTAAAGCAACAGAGTGAGAAATTAAGATATTGTGGATAGCTGAACAATTCCAGAATGAATAGCTGGTTCTGTCCACACAGGAATCCTATACTTTTCCTTCAAAAGCCTGTAATCTCCTTTTAATGAGTAAATACCATTATCTGTCATTAGCTTGTAAACAGCATTAGCACTGCTGCTGTCTGGTGAATTTTTTTTTATCTTTGATTTAAAATGTCTTAATCAACTACTAGGTAATAAGCGGTCAATCAAACCTTATAGCTCATAGCTCTGGCTTTGCTCACATGCCAACAACCTTTGCTTAGCACTCTGACTGCTCTAATGAATGATACTGCCAGTGGACAGCCATTAGCTGGTCACTCAGTCGTGACTTGATTTCACTCAGCACCAACAAATGATGGTGATAAAGAGAGTCTATCCTAAGAACAAAGACATTGCTATATGCAAATAACACAATGCCTACACTGTTAAAAATAAAGGTTTTTTATTGGCATTGATGGTTCCACAAAGAACCTTGAACATCCACGGAACTTTTCAAATGCAGAAAAGGTTCTTTATAGTGAAAAAAAGATTCTTTATATTTTTTTAAATGTTCTTCAAAACCAAAAATGGTTCTTTTATGTCACTATAAAAACACCCCTTTGAAGACTTTATTTTTAAGAGTGTAGTCACTAGCTAAAAAGAATCATCTTATTACGGTGATGTGTTTTTGGAGATACATAGTTGAGTATTATAACATCTCTGTGTGTTCTTGTGCTACAGGTTTTTGCGGTTGTGGATCGCTGTGTTGGTGATTTACCCCACTAACCAGGCGGTTATTGCTCTCACCTTCTCCAACTATGTCCTGCAGCCTCTGTTCCCCACCTGCTTCCCCCCAGAGAATGGTCTGCGTCTGCTCGCTGCCATCTGCTTGTGTGAGTACCAGAAGGAGAAACAGACATCTCATTGTCCAAGTATTTAGGGATTTTAGGGATTTCAACATGCATATTGAGATGACTATTGATACTCCTATAAGACCTTCATTGTCACTTCCTAGTCACCTGTCCTGGTAATGTAAATATTAAAACTTGGCAGATACCATTAAGATAATATGTATTTTCATGTTATGAAAACATTGTTTTATGCTGTTTACCTCATAGATGCAACAACAACTTACACAATCACTATTTCCACATCTGCTTGTGATTCACTTGTTAACATTTTAGACATTTTTCTCTGATCGTGCATACAAACACTGTTGCAGGGAATGGGAATGGGATTGTGTAAGTTGTGCATCATCTCTGATCGTGCATACAAACACTGTTGCAGGGAATGGGAACTTCATTACAGCCTCTTATGTTTGACCGTAAGGTCAAATCACGCTTAAGCGAAAAAAAACATTGAAAGCCAGGGTTAGAGAAACAGAATTTTGGGACTGACAGAAAGAGCAAGATGGATTGAGGTGTGAATGAGGAAGGCCGACGGGTCTTATCCTGGGAGAGTGGAAAGGAAGGAAAGAAAGGTTGTGGGAAAATGTGCGGAGGATAGCGAGGGATGAGAGTGAAAGACAGAGGGATGTGTGAAGATGAATGGAATGATGTTTTTCAAGGCGTCAAGAAGCCTTGAGCGTGGGCTTTCTGCAAACTTCACGCTGGAGCTACAAATACTGCATGCTGCATGTAGACAGACAAACAACAGAGACCCTAGAACAAAAAGACAGCTAGGTCAAGAGAACGTAGAAGGTGACATTTCACCTTGTTTTGATTTTAAAACAGTTTCACTTTAAGACTTAGATGAATAATTTAATAACAGTTTAGAACTTTTGACATTATCTATTTAACCAGTGCAAGCTGTTTGTCCAGTTTGTAGGGCAACGGAGCTGATCCAGCATTCATTGAGTGCTTTTAAGGTTGAATTACAGAAGAAGGACTGTATCAGAATGTTCTGATTGGATGAAATTAAAAGTAGTTCTTTTTTTTAACTAACCAGATGTTCTCAAGCAGCTCTGGAGCTTTTTTCTTTTATTTAGTTGTCTTTTTGTTTTGTTTAGAGAACAGCAGGAAGTGAGTGAAAGGGCAAAAGTGGACACTATAGCACAGTTTTACAGGATGTCCCCGCTGTTGTACCCTACTGCTTTATACCTCTTTACCTCCTTTATGCCTTTTGTTCTAGAACAGTACAGCAATTCTGAGAAACGAATGAATGCAAGCATCACACTTCAGAACCTGCCTAAGCAGGCAGCAGTTTAAGGGAACACAGGCACAGTCTTGACATAAACGCTATTCCAAAAGGTAGTCAGATTAACTACTAGCATTTAAGACACCTTTTCTTAGCCACCTTTCAGAGGAGACAATCCAATAATGCAATTGTTGTGTCCCAAATGGCGTACTATGCCATTATCCTTTTGCTGCATAAGGAAAGCTTCGACAGTCAAGTGCAAGACGTTTGTTTTTTCGGTAATTCAGTGCATCATCAAGCTATTTTCAGCTCTTTTTTCTTTTTGTAATTTTCAGCATAAACACATAATTTATACTACAAAATGGCATAGAATAGTGCACAAGTATGCAAATTGTAAAAACTATTCTGCCAAGCTGGAAAAAAAATCTAAGGCGCGATAAGTGAGAAAATGTTGGTTATTAATATAAAATCAGTAAGTCATTACTTTTTGTAAAGTAATAAAAAAGTTAAATCTACTTGAAAACGGACTATTTTACCCAAATATTTATGTGTGCTGTGCTTTTTTTGTAGCCAGTATAGAGTGTTGTCACAACACATCATCAATCGACCATATTGGTGACACGAAACCTAAAGGATGCCAAAGCTAATGAACCGAATGAAATTGTTTGAGTGAATGAGTTGTTTACATCCAAGTATCACCAATATGGTTAACTGATCAAATCGTGGCGTAAGTGCAAACCCTCTATGTGGTTAGCTTAGCAAGATGCTAACTGTATTGAAATCAACTGTGAAACAAAAGTTGTGTAAGACGTGCGATTTGTGTTCCAGATCAGTCCTTTTAAAGTTGTGATGCTGCCTTTGTAGAGTAAAGAGCAAGACAGAATCAGCTAGGTTTTAGAACAGAGCCCATGAATGTATTCCCTGTTATACAAAACAGCATATGCTGGTTAGGTATAATTTGAAGCATGGCTGCTGGTTTTAGCTGGTCATGAGCTGGTTTAAGCTGGTCATATGCTTGTCCTAAGATGGTGCTGAACAGGAGCTAGTTGCTTAGAACCAGCTTAGGACCAACATATGACCAGCTAAGGACCAGCTTAAACCAGCTCAAACCAGCAGCCATGCTTCAAAACATACCTAAACAGCATATGCTGTTTTTTTTATTTCAACAGGGTTGTGTTCAATGGGCTGTTGAATTTGAGAAAAGCTGTTTAGCACATGTTTGTACTCGCATCAATTCTAAGGTGTCAAGGCGATAAGTAACTCTGACCTGTGTGTGAGAGAGAGAGTGTGATCTCCACTGTAATCAGCTTATTGTAGTAAGATTGCTGTTCATCATAGGAATGTTTCTGCATACTTGCATTAGCACGGTATACTATGTAGTTTAGATTTCGCTACCTTAATTTCGTAAGGAAGCAGTATATAACTCTCTTCGTCCGTCTCTTTTTATTTTTTACAAACACCAACTTCTAAGACGCCTCCTCCAGTCTATCTCCCAGAATGCACTGCCCCTTATCTCAAGACATGATTGGGCTCAGTTATAGGCACGTCATTGCTCTGCACTGCGAGGCAGTGTTCCTTTTAAACAGAGATAAGACAAAAGGATTACACCTCCTCGCCCAAAGCTTTGCAGAGTTTGGTTTGTGTAATAGACAGGGTGTTGCTTTGCACTGTCAAACAGTTTGTGTCCCATTAGCCACAAACAGTAATTATCAAGGATTTTGTGTAACAAAATACACCCCTCTTTACATATGGCTTGCATTGTAATGGACTGTCATGACTAGATGCTGCTCCAGGTGCAAGCAGTTTGACACTGAATGAGAGCCAAGAATTCTCACTGTGTTTGGCAATGTACACAGACAATCTCAATTCACGCCCAGTTCTCACTAGTTTTGTACGCAGTTGCTCTAGGTTTAACAAATATACATTGCAATATCAGTCTGTTTAAACAACCTGTTGTGGTGGTTGATTTGAATTATTGCTTGTCTACAGGTACACGAATAGCATGTGAATGAAACAGGACAAAGCTGAACTCTGACAAGCAGCATTTTTGCATGTCTTGCAAGTTCTCAAAACTGCAAGACTCAAAGTTTACTTGCACGCTCAGGATTTGTGCATCTCTTTGATTTTATGACCATATATGTCTGTCACATGCCATCAGAAGACTGTGCATGTGACCATAAGCCTTATTTAGCAAATTAACTTCCAAAACCAAAGTTTAAATAAGTAAAAATGAATACGAATGTATAAGAAAACGTATTTCACATGCTGACTTTTTTGTCCTTATTTTTAATCACATTTATATTTTACAAATATTCCATGTAATTTCTCAAATAAGGAGGTAAAAAAAATCAAATGCTTCAATCATAGATTTAAAAAATGAATACATATATGACCCTAGACCACAAAACCAGGTATATTTGTAGCAATAGCGAACAATAGAGTGTATGGGTCCAAAAAAAAATATTTATGCCAAAAATCATTAGGATATTAAGTAAAGATAATGTTCCATGAAAATATTTGGTAAATTTTCTACCATAAATATATCAAAACTTCATTAGTAATATGCATTGCTAAAAACCTAATTTAAACAACTTTAAAGGCAATTTATCTCAATATTTTGATTTGTTTTGACCCTCAGATTCCAGATTTTCAAATAGTTGTATCTCGGCCAAATATTGTCCTTTCATAACAAACCATACATCAATGGAAAGCTTATTTATTTATTATTAAAAACATCTGCTAAATCAATAAATGTAAAGGTAGAATTTCCTATTATAATTCTTTTGTGCTGATTTTTTTTAACCTTTTTTTACCTGTCTATCTGTCTCAGATGCTGCAGTGCATTCGTTTTATACTGTATATATTAAAAAGGGTTCCTGAAAGTCTATTTTGAGCTTATCATTTGTGTGTCTGATTAATTCCTCATAGCTGAAAGCATTCTTTTATAATCCTTTGGCATACTAGACTGCTCAAACTGCAGGGCGCCATTAATCTCACCAAAGGCTCATAATGTATGTGTGTGTAACCAGCCTTCTAACCTTAATCTCTTTGTGTTTCAGTGCTGCTGACTTGGGTGAATTGCTTTAGCGTGCGCTGGGCAACACGAGTACAGGATATCTTCACTGCAGGGAAACTTCTGGCCCTCATTCTTATCATCATCATGGGCATCGTACAAATCTGCAAGGGTAGGCACCATATGTCTATGTATATGTGTGTGTGTGTGTGTATGTGTGTGTGTGTGTGTGTGTGTGTGTACATTATATATTACTGGCTATTCAAGAAGCTCTGTGCTAAATAACACTGTGTGTGTGTGTGTGTGTGTGTGTGTGTGTGTGTGTGTGTACTTGTTCTTGTTTGTACATTTGTAGAAGTGTGCATGCGTGACTCCCAGTCCTCTTGGGCGCATTGCTTCATCTCGTGTAGCTCTGTAAAATCTCCAGAAAAAACTAAAAGCACAGCACTTCCCCTCTCTGTCTCGATGTCTCAGCAAAAGTCACTGGGTTCAGACCCTCTAATAAAGAATAACACTGATAATGCAGCTTTCACAGCTGGTGCGTCAGAGAGGATTCAATAATGATCACACTGTCAACGGCCTGTTAGCTCAGACGCTGACCTGATAATGTGAGAGTGACAGATGTGATTCCACGCTGAATCTCTAAAAAAAACTGGATTTGGGTTAGTTGGCACTGGCTGTTCTTTAATGTGGGGTCTTCAGGGTCACATGTGCTCTCAGGGAGGGTTCAGAGAGTACATGTGACCCAACGACCTGACCCTAGAAATGTGGTTTTAATGCTATGGCTTAGGGAACAAAAAGATTGTAGGCTCAGAAAATCCAGCCCAAACCAGTTAAAAGTTGTAGTTGTTTTTTGGAACATGGTAGCTGGTTTACAACTGGTTCAAGCTGCTTTAGGTGGATTACTAGTTGGTGGGAATCTGAGCCATGAAGGTCCAAGATGGTCTACCTGTTCAGTCCATAAGCTTACTACTTTCACAATGGCATTCATGGTTCCTGACCAAAGAACTTGACCTTCAGTTGCTGTTTTCGTGATTACTTTAAGCTGTTTCGGGTGAACGCTTTTGCTAAAAATTAACTAACTAGCTAATAAACAAGAAGCATTTTATACGTTTCTCTTTTAATATTTGATCGTCACTGTTCCCTTTCTTCTTCCACCAGGCGAGTATTACTGGTTGGAGCCGGCCAATGCTTTCGAGCCGTTTCAAGACTATGATGTTGGTCTGATCGCTTTAGCATTTCTACAGGGGTCCTTCGCCTACGGAGGCTGGAATTTCCTCAATTATGTCACAGAGGAACTCGTCGACCCTTATGTGTAAGCCAATTTTCATCCAAAGAGCTCACAGTAATTTAACACAGTGTTCTTAATATTTAATTAGTGTTAAGATGATACAAGTTCATAATGTCCAGCAGAGAACCACATAATGGATCAATAGCCAGAATAGTCTGCAGTACCGTGGTGGCCAAAATTATTAGAACACTAGTATTTTCACCAGCTAAAAAAAAAGTCTTATTTCTATCTTTTGCTGTAATGTGTCAGTAGGAAATATCAGTTTACATTTTCCAAACATTAATTTTGCTATTAACTTTGCATGTATGTTTCTTGAAGCATCTTGGAGAAGTTGCCACAGTTCTTCTGGATTTAGTCTGTCTCAGTTCTGTTTGTTCATGTCATTCCAGACAGACTGAATGATGATGATGAGATCAGATCTCTGTGTGGAGCACTGACTGTTGTCAGTCTCCTTGAGCAAACAAAAATCTCACTGGATTGTTACAATTAATGGCAAAATGAATGTTTGGAAATGTAAACTGATATCTCCTACTGATACACCTGATTGAGATCATCAGCTGGTCAGGGGAGAGAGCCATGAACTGAACTAATGAGCTGATGATCTCAATCAGGTGTGTTAAATAAGGGAGACATGCAAAATGTGCAGAGCAGGGAGTCCCCAGGACTGGAATTGGGAACCACTGCACTACAGCAAAAGATGATGGTGAAAATACTAGGGTTCTAATAATTTTAGCCACCACTGTATATTAAATTGCACAAGTAAAAAGACGCAAACAAATCACTGCATAATTTTAAACAATGCTCTGGAGTGGCAGCTGGAATCTACATAGTTGTAGTTTGTAGCTGAAATAATGCAATGTACTACTTCTGACTGAAAACTCGTCCTTTTTATTTTTTTCTTACAGGAACCTTCCCCGAGCTATCTTCATTTCCATTCCCCTTGTGACCTTTGTTTACGTCTTTGCTAACATTGCTTACGTCACTGCCATGAGCCCTCAGGAACTTCTGGCTTCTAATGCTGTAGCTGTGGTGAGTGACCTGTGTCCATTCCTAGCAGTTAGACACTACCAAACTGCAAACTGAACGATTGTTTTGCTTAATGCAGGAGATTCTTTGACATATCTACCCAAGTATCAATATTTAAAGTTCTTTGATTGATACTTGGAATGAGCTATTGATGCCTCCCAATATACCATTCAAACAGATATATCAGACTCCAGAATCTTCTGCATTCAATTCTAATGACTTTCGTGATGTTACAGCACAGATATTATGCACATGATAATGCATGCATTCAACCAACCTCCTCTTTTTTTGCTCTGCTTGTCTCTCTTTTCTCTCCTTCACCACTCTGTTGCTGTCTCCCAGACGTTTGGTGAGAAGCTGTTGGGAGTGATGTCATGGATCATGCCCATCTCTGTGGCCTTGTCCACATTTGGGGGGGTCAACGGCTCCCTCTTCACCTCCTCTCGGTCAGTCCCTCCATCCATCCATTCATCCATCCATCCATCCATTCATACATCATTCATACACAAGACGACTCAAGTATCTATCTATCTATCTATCTATCTGTCTATCTATATGTCTGTCCTTCTATCTTGTTTCTCTATGTCTGTGTCTTCACATACTCCCTTCTAGTGATTATATTAACATCCTAAATAACTGTATTATTGGGTTGTCCTCATATTGTTCAGGTTGTTCTTCGCTGGTGCACGTGAAGGTCATCTACCAAGCTTACTAGCTATGATTCATGTGAAGCGCTGCACCCCTATTCCAGCCCTTCTCTTCACTGTAAGTATTAGATATACCCCCCTCTCTCTGTCTTTTTCATAGCTCACACTCACTTTTGTTGAGCATAAATGGTCTTCATAATGTTGTGACATCAAACCCTCTCTTGCTCTCTTGCAGTGCATCTCAACACTACTGATGCTGTGCACCAGTGACATGTACACACTCATCAACTATGTGGGTTTTATCAACTACCTCTTCTACGGTGTCACTGTTGCAGGGCAGATTGTAATACGGATTAAACAACCAGATATGCACCGGCCAATTAAAGTAAGTGTTAAAAAAAAACATCTGGTAAAAATTAATGAGTTGTTAATAACTTAACATATGTTATCTATCCAGTATTCTTTTTCAGCAATTATATTCATATTGTAATAACCTTTGCATCATAACGTGATTGTCCAGTTCCAGGCATACTGCAAAAAAAGTCTTATCTTACTTAGTATTTTTGTTTTCATTTTGTATTTTGTTCTTAGTCAAAATATCTAAAAATTCTTAAATTAAGATGCATTTACTCAATAAGCAAAATTAAATAAGATATTTAGTCTTGTTTCCAGGGGAAAAAACTACATTAAGTGGAGTTTGCTTAAAATAAGTAAAATTATCTGCCAGTGTGGTAACTATAATACTCTTGTTTTAAGAATATTTTACTTACCCCACTGGCAGATAATTGTACTTGTTTACAGGGGGGGGGAAACTAAATGAAGTGCATTTTGCTTAAAACAAGACTAAATATCTTATGCCATTTTGCTTATCTAGTAAATTCATCTTAATTTAAGATTTTTTAGATATTTTAACTAGAAACAAGACAAAAATACTAAATACTAAGTAAGCTAAGCCTTTGTTTTGCAGTGTACTCTGTCCATAGGTCACATATAAGATGAAAACTTACGATAATGTATTTCTGACTACTAACGTTACTTCTACTATTCACAGATCAGTCTGGTGTGGCCTGTCATCTACCTGCTGTTCTGGGCCTTCCTGCTGATCTTCTCTTTGTACTCGGAGCCTGTGGTTTGTGGCATTGGCTTGGCCATCATGCTTACTGGAGTCCCTGTCTATTTTTTGGGCGTCTACTGGGACAACAAACCCCAGTGTTTCAATACCTTTGTTGGTAAGTTTAAAAACACAATTTAAAGATGTGTTAAAAGCACATGATGTTCGTTTTTTTTTTTTTTTTTGGATTAAAATATCCAAAAACCACTAGAGTAGTGTTACATATTTTGTTGACTTGTGTACTTACATTACTCCCAAATGTTTCTCAGAATGTTTAAATCCATAATTTAATTTAATGTGTGTAATGGACTGTGTCTTTGTGTGGACTGCCAGTGACATCAAACACCTTTGATTTCTAGTTTTATTTTGTAGAAAACATGGAAACACTAAAGACACATTGCATACATTGTTTTAGACAGAGTAGCATTATAACAGCTTTTAACACACTTAAATGTATCTAGTATGATAAAGTAGCACCATTTTACCCCACATACACGATTAGAAGGAGTGGAAGCGGTCAACTGTGGCATAATAAAACCTCTGCTGCTTTTAAGCCGTGTGTGATCGTCTCACATTAGCCTCATTTTGCTTCCATATCTTTCAGCCCCACCCTGCTTCATACTACAGTGACTTTAATAAAGCTTTAGTATATTAGCTCATCCATGAACATGATTTATTGCCGAGTCCCATTGGATTACATCGGTTGTGGGGACAAAGATGACAACTCTGCACCTTTGTTTCGTTGTTTGTTTTGGCAAAAATTACATATTGTGCCTTTAAGCTTACTGATAACATCACTATATTACATTTGGTTAAAAACTATGTACCTCACACTCAAGTAATTAATACTTTTATGCTACCCAATCTCATGACCTGTGGGAACTTTTTCACAAGACATGAAATACATACCAATATTTACATATCACTGCAGTTTCCAACAGAATTGAACACTAGAGATGGTAAAACAGCAAGCACTTGTAATCGTTTTCACAAACAGTTATGATTACAGCTCCATATGTTTAGCTTTTACGGATGTAACAAGATTGCTCGGTCGCTCAGACGGCATGGAACTGGACTTAGGATGCGGAATCCTTGAGTATGAATCCCGTGAAAAACATGACTCACGAAAAAAGAGCTAAAAGATGAGAGATTGAAATACAAGGTCGCCTAAAGCGTTCATTTTATTTATTAAACGGCATGTTTGCGATTGCGTTTTTATGTCACATTCACTTTTGTTCATACTGTTGGGTAGGTTTAGGTGTAGTACAGATGGTACGTTATTTTAAAACATCATGGAACATTAGAGTTATAGGACATTTCAAGTCAGAACTGCGGTACGCGTACAAAACCAGTACGTTTATCTGTTTCAGGGGAAAATAAACAAACACTTTTTAGCGCCACTCAGTGAACATTGAATATGTCACCAAATGTACATAGCACAAAATTGTAAGTATTTTGCGTCTTGCGAAAAAGTTGAGATCATAAGTTTAGGTTGCTTTTAAACAGCAAGGATGCATTAAACTGATCAATAGTGACTTTATAATGACAAAAGATTTAAATTGGTGTCAAAAAGTCCTGGGACATAAACTGAACTCCTTTCTTTGTGTTTTCAGACAAGATGACATACCTGGGTCAGAAGTTTTGTTTAGTGGTCTACCCAATGGAGGACACAAAGAAAAACGAGGAGTCTGGAGAAGAGATCGAATTGAACGAACAGTCGGTTCCACTTTCAGCGGATGATGAGCAGACACCGAAATCAGCTGACAGCTGAACAGACATGTGGAGACACACTCAATCACTCACATATGGGCAGCCAGACCTATTCAAATAGACACTGGAAATCAAACTCAGATTTTTCACATACCTCTATATTTTGCCTTTTCATAAAGAGGGGGGTTGCACTGGAGTGCAGTGGCTAAGTTTAGGAGAGTAATGAACAGAGACTAGCTGCTCCACAGCTCATGTGGTCTTATACAATGTTCTCCATTCTCTCTAGTTGCTAGTCTCTTAGCAACTGCTTTCTACTCCATTGGCCATGCAACAGAATTACAACATTAAAATGTGGGATGACATATAGCTCTAGAATGTATGACTTATAAACACTGGTTCGGAAGGGTCTGGATTTTTTGAAAAGACCTTTCTGAAACGTTCTTTTCTATGAGAAGTACAGGGAATTAGAATTACCTTTTGTTTACTGCTAAAAATTCCAAAACACATAATGGCTTCGCCTAAAGCGTACATTTTATTTATTTATTTATTAGTGAGTACATTCTAATGTTCTAATTCTAACCCCCTCTTTATTTTTTCCTTGTTTATTTCTGTCCCAACACTCCCAGGAGTAACTGTTTTTTTTATAAGCCAAAGCTGTATTTTAATTTGACATTGTCTAATTTCAAGTGTATTTCATGACACCAAAACACTCAGAAGCATTTCTGTTTATATATTTTGATATTTTTGATTGTCATGTTGCTCTAATCATATTCCTTTGTCATGATGTTATTTTCTCTGTTATCTTTCCTGAAGGAAAGCTCTGGGATCTTTTTTTAAACATCATATTTTAAGGCATATATGTCAGAACCAATTGTGGTGGTTCAGAGTAGTTTTCTACCAGGTTATTCTGGTACTGACACAATTTAAGCTCTTTTATTTGCCTTAAAACTTTTACATAAACTGTATGAAGGTGTCACTGTTAAAGAGTATTTTCCGTTTATTATATTTGAAGATAAGTGTTCAGTGAAAACCTAAAGAGGCCATTGTGAAATTAAGTGTTGCAATGGTATCTTCATTCTTTATGGACTTTAAACAGAGAATATGGCTCCTCATGCCATCGGCTTTATAGTCACTGTCATAACATGCAGTTTAATTATTTTACAAGTATATATATATATTCAAAATTGCAGAGCGTTTGGTTGTAAATGGAAAAAAGAAAAACAGTAGTGGTGTATAGCTAGTGTCTGTGATGTAGCTGAAAGCCTGTGAGAATGTAATAGTTTTCTGTCATTAATTATGTGAATTCAAAAACTTGAAATCAGTTACATCAGAAGAGCTTGTTAAATCAGTCTTATAAAGCACAATACATTATCAATATATTATAATTGTGTCAATGGACTGTAGATGTTAATGTAGGGGGGACTAGAATCAATCGATCAAGCTAACAAACCTATGATTTATTTGTAGTCTGGATGATTACATTAATATACTAAATAATTGAACTACACACCAATATTGGGAGCCTTAAAGATAATTAATTTTCTAAAAATATATAGTCATTTGTGTAAGTATGCTGAAGACTACATGATTAAAGGGTTCAGTATGTATGTCACTTGTCCATACGAGCGTGTAAGGCTTTTTAGTGGTCACAGGGTCTTTTCATTGTGCCTCTGTGTTGATGTCACACCTTTACCTACTTGTGAAGACTATGGAAAAGTGCCAGTTGTTCTGTTCTTATTTTTGCAGATCTGTAATATGTAGGTGCTGTATAAAAAGCAATATGTTATCAGTGTAATTCATTGCACATCCATTTTGCATGAGCTTAATCCCCCACATTCCTATAATATAAACTCTATAACCTTCGCACTTACACAATAATCACTGCCTTTTGGATCCTCTATCCTCGTCAGGCGGCGACAAGGCCTGTATTTATCACCCAAACTTTACTCATTGTATGTATCTTCAAAGGTCCAGAGCATTTTGGTTGTAGTAATGCTGCTCCTGAGCTGTGCCTCAGTATCCAGCACTGCCTACTGTGTGCTAAACACAAAAACTATGTATATTTTTTATGGAAGCTGTGATTCTGATTGTGCTGCAATATTACACTTTACTATCCCCACTTACACACACTATCATAGATACAGGATACAGATGATACCAAAAGCCATGCAAAATGCATTCTGTCACATATTTGATTGTCACATTAGTAACGATTGATGTTAATATTTTGAATGTCCTCACGATTATATTAAAATCAACAAGAGAAAGACTTTTATAGATTGTATTATGATATGTACTGTCGAGAAGGATGAAGACCATGAAGCTCATATTACCACTTACACATAGCTGGGGGTGAACGGTTTGTACCAGAGTCTTCTTGTTTACTATATGTTTTGTATTTGTTTGAACAGTATATATTACGACAAATAAATCTATATGCTGAACCTGAACTTGTTTTTCTCGGCTGACGTGAAAAAAAACTGTGCTACAATGCCACCTACTGGAAGGAAGGAGAATGTCAGATTATGGTCACACCTTGGCAAAGAGTATAGAATCCCATTCTATACTCTTTGACCTTGGTCAATCATTTCAAAGCTTTCACATCAGTCGCTTTAGCTCATTTTGAAACCTTTTTATTCTTATTCTTTACACTGTAAGTGCAATTGTTTTATAGGACATGACATCACAACCTCTGCAAAATGCAATAACTCGCCCAAAACATAGTTAATGCCTTTGTCAGTAATTTGGCAAATATCAACAAAATTAAAAGTTTTGACATTTTGTGAGCCATACTCAGAATGTTTAGATGTTGTTTTCCAGACAACCTTTTTCTTCCTGTAAGAGTGGGCGTGGTCATTTGTCAATTTGTGTGTGGCTTCCGGTCTTATCAGCATCCAGCTATTTTTAGCTGTACAAAACAGCTCGTTTTGCTACTTGATATTGCAAATAGGTGTTTCTTACCATATTATTTTTAATGTATTATCTTAATTATGAGCACACTGGTTTGTAGTGCAAATAATTTTACCGTTTACTGGACGTTGTTATTCTTCCCGGACCGGAAGTCTTATCCATAGACCTTCCTCGTTGAATGAAAAAGGTGGATATATGTACTTTATGTTCTACTTTTTTTGTTGACTGTGTATCACACTAAGCTTTTTATAAGCAGATAAAAACACAGAAAAATAATATGCATATTTGTATATATATATATATATGGAATATGTAGGATCATATTGAATGTGATTTCTCACATGAAAAAACAATGTTTGGATTTCATTGAAAATCAGCAAGGGATTGTTATTGTGCAAATTGTAGACAACTGCACAACTGTTTACTGTTTTCTATGTGAATATATTTTAAAATGTAATGTATTCCTCTGATTAAAGCTACATTTTTAGCATTATTACTCCAGTCTTTAGTGTCACATGACCCTTCAGAAATCATTCTAATATGCTGATTCAAGAAACATTTATTATTATTATTATTATTATTATTATTATTATTAATATTTTAGTACATTTTTTCAGGATTCTTTTATAAATAGAAAGATCCAAAGATTTTGCAACATTATACAATTTAAAATCTTGGAGTCAGTGTTTTAATTATAGAAATTAATACTTTTATTTAGCAAGGATGCTTTAAATTTATCAAAAGTGACGATAAAGACATTTTTAATGTTACAAAAGATTTATATGTTCTTCTGAACTTTCTATTCATCAAAGATACCTGAAAAAAATCTACTCAGCTGTTTTCAACATAATAATAATAAATGTTTTTTGAGCAGCAAATCAGAATATTAGAATGATTTCTGAAGGATCATGTGACTGTAGTAATGATGCAAAAAATTCAGCTTTGAAACCACAGGAATAAATTACATTTTAAAACATCTTCAAATAGAAATGTTATTTTAAATAGTAAAAATATTTCCAAATTGTACTGTTTTTGCAGTATAAATAAACACAGGCTTGGTGAACAGAAGACACTTCTTTAAAAAACATAAATCGCACTGTTCAGAAACTTTTGACTGGTAGTGTATAGTGTGAACAATAAACTAATTGTTCAGAATTTTATTATATTTTTAAAATATTATTATTTTTTTTTTTTAGAGAAACATTCTCATTCAACAATTGAGCAAAAGCAACTGAGGAAAACCTGAACACTTTGAACAACTAAAGAATCAACATTGTTACATGCACCAATGGTTGCATTAATTTTTATTGACAAATTAATACACCTTGATTTTTAACACTTATTGTAAACTTAACAAAAAGAGGGGGAGTGGCATTAACAGGAAAAGGCTGATGAATATTTCAACAAACAAAGTATGCAGTGTCTGCCACTCGTCAGTCCAGATCATTCAAATGGTTTCTGGCAACATGTGTGAATACATGGGTTATCTAAGGTGGCCAAGACAGGAGTGGCGGTTACATAGATGAGCGGAGGCTGCTGGGATGCTGGTGGACCTGCCCTCCTCTTAGTGCAAGAACCAGATGCAGCACAGAGCCACCCTGGATCTTGTAATCAGCTGCTGTTTTCTCATCATTCCTGAGGGGGAGAAGATGAAGAGTTTAAAATAAAAACACATAAATGTATAGGAGTGAGATGTATGTGTGCATAAAATGCATTACATCTGTTTTCCACTGTAGATGAGTCTCTGTTGCTGCGGTGGGATGCCCTCTTTCTCCTCTACTCTCTCTTTTATTCTCTCCACCTGAATAAAATGCACGCATCAACGCATATCAAATCAAATGTTCTTTAGTGTCCATCCTTTAACATTTGCTGCAAATCATTAAGCATTTTATATTATACCTTGTCTGTGGGCTCAATGTCGATCTCGATTTCTTTGCCAGTGAGTGTCTTAAAAACAATGACGACGAATAAGTAATTTTAGACATAAGATTTCCCTCTGAATGCGCCTTTTAGCATTTACATATCACAGTTTGTTATATTATTTATATGCATCATACTATAATAAAATGCGGTTTGTTTGATTCGCAATGCCTTACTATGTGTAATAATTAATTTGAAAAAATTGCACTAGCTCAGACGAGAACCATACTGACGAACTGTATAAGAACTGTGCTGAATGAAATGGTTGTTCTTACCTTGACTTTAATCAGCATTGTGACTTCTTCTGTTTTAGAAAAGCATGCAGGGAAAATTCATGCGAATACAACTAAGTGATGGTGGAAGAAGTTTGGACACCTCAAATCAAATTATGCCTACAATTTGCCCACCGAAGTTCCTGCGTTACTAAAAAACAAGTCCTACTATTCTAGTGTCTGTAGGAAAAGTTCCGACGGGCTGTGTGGGAAATAACAGCATTGAATGCCAGACGAAATAGAATTTTGTAAAATTAACTAACGTTAGTTGTTTTATATTTTATTACTTGAATATACATAACCTACGTAACTAACTCTAAATGACAAAATATTTCAGTTAAATTCAAACTAACCGGGAAAAATTAAATTTGTGACATTTATTGCGACAGTAGGCTCCAAAGTGATCGTTGTTTGTAGTTTTTCACCGAACGTTTCACCTTGAATTTACGCGCAAGCCGTCAGCTTAAAGACTACAGTACATGCTCTGACAGCCGTAAACATCCGGCCTCCTAAAATGACCGCCTCCAACCCGGAAATCAGTTGCATTCTCTTTCATACAACCCTACAAGGAGGTGCTCGTCTGCAATTATAGGTAGGACAATATTTATTTTGTGGCGTATGTATATAAGTACACGCGTACAATTCTTTTGTAATGGAGAGCAAAACGTTTAGTGTCAAAAAATCAGCATTTATGCTCTTGTGGCCTAGATTATCTGACAGCTAAGACATGTGCAGAACAGAACCAGATGTGAGACATTCAAGGGTCATTGTGTTTTGTTTTATTTTGTTATGATTTATTGCTTTACTCTCCTGTCTGAAGGTAATTACTCTCCTGTAATTGGTATTACAAAATGTTTAATTATGTATTTAAAGTTTAGAAATAATTATTAAAAAATATATATTTCCTATCTCACACTGTATCACCCTCCCCCCTTTCTCAGCCTCTGCAGCTCCCATAACTGAAGGAGTGGGAATGTTTATCTTTCTCTTGTCTTTTGTTTTTGCAGACAGTGGGAAACGGTTAGAGCAGCCTCAAGGCCATCCTCTTCAGCAGCCATGCCACGAATTGAAAATGATATCAAACTCGACTTCAAGGACGTGCTTCTTCGACCCAAAAGAAGCACTCTCAAATCTCGCAGTGAGGTTAGCCAATTTTAATATGTTTTTGTTTGGATTATAGATGACTTATGGAGTATTAGTTTGGTCTGTGGAGTTTCATTACTTTTTACACTCTCTTCTGTCTTTCATCTGTTTCAGGTGGATCTCATGCGCAGTTTTACTTTCAGAAATTCAAAGGGAAGTTACCGTGGTATTCCCATCATAGCTGCCAACATGGACACTGTGGGGACTTTTGAAATGGCCTTAGCCTTACATCAGGTATGAATGAACTTTTTTCTAATTTCCATACAGCTGAACACATCAGTCTCAACAGAAACCTGAACAAACACTTTTCCTTCAGAAAAATCCTTCGGGTCCCACAAATTCTTTGGTTTTCCAGCATATTTGTGTATTTGCACTGTTTCCAACAGTGACTGTATGATTTTGAGATCCATCTTTTCACACTGAGGACAACTGAGGGACTTAAACACTCACTGATGCTCCAGAAAGAAAAACAGTGCATTAGAAGCTGGGGGTGAAAACAGAATGAAGATGTGTACATTTTTCTTATTTTGCCTAAATATCTTTTTTTTTTTTTTCTTTTTTTTCTTTTTAATTTACCCTGATCTTCAAATTCCAAAAGTTTTCACTCCCAGCTTTTAATGGCATTGTTTTTCCTTCTGGAGATTCAGTGGGTGTTTGGATCTTCTGTGATAGTTGCATATCAGTCCCTCAGTTGTCCTCAGTGTGAAAAGATCATAGTCATTGTTGGAAGAATTTGTGGGACCTGAAGGATTTTTCTGAAGAACAGAGGGCAGTCTAACTGTTCAGGACAAACAAGGGAGTCAAACAACTATCACTGAAAAAAAAAAAAAAAACACAGCTGTGGATCATTCCGGTAACAATACAGTATTAAGATTAAAATTACAGTATCAAGTGTATGTAAACTCTTGAAAAGGGTTATTTTAATAAATTCAACTATTATTTTCTTATTTTTATGTGAAATATCTTATTCAGGTCAGTACTAAATAAACAGTAACATGCAGTTTGTATGATCCCTCTTATTTTAGTAAAATAATTAACATTTGCAGATTCTGCAAGATGTATGTAAACTGTAAAATTGCAACTGTATCATTTCTTTAATTAAGAAATGCATGAAAAATAAACGCTTAAATGCATTATTTTTGGTACTGATGGCCAGAATTTAGTTCTGACTTCAGAATTAACTTATTTTTTGTATCTTTTCTTTTTTTTTGTAGTTTACTCTCTTTACAGCCATCCATAAGCATTATTGTGTGGATGACTGGAAAGAGTTTGCGACCAAGCACCCAGAATGCTTACAGGTAAACAACATCTTTGCTAGATTTTATATCTAGTCAACAAATCTCCAGATTATTGATATTTAATTGATTTGACATGCTTTCTTTGTGTCTCCAGAGTGTAGCAGTCAGCACGGGAACAAGTGATGGGGACTTTGAGAAGCTGGGGGCCATTGTGGCTGCTGTACCTCAGATTCAGTACATATGTGTGGATGTGGCCAATGGCTACTCTGAACATTTTGTCAACTTTGTAAAGGACGTGAGGCAGAAGTTCCCTACGCACACTATCATGGTCAGTTACCTGTCAACAACACCACATACGTTTTTTATTGACATTCTTTCATTCACACTCATCTTAAAGTTTTGAGATCCA
This sequence comes from Cirrhinus molitorella, assembly GCA_033026305.1. Taxonomy (NCBI): domain Eukaryota; kingdom Metazoa; phylum Chordata; class Actinopteri; order Cypriniformes; family Cyprinidae; genus Cirrhinus; species Cirrhinus molitorella. The sequence goes on along the minus strand of CM065118.1, from coordinate 15,545,239 downwards.
TTTGTGTTTTGTAGGCTGGCAATGTGGTGACAGGAGAGATGGTTGAAGAGCTGATTCTTGCTGGTGCTGACATCATCAAAGTCGGCATTGGACCAGGTGATGTCATCAGTCATCTAGTGCCACATTTTCAGATGGTGTTCAGATTCGTATTTCACCAGTTTACATCTATTTTTACGTATGTAGGTTCTGTATGCACCACTCGTAAGAAGACCGGTGTTGGTTATCCGCAGCTGAGTGCAGTGATTGAGTGTGCTGACGCTGCACATGGCCTGGGCGGACACATCATATCTGTGAGACTCTAGTGTTTCTACTAAATTTTCAGCATCGTTCATTCATTAATCATCCAGTCTTCAGTGTCACATTATCCTTCAAAAATCATTTTAATATGCTGATTTGCTGTTCAAGAAACATTTTGTATTATTATTATCATCAATATTTAAAACAGTTGAGTAAATTTTTTTCAGTATTCTTTGATGAATAGAAAGATCCAAAGATCAGCATTTGTCTGAAATTGAAAGCATTTGTAACAGTATAATCTTTTTTTTTTTAAAGAAGAAACCTCGCAAATTCTCCTCAGCTATTTTCAACATAGCGATAATAATAAATGTTTTTTTTTTAACAACAGATCAGATTATTAGAATGATTTCTGAATAATCTTGTGACTGGGGTAATGATAGTAAAAATTCATCTTTGAAATCACAGGAATAAATTACATTAAAAAAAAAATATTCAAATAAAAACAGTTATTTTAAATAGTAAAAAGAATTCAAAATTTTACTCTTTTTGCTGTACTTTTGATCAAATAAATACAGGCTTGGTGAGCAGGAAATACTTTTTAAACTTCTTACTGTTCAAAAACGCTTGACTGGTAGTATATATATTTATTTATTTATTTATTTGTTATTATATATATATATATATATAATTATTTTTCTGACATTATGTCAGGTTTTACAGGGTTAACAATGAAGACTAACAGACCATGCTGCTTGCATGCTTTGTGGACACAGAAGCTTTGATCATGTATTTGTGGGACTCATCTGTTTTTCATCTTGCTGTAGGATGGGGGATGCACCTGCCCAGGCGATGTCTCCAAAGCATTTGGTGAGTTTTAGTGGCACTGCATTTAGGGCTGTGCTGATAAACAATATCATATTGAATCGCGATAAAATATATGTGGATAACGATGATAAGCTCTAGGCATTTTTACTCGATATGGAATAATATAAGCAAATCACACAGCAGAAATATGCGACAACAGCCAATCAGCGTGCAGCTTTTAACGTTCACGCCAAAGAACAAAGTCAATTTCCTATGGCACTTTACAAAGCAAACTCGACACAAGGACAACAAAAATGAGTGGAAGCAGCGACGAAAGTGAAACTAACCTCGAGTTATTATCCAAAAATGATGAAATTGTAGACAAAATGTTTTTACATGAATTCAGTTATATGGAAGTGATTTGGCTATTTGAAAAGCGATGAGGCGCAGATTAAAACAATCTGTAAAATATGTCGTAAGCGTTTTACACATTATGTGCACTGGCTACAAATTGTATAGTTTTATGTTAGTTTTATTTTGCACATTTAATCTACCTCTTAAAGCCAGACACTGCTGAGAGACTAAGACTGGTCTTCAAAAAAAAAAAAAGTAAAAATTTGACAAAATTGTGTGCAACTTCTAGTTTTCTATTTACATTTTGCACATTTAATCTACCACTTAAATCCAGACGATGTAGACAGACTTGTCTTTCTGGAAAAGAGAAAACTGTAATTGTGTTACTTTACAAATTATGCTTACAATAGTTTTATGTTTACATTTTGCACATTTACTCTCATTTACCTTCTTTTGTCACAACGTTTAGTTTTGAATTTATTTTAGTAAGTTGTCTTAATTTTTTAAGGCCAAATGTGTAATCTGTTTTTGTTAATAAACTATACTTTAAAATGTAATTAATGAACCCTCAAATGTTTGTGGCTTCAGTCATAGTTGGGATACTCTTTTAAAGCTGGCAGCATTAACAGTTTATATATTGAAATATATATCATTATCGATCAATATGGGAAAAAATGATCGAGATTACATTTTTGCCATATCACCCAGCCCTAACTGCATTATAAAAATGGCATAAAACAAGAAAGCAAGACATCTTAGTAGCCACAAACGTTGGATTTGGATATTACTTCTTGTGGACATCACTACCTGTGAAGGCCTCATTTTTTTAGATGTTGATCACATCAGGCTTAAATTTGATTGGCTAATCTTTGTAACAGGGGCGGGAGCCGACTTTGTGATGCTGGGAGGAATGCTTGCTGGTCATTCTGAGAGTGGGGGCGAAATCATAGAGAAAAACGGCAAGAAGTACAAACTGTTCTATGGAATGAGCTCAGACATGGCCATGAAGAAGCATGCAGGAGGCGTAGCAGAGTACAGGTACGCTCATGAGAGACGCTATCCTCCTAGAGCTAATATGTTCATATGATTCTTTAGGGTCTTAATGAAAAGTCTATAACATGCTTTGGTTCATATTTCTTTCTTTAAGGAGGAAAAGGAAAAGGACATTTCTCAATGGTTGTGTAAAACAACGCCTTTTTACCTTGTCAAAAACAGTTATGTTCGGGGCTAGACGTTTTGGTACATGTCTTTTTAAATGCTAATAAGCTCTGCTCACCCCACCCCTCTCTTCTGTAGGGTGACGAGCAGTTTTCTGAGACTGTAAACTTTAGCTGTGGAACTTGCTAACTAGCACATTATTAGGAAAGGCGTTTTGCAAAGATTCATAAAAAATACTCACCTCTGTAGATGAATCTGGATCACAAATAATTCATGTGAACATTTAGGTAAATCGGGAGGCACATTCCCTTCTAAAACTAAAATAATCCTATGCGTCTTCGTCTGAGTAAATGACGACTACTACGTTGATTATTACATCCAACAACAGAACACATCAAACGCTGAGGAGACATTTTTGTCTACCCCTGCTCAGGCATCGAAACAATGGTGGACCGTTTACAGCTGACTCAGGGGGTTCTACACTAAAACGCCACTCTCAGTCAACAGTTGTGGAAGGGGCCTTGAATCTAAGAATGGCTTGATCTGAGAAAGGGGTTATGATTTATAGGGATTTCAAAAAAATTGTTTTGGTTAATATTGATTGTCATTTTTATGTTTTCAGGGCGTCTGAGGGTAAAACGGTTGAAGTGCTTTACAAAGGGCCTGTGGAGGTGACGGTGAGAGATGTGCTGGGTGGAGTTCGTTCCACCTGCACATATGTGGGTGCTGCTAAGCTGAAAGAGTTGAGTCGTCGTACCACCTTCATTAGGGTGACCCAACAACTCAACACAGTATTTGGTAACGATAATTAAGCCAGTACTAAGGTCTAACCAGGTCCATATTGGGCCAAATTATGCCAAATCCATGCAAAGGTCATTGTATTCTCTCTGCAGTCAGATGCACACATATGCATATTCATACACGCACATACACCTCACATCAACATTTAGCGTTATAACAAGTATTTTGAGGTTTGCACATAAGCTTTTGGAATTCAAAGGCTTTCCCCAGATGCTGCCTAAACCAACTTCTAATTTCAGAAATAATTGAGTTTTGAAGGATACTGTAATACAAACTTCTTACATTCTGTCACTTTTAATCTTATACTACTCTGTAGTACACAATGAGAACACACATTTGGTTGAATTTATTACACTGTATTGACAGTGTATGTTTTGTGCAGTTTGTGTTTTAGGTCATAGCCTTAAGTTTGTCTTCTAAACAACCTCTTTTAGCGCCTTATATTTTATCCAGATATTTCGGCTACCATTTTAGACTTTGTTGTAGGTTTTAGCTGAACACCTATGCCGAATGTCTTATATTTGTATTGTATTTCTGGGATATTCTAATAACATTCTGATTTGTCATTCTATTCACTGGACCAACGCAGATCCTTGAAAGGATTATTAAAGTATTAGCGGTTTATTATACAATATGCTAAAGACCTCCGTTATGAACAGCCATTATATTATATAGAACATATCTAAAGACCAAAGCAAGGGAATTTTACCCCTTTAAATGGTTTCACCTGCATTTGTATGTAACAAATGCAGTGGTATTACACAATCTTTTGACGTCTTAATCAATTCCTGTACAAGTATTTGGCATGATTTTATGCATTTGAGCTTGGCTTGATCATTAGACATACTCTTAATTAATCTTAATAATTTTTTTTGTTTTTTAATGTTTTCATACGTTTGACATTCCATTTCAATCAATATATCCTCACTGATTGTGATTAAAATTTCTGCTGGAGCAAAAATTAATGACTGTTGAAGAAATTATTTTTTCCCCTCTTAGAGTACATAATTTGCTGAAAACAAGATGGTCCCTGTTGGTTTATAGTAGACATTTTAATTTGATCCATATTGATATTTATCTTTATTACATGCTGTTAAATACATTTTCATTCTTTATATTTCACTTGAGTTTAAATTACTTTACATTTTCAATTGTTAACATCCCTGTATTGTATTGTGAAAATAAATAATTTAGATAATCACTGAAAAATGAGTTGTGTTGTTTACTTTGCAGGTATGTAATGTTTCATACTGTTAGCATATGAAAATATTTGTTTGCTATTTAAATACAGATAATGGTGTTTGTGTTTCACCGCCTTTAGCCTGTTTGTCAAGGTCAGTGTAAACATGCTGACGCTCCTTCTTTTATTATATTTAGGATTTATGAGATATAATGTATGCACAACAAATCAAAAATAATTAAAATATAATTCTAAAGCTTTCCCTCATTTCCTCTCATAGATTGTTTCTTACTGAGAACATTTTACCAGAGTGAGGTTAGTATAGAAATGAAGGCATGTTCCAACACAGTACATCAGAATACAGTCAGTTACAACATAATTGCATGGGAGGGGTAACATTGGCACATAAATCTGACGTGTACAATGAAGAACAGGTGACAATGTACGCTCTCTTTCCTCCTGCATTACACCACAGCTGCACACACAAGAAGCCACACAGATCTAGAGGTGAGGTAACATCTCATTTGTTAGTAAAATGTATTTCTTTATAAGTCCTTGTTTGATTGGTGCATTTTTATTATGATTTCTATTAACGTATGTATATATTTGAAAGACACTTTCAAAATTAATTTGTAACTTTATGCAAATCTTTATTGTATTATCAATTAAAGTATCTGTTGTATTTCACATCCTGTATCAAAACTGGTTTGACAAGTTCAATTTGTTTAAAAAGGAGGGGCAAGTGGAGAAAATGTGTATGCCATGTTTGTACAATCATTTTGTTTTCTTCTTTCACCAGCGATGACTTCTTCCATCAGTTCCCAGATTGCAGAACAGTGCCTTTGTTCAATATGTCAGGATTTCTTCACTGACCCAGCAACCATTCCATGCGGACACAACTTCTGCATGGAATGTATCAATCAACACTGGGACAGCAGTATTGGGACTAAATGCCCACTATGCAAGAAAAACTTTCATTTGAGACCAGATCTTGACATCAATAGAGAGTTCAGAGAGCTTGTTGAAGGACTCAAGAGGGTGGAAAGTCCTGTCCAACCTGGCGCGGTACCATGTGATGCCTGTACAAAAATAAAGAGAGGAGCTTTGAAGTCTTGCCTGCATTGTGAAGGATCTTTCTGTAAAATACACCTAGAGCCTCACGACGCTATAGTAAAACTGAAGAAACACAAACTAATCAACCCTGTGGAGAATCTGGAGGATTATATATGCCCGAAGCATGAGAGGCCGCTGGAGCTGTTCTGCAGAAATGATCAGAAGTGCGTGTGTCTGTCTTGTACAAAAAAAGACCACAAAGCCCACAAGACTGTTCCTGTGGAGGAGGAGAGCGAAGAACGGAAGGTGAGAGATGCTTGATCTATAGCTGTGTTTCAGTGGCTTTCAAACTCTGACTCAAAGAAAGTTTTCTTTTTGTCTACAGTCTCAATTGGGGAGAAGACAAGACGAGATTAATTTGATGATTCAAAACAGAATGAAGAAAATTGAAGAAATCAAATGCTCGATACACCTCAGCAAGGTTAGTCTTGTTGAAAGTTCATTGCCATTAGAATTGCCAATTAGAATGTTTTATTATATGTGGTCAGAACACAATATTGATTAATCTCATTTATTATTTACATTTGGCAGATGCTTTTATCCAGTGTTTATAAGGATGGTTCACAGAAAAATGTCACACCAAAAATATTCACCCTCATGTCTTTGCAAAAACGTAAGACCTTTGTTCATCTTAAGAGCACAAAGTAGGATATTATGATAAAATCTGAGAGTTTTCTGACCCTGCATAGACAGCAACGGTACTACCGTGTTCAAGGCCCAGAAAGGTAGTAAGAGCATCGATAAAATAGCCCATGTGGCATTAGTGGTTTAGCCGTAATTTTATGAAACTATGAGAATTCTTGTTGTGCACAAAGAAAACAAAAATAACAACTTTATTCAACCATTTCTTCTCTCCTGTGTCAGAATGTGGCGCATCAGAAGGCTCCTGTGTCAGCAGCTTGGTGTTACTAAGTTCATGGTAGTCAGAAAGCTCTCGGATTTCATCAAAATATTATCTTTATTTGTGTTCCGATGATGAATGAAGGTCTTACTCTTCATTTTTGGGTGATCTCTTTAAACTGCATTCAAGGTATATATTTTAGCAGTTCATTCATTGCATTCCTTATTTATAACGGATCTCACTCCACTGGCTCCCAGTTGTGGCCAAATTTAAGGTTTTAATGCTGGCTTTCAAAACTGCCACTGGAGCAGCACCTTTCTACTTTAAATCACTTCTACAAGTCTGTGCTCCCTTCTGCCAGCTCAGGTCACTGTGTGAGATACACCTTGTTGTTCCTTCACAATAATGGAAAAAAATCACTCTCTAAGAGCTTTACTGTCTTTGTTCATTCAGGTCCCACAGTTTCTTTGATTTTTTAGCATTTTTGTGTATTTGTGTATGAGGCTTCAGAAGGACACACAATGCATTAAGAATCGGGGGTCAAAACTTTTTGAATTTAAAGGTCAGAGTAAATTTAACTTATTTAAATTACGTCTTCTGGGAAACATGTAAGTATCACCTGTAGCTTCTGAAGGGCAGTACTAAATGAAAAAATATATATATTTAGGCAAAATAAGAAAAATGTGCACATCTTCATTCTTTTCAAAAGTTTACACCCCTGGCTCTCAATGCTTCGTTTTTTCTTCTGGAGCATCATCATGCTTGTAAACTTCTGTAATAGTTGCATATGAGTCCCTAAGTGTGAAATCATGGATCCCAAACCACAGAGTCATTGTTGGAAAGGGTTCAAATACACAAAAATTCTAAAAAAAAACAAAACAAAGAATTTGTGGGACCTGAAGGATTTTTTTTGAAGAATAGCAGGCAGTTTAACTGTTCAGGACAAACAAGGGACTCATGAACAAATCATTCAGGTAACAGCACAGTATTAAGAGTCAAGCGTATGTAAACTTTTGAACAGGGTAATTTTTTTAAATTCAACTATTATTTTCTCTTGAGGGCTATATGTAAACGTCTTTTATGTGGAATATTCAGGCCAGTACTAAATAAAAAATAAATTGCATTTTGTATGATCCCTCTTATTTTGGTAAATGAATTAACATTTTGCATTTCAGCAAGGTGTATGTAAACTTTTGACCTCAACTATAAATTTGGCATCCATATAATGAGATTAACTGTACATTATTCTTTCCTTAGCAAAGCTCAGAAAAAGAGGAAGCAGACATTGTCGAGCTTTTCAATGATCTGATCCTCTCCATTGAGAGATGTCAGTCTGAGCTGCTGGAGGTGATGGAGCAGAAGCAGCAAGCAGCAGAAACACAGGCTGAAGAGCTCATTAAAGAGCTGGAGCAGGAGATAACTGAACTCAAGAGGAGAAACACTGAGCTGGAGCAGCTTTTACACACTGAGGATCATCTGCACCTTCTACAGGTCAGTCTCTCTCTCTCTCTCTCTCTCTCTCTCTCTCTCTGTGTGCATAAAGCACAGGATAACACTTAACATGCTGAGAGATTTCTCTTTCTCTCTCCTGCTGTAGATTTATCCATCCCTGTGCAGCCCTTTAGACTCCAAGATCTGGGCTGGGATCAGTACTGACACTCATCTGAAGGAGGACGCTCTGAGGAGAGCCCTGAAAAAGCACCAAGAATTTCTCAATGGTACAATGATGAAGATTACAGGAATTGGTGAGCTTCTCACTCTTATGTTTCTTATTGTGAGTAAATTTAAATAGAATTGTTGTGCGTTCAACATTATTTAAATCTAAGACTGGCACAGTTCTACAGATTATTTACAATAATATTTAGAAAATAACTACGTTTATAAATTGTTTCCACAGAGCTAAAGAGGATTGAGAAGTTTACAGGTACAAGTAATCCATGCCACTTTCCTACATGCATAAATACACAAACATTTTCACATTTATGAATATATGGGTGTTTCTTCAACTATGGGCATTTTTTTCCCATATGATCTTTTGAAACTCTTAAAACTCACTTTTCTCACAAGTTTAATTTGTCAAACATTGTCCAGCTGTGGATAAACATGCTTGAATTTTTTCTCCCCTAAAAGTAATACAAAAAGCTATTGTTTCGTGCTTAATAAAGACATGCAAATTATTAATACTTTCACACTTTTTACATTATTTTATTAAATTACAGATTTCTCACAAATTCTGCTCCGAAGTAATATTTTCACATAACTCAATTATGTCTATTATCTCAAATATGTACAAAACAATATAATCTATATCTAAAAATCATTTTAAAAAATGGCAGATATAAATGAATTTAGGGCTAAACATTTTTAGAAAGTTTTAATGGGACAAATACAACAAAAAGAAAACTTTTATTAAAGACCCATAGACTGTAGTTGTATTGTTTATTCCATACACACATGCATTATGTTAAATAATAATAATAATTATCAATAAAAAGTAAATTAAATTATGTGATCTGTCTCTCTCAGTGAATGTGACTATGGATCCTGAAACAGCTCATCCAAAACTGTTCTTGTCTGAGGATGACAAACAAGCTGGATATGGAGAAACACGACAGATTGTCCTGGACAGTCCTTGGAGGTTTGATAGATGTCCTAGTGTCCTGGGGAAGGAGGGATTCTCCTCTGGGAAGTTTTATTTTGAAGTGCAGGTGAAAGGGAAAACTGACTGGGATTTAGGTGTGGCGAGGGAATCTGTTAACAGGAAGGGAGTAATTACTCTGAGTCCAAGAAATGGACTTTGGACTCTGTGGTTGAGGAATGGAAGTGAGTATAAGGCTTGTGACTGTCCGTCTGCCTCTCTCTGTCTGAAAGTCAAGCCCCAGATGGTGGGTGTGTTTGTGGATTATGAGGAGGGTTTGGTCTCCTTTTATGATGTGGACTCAAAGTCCCACATCTACTCTTTCACTCGTCAGTCATTTACTGAGAAACTCTATCCGTACTTCAGCCCGGGCTTTAATTATGGAAATAAAAATTTAGAACCACTGATCATTTCACCTGTCGGCATGAATAAGTGGATTTCAGTCGACTTTTTGTAAAGAAAGAAGAAGAAGAGTGATTGTCAGTTGTTGTTTTTTTTGTTTGTTTGTTGTTGTTTTTTTACAATAACTTCAAATAAAGCTGATTTTAACTTTTTTTTTTTGAGAATTTGTGATGTTTTGAATGTATAAAAATTTTTTATACTACCATGAGCCCCATGACTTATGTGGTGGAAATGGCCAAAATTCACCGGGGGGACTCTCGGTTGGATTATATATACCGTCTTATATATTAAGACAGGATCTAAGCACTAGTGTTCCTACTTAAAAAAAATAAAAAATAAAAATCCTATTATAAGATGATATTTGACTCTGTAAAGATTTTTTAACCTTTGTAATGCCATTTTTGTAACTTTATTAAATGCATGTTGTCTTTTGTGCCAAAAAAATAGATTTATAAAGTTTTTTATTTAATTAAACAATAAATTCAATTGAAATAATAAGTTACAACCAGGTTTAATAAGTTACCAATCAAATTAAATCAGTATCAACAATTCATATTTTCATGGCACAGAACTCAAATGTGACATGGAATATTTACAGAATTTTTTCTATGACTCAGAGGTGGAATTTCATAATAACAATGTTATGGATTGTTTTAAATATAAAGTTTTGAATCTAAAAATTTTAATAATTTAAATAACTCAGTTAATACTTAAAAAAACGCCTGTAGGTGGCAGTAAGTCAAAGTCTTTGTGACTGATTAATTCATTAAAACAATTCGTTCAAAAGCGCAGTTTCATTCACTCAGCTGTGGCTTTGTTTGGAACTATTTTAGTTGACGCTTAATTATTATAATTATTAAGTCACTTAATATTAACTTTTGTATAAAATCAAAAATTTATAAAACTGTTGTATAAATTCAATTTCACATTTGCAAACTTCCTTTATAATCATTAAAAACTGTCTAAAAAGTCTTAGTTTATCATGATCCCACAAACGTGCATTTTAATGAATAAAGCTCTCTTCACTGCACACTGAATCTATTATTTGCATCGTCTCTACACTTTAAAATGAATGGCAAAAAAACGCCGTCCCCCTCGAAATCTTAGTTTTTAACAGCAGATGGCGCGCTAATCTCATTTTTAACCGCATACTCAACTGTTCAATACTGTGTATAGTTCGCCTAAAATTATTTACTTGCTATTTTTATTTGTCTTCCCATATAAACAATGAACTAAAAATACTAATAAACACCTTTACATATGATTTTTCTAAATATTTAGATTTTTTTTGCACCCTCAGATTTTCAAATAGTTGTAACGGCCACATGTCCTATCTAACAAACCATACGTCAATGGAAAGCTTATTTATAATTAGCCTATTATAGCTTTCAGATCATGTATAAATCTCAGTACCCTTATGACATAATACGTAATATATAATTCAATATATATGCAATGATATATCTCAATGTTACAAAAATTACTCTGATAAATGGTTAAATATTGGCATGTGAGAAAAACTGTAAATGAAGATTATTTTAACTTTGATTGCGATTTTACACTGTGTGTGTGTGTGTGTGTGTGTGTGTGTGTGTGTGTGTGTGTGTGTGTGTGTGTGTGTGTGTGTGTGTGAAAGAGCCTGTGGGACCTCCATGTGTGAAAATCTGAAGGACTTTATTTGCCAGAAACACAACCCTGCTGAAAAAAACAATAGAAACCATTACAGAAATCCTAATGGTTTCCATTACAAAACCATTACAAACCATCAGATATTAACCATTAAAACCATTACAAAATTTCCATTATGTAGCGTGTTTTGGGCATATTCCAATACTATTTATTGGTTTCTATGGGTTTCCATTACAAACCATCACCTATTAACCATTACGTGTTTTGGGCATATTCCAATAGGATTTATTGATTTCTATAGGTTTCCATTAAGAACCATTACAAATTCTGTAATGGTCTAGATCTTTGGAGTCAAGCAGAGCTTGAGAAACCATTAGGCTATTTATTAAAGGCATTACCAATGCAGTAAAGTATTCTGTGCTTTAATCTCCATCGGTACTATTATCATATGTTTTTAAATAAACTAATGAACATGAATATTAAGAACAGAAAAATAAATCTTGCCCCTCTTGTTTGTCACGTTGTTTTGAGCACATGTCGATCCCTTATCCAACCACTAGTTAAAATTACTTACTGTACAGGTAGATAAAGTAGGTGTAGTCTATCAGTAGAAAGTGAAACTATTAATAAGCACGACATTTTCTTTCTTGCAAGTTGTTATAGGGGCCTGTCTAGTTTTATTCGGACAGATAAATATACAGGTATGTGATGAAAATGGATTTACATAAACAGTAAATTATTGTTACTTTAAATGTCTTAATTGATAATGCCATAACAACATTTAGGTAGTAGTTCATTTATCAACTGTCAGTTTGCCTTCGTGATAGTATAAAATCATTTAATCGTTATTATTTCATAAGCCTATAAACAAGATGAGAACTTACGTTACAAATTGTGTTAGACGGACGACACATATTTACAGTTTGCTTTTGATCCGATTAAATTCTGCGAACTCAAATATATCTTCTCTTACAAAGTCAGAAAGTCGTATACGGTGTTTGCAACCATACAGAACAATTTACTGAACAACCGTCTTTCATTCGATTCATTTGTGGTATTTTTAGGCCTAAATCTAAATCTCAGGTGAAATAGAGTTGTTTAGAATAGATATGTCAGTAAAATGTATGTTACTTATCTTACTTTGTCTTATTTGGCCATGTCATTCTTGAGACTTCATTTATTTAGTTTTATCTTTAAATAATGATTACTGCTTTTTAGTGTTTACTGGTTAATGATTACTGTGAAGGACTGGGAGGACATGACATCCATTATGCCATAACATGAATTCTGCAACAGCGATTTGGTGGTTTATATAAGTAATGGAAGAGGCCTTCTCAACAACACCTCCAAAGTTCAGACATGAGAGAAGATACAGCATTGATTTGCCGCCATGTAAGTCTTTATGGTCTGAACTTACAGTACAAACAGCTATGTAAATAATAAAATAATGTGTTTTTGAGGTTAAGCATTACATTACATTACAATGTTTTTTTTTTAATAGTGTTTATTATTATTGTTGTCATGAATGTTAGGGTTAGGAGTGTTAACTTTATTATTTAATGCAAGTAATTTCCCCATTTTGCAGTTATGGATCTCCACAGCATTCCTCTTCTGACCGAGGTATGCAAGTGTCCAGTATGTCTGGATGTGTTCACAGATCCGGTCACCACTCCATGTGGACACAGTTTTTGCAAGAGCTGTCTGACAGAATGCTGGGACAACAGTCAGGATTACAGATGCCCATACTGTAAAGAAACATTCAACGAAAGACCTGATTTAAAGAACAACACAGTTCTTAGAGAAATTGTGCAACTCTCTGAGAAAATCACAACAGGTAGGCATATATTTTAGAGTGCAATGGACTTGTGTGTCTCGTAAATGTGCGCAAAACTTATTGTAGCCTGCACAGTATTTTAAAACTGAGAATTTTTTTAAACTAAGACATTTCTTTTGCTTTCAGTCCTGTTCTGCAAAAGTGGTCCATTATCCGAGGAGCTCCAGTGTCCCATCTGTCTGGATTTATTTGATAATCCAGTCACCACTCCATGTGGACACAACTTTTGCAAGACCTGCCTGGAAACGTTCTGGGACAACAGTCAGAACTGTACCTGTCCATTTTGTAAAGAAACATGCAACAAATATCCTGATCTAAGGTGCAACACAACTCTTAAAAATATTGTGCAACTCTTTGAGGAAAAAACAGGTATTTGCAGTTTTATAATTTGAATTTTAGCCAGCATGCTTTTTTGTTGTTGTTGATTAGTGTATAAATCAAGCATTTACCTTGTGATGTCTATAAGATGGCACATTTGTCCATTTATTAAGTGCATTTTCAATTTTGAAATTTTTAAAGAATGCAAAAGGGAACCCATGATGACAGAATATTCAAATCCACTAGAAATTGAGGACCAAGAAGAGACTCTGTGCAAACCTTCAGGTAATCAATAATAAACTGAAATCTTTTATTCTTCTCATAAAAATACACTACCAGTCAAAAGTTTTCATCATTACTCCAGTCACATGATTCTTCAGAAATCATTCTAATATTCTGATTTGCTGCTCAAAAAACTTTTATTATTATTATTATTATGTTGAAAACAGCTGAGTGGATTTCTTTTAGGTTTCTTTGATGAATAGAAAGTTCAGAAGAACAGCATTTATCTGAAATAGAAAACTTTTGTAACATTATAAATGTCTTTATCCTCATTTTGATGATAATAATAATAATCATCATCATCATAATAATAATAGAGGTTTGTTAAACAGCAAATCAGCATATTAGAATGATTTCTGAAAGATCATGTGACACTGAAGGCTAAAGTAATGATGCTGAAAATGTAACTTTGTTTTTGTAATGCATGTTAAGTAATTTCTTTTCTTTTCTTTATAGTAATGGCTTCCTCAAGCAGTGTTCTGACTGAAAACCAGTGTTTCATTTGTCTGGAGGTGTCCACTGATCCCATGATGACCCCATGTGGACATAACTACTGTAGGGCCTGCCTGAAGGAATGCTGGGAAAGCAGTCATGATAACACATGTCCATGCTGTAAAGAAAATTTCACCAAGAGAGTGGATCTTAGAGATATTGAGCTGTTGTCTCAAACTGAAATCGTGAGTTGCCGGAGCTCTTACAACGAGACTCAACTGGAGCCTCATGAGCAAGCTGTAAACATAAAGGAAGTCATGATGATTGACCTTGAGGAGGATATCAATCTTAAAATAATCCAGAAACATAACATTGAGATGGTCTGTGGAGATGATCAGATGTCTGTGTGGCAGTCCTACACTGACGAAGACCACAAGACCCACAACACTGTTCTTGCAGAAGACAAGCGTAAAGAGGAAAAGGTAACAAAGAATTGATATACAACAACAACGAAAAGTAATTAGAAATGTTCCAATGTAACATCTGCGTTTTCCCCTCTTATCACAGACTCAGGAGATATACAAGCCTGTGCAGCAGATGACCCAGAACACAAAGAAGAAAAATAAAAAGATCAAACACTTTGAAATGAAAATGAGCAAAGTGAGTCCTATTTGTTTTATGTAAAAACTATTATATTATATTATATTATATTCAATATTGACAGACAATATTGAGGTCTCCACTAATGTGAATTACTCCATTGAGAATTGTCGGGTACATGTGTTCTTGAAGTTATTTCTGAACACTTTTTTAAGTTTATTTGATATTACTATGTGGCTCAACATCAAAATATGATTAGTAATCTTAAAACATACTGGATGATACAATCTGTATTTCCCTTCTCATCACAGACTCAGGAGATGAAGATACACAAGCTTGTGCAGCACATCATCCAGTACATAATGATGAAAAATACAGAAATCAAACACTCTGAAATAACAATGAGCAAAGTAAGTTTTGCAAAGTATTATTATATATTTTTTTTTAATTATTATATTGAAGTCTGTGTTTGATCTGATTTTAGAAAAAGGACGAGAAAGAGGAAGCAGACAACTTTGAGCTCTGCACTGATCTGAATTACTCCGTTGAGAAATGTCAGGTATTGAGATCTTGTACATGTGTTCTTGAGGTCACTTATGAACACATTATTAAGTTTATGTGATATTACTATATTGATCAACATTAAAAGATCATTAGAAATTTTAAAACATACTGGATGATGTAAAGCATCTGTATTTTTCCTTCTCATCACAGACTCAGGAGATGAAGATGCACAAGCGTGTGCAGCAGATTATCCAGGACACAATGAAGAATATAGAAATCAACCACTCTGAAATGAAAATGAACACAGTGAGTATTGCAACATATTATTTATTTATTAAAAACTATTATATTATATTATTATATTTACCAGTCAAATTGAAATGTTTTTAAAGAAGTCTTTTCTGCTCACCAAGCCTGCACTTATTTGATCTAAAGTGCAGCAAAACAGTAACAGTTTTTGAAATAGTTTGCTAACAGAATATATTTAAAAATATAATTTATTCCTGTGATTTCAAAGCTGAATTTTAGCATCATTAATCCAGTTGCATGATCCTTCAGAAATCATTCTAATATTCTGATTTGCTGCTCAAAAAAACATGTTTTTTTTCAGGTTTCTTTGATGAATAGAAAGTTTGAAAGAACAAAATTGATCAGAAATAGAAATCTTTTGTATCATTATAAATGTCTTTATCATCATAATTTCTTTCCTTGGAAAGAATGGTATAGTGTATAATGTTACAAAAGCTTTTTATTTCAGATAAATTCTGATCTTTGGATCTTTCTATTCATTAAAGAATCCTGAATAAATGTACTCAACTGTTTTAGATATTGATAATAATAATAATAATTTAAAATGTTTCTTGAATCAGCAGACTGTGTGACACTGAAGATTAAAGTAATGATGCTGAAAATTGAGCTTTAATTGCAGGAATAAATTACATTTTCAAATACATAAATAGAAAGCAGTTGTTTTAAATAGTACAAATATTTCAAAATATTACTGTACTTTAGGTCAAATAAATGCAGGCTTGGTGAGCATTAAAAATCTTACTGTTCAATAACTTGACTGCTTAAATATATTATTTTATATATTGATGTCTGTGTTTGAACCGATTTTAGAAAAAGGAAGAGAAGGAGAAAGCAGACAACATTGAGCGCTGCACTGATCTGAATTACTCCACTGAGAAATGTCAGGTATTGCTATCTAAACACTAGGATCATAAAGTCATTGCTGATGTACAACACATTTATTTGATAGTATTATATTGACACAAATTGACATGATATTTATATATTTTGTAAAGCTTCTGTTTATTGTTCATCTCTCACAGATGACGCTTTCTGAGCACTGGTGAAGACCAGGATGAAACTTTTACTTCAGGGTTCCTACGGGTCTTGGAATTTCTGGAATATCATGGAATTTTAAAAGGTCTATTCCAGTTATTGAAAGTCAGGGAATTTAATATTTCTTTGGTCCAAGTCATGGAATATCAGGGATTTTTGTTTGTTGATGTAATCAAACATTTTTTTTTTTATCGCATTGTTTTACACGTTTTGCCTATTTTTATGGTTAGGCAATTTTTCAGTGCCATTTTGTTCCCTTCCCACATGTCAGCTGGTAATCATTTGAGTCAAATGCAGTCACCAGGCTGTAC
Organism: Cirrhinus molitorella; assembly: GCA_033026305.1. Lineage (NCBI taxonomy): Eukaryota > Metazoa > Chordata > Actinopteri > Cypriniformes > Cyprinidae > Cirrhinus > Cirrhinus molitorella. The sequence continues at coordinate 15,528,457 of CM065118.1, read as the reverse complement.
CTGATAACTAATGCAAACATGCCAAGAAAATGTAAATTGCGAGAGCTTTGACTACAAAATTGACATTTCAAAGACTGGGTGTGACAGAAAAGCAAAAACTAAATCTGAAGAAAAAAACTGAAGGATGAACTTGATTGCAAACAGAAAATCCTTCAGAATGTTTAACCCCTGAAGTCATAAAAACCATAAATTAGTTTCTGTAGAAAAAGTACACCACTAGTTTCCACCACTAAATAAAAAATGTAAAAAGGTGTCGGCGCCGATAGCCTTGTGGGCAGTGCGCCGACATGCAGCGCCGTTGCGCGGCGGGCGTCCCGAGTTCGATTCCCGGCTCGAGGACCTTTCCCGACCCTACCCCCTTCTCTCTCTCCACTTCGCTTCCTGTCCTTCCTGATCTGTCCTATAATAATAAAAGCCAAAAATAAATCTTTAAAAAAAAAAAATGTAAAAAGGTAATTGCGGCTTATCTCACAATTCTGACTTATTTTCTCACAATTGCGTGATACAAACTCGCAATTCTTATTTTCTTTGTGAGATAAAAAGTCGCAATTGCAAGTTATAAAGTCAGAATTGCATGATATACACTTGCAATTGCAAGAAAAAAAGTCAGAATTGTGAGATGAAAAAGTTGCAGTTGCGAGTTATAAAGTCAGAATTGCATGATGTAAACTCGTAATTGAGTTATTAAATCTTTTATCTTTATCTTTTTTCATTTAGTGGTAGAAACGGGCTTCCATAGTTTTGTACTAAAAACATCTGTAAACAAGTAAATAAAGCTTGCAAATGAATGGATCCGTTCAGTATAGCTCATGGAAATTCAGCTTTTTAGTCAGTGAAAGTCAGGGAAAAGGCAGGGAATTTGACATTTGGCTTAGAGTGGAAACCCTGTTACTTCTGCTTTAATCCTTTTGGATATTGAGGATGTGCCCTTTGCTGACAAATTCAGTAACCTTTCTTTTTAACCAATAATTTTGTATTCAGAAAAAAAGAAAATTCTATAATCACAGATTTAGTCCACATGGTGTTTTGGGTCTATAAGTGTAGTATCATAATCCTAATGCCTCAAATGCAAACTGTGTGTGTTTTGCAACCATACATTTGTGTTGTGATTTACTTTCTTTTTTTATATTCTTCATTCATTTATAATCATTTAATCATTTTATTATTCCATTTAATCATACAATCATTTATAATATCACATTGATTGATTAGTCATTTCTGTTATGTTCTATATATATATATATATATTCTTTTTCCATTGTTGTTTAGTTTTATTAATATATGTGGTTTCAAGGGCTGTTTGTCTTCATGAATAAGAGATATGAGGGAATGTTTATGAAACCCAAGGTTTATGGGATGTTGCGAAGCATTTTGGTATAACTATACTTGTTGGATTTGTGTTCTTCAGATGAAGTCTGAGCATTGAGACGTATGCAACTAAGACTATTCAATAAACTCTGCTCCTTGTGTTTGGTATTTTGGGTACCAGACAAGACCTCCTGTTAACAGGGTTTGGGTTTTAGACTACTCTGCTGAGTTGTTCTGTTACCAGACAAACTGATCTTTTCTGATGGCATCTGGCATCCGGGGTCGTATCTTAATTGTCATGGGGGCAGTGATCTAACAAGGTTATAGGCCGAAGAGTGTAATAAGTGGGTTTGTTTATAGAAGGACTTGTCAATATCTTGCTCAACCAGTTATGTCAGGGAAGAAGTTTTTCCAAATAATGTTTAGAAAGAAACTTTAAGAAAATGAAAAACTGGTTTGGAAATGATCATTATTTTGTTAGATGCATGGAAATTCCACATATCAAAATCACTGTTTGATTTTGGCTTCTTTGGTTTTTACTCTGTTGTTATCGACTTTATATTGTAACCACATTATTTGAAAACTATTGTAATCTTGTTGGCTAAATAAATTTTAAGGATCACACTGCTGTCCACTGATTTTGTAAGCAAGACTTTAAATTATACAGGGTAATTTTGTGTCAAATCAACCAAATTTCAAAAACTTCCCCGGCTCAAATTTTTGATTTTGCTAATATTTTTTCTGAGCAAACATAGACATGTATAGTGATGAAAGCCAAAATATTAAATGTCATGGATGAATATTAATAATACTGAGTAATCCATTATTTTGTAGAGGGAGGTCAAAATGTCAAATCTTTTTTTTTTTTTTTTTGCAGAGATTGGTAGAGCTATTAGTAAAATCTGTTGACTTTAGCAATCCTTGTTGCATTATGTGCCAAAAGTGACCATTTAAAAATGGGGAAACAGCACTTTCTCCAAGTTTTTCTCCAAAGTTTGCATGCCTGTAACTCAAGAAGTATTGAAGACAGTTTAATGCCCTTTTAGATATTGGGTCTTAACAAACTTTTCTTTTGGCATCTTTATTTTTAATGTCCTATGAGACTTGGTTCCAGAGATATTGGAATTTTAATATGGCTCTGGCAGTAAATCTGTAAAATGTACACATTTTTAGATGTGTACAGCTGATACTTATTTTATTTAAAGAACAATTTCAAGTCTAAGGACTTGATTTATCAAAGGACCTTTACCTGATCTAAAGAAAGTTTATGACCATTGTAAAATCTATTTTTATCAAGTCACACCACTATCATTGTCATCATAAATATATATTTTTTGTTATTTATTCATTTATTTTAAATTTTCTTAATATTGGTTGTCCACTTTTGGTTCTGTCATTATTTCCTACTGATGCATTGTATGGGTGCCATCTGTTGCCTGTATGATAGCTCATTGGCAGCATGTACTCTGACCCTGACTGACAAACACTTCCTGTAGACGTGCATTCCAGTAGACAGTAGAGAGTAAGCAGCCATGATGCTCAGCACTGCTGCCACAGTGACCTTTGCCTTAGACACTGTGACGAAAGAACGACTCATGAAGCTGGAATGAGGCGTGGACCTGTCTTTCTCCATCACATCATCATCACTACTGTACAGAAAAGATATAATAACTTACCGAGAGACACAGCAGACATTTTTAAGTTCAGTAACTGCTGACATATTTTGATGCAGATAAAACATAAGATTTGGGAAAAAAAAGATTAGACTAACCTCTCAATGTATGTGCTCGCATTTAGAAGCTCATTTGCCTTTTGTCTTGATGTAGGAGGAAGTAAATCAGAATATTTGCATATTCTATTGTCTGGGCAGAAAATGAAACCCTGATAGCCAGACACCTACATAATTTAGAGACAAAAAGTGAAATGTTTAAGTCACGCTTAAACTGCAGGGATCATTTTATTTAAAATATTACGAGATAACCAATGTGTTTCTCACTAACCTCAATGCTCTTTCCTGCTTGACAGTCCAACCAATCAGAATCCATTACCTGAATTTGATATTTGTTTATTCCAGTGCATCTGTGTCTGTAACAATGACCTGCCACTGGTGTGCTAGCAGTCGCATTATTCTAACAAAAGAAGGGGAAAGATTTAAAAAAAAAAAATTAAAACAGGCTTTAAAGGAGCACTCAGACATAAACACATTTTTTTTTAACCTATTTGTGTACAATTTAATTCTAAAAAGAATTATGTCATATAAAAATGTCACACACCATACACACAAACCACGTATATATGAGTAAATCATTTTACCACCATAAAATTGTGACTGCAACAGTGACGAGAAACAAATTGTTCTTTTAAATGCATTTTGTCATTTTTATTTAAAAGTGTGTTAATCTTTTAACAACTGTAATTGTTATGTATTGTGCAATGAAAAGTACAGGATTTGATAAACTCATTTTATATAAACAGCAACTGTAAATTTTCTATAAAAATCTCCCGCCTGCTCTGTCAGTTTAGCGAGCATTCAGGTAACGTAGCAACACCCAATGACAGAGAGCTCTCAAAAGCGCGCACGCATAGACACGCACAAACAGATAGACACACGCACGCACACATCTCTTGAAACAGTTAAATATTTAGATTCACTATTTAATTAATAACTTTTAATAACAGTTTAATAACTGTATACCGCTACCTTGCTCATACATTAACTCCACATTCAGTGTACATATAATTCTCTACTCTGCATGTAGATTATACGGGACGAACTGCATTCCGTATGGGATTAATACGAAAGGCTGCTTTTATGTCTTAAATACGGAATGGTTGGCAACCCTATCCAGGTCTGCTGTTAGCACTTTTAGCATACCTTAGCATAAATCACTGAATCAGATTAGACCATTAGCATCTCGTTCAAAAATGACTTTTGATTTTCGTTATATTTTTCCTATTTAAAACTTGACTTTTCTGTAGTTATATCGTGTACAAAGACCAACAGAAAATAAAAAGTTGTAATTTTCCAAGTTGATACAGATAGGAACTATACTCTCATTCCGGCGTAATAATCAAGAAACTTTGCTGCAGTATTATGCAGCGCCTTAATATTTTTCACTTTTCATTTTCTGTCGGTCTTAGTACACGATGTAACCACAGAAGAGTCAAGATTTAAATAGGAAAAATACTGAAAATATTTGGTCATTTTTGAATGAGATGCTAATGGTCTAATCTGATTAAATGATTTATGCTAAGCTATGCTAAAAGTGATATTGGCAGACACAGAGATCAGGTGAATAGATTCAAAAACAGTCAAACTTACCTGTTTAACTCTAGGGGAGTTGGAAAATGAGCCTATTTTCAGTGGAGTGTTCCTTTAAAAGTGAATCTAACATTGGAAAACTGTACCTTTAACATCTTCAAACATTTAGAAATTGTTTTGTTAATAAATGTGGTACCAGTCTGGTGAGGTTGGATATGAAACAACGGCTGTCTGAGCCATATATCTCTCCATTCCATTCATCCATTCCACTCCTCTCATTCTCCTCTTTCCAGCACTCACTCTAATGCAAAAAATCGCATAACACATGAAAATCATGAGGGAAGTTTTGTTAAGTTGACAACAAAGTGAGAGACTTGTGAAAGAGAAATAGAACTCTAAACAGAACACAGAAGACTCACAGCATTTGCCAGGGGTTTAAAAATGTGGCAGCCATCCAGGTACTGATCAGTGAGACACTCCCCCTTGTGGAAATGAAGGTAATGACATCCCAATCCACTGGGAAGGAAACAGTGGACAGTTTATCTATCACATTCACCAAATTTACTCTAAAACAAGATAAAATAATTTAAAAAAAAATTGTACAAACTTACAAAAGTCACAATTTCGTAACAAGCCCACTTTTCTTTTTGTTTTCGATGTGCACAAAAAGTATTCTCGTGGCTTCATAAAATTATGGTTGAATCACTGATGTCAAATGGAATCTTTTAATGATGTACCACTTTTCTGGGACTTGAACATGTCTATGCAAAGTCAGAAAGCTCTTGGATTTAATAAAAAATATCTTAATTTGTGTTTCAATGATGAACAAAGCTCACAGGTTTGGCATGACATGAGGGTGAGTATTTAATGGCAGAACTTTCATTTTTGGGTGAACTCTCTCTTTAAATACCTTTGATTATTATTTAAAAGAGCATAATTTGTTTGATTACCTGTCTGTGCAAAAGAAAGTTGATGAATTGTGACAGGTAGAGACAGACCCAAACTGATGGCCTTCACCTAAAGAACATAAAAACACACCAGGAATTGTAAATCAGAGTATAAGCCAGTCCAAGGTTTGACTCCAGACTCAACAAGTGCATAATATTTATCTTAACACATGTCAACCAGCAGAATGGACTCAGCAGTAAATGTCTTACCTTCTCCCCACACCAGGCTCTGAGCTCGACTGAGGTTCACTGAATACCAGCCTGTGTCCTGGAGAGCAGCGAGTGTGATGGGATCGATCCGAATCAGAGACGGCTCCACCAGTAAAGCTGCCATGATGGAACCCTGAAGCACACGAGCCTCCCAGTGTGACGAGAGACCATCTGAACCAGCATCCTGAGAGGAAGAAAGATAGAAAAGAGAAGTCTTTGAGTATAGCATCTGTTTTATTAGGCTGTATGTAAGTATGAATAGCATCACATAGCATTTTGTTTACACTAAGTGCAAACAGTGATAGATGCTATTCAAAGTATAAAGGAAAATATGTGGTAATAAAAAAGTGGTAATCACTGAGTACTGTGGTATACAGTAGTCAACATTTGAAGTGAATCAAAACCTTTCATCACACACAATGCCTGTTCTTGTCTTAGGACAACTTTGATGCACTTTGATTAAATTCAAATGTTGACTACTGTATATCAAAAAGTATCATGATGATAGCATCACAGTGCTACAGTGGTGCTACAGTGTATGTGGTGGGTACCTTGTTCTCTAATGGAGCTCCAAGGTCAGTGTGGGTAGAGTTGAGGTGTTTTTGCATTTCTCTGATCACAAAGGGAGAATACAGTCTAAACTGGCCCATGTCATCTGTGCTGGTCACCTGACCATGAGACCAGCAGTCTATGCCAGCTTCATAACATACATAATGACAAAATTATCAGCAAATGCACAATACGACAGGGCTATGATAAACACCATAACTCAATAGATGTCTATTCAATTACATACAGAACAATAAAGCAGTGTTATTTACCCTGGTAGGAGAGAGAACAGTCCTTCCATCGGCTGAAGTGATCTTTACTGAAGCCCAACACATGGAACAGCTCATGGATCACTGTCTGTACCAAAACAAAATAACTAGGAGTGAATGCTATACTCTACATATATAACTACAGTTCACTCTTCTCAGACACACTCACTGTTACCTGCACAAAGTGCTCATGTGTGTATCTTTCCATACTGAGTGTCTCTCTACAGATGATCATAGTTCCAGCCAGAGGACGCCCCTCTGAATCTGTCTGACAGTGAGCAGCATAAGCCAGTATACTAGACTGAAAAGACAAGAGTGTAAAAATGTTACAGACATTATCAGACAACCCACATTCATCTTAATAGATGCACTATTTCTTCTCTTAGTTAAGCCCAATTTTTTTTTAAAAGAAATCTCTTCTGCTCACTAAGTCTGGATTTATTTGTTCCAAAGTACAGCAAAAACAGCACAATTTTGAAATTATTTTACTATTTAAAATAGTTTTTTATTTGAATATATTTTAAAATGTCATTTAATCCTGTGATTTCACAGCTGATTTTTTAGCATCATTACTCCAGTCACATCATTCTAATATGCTGATTTCCTGCTCAAAAAACATTAATTATTATTATTATTATGTTGAGAACAGCTGAGTATACTTTCTTCAGGTTTCTTGATGAATAGAAAAGAATAATACAAAACAAAAATTATACTGACTATACTGCTGATCTTTGAATCTTTCTATTCATCAAAGTATGTTGTAAATATTGTGTGTGTGTGTGTGTGTATATATATGTATATATATATATATATATATATATATATATATTAAAATAGAAAGCAATTTTTTTAAATAGTATAATAGTAAAAAAATATTTCCCAATATTGCTGAATTTGCTGTACTTTGGATCAAATAAATGTAGGATTGGTGAGCAGAAGAGAATTCTCTAAAAAAAATTTATTTATATATAGTGTGTGTGTGTGTGTATTTTTTCTAGTAAAATCCAGTTTCATAGAAAGATAATCTTTACGTTTTAATAAAAATACATAGAGATCCGAGAGATATACCAGTGATAGTCTGTACCTCTGCTCGACATTTATCTGTGTTGTGAGTGAACACATAAAGCAGAAAGTCAGTTTCAGAAACTCCCATCCCCTTTGGCCTCAGCACTGACGGGACTGGATACTCAGGATGTGGATAAACAGCACAGCCATTCAGGTGCTCATCTGGGATCTGTAAACAGGAAAGACTGAGCAATAAGAGCAATATTTTGCGTAATGTGTGCTTATGTATAAAAAGAGACTCACAATTACACCAAGGCAGCTCTCGAACCTGTAATTCTCATTGGCTCTGCCACATCTGAGGAGAATTACACATAACGTAATTTACTAATTAGAACATTTTGAAAATCTGTAAACATCAAAATTCATACTACTATTTACAGAACAAACAAATGATGGAACTAGTGAAGAACAAACAGTAAGAGAGCCAGAGATGAAGACATAAAACATACTTCTTGTGGTTAACAGTGCTGCTGTTTCTCCAGATGAATTTGCAGTATTTGTTTATGTCTCTATTCAGCAGCAGACTATGTGTAACTCGTCTCACTATGAACAAACATCCACATAAAGTCACTACAGAAGAAAATATGGAGGTAAATCCGAATATTTATCTATTTCTATCTATTATCTATCTATTTCTATACTTGATTTGTCTGTACATCATATAAAACAGCCACACACCTGACAGTAAATTGGAAACTTTATTCACAGCATCATTAACCGCGCTCATTAATCTCTCTCGCTCTGATTCTGTGAGGACGGGGCTTTCCGAAGGGATCCAGGTCTTGATTCTGATTGGTTGTGAATCCGCCATGGATTCCACATGTCTTTGTTCTCTCTTATGTTTAAAACTGCGGGAGGCTGGATTTTCCGCTGACACAGTTTCACGCAAAGACCAATGAGCAGAGGCGTATTGACCAGTGGGCGGGGACACAACTTTGATTGATCTCTGAACCTGGTCAAAGATGCACTTCCCCCAAGTACATGGAAACCACGGCAACAAAAATATGCCAATGCAAACACAAGGCGCAAAAGGCATTATCTATTATAGTATAAAAGACAAAGAAAAAACAATTATTTGAATAAATACGTTTTACAAATGTTTAAGAATATATTAACCCTACAAAAATGTATTAAATACTTTCTTAAATGTAATCATAACTAATTATAAGCTTAAACAGGGACACAAATGAGTCTTAAATGTAAGTATTAAGACTACCGTTCAAATGTTTAGGGTTAATACATTTGACTAATTTATCCTAATTTACCCCTGTGAAAGCTGAATTTTCAGCAGCCATTACTCCAACCTTCAGTGTCACATGATCCTTCAGAAATATGCTGATTTGCTGTTCAAAAACATTTTTTAATATTAATATTCAGTGTTGGGGGTAAGGCATTAGAAGTAACGCGAGTTACGTAATAATATTACTTTTCCCAAGTAACTAGTAAAGTAACGCATTACTTTCCATAAAAAGTAACGTAATTCGTTTTTTTTTAGGGAGTAACTCAATATTGCAATGAATTACTTTTAAAAGTAACTTTCCCCAACACTGTGAATATTATCAATATTAAAACACAGTACTTTTTTTAGGATTCTTTTATAATAGAAAGAGCCAAAGTGGAGAATAAAGAATAAACTACATTTTAAAATATATTCAAGCAGAAAAACATTATTTTAAATAGTAAAAATAGTCACTGTTTTGCTGTACTTTAGATCAAATAAATGCAAAAAAAAAAAAAAAAAAAAAAAAAAATCTTGACTGGTAGAGTACTTTAGAACAGATTAAAACGTTTTTGATCACAAAGTAAAATAATCGATCAATAGATTTCTTACCAGCATAGTATCAATCCTTTAGCTTGTATTTGGTGATGGTGAACTTAAAAAAACTAACTATTTGTTTGTCTCTTTCTCTTGTAAGCAGAATGATCAGGAACTCCCTCTTCACAGGAAGTAAAGACAGTGAGCCAATCACTAACAATGCAGGCTTTGACGTTCAAATAAGACAATCACCTCTCACTGTTTTACCTTTCATTCACATTCTCCACTTGTAACACTTGTTTCTTGTTTTAAACATCTATAGCTTTCTAAAAAAAAAAACACTCTACAAGTTTTAGATTCGTGTTGACAGCATAGATTTTCATGAAGACTCATGAAACTAAACCACAGCATTCAAATAGGCACATGAAATCACACAAGAAAGAATAAAAGTGCAAATAATTTTAATCTTCGTGGATTTTCCAGCTGGTTTAGCAAATATATACAGTGAAATTCATCCTACTGTCATCAGTTAATCTAAGATCATTCCCACCCATGTCTTTCTAATGCAATCAACATTCAGCAGATGAGAGTTCAACATTTCGGCATTAAAAATACATAAAGTAAAAACAACATTGACAGGATAAAAGGAGGAGTGAAATGATAGATCACACCAGCAGTTGAAACCAAGTGACTGTAGATATGGCACTATGACTGGTTGTCCGTTTATTGTCCACTGAGCCAGAAAAGTATGAAATCTAAATTTTTCGTTTTGTAAGACATATTCAAGTTATTGTGATATAGTAATGTCATTCAGGATAGTGCTGCATATGGAGGTGCGAGTGAAACCTCCGAGAAGGATTGTCTCAACTGAGTGGCTTGCCACTTTCAGCTAGTTCACTCTCATACATACACACACACACACACACACACACACACACACACACAATCTCTCACGTACACAATCTCTCACTCACAACACACAAGTCTTTATTATTAAGTTATTGCCACAGTTGCCATGCACTACCATATACATAGCGAGGGTGAGTTCTACATCTATGTGTAAACTTTTGTGCAAGTGAGTTTGGCCCTACGTGCAAGCACATACGCAGTCACATACTGTCTAGTGATGTACAGGAAGCTCAATCAAAGGCACTTCTGAGGAACACACACAATAAAATATGTGGCCTGTAGCATTATGAGGTAAACTCACATGTATGCACATCACAACCATATATGCAGATTAAGAAAAAAAAAGCTATTCTAACTAAAATCAATCTTTTTAACCAACATTGCGGCACAGGATCACACAGAGGATCATTTCGTAAGCCAGCTAGGGGAGAGTTTCTTTGTGCAAATGTTCTTCTATCAACACTTTAGCAAAGTGCACAGCCAACACATCTGCGCGCACACAGTCACTTGTCAAACAGACGCACACAAATTCAATACTTTTTCTCTTAAGTCAGAAAAAGATGCTCTAATACAAGTTAAGGCACCAAGCCAGCACAAGAAGCAAACATGGTGACGCTCACGTGCTGAAAAGAGGAAGGCAAGAGAGCAAGAACAAGGTGAAGAGACAGAACCAAAAAGGAAACGAAAGAGCGAGTTGCTCATGTTAGCATGGCCACATCATCTTCAGAGGTTGTGTCATCAGAGAGAGGAATCAGCAGCACTTCATCTTCAGAGGAAGAAGAGGAAAAAGAAGGGGATGCGGAGAGAGGAAGAGAAGTAGAGGATGGGGAGGGACGGAAACGGGAAATGCTCCGCCCCAGAGTGTGGAAGAGAGATGCCAGGGAAGGGCTGCTTGGAGGGACAGTTATGGGTGGGGTCTGTAGTGTTTCACTGACTTCGATTGGCTGTACAATAAAAGGAGGTGGGGGAGAAGGAGGAGGAGGAGCCTCCGCTTGCTGCTGAGTTTCTGTCTGCTGGGATAGAGCCAGTTTTTGAGGCAAGGACTGACTGGCTGCCTCCGTAGCCACTGAGGAGACTCCAGGACTTGACTGACCAGGCTCAGCGCTAGAATTAGCAGCTTCTGTCTGTTGGGAGGAAGAGGCGGTGGTTTGTGTCGGCCTGGGGGCGGCTCGAGGAATTAAGCCCCATCTTCGGAGGCGCCGCATAGCTCTGCGAACAAACCGGGGTCTGCGTCTTCGCCGTAGAGAGGAAGCATTGTCTTGCCTGAGGAGCTGTAGTATTCCTCTCAGGGAGAGTGAGACGGTCTAGGGAAAAAAAGAGAAAGAGAATTGTGGAAACAAAAACATGCAAAAGTGAAAAATTAATCACAAATATAGCTGCAAGCAACAATTACCGGGGTTCAAGTTCCTTAAGGCATTTAAGCACATGTGAAAACAGACATTACATATTATTTAACAAGCCTGCAACCAACCAATTCATTGATTTCAAAAAACATTTTTGGCAAATTCAGGCATCTTGACTTGACTGTTATAGCGGCAGCTGTTGTCAGATCTCCCTAAAACTTTGGATTCTTGTATGTGCTTACCAGGTTTTGTGAAGTTTTGAGCTTTCATTTAAACTTTATAGGCTTTTGGGTATATTTAGACACCGTTACAGCTTCCCAAAGGGTACATTTCAAAATTTTTGTTGATAATTATCGACCTAGAGAGTCCAGAGAATTGTACTCTAGGTCCCCCCCCCCCACCTTCGTATATTATTATATACGAAGAGTATATAATAATTATTGATATTCGTACTTTCATACTTTTGATCACTGTAGCAGCTCTGTCAGGCTGATTGGGGAGAGCCTTGACATTGACATGACGTTGTCTCTACGACTTACGGTTTGGTCTGCCCGATCAGTTTTACGTGGAGATTGCTGATCCTTGGCCATTGTAACAATTACAATAATGTTTCAACATTACACGTCTGAACCCCTAAAGATCCACAAGAAAGACCTAGACTAAACTAGGCATGGGACGATAACCGGTTTCAAGGTAAACCGCGGTTTAGAAAAGTCATGGTTTTAAAACCGCTAAAATTTTCTGTCATACCGTTCCTGCGGTATGCACATTTTTTTTTTACGTGTCAAAGGCGGAAAGTGCAGGAATCACCCAGTTGTGTGCAGCAAATAGCATGAAAGAGTCACACGACCCCTTCCCCTCCAGTTGGTACTAGCAGTCAATGAGTGTCACCTGTGTGTAGGATGGCCGAAAAAGGGGAATCCCTGAAGCTTTTTCTCTCATCGAAAAAAGACGGAGTCTGATATAGGATTTTTTTACGGTAACGTTGACTAACCATGTTCCGTACACAATGTTCTTTGCAGATGGCATTTTAGAGCCGATCTTTGAATAAATACTTACAGGTCGTGCATCAAATATAAATCTGTGTCATTTTCATTTCCCCCTTTCAGCCCCGATCTAGACAGAGACCCACCCTCCGTTTGTTTCAGTGTTTAAATAAATACTATTTGGCTTGCTTACCGAGGCAGATAACATGGATAATTAACTAGCTAACGTCAACTAGTTTCCTTCCTCATATTACTTTACAGAGTAAGGAATAGCAGACTAAGGGGCTAACACGTTCACATGTCTTGCATAAAAACGTGTGGAAAACGCTTTGCGCACCGCCTTCTCCTTCGCGTTCTGTAGCTTTTGCTTCCGTGGCGTCTGCCGTTGCTAAGCAGCCATGACTTGCGCTCTCTAATGAGACTGATGGAGAAGAATAAATAAATCGCGACCGATTCGTGCGTCTACATTTGAAATGACGCGACATGTGAACGGCCCCGAAAGTATTACATTTCTAAATGGAGAAGAGACAGAGCGTATGTGTACGTGCACATATTCTCTTACATCACTGCTCCAAACTTAATCCAGGAAAGGTGAACATTCCTGCATCAAAACTTGGACTAAAAGATGAATGTGTAGAAAGTGAGCATGTCACCAAAAACCTTGTTGAGCTGCAGGTTTAACAACTGCATTTATTTATTTATTCATTTATTTACAGAAATTAGGTTTTGATCATGTTTTCGATTACTGAGCTGCATGTTTAGGTTTAAGTGACTGCACTTAATTTAATTAGGAAGAATTCAATTATTAATTTTAACATGTTTACTGCTCCAAAATGTTCTATATGTTTCTTAAAAATAAGATAAATTGTGTTCAGTGGAAGAAATGTATTTATTTTTTACCCAGACATTTAAAAATAACATATTTTAGAGTTGTAATCTAAATACTGTGATACCGTGAAACCGTGATATTTTTATGTAAGGTTATCATACCGTCAGAATCTCATACCGGCCCATGCCTACACTAAACTAGATAATAAAAACACTACTGCTCACTCAGACTGCATTTATTTGACTAAACAGAGTAAAAGCAATAATATTGTAACTGTTTTTCCCAGTACCTCTGATGAATAAAACGTTTAAAAGTACAGTGTTTAACTGAAATATAAATTATTTGTAACATTACAAATGTATTTACTGTCATGTTTGATCAATTTAATGCAACCTTGCTTCAAGTGCTAACTGCTTAAAAATATATACCTATATAAAAGTGTATTAAAATGCTGTTTTTAATTAAGTGTAAGTAATATAAAAACATACATTTTTATATTAAGCTTGATGCATTAAGACTGTTATGAGAGCTCCTACCTCATTGGGGTTCTCAGTAGGGAAGTCTTCCACCGGTGGAATGATTCCTTGAGCAATCAGCTGACCGTAAGAGGGCGGGGCCTGCTGCTGGATCAGTTCAGCCTCCTGCCTAGTGATTGGTGCGAACATGCTGAGAAAACAAAAAAACAGAAGAAAAGAAATTCTGTTACTAAAAGGTACTGTTATCAAATTAATACACCACATACACCAATGACATTCTGATCTAAAAAAAAAAAAAATACTGTAAAATCATTATGCTTGGAATTTTTTTTTTAGAGTTATTATCTGGTTTAGATAGTTTTACCTATACTCTCGAGTGCGTAGGGAGTACAGCTTGCAGGTGCAGCCCATTGCAATGACTAGCAGAAGTCCACAAACTAGGCTTCCCACAGTAGCTGCTGTTATGACTTTACGGGGCAGGGTCACAGTGCAATTAAGCTCATCTGTGCCATCCTTACAGTCCACCTGTCCGTCACAGCGCCAGCTCTCAAACACGCACCTGTTTTTCAGACATCAAACATTAGCAGTTTTTAAACACAGAAGCCATCATCTGATTGGAAGAAATATATAAACTACCATTAACAAGTTTTGGGTCAGTAATATTTTTTTTTAAACATGAATACTTTTATTTATCAAAGCCACAATTGACAGTAAAGACATTTAAAAATGTATAGATTTCAAGTAAATGCAGTTTTTTTTAACACTCTACTCATCAAAAATAAATTTTCTAGGTTGATAATAAGAAATGTTTCTTAAGCAACAAATCAGCATACTGGAATGATGATTTGTTCCTGAAGATTGGAGTAATGATGCTGAAAATTCAGCTTTGTCATCACACAACTTACATTTTAAAAATATATTAAAACAGAAAAGTTATTTTAAATTATATAAGTAATAATAACAACAACAACAACAACAACAACAACAACAACAACTCAATTCAGAATAGTTCCATTTTACTGTATTTCTGATTAAACAAACGCAGTCTTGACTGATGACCACAAGAGACCTAATCAAAACAACAAAAAAAAATGTTTAACAGTAGTGTATACTTGTTTATGCACATATACAAACCTGTCGCTGTCACAGTGAAATGTTCCAGGTTGACAGATGGTACACTCCCTTTCATCAGTCCCATCTGCACAATTAAGCTGGTAGTTGCAGCGCTCATGAATCGAGAAACAGACCGGTCGTCCCGTCTGGTGATTTCCTCCCATGTCACAGAAGAAGTGCCCAGCCTGGCAGCCCCAGCATCCTTCCTCATCTAGGCCTGTTTCAGGACAGTCCCAGTGTCCATCACAACGCTGCTTTGCAGTGTAACAGCCTCCCATTGATCCCCCACAAAGCTCCTCCCATGGAAGGCAGTAATCCTTGATGCGATAGGTTGCATTAAAACCCTGCCCCACCATTGAAGGCTCCATATGGTAAATCAGTGAAAGAAAGCCAGTGTGGGACTCCACCTCCACTGCTTTGTTATTGGACATATCGTTGATCTGTAACAGCCAATGAGAGGTGGTTCAAAAAAAGTTCAAAGAAACAGAAAGACTGGAATAGATTAATCTACATCATCTGAGTGAAACTTACTGTTTTAATGATGTTGCCTGTCCCGCGGGGTTGGTCTGTGATTGTGATCATGTCTCGAGGACCTAGCTCCAGTTGCTGCAGCTCTAATTTGAGTGGTCGTGTATCCTGGGGATCAACTGTCCACACACACTCCATTGGTTGTCCTGTTTGTGCAGGGGGAGTAAACGAACCATAAAACGCATCCAGGTATCCCCCACATACATCACCTACAGGTGGTTCAGGGCTAACATTGTCACATCCTTCCTCGTCAGAGCCAAGCTCATCACCCACGCCAAGGCATTCAACTCGTCCATTACAGCGCCACGATGCCGGAAGACAACGTTCACTGTAACATTCAAACTCGCCTGGAAAACAGGGACCTGAGTCTGGAAAGATTAATAAACCCTGTTAAAATCTTATCAAAAAGTTAACTTTCTGGATAAAGTCAGTGAGAGGGCAGGAAACATGAATGTTTTCCTTCAACGTGTTGCACTCTACCTTTAATATATGAAAGATGGAACCCTGTTACTGGGTAGAAATGAGGAAGGAAGTGGTGTGTCACTGTAACGTTTCCCCCTGACATCTCAAATGGTGCTGGAAGCTGGGAACCGCAGAATTTGGATGGAGAACCAGTGAGAGGAACCACGGACACCCATTCCCGCCCGCATCTCATATCAAACTGGGAAAAACTTCAAGAGAGATAGGTACATAACTAAAAAAGGGACTATTTACTGTGTAAGGATCAAAGCAATCTCTCATCTTGTTAACACCAAAAGCCATTTGTTAACCTATTGACAAATTTAGATGCACTCATCAGTGAGCTAACTTTCACATTTTGCATTCATAATCGTTCATAACTGTACAGTATCATGAAATACTGATGAAATATCACAAAATACAAAAGCTTTACTGGTTATACTTTATTTTAAGATGTCCTTGTTACAGTGTAATTATTAAGGCTGCCCCCTAATAGTCGACTAATCATTAATATATATATATGATATAATAATAATAATAATAATAATATAATTTTTGATTTTTTTTTTTACTAGTGGGTGAAGGGCACTATAGTTAATTTATGTAAGTGAGGACAGCAAAATAAACTGTGACATATTATACCCAAAAAAAGGTCATACAGTGGGCTACCAGTAAAAATTGAAAAAAAATTTATTTGACACTGAACTGAAATATCTAGTTCCAATTCAAATGGAAAACAAATATTTTCAGATTATGTAATCAAGGGGTTTTCAACGAGTCCTCTGGCCTCCTTGTACATACTGTATTAGATGTCTCCTTATAGGGGTTATGCGCAACAGACTTCTGTTTTCTTGCTTCCGGTTCACGGGTTTTGCATATGCCTCGTAAATATGAAGCTGATTTACTCAAAATGCCTTTAAAGTAGACTAAAGATGATCATAACCAATGTCCATCACATATGCAGACTGATATATAAAAGTTTTTCATTTTTATTAATTTCACTAACATATATATATATATATATATATATATATATATCGAATGAAACTTCCACAATAAAAGCAGCTAGCTCGCTTAACTGATTACCATCGATATCAACATTATTTATTCCGCCTATTACAACGTTCTTCGACAATTGAAGCGATGAGACCTGTTTTCCGGGTTTGGTCAGGTGACGTTCGACATATACCCTATTAAACATGTTACATGTTAATGAGATTATAAAGTGATGATTGAGTCCTTATTGATGAACCTAAAAAACACAACCACTGAAGGAAACATGGAAAACAAAAAGTCACATAGTAGTGTTTCTTTTAGTTGACCTCTTGACTTTACACTCATTTTTGGGCTGCTGTAATCATGTTTTCAAAGCTTTTTTTATTACAGCAAAGAACAGCCAAAATACTTCAACATCAGATTCTGTTAGTTATGTGTTCATGTTTGAATATGGTGTATAATGTTTTTTCTATGTTGAACTCAATTTAGTGCTCTTAAACAGTGTTGTGCTGATCAATTAATATGAAGAACTAAAAAATATCTCAAACACAGACATCAAGGATCACTGTATGAATCTCAAAAATGAGGACAATCAACAAACTAACCAGATAAACACTAATACTCAACATCACAAAACAATGAATGACTATCTATCATCACTTCATTATATCATTAACTTGTTAACATGTTCAATAAGGAGACATCTAAAACATTATGTGCAAGGAGGCCCGAAGATTCGAGTTGAAAACCCCTGATGTAATCTGTATGAAACGTGCATACAAGCGCATCCACTACTGCGGAGATGACTAGTCTTTTAAGACGAAAACTAAGAAAGCACTAGTTTATCAATACATGACTAAAATGTTAATGCAGACTCCTTACTGTTTTTCCCTAACACATTCATAATCATTACTTCTGCCTGTGTGCTGTGGCAAGCTTTATGTGTGCGCTTTATTAGGCTATGTAGGCAATTAAACTCATTATTATGATTTGACTACTAGTCCACCAGAAAAAAAAACTTTAGTTGAGGATAACCCTAGTATTTATACATTTAAAGACTAAGTAATATTAATAAATAACATGCATTTACTATAGAGTCATAATGTTTGGATAAAGGTTTGGTTTAGGGTTAACTGCTTGTAATTATGAGCAATTTACTGTTGTTACTGTAGGCAACACATGTACATGTAACATATATAACAAGAAAACAAAAAAGGTGCTACTGCTTTGATTTCTGGTGTATCAAAGATTACAAAAAATGAGTGATAAACTTTTGCCAGTACCTGATGATGACACGTTCCCCAGGTTTTGAGGTTATCAACCAACTGCAGTTAAGTGGATGGGAAGACCAGGCATGGTGGGCAGTGTTATGAATCTCTCCTTGTCTGGATTGTAGTACTTTGGGTGAATGATCACAATGACCTGAAACAGACAGTTAAAGACATATTTAAAATTATCACAATAAACAAGATATTGGATTTACTGGATAGTCCTTTGAGAACATACACTACCAGTCAGATGTTTTTGAAATAAGTTTTTTTTTTTAAAATAAGTCTCTTGTCAAGTATGCATTTATTTGAGCCATAGTACAGCAAAAACTGTAAAATATCAAAATATTATTACTGTTTAAAAATAACTTTTCTATTTGAATATGAAAATGTAATTTATGTAATGTCTTTAGTGTCACATGATCCTTCAGAAATCATTTCAATATGCTGATTTGCTGTTCAAGAAACATTTATTATTATTATCAATATTTAAAACAGTAGAGTGCATTTTTTTCAGGATTCTTTGACGAATAGAAAGATCTAAAAATCAGCCTTTATCTGAAATAAAAAGCTTCTGTAACATTATACACTATACCATTTAAAAGCTTGGAGTCAGCATATTTTTTTCATTTCTTTTTTTGGGAAAAAAGTTAAAGAAATTAATACTTTTAATTTGCAAGGATGCTTTAAATTGATCAAAAGTGATAAGAAAGATATTTGTAATGTTACAAAAGTTTTCTATTTCGGATAAATGCTGTTATTCGCGCTGAACTTTCTATTGTTCAAAGAAACTGTTTTAAACATGATAATAATAACAAATGTTTTTGAGTTGCAAATCAGAATATTAGAATGATTTCTGAAGGATCATGTGACTGGAGTAATGATGCTAAAAATTCAGTTTTGAAATCACAGGAATAAATTACATGTTGAAATATATCAAAATAGAAAGCAGTCATTTTAAATAGTAAAAATATTTCAAACTTTTACTGTTTTTGCTGTACTTTGGATCAAAATGCAGGCAGAAGCAGAAGAGACTTCCTTAAAAACCATTACAAATATTTTGACTGATAGTGTAGTTCAGAGCATTTAAATATATTAAAACAATCTAAAGACAGTACCGGAAAGAAATCCTAAGATGACAAGCAGGAAGTAAAGGCCAGTCACATTGGAAAAAAGAGCCATTGTCAACTGTCAATTGCACAGTGATGTACTATGCAATATTCAGTTTTTTCATTTGCATTAAATAATTGATGCAATACTATCACTCCTCTTAATGACTACTCTGGTCAGGAATGTTGTATTTTTAACTGGGGCACTGGGTGTGAAATAAAATGAGTGTTCAGACTGAAATATAAACAAAGAGATGTCAAGCTTTTACTTACCAGCACCGAAGACCAGCTCCAAAGTGCAAGGAACTGTCAGAACAAAACACAAAAGTTAATCAAAGAAAAGACAAGCATTGCTAAATGTTGTTTATTGCCAGTTATCACAATGTAAATACAATCAACCTTTTGTTCACCATAGGTAACCTTTGGTTAAAGAAGGGGTAGGGAACGTTGATCTTCGAGAGCCATGTCCCTGCAGATCTTAGTTCCAACCCTAATCAAACATACCTGAACAAGCTAATCAAGGTCTTCAGGATACAGGTTGGCATGTTTTTCTTCAGGGTTGAAACTAAAATCTGCAGGGACATGGCTCTCGAGGATCAATGTTCCCTACCCCTGGGTTAAAGCAAGGTCAATGTTTTGAGCTAACGTTACTTGAAAAGTCTGCCTCAGACATACAGTATATAATAATGCAATGTGTTCCACATTTGCTTCATACATACTCAAAGACAAAATTTTACCTGATAAAAACAAAAGACCTAAAACGCAAAAACTAATGGAAACAGACATTCTAACAAGCCAATGACTGTCGTGGTCTCATAAAACACAAATAAAAATACAATTTATAGAAAAAAATATGGTCGGTAGATCCATCAGCTCGCCACAATTACAGGCGCCATCGTCACCAAAGCGTCTTGCTGGAAGTGTTTAGCTGTGAAGACAAAAATAAACACAATAAACTACCATCATTTAGACAAAGAAAACACTGACAGCTG
The DNA here is from genome assembly GCA_033026305.1 of Cirrhinus molitorella. Lineage (NCBI taxonomy): Eukaryota > Metazoa > Chordata > Actinopteri > Cypriniformes > Cyprinidae > Cirrhinus > Cirrhinus molitorella. The sequence continues at coordinate 15,508,083 of CM065118.1, read as the reverse complement.
GAGCTCAATGCTTAGCTTGCCTTTGGTTTTGGTTTCCAAAAAAAAAATTCAATCTGAAACTAATTATTCAATCTAGACAACTGACAACATATGAGTTCGATATGAAAAAGTCCGTGACTTACTAACAAAAATGTGTTTAGAGAGGATGACTTCCTGTCTAGCTCTTTTCTCGACAGTGACGCAACTCGGTGTTAGGCAGAGTAGCGCTGTAATGTTTAGATATGAAACACTCAAACTATTCATTGACATGTCATACATACTGCCAAGAAATGTATATAATAGCATTGCTTTACGTTTAGACGTTTATACAGTAATAGGCCGGACGACCAGCGTCAAAACTGACAAATTGTTTCAAAAGTTTCGTTCCCGACTTCTAGCCAGCCTTTCTCACTCGCCTGATTTTAGCTAACGCTAGCGGGCTTCCTGCTACTTACTTTACTTCATAATAGGGCACTAGTAAGACCTTGTGCCACGATATAAACTATTCTAAATTACATTGTTTCTTTTTACGCGTAAATATTGTTTCATTACTTTATCTTTACCATACCTTTTTTCCTTCTCTCTTGTTGACATTCGTTCTCAGACACTTCCGTAAGTTCTGTTTCGTCTGTAGGAGACAATGCACCACCCATTTACGTTTCAGTGACGCTATGCACGCCGCTTTCTGCTTGTAATGTTGAGCTTTCAACACTAGATGTCATCATTTAGCGCTTTATTTTCACCATTGCCATTGGTTGCTGTTAAGTAGGCTACGCTAAAATTCTTAACATTGGTATTGTTTTTTTACGTACTACCATTTCAAAAGTTTCCACGCAGCTACTCATGCTTATTCCACATATTGTAATATATATAAAAAATAATATATTCAAAATATTCACAAGTATCATAAATATAATAAACAGTGTATTTGTGCATTCACTGAAAAAGTAGAATAGCTGAGGGCCAGAAGCCATAAGAGGTCAAATCAGTAGAATTGTCAACTGAATGTATTGTTGTTGTTGTTGTTGTTTATGATGATGATGATATTTATTTAAATGCTTGTTATATTATTTATTACTTTTATTGGTGTTATGCAGTTTTTTACATTTACATTTTTTTATTGTTTTAAGTAAAATGACTAGGTGTCCCAGTTTGCCAGTAAGAAGAACTGTGGTCTGTGCGTATTTGTTTTTGTTTAATTTTATTTATTTTTTTTATCTATTACAGTTTGTAAAAATACATTCATACATACACTGTTTTTGAACAGTAAGGTTTTTTGAAGAAGTCTCTTCTGCTCACCAAGCCTGCATTTATTTGATCCAAAGTATAGCAAAACAAATATATTTTATAGAAATATTTTACTATTTAGATATATTTTAAAATGTAATTTACTCCTGAGATTTCAAAGCTGATTTTTTAGCATCATTACTTCAATCACATGATCCTTCAGAAATTATTGTTCTGATTTGCTGCTCAAAAAAATAAATAAATAAAATATATATATATATATATGTATATATATTATTATTATTATTATGTTGAAAACAGCTGAGTATAATTTTTAAGGTTTATTTGATGAATAGAAAGTTCAGAAGAGCAGCATTTATCCGAAATTATTAATGAAAGTATTAATTTCTATCATCATCATCTCTTTATTTCAGACTCATAGGTCCATATCCACAAAAGTAACAAAAAATACAATACAAAAAAAAAAAAAAAAAAAAAACATATAACACCCCACAACATTAATTTAAAATACATACAAACACTCATTCCAATGCTTCCAATACCAGGAGGAGTACTTAATATCACTTAATGTAGGGCCACTTATAATGGTAAGAACCATTATAATTGAATTTCTTGAATTACTCAATCGATACTTAAAACCATACATATATTTCCTTAACAATGCATGGAAATTAGGAATATTATTATATACAAACGTCTGACTTGCACTCGTCCACCTTGGGAGTCTAAGCAAAATTCGCAGCGAATCGTTAAATGCCACTTGAAGCTTTTTCATTTTTGTTTTACTATAATTACACCACAAGTGTGCTGTATACATTGAAGTACAATAAGCTCTAAAAAGAGCTATTTTAACCTCTTCTGTACACATAGAAAATTTACGAATCAACATATTTGCTTGCCCATACAATTTACAACATTGACGCTGCACATCATCATTCAGATCATCTTTAATAATGTGACCCAAATATTTTATTTTATTCACCACATTTAGAACTTGATCACCTAAATAAAAAAAAGGAAAGTTTTGCTTAAGGTCCTCTTTGGCTTTAACAATCATAACCACACTCTTTTTACTATTAAATTTTATATCAAACTGCACGCCATAGCTTGAACATATACGAAGCAACTGTTGCAATCCTGCGCTACAAGGGGACAGAATAACTAGGTCGTCAGCATACATCAAATGATTTATAAGAAAATCCCCTATAACACATCCAGTTTTACAGTCATTCAACTTCAGTGAAAGATCATCCATGTACAAATTAAAAAGAAGAGGAGAAAGTATACTACCTTGACGGACCCCATTCATCATATAGAAAGGTGCTGATACAGTCCCACCCCATCTTACTCTCATTGATTGATGAATATACCAATAATGTAAGATCCTTATCAAGTAGAATGGGACCCCTCTGCCTTGCAATTTTAAAAACAGGCTAGTATGATTAATTCGATCAAATGCCTTAGAGGCATCTAAAAAACACAAAAATACTGTAGAATTTTGCTTATTATATTTACTAACCACTTCCTTTAAAGAATATATACACATATCAGTGCCATGATGCTTTTTAAATCCAAACTGGTTATCCGTAGTTATCAAATATTCTTGAAGCCTATCCATAAGGACACGCTCGAATACTTTTGAAATTATACTAGCCAATGCAATTGGCCTATAATTTTCTGTACTCGTTATTTTACCCGTTTTATCTTTAATTACAGGCACTAATATCACAGATAACATAGATTCTGGTAACACACCATGTATTAAAAATCCTGTAAAACACAAGGCAAGTAAAACAAAAAGTTTTTGACAAGCATACTTCAAATGTTCCGCAGTTATTTGATCAGGACCACATGATTTATTCAAAGCCAATATTTCAATTGCAAGCCTAACCTCAGCAGGTCTAATAATCACACCATCATTATATGGGGCATGGTTAACTTCATATTTCTCTCTTTTAACACAATTAAAAATATCCCCATAATAATTTCTCCACAAATGAGCAATATTCTCAGCCCCAACCACCCCGTCAATAGTAATTGGCAAGGGTACTTTACTATTGTTAAGAACCTTCACTTCTCTCCAAAATTCACTCACATTATTATGCTGAAGTTTCTTGGCCATTGAATTTGATCTCATGGTCGCCTCATTTTTTTTAATGAACCGAACAGCATATTTAAATTTAGCACTGGCCTGTTTTTTTTCTCTCATATTCTAGACCAAACCTAGCTTTACCTGTTGAAACACAATTTTTAAATGCTTCTCTAGCTTCCAAATGCAATTCAGATACATAATCATTCCAACCAGCCCTTAGATAATCATTTTTAACTTCCTTTTTACAATAAGGTCTGCTTGCATTGTTTAAACATCTCACTGTCTCATCATACATCATATATAAATCATGAATATGTTTAGGGTTCTTACAATTAACATCATTACACCTAATGGTATCAATAGACACACCTATGCCACTTAAACTCTTCTCAGTAGCAAATTGATATTGCAAAAGCTCATTTCCTGTCAGCTTTATCCAATCTAGCTTTCCACCAGGCTCATGATTCTCATAATTGCTCAATTCAGGTAAATTATCAACATTCAAAGTCATTAAAACAGGTATATGATTTGATATCACCATGTCATACAATATGTCAAGTTTTTCTAAACAATCATGTGCATCAGCTGTACATATACAATGGTCCAGCCAAGATGTTGTACCCCATGCTTCATTAATATAAGTATAGCTATCTTCTGGCATCAGAATTTGGCTTGAAAGCGTCAACTTATTATCTTTACAGAACCTGATTAAGTGTTGACCAAACAAAGATCTTTTATCTGATATATCAGCATTCATATCCCCTGCTATAAATACACATGTATGTTCACTTGCTTTTATAAAACAACACAGAAAAGCAAGTCTATTTATATATTCATCTTCCTTCTGACAACTGACTGGTAATTTATTTGTCGACAAAACTAATGTAAACCGGGTTAACTGTTAAAGTTTTTTTTAAATTTGATTGGTAGCGTATCTAAAACTTTTGTAAAAGTAAAAAAAAATCTCTTTAAACGTTTTAGATACACTACCAGTTAAATGTAAAAGAAAATAAATAATAATAATAATAAGAAGAAGAAGAAGAAGAAGAAGAAATCATAAGAAATAATAGTAAATCTTTTCATTAGGCTAACCATCAGAGACAGAATAGTCCTACATGACAGTCGTCGAGTAGATGCTCGTATCCTACACTGACCGAAATTCGTTTAAAAAGTCAACCTCTGCCTGAAGCGATTGAATAATTCGCACACTGGGAAAAATGCACATCTGCACGGTCGATTTTCTTTAACTCCTCCCAGTTAGATGCTCTGTAGTTCGGGCAGATGACCACAGGGGACGTAAGAAACAACCACGTCTCCAATCTGACACTGAAGCCGCCTGTGGAGAGAGAGAAAGATCAGCGGAGGACAAAAGAAAACGCAAGATGAGAATATAGCGCAAAGCTAAGATATTTCACCGCTGAAAATAGTTGTCTCTTTGGGGTCCAGTTTTTACTTTTGGAAAACTTTTCATTAATAATGATTATACATACTTTATAGGTTAGTCGTAAATCAGTTTTAATTCTTTTTGAACTTCGAAAAAACTAACAAGTTTCGTAAGTTTTAAGGGGAAAAAATCACAGTTGGAATGGTCTAATTCAGGACAATCTGCTGGGAAAAACTTAGAGGACAAAACTTTAGGAACGGAGGCTAGAGCATTTTTGTGTCCCGAGGTCAGTACTCTCGCACACTAAGGAATGTTACCGAAACTCAAGTCGTTACCGCGGTTGCTGCCGCTCGCCCTCGCCAGCGTATTTCTGGTGCAAAGCGGGAGCAGTGACAAAGAAGTCAGACCAGAGGTAACACAACTTGCATTGCATTGTGTTTATGTGTGTGTGTGTGTGTGTGTGTGTGTGTGTGTGTGTGTGTCTTTCTTTCCACTGTCTGTCTGTCAAGCCTGCATTGTTGGATACAGATGCACTCAGATGTTTCCTCATGTCAGGATTTCCTTCATGAAGTGTCTTCATGTACCTCATAATTTACTGTTCACAATACAGATGAGAACAGTAAAGCGTTATGTCTTTTCAGACCCATAACTATCAGGTTAAAACAAAACAGGAGTGAGTCAGAGGCTCCAGGACTCCTATTTAGCTAGAGAGGGTTAGTTATTAAACTGGCGCAGGTCTAGTTTTGTGGCGTCTTTCCTGCATCTTGAAAAATGTGACTAAAAGATAGATATATTAGTAGATATATCAGTTTGTTTATACACCCAGAGGCATCCTAATGCCTACTTCAGAAATAGGCCTACATGTCTGGTAGACACATAACTGTGAGTGGGAGAGAACGATCGACTGTTTTTCAGGACGTTTTGGCTTCTCTGTCACAGATGCAGGCCAGGAAATCTTAATGGCCTAAAATAAAGAAAACAAGATCAGAGCGAGGATTTAAGACATTTTAATAACCGTCTCTAGTCGTATCCCTTCATTCCTTACTCTCACACTCCTTCACATTTCTAAGATGGTTGAGAGATGTACTCAAGGATAGTGTGGAAAAAATTCAGCTCTGCAGATTCCACCAAAGTTTTCAAAGATGATAACAGTCTCCTGATGTGAGAGTCGTGTGATCAAAGACAAAGGTCACACAAAAGGGTAAATCACAGATGCCAAGTGCATGTGAAACTGCTGTTACTCTTCAGACTTTTTTGGTTCAACTTTATTACTATATTTATTACTATGCTTTAACCACATATAGGTTTTTTGTGACTTGTGGAAACTATTTTTCTCAATATTTTTTTTTCAGGAGTTCTGAGCAAATTAACCAAATTTTTAAACTAAATTTTCCAGGGTTTATTAATCCCTCAGACAACAGCTATGCACTTTTGCTGTTGTTACAGGTGCTGTTCTTTTGAATACTGTACTAAAAAAAAAAGAGAGTAAGAAAGAAAGAAATTCATGCATATTCCTTATGGAAAACAGCTGGGTATTGCCCCCCTCTCCAGACCATAGACGAGAGATGATGTATTTGTTTAAGTAGTATTACAGATGCAAAGCATCTGCTGAAACGCTGTTGAATCTTTCTGACCTTCATTAGTTGAAGCTTAAATATGGATGAAATGTTTCATGTCATTTGCAGTTTAGAGATGTTCAAACACAAAAGCTCAAACACCAAAATCTCTCTTTTTAATTTGTTGTATTTCCATGGAAAAATTATGTGGTTCTGCAGTATATCAATATGTAAATTAAACATGGATGATAGTTTGCTAATTGGTAGCAAACTTTGCAGTGTTCTCAGATTAATAGCAATTGAGAGACATTGAAGTTTGCATGATTTTTGTATTGTCTTATACTGGAGGTCAGAAATTTTACCCTGTATTAATATTAGTTCATTTGCTCAGTTAAATGGGTCAGTGATCTGATCCTCCACGTGAAGATGCAGAGTGAGACGTGGGCACTAATGTCTAAATTTTCAGTTTTTTCCATTGGCACAGACAAGGAGGAACGACTGACTCAGTTCTTCTGTCGTGCATTCAGACTCACCTCTGGCCTCCTTTTTTTCTTCTTCTTCTTCCTTTTCTTCTACCCTTTGTTTTTAGATTTCTAACTTTCTTTTAGAGTCTCGCTAAGGTTTTGTTTTTGTCTTTCTTCAGTTATAGTTTGCTCTTTTCTTTCCCTCTCTAATACCTTAAGAGCAGCAGATCAGCTGTTAAAATCATAAGCGCAGCTTTTTCCCCCCTTAGCATGGAAAGTTTGACAGCAATATTTTCTGCAGAGAAACTATAAGAATCAGAGCTCAGGATAGTTGTGGGCTGTGCACTGTGTGTGTGTGTGTTTTAGTGTAGTGTTAAAACTGCACACAGCCTACCAGCAAAACAACATGTTCCTCTTCCCAACATGGAATGTGTTTTCTATGTTGCGACACCATAAAATGATGAAGTTGTTTTTCAGAAATAGCCATCTCAGGAAGTAGCTACCTAATCATACTGACTCCCATTTATATTTTTCATGCTGTTGCATATGTTAGCCTCGCTGGCGTGTGCGGCAGTGACACCATAGCGTGTGATTACACTTAACCCCAAATCTTCTGAACCTGCCAGTCACTATCATGTGAGAGTTAATGGTTGCTGTTGAAGTCTGTTCCCAGATCTGTATATGATGGCAGTGTCTGGCTTGATTATTACATAAAGCTTTCCCAGACTTAGTAAACTCAATAAAGGCTACCTGTCTGCATGGTAATAGCTGACGCATGGCCACACAGTGACTCGCTCTTCCTCAGTCAGGGCAATGGCAGAGGGGTTCTAAATAGAACCTTTGACGTCCACCACTGGGAGTTCCAGGCCAGCGGAGCATGCTGGGATTGCTGGCAGCATTAAGAGAAGACCTGAGGCTTTTCGGGAGGGAGAAGAGTGGCCTTCAGAGGGAGTAAGAGTGAGAGAGGGAAACGTTTTCATCCTCATGAGTTAGAGTGTTTTTACAAAAATGGGGTGCGTCACCACAGCAGAGCCACCACACACAGAAAGCACTCATACAGAAAGGAGGAATTAAATGACAGGCTGAGAGAAAGAAAAACTGGGAAAAGGGTGACCAGGTTAACACTACACTATGGTGTTATCTTGATCTGTACTCGAACGATATGGCCTGTCTTGACAAGTCCCATTGAAAAATCTACAATTTGAAAGAACCTGTGTTGAAGCACTCATTGAGTGAATTTGCTCCTTAATCACTGTAGTACTTGTATGCTAACATACAGGTTTTTGAAGATGTGTCAATTATAGGAGTAAATGGCATATAACTGAGCCATATACACTGTAAAAAGGGTTCCCTCAACTATTGTCTAAGTAACAATACTTTGTCAGTTTGAATATGTCCATGAAAATGCAAAATGTCTCATTCCCCTGTTGAAAAAAACAGCATATGCTGGTTAGGTATGTTTTGAAGCATGGCAGCTGGTTATAAGCTGGTTATGAGCTGGTCCTGAGCAGGAGCTACTTGCCAGCTCAGGACCAGCTCAAAACTGAACAAACCAGCTGTTATGCTTTAAAACATACCTAATCAGCATATGTTGTTTTTTCAGTAGGGTCAGCCAGTAAATTTATTAAGTCAACTACAGATTTCTTTTTCTACAAATGTTCAGTTAATAACAATAAACTGAAATTACAATAAATTGATCTATCATTTTGGTAGCAATTTATTCACACAGTTTTATAGGACAGTTAATATGTGAAGTGAACTATGCTGTCTTTGTTTCTGAAAGTGCATAAGAAATCTGTAATATATGAAGAGTTCAGATGCAAAACCCCCTAAAAGCAATCTAGGTCAAAAATGAGATAATAATACTGAATGAATGCTCTAGAGTCTCGACACGTTATACATCCATCAAATACTTTTACCTCAAACTCGCATAAATCCCAACCTCAGCCCAAACAGAAGTACCAGCACTTAGGTAGAAACCTATACATCAGAGACTGATAAAAATGCATTTTTTTTAAAGAAAGTCATCAGATGGATTTAGAGGCTTTTGCATCTGAACTCTTCATATAATTTTTTAGAAAGTCGTAAACAGACCTCAACACTTGAAAGCTGACAACATTTCAGGCTATTCTGTCGGTCTAACATGAGTTTTTATGTAATTTCAAGTGATTCACATTTCTCAGTATTTCAAGTATACTTTCATACTGAAAGTATGTAGTTCCTTTTAGTTCTGTTTTCAGTGTAGCTTTAGGAACATAATCATACCTTCATTTTCAACTATTGTAAATCATAGTGGCTGTATTTGCATAAATACAGCCACTATGTTAAGACTGTGTCTTAAAAACTAGTTTAACCAACTACCAGTTAGCCAAGGGGTAACCAGTCTTACTTTTCAATTCAGATTAGAGCAGTCTACTTTTTTGTAACTGATTTTAAGAAGTTATGACCAGTCAAAAACTTTTTAAGACTAGTCTAAGCAGTTTGTGCAACTGGCCCCTGGACTGTTCCTCTGCCATTATGCTCTTTCTTCTTTTTCTTATTTCTCTCTGTAGCAGATTAAGATAATGCTTTCTAAGAAGACAGACAGAAAGAAAGAAAGAAAGAAAGAAAGAAAGAAAGAAAGAAAGAAAGAGAAAGAAGAAAGGGAGGCAGTCTGAGGTCACAAGGATTACTGAAAAACTGCTTGTAATTTTTGCTGACACTCTTTGTGGTTGGAATGGAGACACTGGCTGTCTGATCCTTAAAATGAGACATTTACCACTTAGTCTAAGAGACAGTCACTCCTAAACATGTGGCCTTTGTGTTAACAGCCCAGATAAGCCCATTAGGTTACAACTACCCTATACTATAATCAGGGCCGTAACTATATATGTGAAGGGAACACATCCCTTAAGTATACAGAATAACAGATTGTGGGTTTTTCAATAACTAATTTTTATTTAGTTCGTTTTTTTTTCTTTCTTTCTTTTTACATTTGATCATTTTGTTTCTTTACATTCTACTTTATAAAAAAGTTTATAATCCAAACATGTTTCTTTGAGTGTAAGTTTACAAGCAGAGCTTAAAAAACACATAAAGTTCTTTGAAGCTACATAATTACATTACCATCGCAGTTTGTCTAGCTGTACATTGTGAGATATATTTAGATTTTATTGGTTTCATTCTTTGTTAATGTTCTCTTTTTTTCTCATGTTATGTTCTCAGTATTTATTTCTGTAAGTCAGAAAGAATGAGAACAGAGGAACTGTTTTATTTCAAAGTCAGTCTGGTCTGTCTTTGCTCATTTGTGGGTAACCCTAATCTTACTCTTAAAAAGCATTTAGCATTTAAAAAAAAACATTCTTACAGACATTTATGAATGATTAATTTCAAATTGGTTGTTGGGTTTAGCTAGCTTCTGAAGGCAATTTAGTCCTTATATAAGTGGAAATTGAATATAATTTATTAGAAAACGTAAAAAAAAAAAACAGATATACCTGTATGGTATATGTATTATTTTACATACATTCATACATACAGTATATCAGATAATATGCAGGTAAATATTCTTTGAAACCAAGATAGACTCAGATTTAGTAAAATTCTGGTGACATTTCTTCAGCAAATATACCCCTATAATTACAACTAGGTTGGAAACACACACATACGTACGTCCTTAAAGTTAAATTAGGGTCATAAAGTCTCAGACGCACAGTTACTCACAGTTACAAAACACACTCCACAGTAAAAGCCTTTAAGATTCTGGAACGTCCACACACACACTCTCTTACCCACAAAAGTTTAACCAGGTCATAAGCACACACTAACACACATCTTTGTGTTTACACTGTGGTCCGTCACTGATGTTTGTAGACTTTGGCAGGTTTATGTACAATTAAATTTGATAAATTCAGACAGCATGTCATGTGGATTTGATGCTGCACTGAGACATTTGGAACAGTGAGTACACTTCAAAACATTCAGCCCGACCTTTTATTCACTGAAGTCACCTTAAAAGCCATGACAGCAGTGACACCTGTGCTATTTCATACTTTGACAGAAGTGATGTTTTCCAGAGAAACTTTTTTTTTGTAGGTCTGTGCACTATGCCACTTCGTTGTTGAGTTTGGTTCTTTACATTGATGGAAGGGGTGTTGTAGGTCGATATGCATTTGTGCTAATGTGACATTCGTTTTCTCAGGCATGGCTCCAGCAGTATGGGTATCTTCCTCCTGGCGATGTTCGGGCTCAGGCAATCCGCTCTCCTAAATCTATCATCACCGCTATATCCGCAATGCAGAAGTTCTATGGCCTCACTGTCACTGGAAGTATGGATCCAGCTACACTCTCGTAAGTTTTGCCCACATCTCTAATTTGATAGTTATAACCATTTAATGATAATGTGCACTATTTAAAGTTGAGGTTAAACGTTTACATCCCCCTTCAGAATCGGCAAAATGTTAATTATTTTACCAAAATAAAAGAGATCATACAAAATGCATGTTATAGTTAATTTAGTACTGACCTGAATAAGATATTTCACATAAAAGATGTTTACATATAGTCCACAAGAGAAAATAATAGTTAAATTTATACCAATGACCCCGTTCAAAAGTTTGATTCTTAATACTATGTTGTTGCCTGAATGATGAGCTGTTTTTTGTTTGTTTGTTTGTTTGTTTAGGGATAGTTCCTCAAAAAATCCTTCAGGTCCCACAAATTCTTTGGTTTTCCAGCATTTGTGTGTATTTAAACCCTTTTCAGCAATGACTGTATGATTTTGAGGTCCATCTTTTCACAGTGAGGACAACTGAGGGACTCATATGCAACTATTACAGATAGCTCAAATGCTCACAGATGCTCCAGAAGGAAAAATCATGAATTAAGAGCCAGGGAGTGAAAACTTCTGAACAGAATGAAGATGTGTATATTTTGCCTAAATATCATATTTTTTCATTTTATTGTTGCCCTTCAGAGGCTACAGAGGATAGTTACATGTTTCCCAGACAAAATAAGTTAAATTTAACCTGATCTTCAAACTGAAAAAAAGTTTTCATCCTGTGGCTCTTGCAATGTGTTTCCTTCTGGAGCATCAGTGAGCATTTGAACCTTCTGTAATAGTTGCATATGAGTCCCTTAGATATCCAAAGTGTGAAAAGATGGATCTCAAAATCATACGGTCATTGTTGGAAAGAGTTAAAATACACAAAAATGCTGGAAAACCAAAGAATTTGTGGGACCTGAAAGATTTTTCTGAAGAACAGCAGACAGTTTAACTGTTCAGGACAAACAAATGACTCATAAACAAGCTTTTGTGTTTACCAAATGTGTATGCATGTGTGTTGATCATTGTTTAGATGTATATTTTACTTTTAAACATCTGATTTGCACACATTATTGAGTGACTTTATGTCTTGCTTTAACATTATGCTGTCAGGGCCATGAAGCGGCCAAGGTGTGGAGTTCCAGATAAATTTGGCTCTGAACTGAAGAGCAACCTACGAAAGAAGCGCTATGTCATCCAGGGCCTAAAATGGGACAAAAAAGAAATCTCTTTCAGGTATGGAACTGTTATTGACAAACTAAGGAACATTAATGTAACATTAAATGCATAGAAAACTGTGGCCCTCTATGTACCCATAAGACTTCAGATAGTATCCGGATATGCCTTAGCTACACATTGCATTCTAATCCAAATTTAAAAACTTATTTAAATAAGACATATTTAAAAAAGAATTTCCAGTTTCTACACTTCCTTCCTGAAAGATACAAATAAGCACAAATGTTTCCTTTTCTCAGTATCCAGAACTACACTCCTAAAGTTGGCGAACAAGCCACACACGAGGCCATCAGGAAGGCCTTCAAGGTCTGGGAAGCTGTGACACCGCTCAAGTTTCGTGAAATCCCATACAGTCAAATCAATGGCAAGGTGGAAAAGTTTGCAGATATCATGCTTTACTTCGCGGAAGGCTTTCATGGAGACAGCACTCCATTTGACGGCGAGGGAGGTTTCCTGGCCCACGCATACTTCCCTGGTCATGGTATAGGAGGTGATACCCATTTTGACGCAGCAGAGCCTTGGACAACAGGCAACGTTGACCAGGGAGGTGAGTGAAGAATAAGAAAGAAAACAATGTGTTGAAAAATGCTGAGAAAACTACAGACGGGACAAACTCAGAATGTACATTCGGTGATATTTTATATTTAGAGTATCATCTGTCTCTCTTTCAGGTAATGATGTGTTCCTGGTGGCAGTGCATGAATTAGGTCATGCTCTTGGTTTGGAACACTCTGGCGATCCCTCTGCCATCATGGCTCCGTTTTACCAGTGGATGGACACTGAGAACTTTGTGCTGCCTGATGATGACAGACGGGGGATCCAGCAAATATATGGTAGCCAGTTACATTGCATAAATGCATTCAGTTACACTTATTTATTATTATGTTCATTTTACAAGTCGTTTAGGAAAATATGTGAAAGTGTCAATTAATTCAAAAGGCTAGCTATCATAAAAATAATGAATAAGATAAGAATAAAACATAAGATCAAATAATTATAAAAATCATGTGGCAGAATGTTTCATATTTAAACAGTGATATTACAAATGCATAAAATAAATATTACAATATCTGTTGATATCTGTTTGTCTTTGATCTGTTCAATTTATAGATATTAATTGGCAAAAATGTTTAATTAAAATAATGCATTATTCAAATTATGCTAGTGTATTTTTAGAATAACTGCAAATAATCTACTGAAATCAGTACTCTCCAGTAGTATTTTATATATTTTTTTATATTTCATATTTTTCATTTGAACTTTATTTACAGGTTTTTTGAATTATTTTAGTATATCAAGTTAAAGCAGAAAAGTTAAATGTCGCTTTGGCAACTAACTAATAGATAATTTTTAGCATTTTTTATTTAAGTTTATTTCATTTTATTTAGCATTTATTATATACACTACCGGTCAAAAGTTTTTGAAAAGGAAGATTTTAATGTTTTTTAAAGAAGTTTCTTCTGCTCACCAAGCCTGCATTTATTTGATCTAAAAGTACAGCAAAAACAGTAAAATAATGAAATATTTTTTTTCTATTTGAAAATGTAATGTTTTCCTGTGATTAAAAAACCTGCATTTTTAGCATCATTACTCCAGTCACATGATCCTTCAGAAAAATATAGATTAAAATATATTCAAAACAGTTGTTTTAATAAAAGTATTTCAAAATCTTAGTGTTTTTGTGGTACTTTGGATCAAATAATGCAGGCTTGGTGAGCAGAAGAAAACTTTGACTGGTAGTGTAAGTAATTACTTTTTATTATATTAGTTTTAGTTAACTCTAATAACCCTGATGCTCACCTGTGTGTCTTTCAACAGGTGCTGGATCTGATAAGGTGCCCCAGCCTCCGGCACCCCGGCCCCCCACTCGCAGGCCAGATCCGCCTTCCTTTGGCCCAGACATATGTGAGGGGCACTTCGACACCATTACTTTTCTCCGGGGAGAGATGTTTGTCTTTAAGGTAAACTGAATGAGCCAAAGTATGGCTCGACTAAAATTAAGGATTATTTGTGTGTACATGCCATGAACTTTGTGTGTTTTTAATATTTACACCCTCTTTACTTAACAGGAAAAGTGGTTCTGGAGAGTTCGTAATGGTAAACCTCAGCAGGGGTATCCCATGCCCATTGGACACTTCTGGAAGGGACTGGTCCCCTCAATCAACACAGCATATGAACGCTCTGATGGAAAGTTTGTTTTCTTCAAAGGTGCGTTCTTCTTCTATGTTTTTTTCACCTCTAGTTTTAATAGGTGTCACAAATTGTGCAATAATGCATGTTTGTCTGTCTTCTCTTTAGGTGATAAGTACTGGGTTTTCAATGAAGCCAAAATGGAGGAAGGTTATCCAAAAACTTTCAAGGAGCTTGGCACAGGCCTTCCAAGAGACAAGCTGGATGCCGCTGTTTTCTACACCCCCACCGGCAACACCTACTTTTTTAGAGGAACCAAGTACGTTTTCAGTGTTACTCACCATGCCTTATTCAGCGCCTAGTCATAAATCCAATGATTTTGCGTCATGTGGTGAAAAATTCTTCCTCTTCATTTTTTGCGAACTTCTGCATTTTGTCATTCATGGCTTTTCTGTTTGTCTAGGTATTACCGTTTCAATGAGAATAGCAGATCTGTGGATTCAGATTACCCCAAACCCATCAGTGTATGGCAAGGAGTACCAGATAATATCAGAGGGGCCTTCATGAGTGAAGATGGAGGTACAGGAGCATTTGGTCTTGTGTTTTTTCCTGTGTGCTCTTCACTGTCCACTCAGTATGATTTTTTAATGCTGAAACTGACTTTATAGCAATCATTACTCCAGTCTTCAGTGTCACAAATTTTGATTGATTGATTGACATGATTAATATTCTGATTTGGTGCTAAGTAAACAGGATTTCAGAAGAATTTCAAATTCAAAATAATTTTAGGATTTTTGATGAAGAGAAGGTTCAAAAGAACAGTCTTTATTTGAAATAGAACTCTTTTGTAACTTTATGAATATCTTTACTGTCACATTTGATCAGTTTAAAGGAACACTCCGCTTTTTTTTTGAAAATAGGCTCATTTTCCAACTCCCCTAGAGTTAAACAGATGAGTTTTACCAATTTCGAATCCATTCAGCTGATCTCCAGGTCAGGCGTTAGCACTTTTTCGCATTGCTTAGCATTAATCATCATTAATATCATTGCACCTGCTGCACCCATGGTATGGCAGCAAAGTTCCTTAATTATTATGCCTGAATGAGAGTAGAGTTCCTATCCATATCAGCCTAGAAAAGCACAACTTTTTACTTTCTGTCGGTCTTACATGATATAATTACAGAAGAGTCAAGTTTTACTCTTTTTTACTCATCTTGCTCTTTTTTGGGCAAGATGCTAACGGTCTAATCAGATGCAATGATTTATGCTAAGCTATGCTAAAAGTGCTACTGCCAGACCAGAGATCAACTGAATGGATTTGAAAATGGTAAAACTCATCTGTTTAACTCTAGAGGAGTTGGAAAATGAGCCTATTTACAAAAAAAAGTGGAGTGTTCCTTTAACTGCATCCTTGCTAAATAAAGGTATTAATTCTTAAAAAAAAAAAGAAAAAAAAATCTTATTGACCCCAAACTTTTGAGCTGTGAAGAACTTTTTTTAGAGATTTCGAAATTTACTAAATCTACTTTTCCCCCACTTTTTCAGCCCACACTTATTTCTACAAAGCCAATAAGTACTGGAAGTTTAACAACCAGCAGCTGAAGGTGGAGCCCGGCTACCCCAAATCGGTGCTGACTGACTGGATGGGCTGTGAAGGAGAGGAGCCCAAGAAGAGGATCAGCACAGATGAGGAAGTGCTCATCATTGAGATGGATGATTCAGAGGGCAGAGGCATGGGAGGAGCCGCAACTATCGTCATCCCTCTCTTTCTTTTGGCCTGTGTGCTCGTCACTTTGGGGGCTCTGCTGTTTTTCCGGCGCTACGGCACCCCTCGACGCCTCCTCTACTGTCACCGCTCTCTGCTCGATAAGGTTTAGAGATGAACACGAAAGGCACGGGAAGAGACGAGAAAGAGGGATACGAGTGGATGGCATTTGAAAGGATGTTGAATGGGAGAAATTTGATTAGGATGGAGTGAATATGAATGTCAGACAGTAAAGATTGGTTTACAGGTCTGCAAGCAGGGAGAGATGAAAAAGGTGAAGGATGTGTATTGTATGTTTTTTCTATTTACATGTACTTCTCAGCCATTAATTAAAAAAATCCAAAATGGAGTGGGAGATAAGAGAGACAGACACGAGCCCCCCTCCAGCTCTTACATGGTTACGGTTTATCAGTGAAATGCACTTTTCAGTCTTCTTTTCAGTATATAGTCCCTCCTTTATCCTCTCTGAAAATCTCCCTCCCCAGATCCAAACTCGACTCCAGCCGGGCGGCTGTTTGATTGACATGTTCTATATTATAAATGATCTCACTTTGACGTATTTCATTATCTCAGATTTTGCTTTTTTACATTGCTGATCCAAGGAAAACCTCCTGCATCCCATTTACATGCCTTTGCCATTGAATTAATAGTATGGAAGGACTACCATAATTGACCTTCCTTGCACCTTTTATTCACCAAAGATATTTGCACAAAGTATGGCTCGACTATAGAGACCTGCTGTACGTGAAAGGTCAAAGGTTACAGGTCAGAGTTCAGGGAGAGAGAAGCCGAGCAGCTTCTGGAGTAGGCCAGTTTTAAATACACCTATAGAGCAGAGCTGTCCATCTGTTTCAACTCAAAATACTATTGTTATTGTAATGTGTTTGGTACATTTTACTATGATTAATTATGTCAGTAATGATCGGCGTTGTTATTATAACTATGGTTATTGTTATTATTGTTCTCCATGTGTAGTCTTACCTGTTTTAAATTGTCATTTCAAGTCCTGCTGGACACAGGCAGAATGTGACTTATTTCAAATTAGCTTCTGGTCTTTTAATGTCAGGTTTAAGGGCGGAAAAATCAGGTTTCTATAATAGATGAGGCTGGAGGTGACGACATTTTCTTGCTCTCCACCTTGCAGAAACAAATAAAGAATTATTTATGAACAGTAATGGTGCTATGGGTTTTCTCACTGCATACATCAGTATTAGACATTTCTGAAGTAGTTTTAACAATGATAATGGTAATGATATTTATAATGATAATGATATAGTGTAAATGTAAAGGAATTACATTTTTGCCTGTTTCATACTTTTTGTACTTGGAAATGAAAATGAAATAAAGTTCCTTTTTTTAACATTATTCTCTCTTTCCTGGACCTTAAAAATAAATTCCTCACATGCCTACCAAATCTACTCGCACACACTTTTTTCTTTTGTCTTTAACTGCGTTGCTGCTGAAATTTCTACATATACACTACCGGTCAAAAGTTTCTGAACAGTACGATTGTTAATGTTTTCTGCTCACAAGTCTCTTCTGCTCGCCAAGGCTGCATTTATTTGATCCAAAGTACAGCAAAAACAGTAACATTTCAAAATACTTTTGTTTTATATTTTTTAAAATGTAATTTATTCCTGTGATTTCAAAGCTGAATTTTTAGCATCATTACTCCAGTCACATGATCCTTCAGAAATCATTTTACTATTCTGATTTGCTGCTCTAAAACATGTATTATTATTATTATTATTATTATTATTATTATGTTGAAAACTTTGATGAATAGAAAGTTCTGAAGAACAGCATTTAACTGAAATTTCAAAGCATCCTTGCTAAATAAAAGTATAAAAAAAATTATACTTTCTCCAAGCTTTTGAATGGTATAGTGTATGTTACACAACCGTCTTGATTTCAGATAAATGAATGATTTTTGAAGGATCACATGACACTTAAGACTGGAGTAATAATGCTGAAAATGTAACTTTTATCACAGGAATAAATGACATTTTAAAATTAAAATTATACATTGAAAAATATTCAAATAGAAAGCAGTTATTTTAAATAGTAAATGCATTTCACAATATTACTGCTTTTGCTGTACGTTGGATCAAATGATCAAAAATGCAAACTTGGTGAGCAGAAGAGACTTTAATGTTTGAATGTTTTTCTTTAAAAACAATAATCTTAAAAACTTCTGACTGGTAGTGTAAGCTGTTTTGAGAAAGTTTAGGGTTAAAGTTGTAATTTTTGCATTAACATCATAATCAACATTAAAGATAAGATATTCCTTACATACAGCAGCTTAATGGACAAATACGTAAAAAAAAAGTGTCCTGAAGAACATGTTTATGTGAACCTACTTTCTTTAACTTTCTTACACCACACATCTGTCATTGCTAGTTCAAGCAATGATGGCCTTAACCTTTTCTGAGACGTTACTGGAATAGCAAGGGGTTTTTATGCACTAGTTTAATAGCTAATATTTAGTAACTTACATTTTTAGACACAATATCTGCATTCCATTCGGAAGGGCTCATCCCTATGCCCTAATTCTTTCAAAGTGTTTATCCTCCAGAGTGAGAGCTTTGAATGGTTGAAGGGTGTAGGGGACCAAACAACTGTTTCCTAAAGTGCCCTTCTGCGTCATCAGAGCGACACGCGTCATAATCTGAAAATCCAAAGGTTCCTCCATTGACTTTGTATTGCGGGAAGCTGCCTTCTTGTCATTTCTGACTTATAACAAAAAACAGAAAAATTTTGTCTAAAAGCTGCTATGTGACAAAGTGTACACTATACAAGCTAAAAAAACATTAGCTGTCGACCCCAAAAAAACGAACGTTTAAGGACACAAATAGTTGTAGATGTCAGGGAATTTCATGATGGGCCATTCATTTGGATCATTTCTCCAACAAACGGAAGGTAAGGAAAAGGAGCACTGACAAAGATCAATAAAATTTAGTTTCTCAATATATCTCCTCATTTCAGGTTTACATAGGAAATAGTCCTTTGACATGGTTCAAAATAATAGGCTTGTTTGAGATGCGACTGGCCTTGCCTGAAATATACGCGAGAGTAGGCGGCTGCAGTCAGGGGAGGAGTGAAATAAGTTCAGTCAAAACGGACAGATTTGAGCTCTGGAAGCGGAACAGATACCAACGAGATCAAAGGCAGATGTCGCGTCATTACACACACGTGCTGTGTTGCTGATAAACATGATATAATTTCAATTCTGTTGTTTTTATATGAAAATCAATATGATGAACAAGACACTCAAAGTGCTTGCTATTTATTTCCATACGAAAGACGTATGTATCATCAATTTTTACTTCAATACAAACGTGTATTTTAGATTTTTATAGAAATATTGCAACAATCACATATTTTACACAGAGATCGCATTGCTATAGTGTTTGGGAATATTCATAAATAATCCAAACAGATAACCACATAATATTAGATTAAAAATAAAACATTATAGAAAAGAACGGCAACATCACAGTTGTCTGAACCAATGAGCATTAAGCTGTGTCCTCAGCCAGTCGTTTCCCATCGTGCTTTTGGGTCCTCGCAGTCGGTAGAGAGCTACTGCGCTCGACTGCTCAATCTGACACAGCCGACTCGCCGTCGCAAGAGTTTTTGGCACACATCAGCAACACATCAGAGCAAGGCGGACGTAACTCGGACACATTTCTAACCGGCATGCATCTCGCACTGGTCACCGGTGATCGGTTCTGCACAGATTTTGCTCACCTCAAACGAGCCTATTGAATGTTTACTGTCGTCGATTAAGTTTCCCGCCAGTGGGCGTAGTTCTGTAGTAATATGACATGTTGCACTCTACTTTTGTGTCTCTAAACCAAGCGGCAACCTCCCGCTCTCGCTCTTGAAACAATACGGAAGTGACTGAAGCTGCAGTTCATCGGCTCCCTCCAAAAGGGAGCAAATCCCCATAGACCAAGGGTGTCAAACTCAATTCCTGGAGGGCCAGAGCCCTGCAGAGTTTAGATGTAACCCTAATTAAACACACCTGATCCAACTAATTAGGTCCTTAAGACTTAATTGAAAACTGCATGGTTTGCAGATTATGATGTGTGTCGTTCTGTCTCTATATGGGAGGCACCGTCGAACGCTCTTGATTGCAGTGTTGCCAAGTCCACAGTTTTCCCGCGGAATTGGGCTACTTTTACACTGTTACCGCGGGTAGTTTTTGATGTCTGCAGGTTGAAGCGACCCGAATAATAATTTACCAGGGGAACCCCAATAAAAAAACAAAACAAAACATATATTTTATCCCCCAGAACACAATTTTTTAACGGGGGACCCCCTCAAAACGTGATTGGGCTAGTTTTGGGCTAGTTTCAAGTAGCAGTTGGGTGAGTTTTGGTGTAAGAACCTGGCAACCCTGCTCCATTGATTTTGTATTGCGGGAAGCAACCTCCTTGTCATTTCTGACTTATGACATAAAACAGAACAATGTCTAAAAGCTGCTATGTGACAAGGTGTACAGTAAACAAGCTAAAAAACACAGAACTACGTTTATATAAGCTGTCAACCCCAAAAAACGAGCGTTTAAGGGCACAGAAGTAGATGGATGTCAGTGGAGGAGGGGCTTCACTATACTGAATTAACAGGTTTTTTTTGTTTGTTTGTTTTTTTGAGGAAAAGGCTTATTATTTATTGAATCGACAGCCAATGCCCTGTTGAAAAAAAAAACAGCATATATGATGCTGGGGTCCTGGTTTTAGCTGGTTTAAGCTCGTCCTTAAGCTCGTGTTTTTTTTCAACAGGGTTGGCTAATCTTCAACATGTCACGGTCATTTTGGATTGAACTGTTTTTAGAGTGTACACAGAAAAAGATGTGGTTTTATAAGAGAAGTCACAGACTTTTTGCAACGGTACTTTCTGTTCATTCCTATGGTATCTGAAAATGGCATTTGAGTGTCACACAACTCTGACTGAAATTCAATGGCTGTGTCCGAAAGCCTAGGCAGCTGACCTTGATGTCATTGCCTGCCAGAGGTCTGTGCGTCAGAAAGAAGCTATTTTTTGCTTAAAAATAAAGCAGGTCATTGTTATTAGAGGCTGTTTCGGTATTACTTGTGGTATATTGTAAATATTATTCTTATTTACTACTCATTTGAACCCTTTAATATTTTTATAAAATACTATTATTACAAACAATATTGCTTATTTTTTTACTATTCATGAAGTACATCATGGTCAAGAGCTCATCTATTATAAAGTAACATCTTATTCACCAGAATATCTTTATTTATATAGCCTATATGATGTACACGCACAGGATTGTGGGAAATCAAAGGCAGCAAAGGATACACTTATGCTGCCTTCAAAATTCAATCAGATGAAGGTACCTCCGGAGACAGGAAGCAAAGCAGAATTTAAATTTGGATGTGCCTTGATGCCTTCCTGCCTTGGAATGCTGCCTCTGAAGGCAGCATTTTAGAGCTTTTGGATGCAGCCAATGACGCCAAGTCTGTAATGTGATTGGTTATCAAGGCATACGTAATCCAAGTTGATCGTTACGCTTTCTATAGTAGCCGAAGTAATACAGACCCTCTAATCTCCAAATAGTAAGACAATCTCTGGATAGGTATTCAAGATTAACTGAGACTGGCAGAAACTGTGTTATGTCCCCTTTAGAAACACAACAGTTGCACAA
This sequence comes from Cirrhinus molitorella, assembly GCA_033026305.1. Classification (NCBI taxonomy): domain Eukaryota; kingdom Metazoa; phylum Chordata; class Actinopteri; order Cypriniformes; family Cyprinidae; genus Cirrhinus; species Cirrhinus molitorella. The sequence goes on along the minus strand of CM065118.1, from coordinate 15,486,246 downwards.
CACATGGCGATTGAACAGCTGAACGAATGACTCAATAACTGACTCATTAAGGTCACTTTCTTTCCTAAATGTATCAACTTCTGAAGGATTCAATGACTGACTTATGAAGCCACTTCTCTATTGGCATAACAATATAACTTGAAGAGTTCCATCACTACTGCGCAGATTGATAATTTGCCTAAAAAGCAAAAATGCTTTGATAGAAACGTAAAAATTTCCATGCTGTTGTACAGTTAATGTATATCAGCTTTGAGGACCGAAACTAACCGTTTATTATATAGGAAATATATTCATATAATAATTGATTTAAATGTGCATGAATAAATGTTAGCATGTTTGTTACAGAAAACTGATGAGTGTCTGTACATGTTCTCATATCTGAGAGCGCAAGGGACCAGAGAGACATATGACTGTACTCTGTAGTGAAGGAGGAGGGTTCGCTTCTCTCCGAAGTGTCCTAAAACTGTTCCAGCTGACAGAGTCAGAAAAAACAGGGCTCTGCCATTTCCGCCTCCCTCCCGTCCTTTCCCCCTCCTCACTTCTCCACACAGCAAAATTGTTCTCTTTTATGAGGCTTTTAAATGAACGGCCCACCACAAACATCTCTGAGCTGTTTTTCCTGTCCCTTCCCTTTCGAAATCTCTTTCTCTTTTCCCCCCCATTTCACTTCTGTGTGTTTGCATGATTTTTTTAATAAGTGGCAAGCATGTATAAGTCAGATAAAAAAAAATGCCAGTTCAGCATGATAATGGTGACATGACGGGACTTATTTAATTACTGATGATTACTCTTATATTTCTTATATTTCTTTTCTTCACTCCAGTTTCTCTGCCTGCAAAAAACATCCGGGTTTGATTCTCTGGAAATCAACTTACTTAGTGAATAGATTACTAAAACATGCATATAATATTTCCACATATTACATGTTTGATTTTTACTGAAACTGTGTCATCCCAGAAACTCATCTGTTTATGGGATGGACAGATGAGCTAAGGACAGAGCAGGAAGTCTGGCTCTGGTCATGGTGGTGTGAGAGAGCTCTGGCAGTTTGGTGAGCTTGATTCTTGTCTCGTGGGGTGGCCAGGGAAAAAGTACACAAACGCCCACATACACGCTGAGTTGGCGAACAGGACGTGGCCTGGACAGTTGCTTGCAATTTAGACTGTGTGTATGTGTTTTGTGTAACCTACATTACTATACTTTTTACCACACACTGCTGACTGAGAGGTGAATAGAAGTCAAGAGACAAGCAAAGGAGAGCAGAGAGGAAAGTAGTTCAAAGTTGTATATACTGGAAAAACATCAAACCATCAACAATTTTACTCAATAAAAAGTTGGTAACCTTAATGATCTTTTTTTGTTGTATTGTCTATTTATTTATAATGTATTTAGGGTGATTAAGTTAGATTAATCAATAAGAGTTACCATTTTTAGGTTACCCTTTTTTTCCCCTGTGTAGGCCTATATAACACTGTTAGATGAGTAGTAATCCTAAATAAATAAGCCTGAATCAGCAGCCACAGAATTATGCTGAAAAAAATGGCTCGGTATAAACTCCCACCCCTAGTGTGTGGGTTTTTTTTTTTTTTTACATATATAGGCTATATTGGGTAATATCATGACTTTTCTAACAAGTTTACATACACCTTGCAGAATCTGCAAAATGTTATATATATATATATATATATATATATTTTTTTTTTTTTTTTGTGTGTGTGTGTGTGTGTGTTTATTTTTTTAGTACATATAGTACACAAGAGAAAATAATAGTTGAATTTATAAAAATGACCCTGTTCAAAAGTTTACTAGGTTCCTAATGAATGAACCACAGCTGTGTTTTTGTTTTGTTTTGTTTAGTGATAGTTGTTCATTAGTCACTTGTCCTGAATAGTTAAACTGCCCACTATTCTTCAGAAAAAATTCTTCAGGACCCACAAATTCTTAGTTTTTTTTAAGCATTTTTGTGTATTTGAACCATTCCAACAATGACTGTATGCTTTTGAGACCCATCTTTTCACACTGAGGACAACTGAGGGACTCAACTGGGGGTGAAAACTTTTGAACAGAATGTGTTAAACAGCATGTAGCATTTTTTCTTATTTTGCATAAATATCATATATATTTTTATTTATTACTGCCCTTCAGAAGCTACAGAAGCTACTTACCTGTTTCCCAGAAGACCAAATAAGTTAGCAAGTCAGGTAACAATAAACAAAGTGTTAAGAATCAAGTGTTTGAAAACTTTTGAATGGGGTTATTTTTAAACATTTTATAAATTTTCTCTTGTGAACTACATGTAAACGTCTTTTATGTGAAATATCTTATTCAGGTCAGTGCTAAATAAAAAATAACATGTATTTTCTATGATCCCTCTTATTTTGGTAAAAACTTAACAAATGAACATTTTGCAGATTCAGTTTCTCTCTTGTCACAGACCCAGACTTTTCATCTTAAAATGAAAATTCATTATAAAATTATTAATTATTAAAAGTTAGTGACCCAAGAAGAAATGAGTGTTGGGACATGCCTGAGATAAAATATGAGACGTTAGATGTGCGAAGACAATAAAGCGAAATCAAAGTAAATATCTTTTGTGACCAGATATTTTTTTTAAATTGTCTGACATTTACAATCAAGCTGTAATTTTGTCCAAATATTTCTTTCTATACCTCCCTTAGATTAGATTAGATACATTTGAAGCAGCAAGTGTATTGCTGTATCCAAACCCCCAGGCCAAACACATACTGTAACCTTAGCTTTGTCATATCCTGTTAGGAGCCACTCCAACACACATACATACCTCTAGCCCCCCATTCTGCCATCCTCACACACTTCTGCTCTAATGTTTCTCGTCTGCTTTCAACTCCCACCTACTTTTTTCCTCTTTTTTATATGTATGCTAAAGGGTTGCACATTCACCTCATCTTTCGTCCCTCCCCTACCCTTCCTGTCCTCTGCTCTCTCTCCTCCTGCACTTCAAAAAAACATCTGGATCTCATTCTGTGGAAAACCAAAACAACATGAGAGAGCGACAGAGTGAGAGAGATAGAGAAAGGCGGGGAAGCGAACAAAGGAAAAAATCGTTGGTGAAAATCAAACAATATGAGAAAGATGAGTACAAAAAACTTGCCTTGAGTTGTGTTTCAGTGCCTATGAGCTAGTATTTTCTGAATTACACAGACCAGGAGACAGAGATGGATAGGTTCAGTAAAACTTAAATCTATAAAATATATGTAATCATAACCGTGGTTTTCAAGTATTCAGCGGTGTGAGAGAAATCTTAGGTTACTGTTGTTTTTGTCAGCCTACATCTTAAACAAAACGTTCTCATAGTGCTGACAAAAATTGTTGAATCTGGTCCAGGGTCCAGTAAAACAGCAGAGGAAAAAATCTGCAGTTCAGCAACTGGAGCCATAATTATGGAGAGAGGCTGCTGAAATCAGCAGGAAGACCTGTGTGTGTATATGTGTCTGGAAGAGAGAGAGACAGAGCGAGAAAAAGAGAGAGAGTGAGTCAAACAGTGACAAACAGTCATGTGTGACTGAAAAAGAAATTCAGAAATGAGAGTTTAAGGTTAAGGCTACTGTTCAGAGAACGATTAACAAAATTTGCCTGCATTTCATGGCAATACTGATTGATTTTCAAGATTCGGAGGCTCTCTGGTTTAAAAAAAGAAAAAGAAACATAAAATGGCATTTTGCGGCTAATATAAAATTGAGTCACTATAGCAACACCCTTAATTACTTTCTCAGGCAGGAGATGGTATGGTAATAGTCTCATCTCGATGCTAGTCTGTACCTTGGAATCCATTTTATGACAGCACAACTTTGTCAAAGAAAAAAACAGACGGCCACAGAAAGACTAGAATAAAATAAAGTGAAAAATATAAACATGTGGAAGCTGACAAGGGAGAATATGTCAGTCTGCATTACTTTTTATCCCACGATGGGAGAGACAAGGTCAGATACAAATGGCTGCCAGAATATCAGCAACACGGATGGAGAAACACTGCATCCTAGTGGAGTCAGAGAATGTCAACATGGCAGACACACTACACCAGTCAAATGTTTTTGAACAGGATGATTTTTATTGTTTTTAGTCTCTTCTGCTCACCAAGCTTGCATTTATTTGATCCGAAGTACAGCAAAAACAGTAAAATTTTGAATTATTTTTACTATTTAAAATAACTTTTCTATTTGAATGTATTTTAAAATTTAATTTATTCCTGTGGTTTGAAAGCTGATTTTTTTAGCATCATTACTCCAGTCACCTGATCCTTCAGAAATCATTCTAATTTGCTGTTTGAAAAAACATTATGTTGAAAACAGCTAAGTGGAATTTTTTCAGGCTTCTTTGATGGATATAGTTCAGAAGAACGGCCTTTATCTGATATAGCAATCTTTTGTAACATTATAAATGCCTTTATCATCACTTTATCATCCTTGATAAACAAGTTTTTTTGCATTTCTATAATTCCTTTCCAAGCTTTTAAATGGTATAGTGTATATTGTTACAAAAGCTTTTTATTTCAGATGAATGCGGATCTTTGGATCTTTCTTTCTATTTCTATACATCTTTACAAAAACACTTATTTTCTATAACTAAAAAAGTAAATATGTATTGTTATAGTTTGTTGGTATGTCTGACAATAAAAACACAAATCATACACAAGCTTGTCGCAAAGCTTCTTTATTTTTTGTTCTTTAATAATACATTTCCTTTAGGTTTTAGCAATAAGGATTTCACATGCTGCTCTTTCTGTTTCTCTGCTTCCTTCTTCTCCTGCCATCGCTTCATCCCTTCATCCACTTCTGCACTGAGATACACTGCTCTTCTCTAACGGTGGACACAAATGTAAACATTTGGAACATTTCAAGTTTCTCTCAAGTGAACAAAAAACAACAAATCCAAAAATATCAGTCATAAGCGTCTTACAGCAAACTCCTCTCGTTGCTTTTGTCTGCGGATCTGCCCTTTCAGTGGAGGTGCGGGCCTTCCATCTTAAAAAAAAAAAAAAAAATGTCAGCACTCCCATTTGCTTTCACAGATTCACTGCTGACAGTATGACTGATACATACAAAAGTATTGACAAGCACAATATGTATTTAACACCCCACTGTTGGCTCTGGCTTTTATGAAAATATAAAATAAATGTCACCTGCATATGACCAGTCAGGTAGATCTGTTAACGGTCCATACTCTGATCCACCACGTGCTAAACCGTTTCTGCAGACAAAAAGGGAGTATTTAAGAAACCAAAACCCTGACATCAAGATTAACCTTTGCTAATAGAATGTAATGTATTTAAACAATGTGATGTAATCATTTCCCCCCCAAGTTAGTATTAATTAAAATTTTAGAAACTATGTATATTCAAACTGAACTTCAAAACATTTTTCCTTCATATCATCTCCAACATCCGTATTTGTCATTAACCTAGTTTTGAGTAACCAGACGTCCCAGTTTTTCCGGGATAGCACCGGTTTTTGCAACACGTTCGAAACTATCCGGAAATACACTGTAATAGCTCGACCGGCTGACAATCGTGTAGTGATTATTTTTTCCAGCAGAGGGAGCTACACTGATTACTCGGTCGCCTGCTACTTTTGCCATGAAGAACTGAACCTGGACGAGAGTAGGGCTATTACTTATCAAAAGAGACACTGCTATCCGTTACAATGTAATCACATACTAATCATACATTTTAAATTAAAGTTATATTATTTGTGTGTACTATATAAAAAGGTGTGAATTTGCTTTGCACGCAATATAAACGTTCTTGAAACTTCCGCCGTCACAACTCCAATATGAATGAATAATACAATTAGAGACTAAACACTTACACATGCACAATTATATTTGCAGAAAACATATACTTTGTGGTCAAAAGTAGCCTAAAATGTAAAAAAAAAGGTCAAATAATAAGCCTAATTAGAGATAGTAAAGATCCATTTCCAAAAGCATAAACATAAAATATCACTTGAGCAATTGTAACTGTACAGTTTGTGAAAATGAAAGTGTTAGAAATGTTCCCAGTTAGGAAAGGTAAAAATATTTGTTAAATTAAGTTTTATTTATTATACTGTTGCAATTAAAATTATTCAACCCCCTTGATCTACAAGACATCAAAACAATTTAAAGGCATTAGTATACTATTAGAGAAGTTGATGAATAATGAAAAAAAATAAATCAAACTGGCTCGTTCATGTTCAAAATTATTCAACCCCCCCCCCCAAAAATCAAATTAGGTGCAGAATCATTTATTCTTTAAATCCACCAATAAACACTGCTTGGAAGTGCTTAGATGCTTCTGTAACCTCTTTACCGTTCTTGCCTAAAAAAAACTTTCAGATCACTGCTAATCTTGAAATTCAATTTCTTCAAATTCAACCAAATATGTTCAATGAGAATTAAATCTAGAGACAGAACAGATCACTCAAGAACATTCTATGACTGATCCCTGAACCAAGCATAAGTAGATTTGGATGTATATTTTGGGATGATTGTTGATGACAGTCTTTGCGCTGAAGGCATCACAACTCTTGCCAAAATGGCCTGATACCTCAAAGAATCCATGATGTCCTTCATACAGTCATTATTTATACTTCCTGCAACAGTAAAACACCCCCATAACAGGACTGGTCCACCTTCAAATTTGACAATGGAGATGGTGTTTATTCTGCCTATAAGCTACTTTTCTCCACCAGACATACCACTGATCCATAGTTCCAAAATGTTCCAGTTTGGTTACTCCATAAAACATTCTTCCAGAACTCCACAAGTCTAAGTTCTTAGTCAAGAGTGGTATTCGGCAAGATGCCCCAACATGAAGGCCACACTTATCTAGTGTTTTTCTTATACACTGCTTTGAAATGTTTTTGCTCCTTTCGTCACGTCAAGTCTTTAGCTGTACATTGCAGGTTTTTCTTCAGTTGTTCTCATCAAACATTTTATGATATTGTGCTTATTTGTTTAACACCCTCAAAGGTTTTCTGGCACAACACATTTTAAACTAAAGCAATAAGGCTGCCAGCTGTGTCTCTAGGAACTTTTAATGTCTTGGAAATATTCATATAGTCTTAGACTTTCTAAGGTAATAAAATGATTTCTTCTTTATAGTTTTTGTGAGGGCTCTGTTGACTTTGTCATATTAGCTACTTTAGCACATGCATGGGCTAACTGTATGTATGTGTAACAGCTCAAGCTAATTCTGTTTATTAATAAAGCTTCTAAAGGTTTATGTTTTAAGACAATTTTGTTCCCCACCATACAAATAAGTGACTAAAAACAGCAATGCTGAATAGGGGTTGAATAATTATGACATAGCTGTGTTATTTTAAAAAAAAACATCATATGTTGACATTATTACTTTTAATATGCCAGTAATCTGTTACAAATGCTATTTTTATGAAGTCCTGGGTTTTCAGAAAAGCTTGTATTTGTAAAGTACTGGAGTCTCTGGGGGGTTGAATAATTTTTATTGCAGCTGTTCTTATGTTTATTGTTTTTTTTTTGTTTTTGCCATTTTGATGTTTGCTATTTGCAATAGTTACTATTTACTATTTTCATGGTTTGTTTTTTGGTGAAATGTATTAAAAAAAACTAGGGTCAGTTTTATTCTCAAATAACATTATTCCTTTATAAATTCAAAAACATATTGTCCCTGTTGATAATCACAAGTGAGATACTTTACCACACACGTTAGGAAATGACCCCGGTTTTGATTTCAGAAATCTGGTCACCTTACCCCAATTACATTTTAAAGTACACTTATTAATGTCAAACTGCAGGGGAAACTCACTCCAGTCTCCACTTCTTTCCTGCAAGGGTCACACACGACGATGAAAATGGGCGTATAAACTGCCTCGACACTGTAAATGATGTGAAAACAGAAATTAGCCTACCGGTTAAGAAAAAGTACTATTCACTCTCAGCTGTTACTCTGTGACAGATTACTAGCACTATACACATCCATTAGCACGCTAGCTAGAATAACAACCATTTGGATACATTCCTGACTTTAATAACACAACGTCTGTTTTGCTATAAATCACAAAACAGGTTCATAAAACAAATATTCTGCTAAATCTTGACTAACAGACTACCTCACCTGCGGTACAAAACGTCCTCAAGGATGCTGCCATTTTGGAATATAACAACTACGGCAAACAAGAGGAACAAAAAGGAGACTGCATTTGAATTACGGTGGCGTGGCTTTTTCCACCAGTAGGTGATGCTGTAGCCATATTGAATAGAACAGACTCGCTTGATTCACCTGTTGAATAAACTACACTTAGTTTATTTTCAGCCTTTCTAATCACAGCTTGATCTCAGGACAAAAGATAACAACTAAAATAAAACAAACATGTTACAACATGTAAACTGTGAATTCGTGTAGCTGCCATTGGTGGTATGTTTATGTATACAAATGTTTCCTTGTGGTGTTTATAATAGATTTTTGAATGTTATTTCGAATGGGATTGTTTATTTCGTTTATTTAAAAGCTGACTTGACTGACTGATATGTTGTCATTCATTTTACACTCTTAAGATGAGAACACGTCTTGTAAAAACACGACACGGAGGCGCCTCAGAAGACCGGCCCTTAACACCTTCCGCTTGAATAATAAATTGTCTTTCAGCACCGCCGATCCCCTTCATTCCTCCTGTGTACGGGCTCGAGCAGTGCTGAGTAAGCGCTGAAACATTCCCGTGCGCGCTCCCGGACAAGTCCCCACTTGCCAGTGCGCGCTCCCACAAAACCGCAGGAGAAGCTGCAGACAAGACCAGAGTGGGAGGAGGGAGCTCCGGGGTAGGGAAAAAACGAGGTTTTAAACAAAAGAACAGCACTGGGTCTTTTTAGGGTCTCGCTGGGGTTGAATACAGTAACCATACGACAGCAGGTCAGTTGTCACCGGAATTTATGCCACTCGGTAACTATGGAGCAGCGAGAGGCATTTTCCGCGAGGGAAGAAAAGAAAAAACAGTTACATTGTTGCGCTCGCGAAAAGCACACACGCAGCCGACTCACGCTGTCCCAGCGAACTTAGCGATATCCCTCCGCACATTCCACAGACGAAAGGCACGGCACGACCAATTAGGCCTTAGGGTTGGAAAAATGACACAGAAAATATGTAAGGTTTTCGAACCATTTACACGTTTACAGGTTCCCGTTTATTTGAACACTATTTTAAGTCGAATAAACGCCACTAGTCAGATTTTGTCCTCACTACATTACGCCTAATAAAAACATACGGTGTTATAAACAAAAGAGAAACAATTTGATTCATGACTGCATTTTGCATTCTTTTGAGTTTTCCGCCACATTTGTACAGACGGATGACTCCTGTGTAAGTATGAATTAAACCACTCATTCTGAGCCCTCAGACTTACATAAAACGTATTTGTTTGTTTTATTTTAGTCATTTGATAAATGTGTGCGATTATGTCAAGGTTGTTTGTCTAAGTCCAAACAGTAGGCTGAACCAATGGGCACAGTCTGTTTAAGAAGTTGGCTTGTGTGACGAAATAGTGGGATGCTATTCATGCGCGCTGCCCGGGGGAAAGGTGTTCCGGTCGGGAAAAAAGCCACAGAGGAAGAAGAAAGGGGGAGGAAGGAAAAAATTTTGGAAAGAAAGAAACTGTACGTTGAACATTTTAGCGCAGTTTTCTGGCTTAGAGTGCGCAGTGCGTGTTTATCTATGCGAATATATTTGGTTAAACGATACGCGAACTTCCTCCCTTCGACTCGCTGCAGCTGTTTTTTTTTTATTGTTACACGCTTTTGAAGACTTCCACTTCTGAGGAATAATGGTAATTTTCTTTCAAACTGGACTGGGCAAAGTGGAAACCCTGCGGGACAACAGGAGGCTTTGATGTGCCGTGTACTTTTCTTTTGCTGAGGAATACACGCGTTTGACTTTTCGGATACGGACGGCTCATTTATCCGCAGAGAAACGTTTTCAAGTTGCCTTTTTGAAAGCCGCTAGCTGAGTCAGAAAGGGACCGTGGTGTATCCCATAACCTAACACAATCAAAGAAAACCGCGTTGGATTTTATTCAGTGTTTAAACTCCATTCTTGTTTTTAAACAACCGGCAGCGCCGTTTAGATAAATCCTCAGAGACCAAGAACCAAGTGGTAATTATAAGACTTGCAAGTGGTTCCGACAACAGTGGCAGTGGTTCAGCGCTGCGAGACTCAACGTTTGAATGGATCCGGGAGCAGAATTAAAGACTCGTTGAAACCTGACGGTAGTTTTCACACGTTGGTTTGCTCACTGCCGAAGACAAGGCCACAAGTAGCTGCTAAAGGGATCGCAAACAAATGGATGAACATGCTCCTGTTCACACGCATGTCCAGCAAGTTTATCACAAGCAAACAGTTTGGAGACAAACCGTTTGTTTTCAAGCCTAACTAGCAAGACATGTAGCCTGCAGAAAATGTCATAGTGTTTTTATTTATCTTCAAAGTTAAATATTTATTTTTGTAGCGCGTCAGAAAGTATTAGTTTTTAACCGTATTATTATTTTGTTATAACCTTTGGATGTCACATATCTTTTGGTCTGTTATCTCATCTGCTGTTGAAACACTTGAATGATGCTTGTGCCCACACTGTATTTTACTATATTTATGTAGTACACTATTTAAACCGTAGTTGTTTTCAGGTGGCATACTTTATATTTTATATCGTAGTTGAGCATATATTAAAAAACACAATGGATCGACTTGGCAGCAAACTGAAGCAGAAGCTCAAACTGAGTGACTCTGGAAGTGTCAAATTCAGCAAAAAGAAAAATGACTTGGCCAATGCAAACAACAACAGCAATAGCAACAATGCCAATAATGGGACAGTGACACAGATCAACACACCCGTGAGCTCGTCTCAGTTCCCACTGTCCTGTTCCACCTCTGTAGAGGTGTGCGGTCAGTCAGCCGGGCGACCCGGCAAAGTGGGCACTTCTCAGAGAATCGCACCCTCGAATACCACCTCGGCCACAGTACCTGAGGATTGCGGGCCTGGGATTGAACACCACCTGTCTACTGTCGCCCCTCTGCGGCGCCGGTCGCCCCAGCAACGAGCATCGTGCTACTTACCTGAAACGGTGGAGCGGGGCGACTCGCCCAGATGCGAAGGTGACCCGCAAGGGGCGTACAGCCCGAATTCTCGCGTCGCCTTAAAGCAGCGACGGTATTCTCTGGAGCTCCAGCAGCTTGTTCGCCGCCAGCAGCTTCTTGCCCAGCCTCCTCCGCTGTCGTCGGTACCACCTCCATACCCGACGCACAACTCTGCAGCCCGCTCCTCCGCCGTGGAGCCCAGCTTCCTCCACGACTTAGAACGCCACAAGCGCTTATCCCTGCAGGAAGCTCTGTTCTACAAGCGACTGAGTTCGGGTGGCGAACCTTGGGACAGCGGGCGCCCTGCTTCCCTCTCCCATCCACCGCAGAGGACCCATGACAGCGGAATAGGGGGGTTTTTCTTCCCACCTGCACCAGCGTTGAGCCCCTGCTCTTCTTTTAGCTTACAAGAGTCTGTGTTGGCCAGCCCTCGCTCCAGTTTTGCGAGCAGCACCGCTAGTGGAGGAGGCGGAGGCGGTGGGAGTCCCATGGGAAGCCGGTGCAGCAGTAACCGGACCAGCGGCATCAGTTTGGGCTACGACACCCGCCATACACCTGGGCCCGCCCAGCAGCTCCAGCTCTCATCGACCCAACTCGGCAGCGCCACCTCGGGTCAGGCGTACCCTGTACAGGTGTCAGGCAAAACCGGAGCGGCCCCTATGGAGGTTTGGAGGGACTGTCTCGAAGGGGTGTCGGGAGGAAGTGTGCACGACAGCCGTCACTCATATCCGCCTGCGCTAAGCACACCCACTGCCACCTTCCACCGAGCAGAACCAGAATGGAGTCCCGCTGACCAGCGGGGATCAAGAGGTGACAGTGTGGGCGAGAGGGCACGACACTCCGACTTGCTTGGAACCAGATACCAGCAGGAGCTCACCCGCCTGCTGTTGAGAGATGCTGCCCTGGAAGGAGAAGTGTTACTTGGGGGTCTGACTTTAAAAGAACAGCCCGTGTCTGCCACCATCCTCTCAAGCTCTGTATCTACTCCAGCCCCAGTCGGAGCTCCAGGGATTTCCCTGGAAGAACAGTCGGCTGGATCTGTGGACAGACAGGAGTATTTTGGTGAGATCACTAACTCGTCCAATTTGGCTAGTTTGTTTATGACTAATGATGTGTCTCTCTGGCACTAGGTTGTGAATGTGTGTGATGTGGTGAGATGAAGACTGCTTCGGACCTGCTAAAACATGCAAACGTTCGCCGAAGCAAAAAGCAAGACATGAAACACATCCCGTCAGTCTTCAAAAATACACACTAGCCCTCCTTTTTCAGCCCGTTTCTCTGACTAACCATAATAACTAACTCGCAAGTCACCGAGCGAATATATAACCCCTCCACCCAAGGCTACACAGAATTCTGAACACACTCCAAAGTCAAAAATATCTGCCTAGAGCGAGCATAGTGATTATGCATGACCCCAAATTACAGTCTCTGTGATATGCTGGTCATACCAAAGAGCTGTGAGTAATACAGTAGGACAGAGGCTTGGTTGAAAGGAGGGTTCTCTCTGTGTGTGTGTGTGTGTGTGTGTGTGTGTTTGTGTGTGTGTGTAAGCGATTTCGGCTTTCAGCCAGACACAGTTTGAGTGAGGGTGTGTTCATGTGTGTTAGCGTGCACTAGCGTGTGCTGGCGTGTGCTTGTTTAGCTCAGGTATTTGAGTCCTGAGGGAAGGCTCTCTCACACACACTCAATTGTGAAGGTTGGGTGTGTGTGTTTGTGCCTTCTGTGTGTGTAGCGCTTTGTTGCGACAAGGAAACCTCCCTGTTGTCTGAAAAGCACCTGTGTAAAGTATAAGACATTACCTCATTCTCAACACGTTACAATATCTAATTCCTGTATCCAACAGCCTATTAGCCTTTTTCGAGTAATGAAGGGGTTGCAAAGTACAGATTTATACACACACAGTGTGTGTACTGCTACTACAAGAAACAAACCCACTGGTTGGTATTATGGGAGAAGAATGCACGAGTCATGCGGTGCAGACACGTATTTTTGAGTCCAGACAGCTCTGCCGCCTGTGTTTTATGTAATTGGTATGATTGGATGATGACCTCATTGTCCTAGATAGCCACTCGAGTCGTGTGTGTGTGTGTGTGTGTGTGTGTGTGTGTGTGTGTGTGTGTGTCGTGAAGCTTCTGATGTATCTGTTTGTAGTGTACTCAGACTGTGTTTGTTCTTGTTTTCAGGTACATGTGTGAAGTGTGGTAAAGGTGTATATGGTGCAGATAATGCTTGCCAGGCTCTGGACAGCCTCTATCACACCCGCTGCTTCACATGCGTTTCCTGCGGTGAGTTATCAGTCTGTAATGCAACGCTTAAGTCATACATCCAAAGTCAGTATTTCAATAGTTCTTCATTTGGGTCAGTATCTCTCATGCTGGTTTGAACATCTGTCTTATCTTGTTTTTACTTGTAGGGCGAACTCTCCGCAACAAGGACTTCTATAACGTCAATGGCTCTGTTTACTGTAAGGAGGATTACATGGTAAGGATGACTTCATGTGGTCTGTTTAGTATTCAATTTAGTCAGAGTTAAAGGGATAGTTCACCTAAAAATGAAACGTCTGTCATTAATTACTCACCCTCATGTCGTTCCAAACACGTAAGACCTTTGTTCATCTTTGAAACACAAATTAAGACATTTTTAATGCAATCTGAGAGCTTTCTGACCCAGCATAGACAGCAACGCAACTACTAGGACATTGACAGTCCGTGTGACATCAGTGGTTCTACTGTACCTTAGTGTTATGAAGCCACAAGATTACTTTTTTTGTGCGCAAAGAAAACAAAAATAATGACTTTATTCAACAATTTCTTCTCTTCAGAGTACCACAACACAAGTTTATAACATTTAAAATAGTATATATATTAAATGTATTATTAATAAAAATAAAAAATAAAATAACAACAACACTATTTATATTTGTGACCCTGGACCACAAAACCAAAGTCATTAATTGAGATTTCTACATAACTTAAAAAACAAACAAACAAACAAACAAAAAATCTAAATATTGAGAAAATCGATAGTGGTTCGAATTAAGTTTTCTGCCATGCATATTACTAATCAAAAATTAAGTTGTGATATATTTACATTAGGAAATGTACTAAATATCTTTATGGAACATGATCTTTACTTAATATCCTAACGATTTTTGGCATAAAAGAAAAATCTATAATTTTGACCCATACAGTGTATTTTTGACTATTGCTACAAATATACCTGTGCTACTTATGACTTGTTTTGTGGTCCAGGGTCACATTTAGTTAGTTTCTTCTGTTATATTCATAATCTAATGAATATTCCATAATTTTTCTAATCTGTTTTCATCACAGTTCTCAGGCTTCCAGGAGGCAGCTGAGAAGTGCAGTGTTTGTGGTCACCTTATCTTGGATCAGGTAAGTGTTCTCTGCATGAGGTCAGTGTTGGTGCTTGAAGGTTGTATAGGTTGAATGTTTACAACTCTCTCTGTTTCTATATGTAACTCAGATTCTACAGGCTTTAGGGAACTCTTATCACCCAGGATGTTTCCGCTGTACGGTCTGCTCAAAGGCTTTGGATGGAGTGCCATTCACAGTAGACTACCTCAACAATGTCTACTGCGTCTCTGACTACAACAGGTCTGTCTGTTAGTGAACAGTGTTACAAATGACCTAACAACATTATGCAATTTGTCGAACATTAAAAGGATAGTTCACCCAAAAATGAAAATTGTTGTCATTATTTACTTATCCTCATGTCGTTCCAAACCTGTATGAGTTTCTCTATGTTGAACATAAAAGGATATTTTGAGTATATAGTTATACATATATAGTTGATGGTTGTCATTGACTTCCGTAGTATTTATTTTCCTACTATGGTACTCAATGGGGACCATCAACTGTTTGATTCATCAAAATATCTTCTTTTGTGTTCAGCATAAGAAAGAAACTTACACAGGTTTGGACCAACATTAGGGTGAGTAAATGACAAAATTTTCATTTTGGGGTCAACAATTTCTTTTACAGCTGCTCTGAAACCTTTTATGCCAGTTTTTTGACGTTCAGGTTTAGTTTTGAGCTAAAGAAAGCACAAAATTTAATTAAATAAATAAATTAATTAATTACAGTAAGTTAAAAGTGTGGCGACACTTTTAGGTTAATTTAAGGTTAAAGCATTACATACTATGGATTATTTTTCTATTTACGGATAAAACAATTGAATGTATCTCCATTCCCTATATCATAGTCACAGGCTTTGCAGCATAATGTGTATATAGTGACAAAAAGTGCATGCAAACTACTGTCCAGAGCAAAAATGGGCATGTAGGGCAAGAGGTGAGTAAATTGTAAACATCAGTGGACAACACTGCCACACAGATTAACTACCACTTACTGTTCGGTAAGAATAAATAGTAATATTTGTTGTTGTTGTTGTGGTTTTAAAGAAATTAGTACTTGTATTAAGAAAGGATACATTAAGTTATGAAAGTCGTTTCCACTACTTTGGACTTTTTGCCTTTATAACTCTTTGAGTTTCGAGTTTGTATCCCACAATTCTCACTTTATAACTCGGAATTTCGAGTTTATATCACACAATTCTGACTTAATTTCTCAGAATTGTGAGTTTATATTCTCGCATTTCTGACTTTATAACTCGCAAATGTGAGTTTATATCTCGCAATTCTGACTTTAAACTTGCAATTGTGAGTTTATATCACGGAATTCCGGGAAAAGTCAGAATTGTACGTTTATATCACAGAATTCTGACTATAACTCAGAATTTTGAGTTTATATCACAGAATTCTGACTTTGTAACTTGTAATTGTGACTATATCACGCAATTCTGAGAAAAATAATCGGAATTGAGAGTTTATCTCGTAATTCTGACTTCATAACTGAGTTTCAAGTTTATATCCCACAATTCTGACTTTATTACTTGCAATTGTGAGTTTATATCACAGAATTCTGGGAAAAGTTAGAATTGTGAGATTATATCACGCAATTCTGACTTTATAACTTGTAATTGTGAGTTCATATCACACAATTCTGAGAAAAATAATCGGAATTGAGAGTTTATCTCGTAATTCTGACTTTATAACTCACAAATGTGAGTTTATATCTCACAATTCTGACTTTGTAACTTGCAATTGTGAGTTTATATCACAGAATTTTGACTATAACTCAGAATTTTGAGTTTATATCACAAAATTCTGACTTTGTAACTTGTAATTGTGACTATATCACGCAATTCTGACTGTAACTCTGAATTTTGACTTGCTGAATTGTATTCAGTAGCGTAAACGGGCTTACATATTAAACTGATTGAAAACTACAGTAAAGATATTTATGATGTTACAAAAGATTTCTATTTCAAATAAATGTTGTTCTTTTGAATTTTATATCCTCAAAGAATCATGAGAAAAAAAACAGCTTCCTGGATCATTTGACACAGAGGACTGGAATTTTTTAGCATCTCATAGTTTTGCCTGCTGATTTTAATAAACGTATTCACAAAATATCTGTTACTCTAGTTAGCAAATCATTCTCATAGTACCACCTGGTTGTTGTCCCATTGCTGTTTGAATGCATCTACGTTAACATTTGGCACATCCAAAATATTTGCATTTAAAGGTACTTGATGTGAATTTAATTTTGTTTCTGTCTTTTCTTCAGGACATTTGCTCCCAAATGCGCTGCCTGTTTACAACCCATCTTACCTGCTGAGGTAAATAACTCCTTAGTAGTGTAACCGATGCATCAACAGATCAATTCTGAAAAAAATATTCAAGATCTTGACTCTGTGTGTGTTTCAGGGCAGTGAGGAGATCCTCAGGGTGGTGTCAATGAACAAAGATTATCACTTTGAGTGTTATCACTGTGAGGTGGGTATTTTGGAAAGTGGTTCGGATAAGATGCTTTAAGTAGCATTTCAGATAAGAACATATCTACATGTTACGGCACAGGCCTGTAATGACTGTAATCCTCTCTTCCTCTTCTTCAGGAGTGTGGGAAGCAGCTCTCCGACGAGCCAGGATCTCAGTGTTTCCCTCTGGATTCCCACCTCCTCTGCCACTCTTGCCACATGACCAGGGTGTGCGTCACACATAACGTCCCCCCCTCACAACACACACTGAAATGAGAACTAATGTGCCTGACCAACTACTTTGTACTCTCATATGCACACTAGTGACCACTGTAAATTTTCGTCTTTCTAATGTCTGTCTCTTCTATGCCAGCTCTTTTTTTTTTTTTTTTGAAGATGATAGCGAAAGTGGAGAAAACACATTTCTCTGACTGAGACTTGAGGTCATAGTACATTTCAAATGCAAATCCCAGTACTGGTACAGACTATATCACCCCCTAGTGGCTGGGAAATGCAGCAACTGAATCCTGCTGAACAGAATATTTCTATACAAGTTCTCTGAGTATAAGATTAACGTTGCCTGCTTATTTCATTGCTAGAGGGAGTTGAATTATCACAGAACACTGTTTTACTCCCATATCTACTGTTTGCTGTAGGGAAAAAACAAGGGATTTTTTTTGCTTAACATTTTTTTTCTATATTTAATATCACTAGCAAAGATTTTGCACTTAAACATGTTTACCTATTAAGAGATTTTTTAAAATAAAGTGATTGCAAAAAGAGTAAAAACATTCCTGTATCTGTTTTAATAAATAAATCTTTCTGTGTATGAATGAGTGTTTTTTTTGTGTGCGTGTGTAAATCACACTTTGAAAGTGATGTCTTAATGGGAACGTACCTACAGATAAATGTGTGTGTGTATGTGTATATATATATATATATATATATATATAATGTATATGAATCATTTAATCAGTGTCAATCGATTAAAAAAAAAAAAAGCAAATTTTTCCTGAAATTAATCGTGATTAATCCTGATATTAAAGTTTTTAATTATACTTTTATATTGCAATAATTTCAAATTCATGCTTCAAATTAATGTAGAAACAACATAAAAACATATATATTTACATTACAGTATATTTGAGACATTAACATTTATTAGACTTTAAAAATAACTTCTAATTTAAGTGAACTTGAAACAATCTTCACATAAACCCATTATAATAAATGTCATATAGGCTGGCTACCTGTGCCCTTCAGCAAGTTATTAGGTGGTTATTTAGATATTTTGGCTGCTGTTACTTTAAAAGCTGCCGCTGCTGAACTTGATGTGGATCTGCCAGCTTTAAATGTGACCTATAAATAATAAATGCTTACACGCACAGTTTTAAGGCAGCTTTAAACTACGTCTTTGTAAATTCATGTCTCAACTGACGACATAACAACGAATATATATATATAATTTATAATTACACACATATACAGGTCCTTCTCAAAAAATTAGCATATTGTGATAAAGTTCATTATTTTCTGTAATGTACTGATAAACATTAGACTTTCATATATTTTAGATTCATTACACACAACTCGAAGTAGTTCAAGCCTTTTATTGTTTTAATATTGATGATTTTGGCATACAGCTCATGAAAACCCAAAATTCCTATCTCAAAAAATTAGCATATTTCATCCGACCAATAAAAGAAAAGTGTTTTTAATACAAAAAAAGTCAACCTTCAAATAATTATGTTCAGTTATGCACTCAATACTTGGTCGGGAATCCTTTTGCAGAAATGACTGCTTCAATGCGGCGTGGCATGGAGGCAATCAGCCTGTGGCACTGCTGAGGTGTTATGGAGGCCCAGGATGCTTCGATAGCGGCCTTAAGCTCATCCAGAGTGTTGGGTCTTGCGTCTCTCAACTTTCTCTTCACAATATCCCACAGATTCTCTATGGGGTTCAGGTCAGGAGAGTTGGCAGGCCAATTGAGCACAGTAATACCATGGTCAGTAAACCATTTACCAGTGGTTTTGGCACTGTGAGCAGGTGCCAGGTCGTGCTGAAAAATGAAATCTTCATCTCCATAAAGCTTTTCAGCAGATGGAAGCATGAAGTGCTCCAAAATCTCCTGATAGCTAGCTGCATTGACCCTGCCCTTGATAAAACACAGTGGACCAACACCAGCAGCTGACACGGCACCCCAGACCATCACTGACTGTGGGTACTTGACACTGGACTTCAGGCATTTTGGCATTTCCCTCTCCCCAGTCTTCCTCCAGACTCTGGCACCTTGATTTCTGAATGACATGCAAAATTTGCTTTCATCCGAAAAAAGTACTTTGGACCACTGAGCAACAGTCCAGTGCTGCTTCTCTGTAGCCCAGGTCAGGCGCTTCTGCCGCCGTTTCTGGTTCAAAAGTGGCTTGACCTGGGGAATGCGGCACCTGTAGCCCATTTCCTGCACACGCCTGTACACGGTGGCTCTGGAGGTTTCTACTCCAGACTCAGTCCACTGCTTCCGCAGGTCCCCCAAGGTCTGGAATCGGTCCTTCTCCACAATCTTCCTCAGGGTCCGGTCACCTCTTCTCGTTGTGCAGCGTTTTCTGCCGCACTTTTTCCTTCCCACAGACCTCTTGCTTGAGGGTGTCAATGATGGCCTTCTGGACAGCAGTCAGGTCGGCAGTCTTACCCATGATTGCGGTTTTGATTAATGAACCAGGCTGGGAGTTTTTAAAAGCCTCAGGAATCTTTTGCAGGTGTTTAGAGTTAATTAGTTGATTCAGATGATTAGGTTAATAGCTAGTTTAGAGAACCTTTTCATGATATGCTAATTTTTTGAGATAGGAATTTTGGGTTTTCATGAGCTGTATGCCAAAATCATCAATATTAAAACAAAAAAAAGGCTTGAACTACTTCAGTTGTGTGTAATGAATCTAAAATATATGAAAGTCTAATGTTTATCAGTACATTACAGAAAATAATGAACTTTATCACAATATGCTAATTTTTTGAGAAGGACCTGTATATATACACACACACGCACACATTTATATATGTGTATATATATAAAGGTATATACATATAATATATATATATATATATATATATATATATAGTGGTACACAAATCAAGGACTTGAGTAAAAGTACACATATGTAAAATAAAATATTACTCCATTAAAAGTAAAAGTACTCCTTTTCCAATTTTACTCGAGTGACAGTACAAAAGTACTTGATTTTATATGTACTCAAGTAAAAAAGTACAGATAGATTTATTTTGCAATTTTATATAGGCTACTTAATTTAATTTTATATTAGCACATTTTTTTTGTAATCCTACTGCTTAAAATACCTGGGACATTCCCAAAATAACCACTATATGGAGTCAAGATACATTTTTGTTGTTGATATGGAGTACATTGATAAGAATGATGTAGTAATGAGAAAAAACTCACTTTTTTTCACCAGTAAGAAAAAAAGTGTTTTAAAGCTTCTTGTTTTGCAGACCATCAGTTATATGCTATGGGAATGAGGCCTGAAGTTAGGAAGAACATTTTAAGAATATTATTAGAATTATATTTTTATAATGATAAAAACAGCCCTGGCCAAATGTCCCCAGAGGGCATCACTTCTTACTTTGATAATTACTGTAGTTACCATGTTCTAAACATCACATCCTTTTCTTTTCCCTCAGATGCAGTCTATCTTGGTGGCTGAATAAAAATATTCGGACTTTAAATTTAAAAATTACCTCAATTTAGCACCAGCAAGCTTGTTAGCTAGATAGTTAACACCAGCTAACAACATTTACTTATTTTCAGTATGGTTATTATGAATAAACATATCTGTCTACATAGCTGATGCAAACGATAAATGTTGATAGATAAACAATATAAAAACAGACGTCCCCCAGGGCTAGGCTAAATGCGTACCATTAAAAAAACTGCTAAGGTTGCAGCAGCAGGAAAATATTAACATGCATGAGTTATTTTATTTAACGGTAATCTGTGTTATTGTAATGTTTTGTTATTTTTGACCAAAAACATAGAGACACATGTTGATGTGTCTGCATTTCAGTGGGCTTAAATAGATCACCTTTTACAGCAGATTTAGTTCACAAACAAGTGACCGTTTTGACCTAAATATGATTTCATTTACAACAATCCTCAAATTCGACATTAGTAACTTACTTTTCGCAGCGTCAGTCACGCGCAAGCTCTCCCGGTTCAGTGCACTGGAGACTGTAAACGGCTCATTTGAATCAGCGAGTTGTCGACTGGAGAAGAGGTGCAATCGGATAATTTTCACTTCGTGAATGAATCGTTTGGTGCGATTTGCGAACCGATTTAACAGGTGCATTGAAAAGAATCAGTTTGTTCATGAATCAGACACCGCTTCTGCATCTCGGAGAACGTGATATATAAGGAGTAACGATATGTATAATGAAATGTAGTGAAGTAAAAGTAAAAGTTGCTCAAAATAAAACTACTCCAGTAAAGTACAGTACCTGAAAAATTTACTAATTACAACTACTTTGTTACTGACCACCCCACTTGCAACTGTTAAACTGGTTTATTTAGGTGCACAAAGCGTACACAGAGTTTAACCGCTACAACTTCACACCAGACGCCAGTCAAACGAGCGCAGAAAGGGTACCGGTGGCAAAGAGCTTCAGTAGAACATCAGTGAACTGCGTCAAATTAGATGTGGTCAGGTCATATGTCGGTAAAAACCAATCTTTCTGTCAGCCGTTATACTGTGCTCCTAGCGCACACTGTATTAGGCCTAGATTAAAATGTCCTATCATATTTAAACCCAACTGAAACTGCAAGTATGCAATGCCTTAATTATGTGGTCAGTTGAGACATGAATTTGTAAAGTCGTCGATTAAAGCTGCCTTAAAACTGTGTCAGTATTTATCATTTACAGGTCATATTTAAAGCAGTGCCAGATCTGCATCAGCAGCCAAAATATCCTAATAACCAGCTGCTGTGATGTGTGCTAATCAAAAAACAAAATTAAAAAGAGGAAAGTAATAACTTAGTAGTTTTAAGCTTCATGTTTTTAGTGTTTGATAAAGGCTATATTTTCTTGCTGAAGGACACGGGTAGCTAGCCTATATGACATTATAATGGACTTATGTGAAGATTGCTTCAAGCTCACTTAAATTAGTTGTTTTTTTTTTGTCTAATAAACATTAAAGTTGTATCTCAATTGTACAATGTAAAAATATATGTTTTGTTTCTACATTGATTTGAAGCATGAATTTGAAATTATTAAAAGTTTTTTTTTTTTTTGTCAGATAGGATTAATTTCAGGAAAAATGTGATTTTTTTTTTTTAATCGATTGACACCACTGGTTTTTATATATATATATATATATATATATATATATATATATATAAATACATACATACATACATACATACATACATACATACACACTTGTGTGTGAAAATATTTCCCACACCTGAACCTAGATTTCACTGCAGCCCTTAATGGTTTTAATACACCATCTTAAGTCAATTCACTCCAACTACTGCTAGTTATTACTGCAATTATTCTTGGCATTTAAAGAAAACACACAACACAAAAAAAAAATTTCCTTCAGTTTGTTTTATTATTCTTTGTACATTCTGCACATTCATAAAGAAAATAATCCAAAAAGAGATTCTTTGAAATATATCTTCAAAACTACAACATTAAAATAATATTAAAAAGGCCTCTTGCTATCTTCTCTATAAAGGTTAAATTTATACCTTTTCTGATTCACAGAGATGAACAGTAAACTTCATAAGACCAGGTTGAGGGGTGGAAAAAAAGAGAGAGAGAACACACAAGGGTGGAGATGAGAATCTAACAAATTAATCTACAGTGTGGTTCATAGCATTAGACATCAGTAGTCATTTTAATAAACTCAGCGCTTGTGTAAAAAACAAAACAAAAAAAACTGTGAGATCAGTGTCGACAGCAGGACTGGCTCTGTTAACTCTTAACAGTGGGCAAAATATCTGCATAGGGAACATTTTAACAATTTGGAAATATATTAATTGAATCTGGATACAGTGGACAAAAAAAGAAAACAATATATAAAACTATCATTTCAAAGCCGAAGTATTTCAAGTCCCATAATTACACACTGAATTCACGACCCACTAGCCTGAACTCAAACTATAAATAAAACTACAAGTGACGACTCCGGGGTGGAGAGAAGGAAAATATGATTTGTATAGTCTCCTAGTTTCTTTTGACTTTGGTTTTTGTGAGCTTTAGACAGCACACTAACACACACACACACACACATTCATAAGAATATTTTTAACTTGGAAAATAAACAGTCCCTTCATTAGGTTTAGTCCTGGTTCACTTGAGATTTATGGGAAGACAAAAAAAAAAAAAAAAAAGTCTGACAGTTTGATCTAAAACAGTGCTGAATGACCGAGATGTGTGCACAGCAGTGAATGATGACATTATTGTTGGATAAAAGAAATGTTAAATCAAAATGGTCATTTATTCACCCTCATGTCATTTCCAAACCTATTTCTACTATGGAACAGAACAAGAAACGGGTAAATATTCCTAGATTTTTTTCAGTCATATAAAGTCAATAGGATCCAGTGTTGTTACGACTTCACTGTATGGATAAAAATAGCTTTGCAAGAAACTTTGCAAAATACCTTTTGTTTGCTTAGGAATGACAAGAGGGTGAAACATTTTTGGGTAAGGTATCCCATCCTGGGAGCGGTCATCATGCTGACGACTCTGATCTTACAAACCCCTCTCGCTCACAAACACACTTGTGCACTCAGTGTCGTCTGTCTCTGGAGGCGTTGCTACGGCTTCGTGAGCGTCTGCTGCCCCCTGCAGTTTTGGAGTCGCTACCGCGGCCTCTGTGGCTGTCTCTTCTCTTTTCTGCCTCTCTGCCCCTTTCTCTCTCCCTTTCCTTCCCTCGGTCTCTCTCTCCCTCAGTTGAACGTCTCACAACACCTGCTCCTCCTGCGTTCCCTCCCTCTCTGTCACGGCCTTTTGCTCGTTCTCGCCGTTCTTCTTGTTTTTTGTCCTCTTCCTCCTGGAGCTCCTTCCTCCTCTTCTCTCGCTCCTTTATGCGCTCAGCACGCTCCAGAGCTCTTTGTGTCGCCTGGGGAAAAAAAGAAAAAAAGGCAAGAACTTAAATTAAGGAAAGATGGGAAAAAAATAGGGGTGTGTGTGATTTGGACTAGAGGAAGTCATGCTGACCTGTTCTTCTGTGAGGGGTAACCAGTATATACAGGGAGCTGCTTTAGTTTTGTGGAAGAGGTCATCAAGAAGTTTTACAGGAGGCTCTTCTGGTTTATCTGGAAAACGAAAGGGGAAACGATGTCAAATGAAGCTTATCAAACTCATACTCAAGTGATTTTGAACCTTGTCAGTACTACTACTGGCTTAACTCACTAGTTTTATATTAACTGAAAGAAGCGAAACGGGTATGTTGTTTTTGAAATGCATTAATTTTTGCTTTTTGAAAAAAAATAAACACTTATTTCATAGATACACTGTCTTTCAATAATTCACGTTCTGATTTATTTTCAAAGTACTTTTCAAGTACCTCTCTAGGAATATTGCCATTTTCAAGGGTTTTCCTTACATTTCAAGTTCAAATACTTCAAGCCCTTTAAGCACCCATGAGAAAACAAACAGGCTGTTTTCATGGATGTCTCTTTAAATGTAATTGCGCTGGCACACTAAAATCATGCGTTTTAGAGCAATATTCGTTTAAATTTCTGATATACAGTTTTCTGAGCACACACATCCGAAGTATGTGCACAGAAAGCGCTTGTCACACGGCATGCAAATACTAAACTAAGTTCTCTTTCATGTCCTTTTGCACTTAAACTATAAAATACACACAAGTTTGTTAAAAACAGGAGTTACAAAAACAGTCAGTTATGTCTGTGAAGGTAAAGAAATTGCAAACAAAATGGCGGCGCCTTGGGTGGAAATGTGCAGATTAAGGAGCGGTAATATTATAAATTCCCCTTACTATGTCATGGCAGGAACGAAATCTGAGCAGCTGGGGTTTTTTTTTCTTCCCACAAAAGCTTTCAGAGAAAGGCTTGTTCTTTTTCAAAATCAGATTTTCATGATGTCTTCTTTAAACATTTCCTTACCTTTCTTCTCTGTTCTCTTCTCTTTGCTCTTGCCTCTCTCTCTGCGTCTTCGGTCCCGTGATCGTGACCTCCTCGTTCTGTCTCGGTCATCCTTCCCGAAGTCCTTGACTTTATCCCGGTCCCACTCCCGCTCAGAACGCGTCCTCTCTCTCCTCTCCATCGCTCGTTCTCTCTCTGCCCACTGGTCTCTCACGGATGTAGCTCCACCGTCTCGCTCTCTTTCTCGTTCCTTCTCTTTTTCGGGGTTTGCAGGTGGGAGTGGGTGATGGGCGGAAGGGCGGACTGTGGTTCCTGAGGCGTGAGGGTCGTGACCTTCACCTGCACGGTCACCGGAAATGAGACCTTTATGGAAGTCCAACTGGAGACAGAAGAAAATACAACAAAACCAGAAAAGTGAAAGGTTTGATTATAATATGAGATTAGAGTAAATAAATGACAGGAACAACATCTGAAGCAGATTTAGGTAAACTGTTCTACCTCATCCTGCTCGCAAAAATCCACACGTAGTACTTTAGGATTACTTGTAGGCCATTTCACACCATGCAGTGCTTCTCGAGTTGCAACAGCTTCCTCTGTAGTGGAGTACTGAGAGAGAACACGACAGATTGAAGGTTAAAAAAAAAGTAAAGGCATCAGGTAGCACAATATACAGGGTTCACACACCTTGGTTAACTTCAAATTCAAGGATCTTTCAAGGACATTCCAGGTCCAATATCATAAAATTCAAGAACTTAATGTGGAGACATTTCGAGTGGGAGCAAAAATAATGCGTTAAAATCATTAACGCATTTAACGCACTTTCCCAACCCCAAACCAACGTGGGTCATCTGACATTTCATACAGTTGATTGATGACAAATATGAGGCAGTGAAACAACTCACTGTGTGATGGAGCCTGGAGAACGTAGTTAGAATGTCCCTAAAACACTCATATTTGCATTACATAGTCAAAGCAATATCACACGAGCAATAGACTAAGTGCAATATCACATGAGTGCAAATGTGACGCCGACCTTATACAACAGTTCAGTAGGTAAAAAGTTAATTTTGTGTTATTTTAGGCACAATGTTGTCTGTTTTGCTAAATTTTGCCAACGAAAACAAAGACAAAGCAGAACTGTTTGCCTCTGAGCAATGCACAGTGCCATTTCATTTCTTAATACACGTTTGAACGAACTGGGTGAATCATTTGGCGCGTTGGCCATATGCGTGTTGGATTTGAAGCGGTGCTGCACAGACCTATCGTCGTATGACATCAAAGAACTGCGAGAGCGATTCAAAAGCATAAGGAGCTGTCTGCTCGCTATAGCTCTTGAGGTACTTTGTCACACACCGATTGGTCTGATGGTGATGATCCGCTTCAAGTTGAACAAGCCAAATGATTCAATGGACCATCCATAAAAAACTATTTACTTCACTCCCGAAAGAATCAGCAATGACTTAATCATTAAGACATTTACCACCACCTACTGGAAGTTTTAGTTCACCATTTAGAGTATCATTTCATTAAAGAAATTATTTCAGATTTCCATAGTAATATTAATAAAATTAATTAAATAAATTATTAAATGCATAGTTCACCCACTCAAAAATGACAATTGTCTCATAATTTACTCCCCCCCCCATGGTCCAATAGAATATATGTAATACATTTTATTAAACAAAATATTTCTTGCTGAAGCTACTTTTTGTAATGTCTGTTTAAAGCTTTACACAACAATTACTTTAAATAATCCTTTGGGAGTAATTTCTCAGCCAAATTTGCTGTGCCATTAATTAGATTAATTCATCGCCACATCATTTAATTAATTTGATAAATGTTAAATCGCTTACCAGCCCTAATTTTTTTGCATTCATTTTTGCCCATATGACAGTGAACTGATATTCTATTTGTCGTAATGTACAACAAAGTACCTTACACGGCAAACACTTAACGTAATGTGTAAATGTGCGTAACTAATGTAAATCAAGCAAGCTAGTATGCATAGGCCACAAAATGTATAATATGGAATTTTCTTTTATAAAACCTCTTGCACAACGTTCAAGCACTTTCAAAGACATGCATCTATGTATGTTTATTTTCAAAAACTTTCCAGGGCCTTGAAATGTTTTTCAGATTCACAAACTTAAGGATTTCAAGGACCCATGGGAACCCTGAACATAAGACTAATAAATTATTTTCACAAAAGAACAATACAGAATAAATAAAATACAAAAATTGTTTACAAGTATGGGGTCAATAAGACCTAATTAAAGTGTCTTATGCTCACTAAAGCAGAAATATTTCAACTTAATTAAAAAAATATATATTAATTTATTCCTGTAATGGAAAAACTGAATTTTCAGCAGTCACAATTTTTTTGTAGAATGACATTTGTGGAATTTGACATTTTTGGTCACCTTTGTGTCCTCGCTAAAAACAAACAAACAAACTTTTGAACTGTAGAGCAATAAAAATATAAATAATAAAATATATAATAACAACTTACTGTGACATAGCAGTGGGATTTGATCTTATCAATCCAGAAACCCTCCTCCACCAATGTACCAGTCCGATTTAACAACTCCTTTAGCTGCCCCAAGGTGAAAGGTCGCACCTACAGAGTAACAGTTCAAAATAAGGGGTCAAAAGAGCAGACAAACCTCTTGAATCAATCTCAATGAAGACTGAAGAGGTCAATGGCAATATTTATATGGTCAAATTATTTTATATACATCCCTACATTACAGTTAGACAGTGAGCAGTGAAAAGAGCAATGTGATCTAGCCCTTACCAGATTGCAGACATGTATGATATTGGAGGTTTTTCCACGAGGAGGAGAGAGCTGGCGAGCAGTTCGTATGGGGTCATCAATAGTTACAGAAACGCCTGATTTCTGCTGACTGATGGAGCGTCGCACCAATGAATCATTGGGAGTGACTGAGAGAAAAAACAACAATTTTTTAATCCTGGTTGACAAAAAACAAGTCATTTCTTAAAATATGTTAAGATTACTTTAAAGAAAGTCATGGATGGTCACCTTTCTTGAGCTCGCCCTCCTGTATTTCCATGGTAGCATCAGGGGAGCTCTCGTGTTTCCTTTGTTTATCTGTCTCTCCTTTAGTCCACTTCTGCTCCTCATCATCCTCCTCCTCCTTTACTTCTTTCTGCCCATTCTCATGTCCATCAGATGGAACAATCTAGACCAAAGTTTAGAGATACAAAAAAAAAAAAAAATCACTTAATAGCAGAGGCACAACATGAACTTCCTACAAAAAGATTCAATTAAAAACAATCAGGTTTAAATTACTTAAAGCAGGTTTAAGTTATCCCTGCAGTATTGTGCAGCAGTCGTACGCACTGGTGTTTATACTACCAAAGACAAACCTTAAAGGAACAGTTCACCCAATAATGAAAATTCTCTCATCATTTACTCAGCCATAATGTATTCCAAACCAGTAAGAGTTTCTTTCTTTTGTTAAACACAAAAGATGACATTTCCTAGAATGTGGATAACCAAACAGTTGCTGGTCTCCACTGACTTCTACTGTTTGGAACAAAAATACTATAGAAGCAAGCAAGGACCAGCAACTGTTTGGGTGCCAACATTCTCCAAAATATATCGTTTTAAGCAGAAGAAATAAATACAAACAGATCTGAAACAACTAAGTGAGTGACAAAATGTTCATTATTGGGTGAACTATCCCTTTAATATTTGTTTTGTCAGTTACCAGTCACAAGCCTTTGTCATGCTGACCTGTGTCACTGTGCGTCTGATCTTGAGGCCCTGATCCTCCTCTGGTTCCTCTCGCTCACGAGGCCCGGATGAGTCCTCATCCCCAGAGAGACGCCCCTCATCTGGATGCAGTTCAACCACTGCCTCCTGTAGGGGCTTGATGTCTGGAATTAATGTCTGGAATAGAGTTTTGTAGTTAAATCAGTCATGTAAAAACACTCTTACGCAGTATTATTAAACATAAACAAACAATTAAATTCAGTAATCATTTATGTCCATACTATAAAAGGTCCATACATTTAAGACCCGTGTTAAATAAACTTAAGAATACTGCAACATTGAACCTGTAACACTGAATTTATTCAAGCAGGCAAGGCTGTCAAAAACAGGTAGTGATTCATCATGTATCTGTTAAGGTAATATGGGAGCGGTCCTGGATAATTTACCTTCAGCGATTCAGTGGTAATGCTGATTGATGGCTTCTTGGCAGTGACTGCTGTACTAGAACCCCACCTTCTTTTCCTGCTGGCTCCGCCCACAGGCTCTGCTTCAGATGATGCAATGTCCGTTTTACCTAGTGCCAATGAAAATTAATCTCAAGTGCACATCCTAGAAACAGATCTGGCTTTAAACGACCGGTCAAGGAGCATAGCAAAGCATATTAATTACTAATTGACCTGTAACTGCTTTTTTCACTGGATTGGTAAAGAGCATAAAGAGCACACTTTAAAGGATTAGCTCACTTCCAGAATAAAAAATTCCTGATAATTTACTCACCCCTATGTCATCCAAGATGTTCATGTCTTTCTTTATTCGGTCGCAAAGAAATTAAGTTATTATAACATTCCAGAATTTTTCTTCATATTCTTCATGTTGAAGGTCCAAATTGCAGATTCAAAGGGCTCTACGCAATCCCAGTCAACAAATAAGGGTTTTATTTAGCGAAACGATCTGTCATTTTCTTAAAAGAAACAAAACAAAAACATTTCTATACTTTTTAACCACAAATGCTGCTCATGCATTGCATAATCACGTTGGAAAAGCCAGTTAGTTCATCTGTGTACTTCAGTTAAAAAGGTAGGGAAGGGCAAAAAAAAAAAAAAAAAACATTTCATTTTCCCTCTTCTTCAAAATTGTCCGACATCATTGTTTTACCTTATTTTGTAAAGGGCATTTGACTTTTTGCATGTTTGTTTTGTCAATACTTCCGCCTACGTGTCGTATGTGTAATTACATAATGTTTGAGGTTGAGCTAGTGCAAGATGAGCATTTGTGGTTAAAAAGTATATAAATTTGTATGCTCTTTAGAAAACGGACAATCGTTTCACTAGATAAGACCGTTATTCCTCATCCACTATATGGAGAAAATCCTGGAATGTTTTCCTCAAAACACTTAATTTCTTTGCAACTGAAGAAAAAGTTATGAACATCTTAGATGATATGGGGGTGAGTAAATAATCAGGAAAAGTTTGTTCTGGAAATGAACTAATACTTTAACAAAATATTTAAAAGTTTATTGAAGATTTAATAAATATAAATTTAGTAATCAATTGGCCAAGCAGGTCACACTTATTTGCACAAACATTTTGGATACTTAGGAAAGATTAGCGGCTCAGGTAGAATTGGAAACAAGGTTTATTTCAACATTATGCACATCAAATATTGTTGCAAGGCACTGCTTTCAGTGCTACATAATGGGACAGATTGATTTTGGTGGAATTAAATTTATTTTTGCTCTCTAGCCAGAGTTGTTTTCATATTGAAAACTGTACTTGGTGAGGACAGCATCCTGGCCCATTCACTGGTTAATGTTCTAGATCGATAGGTTTAAATAATATTTCCTTTTTGGAGGAAACACAAACTGGGCTGCAGCAACCCGTCAGTCAAAAAGTGGCATTTTGAAGATACTTACTGCTCAGTGAGATCTTGCGGGCAGCAAAGGATTTTACAGCGGAGCTCTGAAATGAAATAGAAAGGAGGAGAAACAAGATCCCAGTGGATGTGTGGAGGAAGAGACAGACACGACAGACAAAAGAGACATTGGGAAAAGGAGGGGAACGAGAGAAAGGAGAGGGGGAAGAACAGATACACACCTATCAGTTACACCAATAATGTACAGTTGCATTGACAAACAGAGGCTGTGAGAATCCCATCATTATTATAAACTGTTTCTGAATTTTAAAGTCCCTTACATTGCTATTGCTTTAGTTTTTACTTTAACATGACTTCGGCTAACACATGCTTGACCAAATTCCCTACGTTCCCATATGTGCTGTAAAATACAGGATAACTAACACCCTCTAACCTCATCATTAACTAAGCAAAAACCTTTGTTCCTCTTTAAGTAATTTAAAAACAAATACATCTTGGGAAAAAGGGTTTTCCTGGTACCATTGACACCTGATTCCTCTCTGGCTTGGCTATGGCCCAACCGCACAGCAGTGTGCACTGTATCTAGGCAACAAAGGTCCAATCAGAGGAGGCTGAGGAGTGAGGGCGAGATACGATCACAATTGAGTGTGCTGATTGGCCGGCTGACAGGAACTGCACTTTTTGTTTCAATAGCTGTTTTTGCCTCTTGTGGTGGGAATTGTGATTCAAATGGTCTTTGAAAATGTCTTTGAAGTTTTTGTCAAATGTTCAGGATGCAACGGAAGTCTGAGGCAAAAACTCCCGGTTTCCATAGTGGCTGGGGAGATAGGATCCACAGTATGAATCAGCAAGAAACACATGACGTTCGACAAGCCAAAATTCTGGTGATAATCTGTCATAGCGTTATCATCTGCATCAAGTCATTTGTACATAGTGTGCCACAAAAACAACTGTGATGTGCAGGTAAAGACAGTTTCCTTTTCTTAATGTCTTAGGGTCTCACCCTAGGAATTTGTGTGAGCAACAGCAGAAACACGCAGGTTGTTTTTTTCCCCAATCAGCCTGGAGCATAAAGTTCTTTGAAATATCCAATAAAGTCCATTTGTACTGAAAGTATCAAGAGAAGTCCTTTTACAAAAAAAGCATGGCTGTTGACAAACAGATGAGACCCAAAAACGGCAGGAAAAATAGTTTGTAGTAAACAAGTCCATAAGCCTGGCTTTATTATCTCAGATTGTTTGACTCACTGAGATCAGTCCACAGGCATGTGAGAAACAGCAGATGTCTGTGTAATGAGTCTCTGCAGATATCAGTTCATTCGAGTACTGAAGTGTGGGCAAAAATAGCAGGAGGCGTCAAGACAGCTGTGTTCCCATCATGCTGACAGGAGAAGTCCATCTGATGCTTGTGCTTGGCCAGTGTAAACGCTTTGAAAAATGTCTCTGTTGGTGAGCATCATGCTCTCTTTTGACGCCTCCACAGTCTCACCAGCTATTTTGGCTTCTCTTAAGCAGTTCCATCAGGAGGCCACATCAGTTTGGTATGACGAGGCAGTGGCCAATCATCCGGCAGGTTCCGTCAGGCTAAGTGTGCAGTGGCGACTCTGGGGGCCTAGCTCAGGTACAGCCGAGACGCTTGGGCATAGCGGGGCAGGTGATGGAGGTGGTAGAGGAGAAGAGGTGGTGGCAGTATGCAGGTACCAGTATGAGCAATGGAAGAGGGGAGGGCACCTTCACAACAAAGCAATCAATGGGATTTTAAACCACATAACAGTCATACTACCAGATCCAGAGATAAAAAGAGAAAGGGAACAAGAGTGAGAGACAGAGTGGCAGAGAGAGAGCAATAGCTGGAGAAAAAGAGAGGACAGAGAGAGACTAGAGCCTACATCTCAAACTACATGTTGCCAGGGTCTATCATTCTGCTCAGTACGACTCAAATACACACTGTGCTGTTTAACTAAACACTTATAGCGCAATAATGCTAAGGGTTGTTTTACAAAAGGGTGATTTTAGAAATGCAACTTCTCAAAGGAGGGTTATTAGACTGAGAACTGAAAAGCAGCTGCCCCGCTACACTTTTCTAAAGCACCACTGCTAGAAATATTTTTATTAGCATAAAAATCATTGATCGCCTACTTGGTCAATCATCTCATCTCGATATCTTTTAAGCTACAACAGGATTTACGTTCAATACAAAGAGGCATAAAATCTAAATGTGTTAAACTGCGCTTTTAAAATTAGCACTGATTCATCCTCGCTCACACATTAACCTCAACAGTGTCTATTTTCACACATTATTAGCCATCCACATCCCCCACACACTGCTGCTACATAGTAAAAGGAAAAACAGAAGAGCATAATGGAAAAAATTGTCTAATATCCAATCCTGAATTCAATCTAAAAAAACAGACAAATTTTAATATCACTTCGAAGCTTTACAAACTTCAGCTACCCCTCCCCATAGTTCGGGGGTTATCGTTTCCACAGGTTCTTCGTTCTGTGGGCCTTCTTACCTCCTCTGGGCAGGTGTCATTGGAATCTGCCCCCTGGTGGTCAGACTGTTGCATAGCACTCTCTGAATGAGAGCGGCCCTCCAGTTCCATGGCAACTTGGCCTGCAGGCTCTGAGAGAGCTTCCTGCTTTACCTCCCTAGAGAAAGAATCAGCGAACAAGAGAAAGAGAGTGAGGGGTAAGGTGGCTGAGGCTGGTTGATCTGGGTCATTCTACCTATAAATAACTGCCTGGCTAAATGACTCTCAGTGCCAGCATCACACATACATATATAAACAAGATGGTATACGTCATGGTAATAAAACTTGAAAACACAGAGGGGGAAAAAACAAATACAGCACTTCCATACTGTCATCAACCAAGACCCATATACACTTAAAAAGACACATGAAAATTTAATGGGTAGGAACTATGAGATAGCAATTCTCTGTATTACTGAATTGTTGTACAGACAGAGAGGTAACTGAATCACAATACCACTAATATGTAATACAATATATACACATGCCGTTTCAGTGCATCAGTCTTTAATACAAAAGTAACAATAAAATTCAAGCAAGCAGCCCCTTGAGAGATTACAGAGGTTTTACTTTGTGGCCCTTGAGCTTTCCAATAAATAAACTTGTGCTTTCCCATGAAAATTTCCCAGAACTTCTACTACTGAGGGGCATCACAAACCAAATATACTACAGTTCAAACGTCTGGGGTCAACAAGATTATTATTATTTTTTTTTTTATAGCAAATATGCATTTAATTGATCAAAAGACATTTACAATAATACAAGAGATTTCTATTTCAAATAAATGTTGTTCTTTTCAATGTTTTTAACATTGATAAGCAAAGTTTAGAACACTAAATGAGCATATAGAGTGTTTTCACGGCGCGTCATCAATTGGCCGTATCGGCGGCACTGAATGTAAACAATGCCACTGAACTGAACTTGACACTTCTGCAGATTATTGCTGCTGAAAATGGTCAATTATTGTCATGTTTTGGGCCGTACTAATCGGTTGGACCGGGAAAAACATATAGACTCACTACAGACTGCCAAAAGTTACAACAAATCAAGGAGAAGAGTGCAAAACAATGTCTGAGGAGCATAAATTGTTTGTGGTTGGCCAAACTGAACAGGGCAAGAATCTTGACAACATTTGTGTTCGTTCTCATCACTTCTGGCCAGATAGGTGAAATTTTAGGCTAATATCTTATTTAATACTGCTTGTATCTTTACCACCTATGTGTCAACATATTGTGCCCTTTCCTGCTTATAAAGATCTTCTCTATATGATTAATCTGCTTCCACACATTTTTTCTATGGTTTAGACAGCATAAATTAGCAGAACAACATATTTAGTAGTACATTAACTGTGCATACAATCCGCACATCTAGGTAACTGACCAAATCATGACAACCCTCTATTAGAATGATTTCTGAAGACTGGAGTAATACTAATGACTAGGGCTGTGCAGATAATCGGACGCGATATCATGCGCATCTCGTCAGTAATGCCGGTTCTGAGATTAGTCGTAAATCTCATTCACGTGTTCATTCATGCAACCGCGTTTACTACACAAAGCCGTAGTTCACTGACAAGCTACGCAGTTTCGCGTGCATAATCGATATATATCGCCTGCGATAATGAAGGTGATATTTGCATAGCTTGTCAGTGAACTACGGCTCTGTGTAGTAAACGCGGCTGCATGAATGAACACGTGAATGAGATTTACGACTAATCACAGAACCGGCATTACTGACGAGATACGCATGATAATTTGCGTCCAAATATCGCACAGCCCTACTACTGACTGCTGAAAATGTAGCTGTCCCAGCCCCAAACCTATGAAAAAGTAGTGTACATCTGATGACCTTCATAACCAATCATCAGCTCTCACAATAACAAAACTGTTTAAACACAAATAACAGACTTGTCTGAATTATATGCAACACTGAAACATGGCAAACCAAAGCACTGACATGGAACAGATTTACTGGCCCCTGACATTCCCACACCTACAGGTGATTCAACCGCATTTATTGTTCTACAGATAACCAATCCCTCTCACACACACATAAACACACACCTGTGCAGCACACCTTGGCACCGTGGTCTCTAGAGACACGACAGCCCTGATGCCATTTGCCTCTGGGTTCTCAGAGCACAAGGCTTTCCCTTTGTATTAAAGCAGTCAACACATGCTGAGGGGAAGGGGGACGGGTAGCCAGATCCCCCGCGGACAAAAAAGCCAAGCGCTTAGAATACTTAACATTTACACATGAATGCAAAGCTGGCAAGCACCAAGAGGAAAACCTGAAAGGCAGCCTCAAACTGAACTACAGTGGCCTCAGAGTTCATTTTCCATGCATTAAGACGCTTTGTAATTCTGAATGTATTCAGACTGACTTCATAATCATACACAAACAATTTTCAAAGTTTGATCTCTTTAGGTTGAAACACGTTTCTGTTATTTTCTATCACTGATGTCATTGCTGTCTAGGTAACATCCCCTCTTTCCCCTTGAGGACTTTCAATGCCTCAATCATATGAATACCATTTTTAAGATTAGCTTTCCTTCATAGAAAACAGTTGAAACCTAATACACAGATCTATGCGGATCACAAACCGCCTAAAAATTATAGCTCATTATCACTCTACTAATTTCAGCAATAAGTAGCAAGTTTACTACGCCTAACTGCTTACATAAATTGTTACAGTTAAATAGGTTTAGGTGAAATGTAAGCTGAGTTAACATTGTTTTATTCATTAGATGAGATGTTGCAATCCTTTTCATACAGGCCATCGTGGACACGAGTATCTCCATTACTAATTTAGCACTACACACATCTCTCATGATTAAAAATGCCAGAGAATTGCTCACATCCTTAATGAACCAAAGTGCCTGAACAAGATCCCCTTCCCCCAACATTGAAATGAAAACGCCAGCGTAACTGAAAATCTACTGAGATAGCCATTAAAAAATCATTTTGGGGCATTATATGCGCTGTTTGATTCATCATGACGCCAAAAATGCTGTCTACATAGGCAGCCCACTGGGTTTTAAGACCGCTAAAAGCCCTCTGCGATTTCGAGACTGCATCTAAAATTAAATTTCGCTTCGCATTTAACCAAATACTGTAATACAATACTGTAACCACTCCACAAACAAAATCGCTCGATCGATTATAATATAAATGTCTTTCACCTAAACGATGTGCCGACCCAGCGCTGGAGGGTATTTCTAGAAACCACCTCTCCCTCTTTCAACCCTTACCCGTTTTTGTTGCCGTCCGACAGCATAATGTCAGGCTGTAACCGGGACCGCGACGGCCGATTCTATACCGGTTCTGCCGGTCACGGATGCGTAGGAAGAAATGTGAGAAGCGGACGCGCTGCAAGGCTATGCTTTTTTTCTCCCTCTTGTGCAATGCGTCGGTATAGTCACGGCGGCGCTCAC
This sequence comes from Cirrhinus molitorella, assembly GCA_033026305.1. Lineage (NCBI taxonomy): Eukaryota > Metazoa > Chordata > Actinopteri > Cypriniformes > Cyprinidae > Cirrhinus > Cirrhinus molitorella. Next base: position 15,449,589 of record CM065118.1, on the reverse strand, counting down.
AGAGCAGCCATATTGAGCAGCGCTGGGGGAAGTATGAGAAGTACAAGCAGGACCCCTCCTCCAAGGCCACGCCGGTTGATAGGCTGTCGTATAGAACGCCTGATTAAAAATACAACCGCCCTCATATTCCATATTCCAAACAGTTAAATTAACTATTACGTACACATTTTTTAAATGTGTTTATTTAGATTAAACTGCTGAAGGTTTCTTGCAAATAAAATAAAAATAAGTTTGTGAACCCTTAAAGGTTTAGTCAATATTTATAATTTTTTTTAACCCATGTGGTTCCAAACTTATATACATTTCTTCTGCATAACACAAAAATTTACATTTGAAAAATATTCGGAACCAAACAGTTTTGTCTACTGTATGGAAATAAAAATGAACTGAGACATTTGGTAAACTATTTTCTTTTATGTTCCACAAAAGAACAAAAATCATACAGGTTTGGAATGACATGAGTGTGAGTAAATGATCATTTTAAATTTTGGGGTAATTTATCCCCTTTAGAACTGTCTTATTTTTGTATACATTTACATTAATTGTGATCAGCTCTTCATACAAGTAGATAACGAGAATCCAGTTAAATAAATAATACACACATTTTTTGCATTTTGTATTTTTTTATTAAGCAAAATTGATGCTTGTTTGTCTGGAAAAGAAAGGATTACTAATATGTTTAGCAATAGGTCCAGAAAGTTTAGGCACATCATTACAATTAAGCAGTGTTGTATGGAGGAACTGGCCAAATGTCCTCCAAACGGATGACGACTGATCCATATTTACAACTTTTGGTTGCTGTTCTGCTACTAAAAGGGGGTTACGCCAGATACTGAAAACAAAGGTTCAAATACTTCTTCATTTTCAGATAATTTTGCCTAATGCATTACAATTGAGCTCAAACGTTTACATCCCCTTTCAGAATCTGCAAAATGTTAATTTTACCAAAATAAGAGGGATCATACAAAATGCATGTTGTTTATTTAGTACTGATCTAAATAAGATGTTTCACATAAAAGATGTTTACATATAGTCCACAACAGAAAATGACCATGTTCAAAAGTTTACATCCCCATGATTTTTAATACCGTGTTCTTACCTGAATGATCCACAGCTCTGTTTTTTTTGTTTAGTGATAGTTGTTCATGAGTTCCTTGTTTGTCCTGAACAGTTAAACTGCCTGCTGTTCTTTAGAAAAAATGTTCAGGTCCCACAACTGATTTGGTTTTCCAGCATTTTTGTGTATTGGAACCCCTTCCAACAATGACTATGATTTCGAGATCCATCTTTTCACATTGAGGACAACTGAGGGTCTCATAAGCAACTATTACAGAAGGTTCAAATGCTCACTGATGGTCCAGAAGGAAAAAAACATGCGTTAAGAGCCGGGGCGTGAAAACTTTCGAATTTGAAGATCAGAGCAGTACTAAATAATAAAAAAAAAAACATGATATTTAGCCAAAGGAAAAAAAAAAAAAAAAATAATAATAATTCTGCTCCATTCTGTTCCTCAGCTCTTAATGCATTGTTTATTTCTTTCTTTCTGGAGCATCAGTGAGTGTTTGAACCTTCTGTAACAGTTGTATACGAGTCCCCTAGTTGTCCCCAGTGTGAAAAGATAAATCTCAAAATTGTTGGAATAAAATTGGATCTCAAAATGTGTGAAAAGATGGATCTCAAAATTGTTGGAAAGGGTAGTTTAACTGTTCAGGACAAAAAAAACAAACAAACAACAAAAAAAGGATCATTCATGTAACAACACAGTATTAAGAATCAAGGGGATGTAAACTTTTGAACGGGCTCATTTTTATAAATTCAACTATTATTTTCTCTTGTGGACTATATGTAAACATCTTTTATGCGAAATATCATGCATTTTGTATGATACCTCTTATTTTGGTCAAATAATTACCATTTAGCAGATTCTGAAAGGGGAAGGTAAACTTTTGTCCTCAATTGTATGTATTTCAACTTATTTGTTTTATCAGGTTCTCTTTATTTGTTCACATGACCTTAAGAACTGATCACAATGTAGGTCAAATTTATGCAGAAATACAGTCAAGTCTTTAGTTCCAACTTGCTTTTGTCACGTCATAATTTTGTTTATAGACCCCAAGGTTTGTATAAAATTTCTAGTATATAAAATATAGAAAAATTTATTAGGATGCTGTGTGTTTAATTTCTAATTATTTATCAGAATTATGTTACAATTATGCAGGACCGAGACTTCTGAAGAAAGCTTGTTGGTGGCCCATACCCTTGTTGGGGTCATAGGTATAAAGAAAAAGAAAAAAGACATAGCAATTCTGTCACCAACCTGTGCACAACAATGATTAGTCAGTAAGTGCGTCATAATATCTCACGGCTCTTCTCGCTGCATTTTTAACAATACTGAAAACATTACCCAATATAGCATTATTTCCACTACATGTTATTAATAAGAATAAGAGAAAATAACCAAAAGGGACTTCCATCTGTTAAATATCCTGGTGAGAAGCCCAGAATAAGGCCAAATGGGCAATCTCGCTAAACTATGCATGACAACAGACGGCAGAGTTTTAGCTCATGCATTTCTGAGCTCACACATGCTGGGTGGTCGTGCATTTAGACACATTTCTGTGATTCCAGGGATGGCAAAGGAGGAACAAAGGTTATGAAAATCAATGAGGTGTGAAAGACAGTTAGAAATGTGTGTGACTTGAATGGCAAGCATCCCACACCTGTTGACCAATGAATTTCTGTGACTTTTCCAGTCATTTGAGCTTGATGAAAATGAATTAAAAAAAAAAAAAAAAATTACACAGATTGAATATGTAGAGAGCAGCATCTCCTTCCTTATAAAACATATTTTGTTTTATAGTTTTAAATGATCATTGTAATTTTTGCATTACATTTCATAAGTACTTTAAAATCTTATGAAGATTAAGACGTCGAAATGCAACTATTTGACAATCTGGAATCTGAGGGTGAAAAAAAAAGCTTAATACTGAGAAAATCGCCTTTAAAGTTGTTCAAATGAAGTTCTTAGCAATGAATATTACTAATCAAGCATTAAGTTTTGATATATTTATGGTAGGAAAATTACCAAATTTCTTAATGGAACATGATCTTCACTTAACATCCTAATGATTTTTAGCATAAACTAAAAATAGATAAGTTTGACCCATAAAATGTATTTTTGGCTATATAATATACCTGTGCTACTTAATTATTTTCTTAAATGACAGATGACCAGAACAAAGTAAAAAAGGGAAAGAAAAAAAAAAAAAAAGAAAATATTTTCTGTCTGAGAATTAATTTTAATTGGATTTTTAAAATTTTGCATTAAAAATTAAGCTGAATTGTTTGCATTGAAAAAGCATTGTGTTTTTGTACCTATACAATACAATGTAACTGTTTGTATGCAAGACCTTACTGACCTTGAAGACTGAGCCTTTTTTTCTCCTTTAACATCATCTTCTCTGTTCTCTTCCTCATCCTGGTTGAAGTAAAGAAAGACAATTTCATCAAAATTCATAATAACAGTGCCCTTGTTCCATTATGTATTTTTTATTGTTTCTATGAACACTCTGTTTGTCCTCAGATCACACTACCAGCGTGAGAAGTTGTGCTGAACTCATGTACACCCAGTCAGACTGGTGCATCAGTATTAGCATGGCAAGCTCATCATCAGAACACAGCAAAGGCAGAAGTAACAAGCAGAATAAAAAAAAAAAACATAGGTTTGATAAGCCAATTACACACCTTCTTTTGGCTGGATGGACTTGATTTATCCTGCGAAGAAGAGCTTGATGATTCTGAATCAGTGTCGGATGATGACGACTGACTTGGTGTTGACGAGCGTTGTTTGTGACCTTTTTCTCTTTGTAAACGGTGTTTTGTTTCTCCTCCTTCAGATGTAGAGTGAGGCGATTTTAAGGCCTTTTCACTTTCTTCTGCTGGTTTAGGCTGCTCTTTCTCTACAACCTTCACTTCTTTGTCTTCCTCATGTTTCAATTCAGGTGTCATTGTAGAGACTTCTGTCTCCATAGGAACATCTTCAGCACACTTCAGCCCTGGTGTGAGGACTGACAGCTGTTCAGGTTTGGAGGATGATGTAAGTGAATCAGGTGGTGGGACCTCTGAGAAAATGCGTGGCCTTCTAGGTGGGGAAGTGGTGGGTGTCGTCACATGGAATGGTGCAGAAGTGTCATCCACTTTTTCTCTTTCCTCATTGCTTGTTTGCTCATATCTCTCCTCCAACTCTTGAGCATCTTGTTGAGCATGGGGCATTGTGGGTACTGACACAGACACCTTTGAACCACGAAGCTGCTCAGCTGAGTCTTGCGCTTCTGCTTTATCTTTCTGCTCTTCAACTTCCATCTCTCCTTCTCCCTCCATCTCTACCTTCTGTGCACCATCAAACACACCCTCAGATTCCATTTTGCGGACCAGCAGGCTTAGTGGACCAGGTTTGCGTGTGGATGGGGGTTCCGGGCTGCTGGATCTAGAACTAGAGCTGGACTCCTGTCTTTTGAGGGATGGAGGAGAAACCATACCTGCCACTGGAGCAGCACCTTCGGCTATGCCTGCTGGCTCATCTTGGTCATGTGGGCTCTGTTTGGGAGTGTCAGGCAATGGAAAAGAGAGCTCTGGAGGTGGGGATGGTGGAGGAGTCGGTTGACGGAGCTGAAGAGGCGGCTGGTGGACTGGTTGAGGCTGGGGAGGGATGTGCTGTGGTGGCTGAAGCTTACGGCGGGATCGTTGGGGGGCTGCAGCTGGTGGAGTGTGAACAGGAGGAGTCCGAATGTTCTTTTTCCCTTTTGAGGTTGGACCCCATTCATCATCGTCATCGCTGTCATCATCATCCTCATCGTTGTCATCACTATCAACTTGAGCGCAAGCTGCGGCCCTCGCAGAACGGCTGAGCTGCAACACCGAATGGGCAGGACCTGCTTCAGCTGGGGCCGTTCCCTCTCTCTCTTGGGAACGGGGCATCATGAGAGGCAGGCCTTGACGCTCTGGTTGTCCAACCACACGCACAGACAAGGAGGCAACTGCACGTGGAGGAGAGGGTGTTGCGACCTCCTCATGGCCGGGAGGGAAAGAAGGATGCCAGATCCTCCCAGCTTTAGTGTCAGGTGACTCCTGAGACACTGGAACAGGGCCTGTATCCAACCTGTGTGGTCCCATTAACCCTGGGTCCTGTGGCAACCCTCCTCCACCTGCCTGGGTTGCAGACAGATGAGAATGTATGATGTGATGCTGGAAAACAATGTAAATGAAAGATCAAACATTGAGCACTGTTCCTAGAATTTCTAATTATTTATTTAGTAGTCATAATGAAATCTATGACTACATGACAGTCCATGAAAACGGTCTAGTATTTCCTCAGAACACACTGCAAGTGTGAGAAATTGAGTTGAACTCACTTACACCCAGAGTGACACAGTCAAACTGGTGCATCAGTATTAGCATGGCAAACTCATCACTGGAAATACAACATGAGACTCTCTACCGCTTCTACATGCATTGCATTTATGTGACCCTGGACCACAAAACCAGTCGTAAGTAGCATGGGTATATTTGTAGAAACAGCCTACATTGTATGGGTCAAAATAGTCAATTTTTCCTTTATGCCAAAAATCATTAGTATATTAAGCAAAGATCATGTTCCATGAAGATATTTTGTAAATTTCCCCGTAAATATATCAAAACTTAATTTTTGATTAGTAATATGCATTGCTAAGAACTTAATTTGGAAAACTAGTTAAAGGCAAACAATTGCATCTCAACCAAATATTGTTTTATACTAACAAACCATACATCAATAGAAAGCTTATTTATTCAGCTTTTAGATGATGTATAAATCTCAATTTAAAAAAATTGACCTTTATGATTGGTTTTGTGGTCTAGAGTCCATAACAAGTAATGTTTGCTCTGGACAGCTGATCTATATTTTGGATCTATACTTCTCTAGTACACTGCATGCCACAAATCAAAGCAGCCTGTGTATTTGCTGATCAAACAAATCTGATAGAAGTCACTGTACTACTGTTCTACTCCGAATTAAAATTTTCGTTGTGCAAATATTTAAGTTGATTTTATAGGCTGTGTGTGCTTACTTTCTCTGGCAGAAAGGAAGTGGTATCTTTGGTTGGCAGATGTTCATCCTCCTCTGGGCCTGCAGGACTCGTTGTCTCTGAAAGCAGCATATTGCATTGGTCATGCATAGAGGTATGTGTATATCTACAATCTAAAGTGTCTGAAAGTGTCCCTATGAAATCCTTAAAGGAGGAGTTCACTTCCAGAACAAAAAATTACAGATAATGTACTCACTCCCTTGGCATCCAAATTTAAAATTGTTCTACATCGCTGCAGAAGTACCGACCAAGTGTTTACAAAGTGAACATGCAAAGGAGGTCAAACAGAAGTGTAGGACGATTTTGAAGTTAGAGGAGAAAATTAGATGGGAGTTTTTTTTGTGTTTTTTTTAAATAACTGATTGTTTGGCTAGATAAGGCCCTTCTTCCTCGGCTGGGATCGTTTAGAGCCCTTTGAAGCTGTATTTAAACTGCATTTTGGAATTTCAGACTCGGGGGACACCATAGAAGACCACTATACGGAGAGAAATCCCAAAATGCTTCCCTCAAAAAACAATTTCTTTATGACTGAAGAAAGAAAGATATCTTGATGACAAGGGGCTGAGTACATTATCCATAAATGTTTGTTCTGGAAGTGAACTACTCCTTTAATGCACAATGCAATTTAATGAAATGTAATCTAATAAACAAACAAAGAATATGACTGTTTGACAGCAACTGAAAACCACCTCCTCAGAGCACACTCCAAGTGTGAGAAGATAAGTTAACTCACTTACACCCAGACAGACTGGTGCATCAGTATTAGCATGGCTGGCTCATCACTGGAAACACTAAAATAGCGTACGGGACTTCAAACATTATGTATCACTATGCATACACTAAAAATCCCTGCACAGATGGTGTAGTCAAGTCAGTGTTATAACCTGCGTGTATATGTACATGTGAGTCTGCTTACCATCTGCCTCAGTGGCCTCCCGGGCTTCTCTCTCCAGTCTCTGTCGGAGGAGCTCCTGCTGTTTGGCCAGGTACTGCTTTATGAAGCTGTTCTGACTCATCTCCTCTCCAATCTGATACATGCATAGAAAGCACACTCCAGTCAAGGTCATCTCATTTACATGGTTACTTGCAGTAATCATGTAACAGATGTTCAGATGATATATATGACATATGTGACCCTGGACCACAATACCAGTCTTAAGAGTAATCTTTTTCAAATGTAAGATTTATACATAAGCTTTCTATTGATTTATGGTTTGTTAGGATAGGACAGTATTTGGCCAAGATGTCACTAATTCTATAATCAGGGTTCCCACTCCAAGCCAAATGTCAAATTCCCTGACTTTTCCCTGACTTTCACTGACTAAAAAGATGAATTTCCATGACCTATAATGAACGGATCCATCCATTTACAAGCATTTACTTGATCACAGATGATTTTTACTGCAAAACACACATATAAACTACTTTTTTTTGTCTTTTACCCATTAAATGCACTTTGATATTTTTCTGTACTATCTCTACAGAAATTAATTTATAAATTTATTTTTTTAGGCTTTCATAACCATAACCTAACCATAACAATAGGCGAAATGCATGAAACAACATAATTAAACAAAATACGATATAGAAAAATTACATTTTGGAAATAAAAATTGAAAGCAACAAACAAAAATCCCTGATTTTCCATGACTTGGACAAAGTAAATGTAAAATTCCCTGACTTTCAATGACTGGAAAAGATCTTTTAAAATTCCATGATATTTCAGAAATTCCATGACCCGTGGGAACCCTGTATAATGCATAATGCAATTTTGCATTTTAACATTTTAAAACACACAAAAAGCAAAAAGTAATAGATGATGTGCAACAGATTATGAACCTATAAATCTATAAATGATGCAAATAAGAAAAAAAAAGTTAAAATGTCTTTTTTACCTGAGAGTTTGGCTGAAGACCACTGTTATGAGTAGATGATCGTTGGAGATTCTCCAACATAAGAGCCTTTACAAACACAGCAGATGATGCACATTTAAAACACAGCTTTATAAAACATGGCATGCACATCAACCACAGTAAACAAATGAATGACGCTAGTATTTTTCGTTAATACTGTTGTTTACGTTCCTAAATCTGATCAAGCATGTTGCTTTCGATACAAACCGCTCTCATAAAAGAGAAAGTCCGAAAGCTTCGAAAAATACCTCACTTACCCGACCAGCACAACATGACCGCTTTCGATTTGATTACAAATGTGAAGTCAGTGTGAAGAAGCGTCGCTTAATGAAGTGTTTATATTAGAAGTGGGAGTGGCATTAGCCTTTCAAAATTATTCACAGCGTTAGCACATACTTAGAGGATGACTCCGTTAATCTGACAGTTACCGGTCGTTATGCTAATTGTCGATGGAAAATAGGGACTGAAAGAAAAAGTGCGATTTTGAACAAGTGAAAGAAGTGTGAATACTTCGACCCCCTAGAAGGTTGCATTTAAAACCAAATTAGCTGAGTGATTTACATAAAATAGCCCATAGGAATCGCCCAAACTTGATTAGTGAGCGTGTTTCATTTGTAAATTCATTTTTACACTGTAGACACTAGAAATTTTACCATGTTTATAACTGTTGTTCCAAGTGTCAAACGCGCATCCATCACATGAGACTGACAAACGCGCGCCCCCATTGCAAACATACAACGCGCGGGCACGATGTAAACTCAGGGACCTCGGCTTGTCATGATCCACAGACTGTTTTAAAAAAAAAAAACTTAATATTGCTGTATTATTTACATTACGTGTTATAACCTAATAATCAATGGAAAACAATTAGTGTGCGACGCGGTAAACGTTTCAAACTATCCACATGCACTCGACAAACATTCCCGCTCTCGAAGCACCGATACTTGGCCTGCCTGTCGGGTCTCGTCTCCTGCTCAACTTGACAGCTAGTGCACGGTTTTAAGCCCGCCCTTTGACCAAACTCACCCCTTTCAGCCGTTTAATAAGTGCATTTTTCTGTCCACTTTTGGCGAGCCCTCTTTGCTCCAGTGCGGCTTTTAAATCCGCCACACGAAGCGAATGAAGCGGTTTGCCGTCTAACGTAACATCCTCGAGTTCCGCCATTTTGCTTTACCCGAGCGATCGAACTTCTGGGGCTGTGCACGAGCGCACTGCGCGTCACCGCTCACTGATCTCCGGAAGAGAGAGCCAGACTGACATAAAAACAAATACAAGTGGCTGGACTTTCAAAAACGGGCTTGTTACTTGCTACTTGCAATCTGTCCCCAGGCAATTTACAGCAACAGTTTAATATAGCACTTTATAGTAATTTAATGTTGTGACCTCCGTGTCCTTCATAAGTCATTACACGAAGCCTATGGCTTAATTCAGTGTCTAAAACCATTCTAAAATGGTTTGCTGGTTTAGGTTGTGAAACCAGTCTGTAGACCAGCTAAACTAGTTGAGCCTCACCTAGCTAGATCAGCAAAGGCTGAAACACACTAAAGCATAAACATTTTAAACAAGAAATATATGACACAGGACAAAACAACTGAATCAACCACAACTTTGTTCAGTAACAAAAATGTATTTTGAAGAATCTCACCATTTGACAAGTACCAAAGACTCCCTATATGCAAAGTACCTGTGGAGTGTGTCTTACAAACAAAATGTCAAAATGAACATCAACAGTGTAAAGAAGCACAAAATATGCATGTCAAAAATACATTCTGGTACCAAATGAAAAGAAAAGGGAGAGAGAGAGAAAAAAAATCACATTCTTAAAGCAAACTTTGAATTATTAATGCAAAGTTGCATGACATATCCCTGGTTATGTGTGCATATATTTCTTTTAATAAGCAACTTAAAGCCATGCAGACATTTGATTAACAAAATCAAATAAATAGAACTATATAGGGCCATCAAATCTAAGCATTACTATAAGCACTTAATTTAAGAACTTAGGATAAAGTGAGCATTTTAAGAGGAATTCTTGCTTGAGGACTATTGTATAATTGTAATTTTTATTTATACACAGTTATTTTGTACAGAAGGACAGGAGAGCTCATTCAAAAGCAAAAATGATGAAGCTTAGTCTAGTGTACTCTGTAGTACCTGTTGAGGTGCTGTATTTTTTCACTAATCCAAGTTGTTTGTGTAGTAATACTGATAGTCCACCAGATGGCACTTTGAGTCAACTAACACACCAACACCAGAGCAAACCATCTAAATCAGAATTCAATTCACTTAATTGGACTTTTCAGCATTTTTTAACACCAAGTCCACTGCATATATTGTGATAGGGTTAATGAAATTTGTAAAAACTAAAAAGGCCACTTTTTTTTTTTTTTTTTTTTAAAAAGGCAGTGATAAAGTGAAGGCTACTCGAGATTTAAATTATGACATTTTTTTTTTACGGCTGAATTATTCAATTGTAAGAGTTAGTAACTGTAAAAATGTAATGAACCAGTCAAACCAAAGTAAAACAGCAAGAATAACACTGAATGCATTGTACCGATGGCCAACATGTAAATCCTGAATATAAAAAGAGGAGATGTGGGTATTTACAGACAAAGACGGGGGAAGGAGCCAGGGACAGAGAGCAGATGGAAGAATTAACAGATGGAGGAATGGGCTCTGAGATACAGACGATGAGGGCGTCTTGTAAACATGTACGTAAACGGTACGTTTATGACACCGGCTTGATTTTTCAAGACAGGAGGGAAACAGGTGCATGTTTTAACCTGTGTAAGTATTGTTCAATGGGTAAGATACACAAAGCTCAGTTGGGCTAGAACCAAGCCTGTTCCAGTACAAGTTATTGTAAGCACCAGCATTTTGACTGCCACTATGGAAGCTACTAGATATATATTGCTGTTTTCAGAAATGCTGCATAGCCTATTTAAAAACAAAAACCCTGTATGATAATTATTGTGCAAGAGTTAGTTGTTGCTTCACTATTAAGCTGCCTTTGTAAGCATGTGAAGAAACCAAATGTGGGAGTGTGTGAATTACGGGAAGAAAAAAGTGAGTGAAACAAAGAGTGGACCTGACAGACGGGTTTATCTCTGAGTCAGCATGTGGGAAAAAAACTCTGATATCTCTCCCAAAAATTCAATAAAGTGTTGCGTTTCTCATTCAAATAGTACCGTTTTTCTTCATGTTAGGAATTCCTTCCTGTTCAACATTTGAAACTAGGTTAGCTTTATCTGTTTTGGTTACATGTGCAGCACAACTGAAACCTCCTGGGCTGTCAAATTAGTCACTTCAATCTTTATAACACCAAGGCCACTTCACATTTACAAACAAACTGAATAATTAGACCAGTTTACAAGAGCACCCTTAAATACAGAAGATCACTTTTACCCTACTGATGTCAATATGGTTAAGGGGACAAAATAAAGCTATTAAAATGTGCCTGAGGTTGCAAACATGTTCAAACAAAACATCCATCAATAAGTTATTAAACTGTTTAAGTGTGCTTGGCACCACAAAAAAAAATTTAAAATAAAAAAAACACCAATCTTGGTCAAAACCAACACAGGCAAGCAGATACACTCCAACATATACTCACCAACTGTTTGATCATTTTATCACTGTTGAACCAATACAAGCAGTGATATGCTTTTGATGCATCCTCAAACATGACCAATAAAGAAACATATACACAAAAATAACAAAAATGATAAGGCATTCCACTGTGAAAACAAAGTTTAAATTGCCCACAAACAACATCAAGATATCTCAGCTAATCGCTGCAAAAGCCCAGAGAAACCAGCTGCATGCTGGGATAGGTCGGCTACTCTGTCCACCATTTCTTGCGTAGCAGGGACTGAAGGATAATTCTGGGCTGCACCCTTGGTTGCCACGACAACAGCCTTCAGAGCTTGGCAGAGGCGTCCACTGGAGGTGGTGACCTGAGAAGACAAACAGTGTTTGTGTGTGAATGTGTTTAAATAAAGTCACCTGTTTGTAACTTCATTGCTAGAAACTGACTCGTCAACATGTTTACTAAAAGCTTGTTCATGCTTCTACCCTTGAGTTATCAACCATGACTCACAATTGGATTTGTTGTGGCATGAATCATGTATATTCACTTGTGATTACGAATTTGTACAATAACACTTAAACAAAAAAACTCTTGATAACATTTCTAACCAGATTATCTATGTTCTAACCTTCGCTCTGAGGTCTGAAGAGCTAAGAAGGCGTGCAAGTGTATCTCCAATAAAGACAAGTTTGTGTGCGGTCACGATGAGACTTTTCCCCCTGGAAACAAAGACTCGGGGTGGTTGGTTCCCTTGGACACTCGTGAACAGGGAATCGATGGCATCGGCCAGGCAAGAAAGATGAGAGAGACTTTGGGAGGAGTAGAAGGAGAGCAGCTCTGAATCCTCCAGAGACATAGAGACCGGGGGTGAAGGACTCAACTGAAGAGAAATAGAATAAGATTATTCATATAAACTCACTGTATACACAGATACAGACCCTCTGTCAATGAAAGAGAGGTTCAGTTCATCATTTAATGAATCAACAGCCTATTGACTAATCTCCAACATGTTTTACACTAAACAATACTTTTGAGCTGAATAATTTTTAGAGTTTACACAGAAAAAATGACATTCTATAAGATGAGTCACTGACTTTTTGCGATAGGTGGGATTCAGTTTACGGCACTTACTATTCATTCCTATGATATCCATTAAAAGGCTACCGAGTGTTGCACATCTTTGACTAAAATTGAATGACGTCAAGGCTGTAATGTGATTGGCTTTTAAAGCACACGCGATCCAAGATGACCGTTATGCCTTTTCCAATAGTAAGTAATACAGACAGCTAGACTAACAATTATTTGGGGCAGCTAGACTATGATGTGATCAATGAGCTCTGTTGTGAGCTGAATTTCTGCAAAATGTGGAAAAATGTCTGATTTTAACAGGTTTGTGTTTTTTCTTTTTTAAAATACTGGAATTTTTAACATCACTGAACATGCTGAAAAGAAAATTGTGAAAATCAAACTACTACAGAAAAAGTACATATAATAATGTTCAAAAGTCTGTTTTAGAAATAAGTTTATTATGCTGGGCTTATTTAATTTAAAAATACAGTCAAAATAATTATTAAATTGAATGCTTTTCTATACGTTTTAAAAATATATTAAAATAGAAATGTGATTTATTTGTGTGACACAACTGAATTTTCAGCAGCCATAACCCACATAACCCTTCAGAAATCATTCTAATATGTGACCTTGGACCACAAAACAGTAAAGGGTCATAAGGGTCAGTTTTTTGAAATTGAGATCTATACATCACCTGAAGCCTTCCATTGATATATGGTTTGTTAGGATAGGACAGTATTTGGCCGAGATATAATTATTTGAAAATCTGGAATCTGAGGGTGCAAAATATAAATAATGAGAAAAATCGCCTTTAAAATTGTCCAAATGAAGTTCTTAGCAATGCATATTATTAATCAAAAAGTTTTGATATATTTATGGTAGGAAATGTACTAAACATCTTCATGGAACATGATCTTTATTTAATATCCTAATGATTTTTGGCATAAAAGAAAAAACACAAATTTTGACCCATAGCCATTGCTACAAATATACCCTTGCTACTTACGACTGTTTTGTGGTCCAGGGTCACGTATGGTAATCTGGTGCTCGAGTAACATTTCTTATTATTATCATTGTTAAAAGCAGTTGTGCTGCTTAATATTTTTGTGTATTTCAGAGATTGCAAAATTTGATTCAAATCAGTCAGCAATGGTGTCTGACTGAGGTATTATTATTAATTAAGTGTTGCAACCTTTCTCTGAGTATTTAAACGCAATCCTCTTGGTGAAAGACACACATACAAAAAAAAAAACAACAACAACAACAGTAAAATGCAATGCAGCAAGCACAGATGTCACTGTCACTGAAACCATGTTGATGTATAACAACCAACAATTAAAAATACTGCAAACAAAATGTAAAAACACCTTTGTTTTGAGTGTGTATTGTGTGTTTTTTTGGGAGCATAACAGACAAACAAAGACTTACTTTATTATCAGTTGTGGTGATAAGCTGGGAAGAACTGTGCTCTGTATGGGTGTCTGGTGGAGGCTCTGGCTTCCCCTAAAAGAGAACAACAAAAAATGTAGACGTCCACAAAAAGAGAACAGCAGACCACAGAAATCTTTCAACAAAGTTGAATGCACGCATGAAAAAATTAACAGACAGTGAAGAGAGAAGTAAATGTCTGACTGAATGAACAAGACAGAAAGAAAAATTGTGAGAAAATATAAATATTAAAGGGATAGTTTACCCAAAAATGACTTACCCTCATGTCATTCCAAACCCGTAAGATCTTTGTTCGTCTTTGGAAAACAAATTAAGATATTTTTGATGAAATTTGTGATGGTAAAGGTACCAAGGACATTGACAAAAAAGTAAAAAAAATAGCTCATAGCTTCATAAAACTATGGTTGATCCACTAATGTCATTATGTCACATGGACTATTTTGTCGATGTCCTTACTATGCTTCTGTGCCTTGAACGTGACTGGACCCTTGCTGTCAATAGAGGGCCAGAAAGCTGTCGGATTTAATAAAAAATATCTTAATTTGTGTTCCGAAGTCGAACGGATTTAAAGGGTTAAGGGTTTAAAAATGACATGAGGGTGAAATTAATGACAGAATTTTCATTTTTGGGTGAACTAACCCTCTAAGTGGCCATATAAGCGCACAATGCTTTAACCTTCTGCCTGATGAACAATTGTGTTCATACTTTAATAAAATTGACACAATAACAGAGTGTGAACATTTACTTTTTTTGTTTTCTCTATTTTATGGCATTATATCCATGCATACTCTCTTTATAAAACAGGCATCTAACCTGCAGTTTGACGTATCCAACACTATCACCTACAGGATATGAAGGCGGTGGTGTAGGAGTCAGGCCGATTCCTGCATACTCGTTCCCTTGTTCCTCATCCTCCGTTCTTCCCATAGCAGGGGATAAAGAAACTAGTACCGGGGGCAAAGGAAAGGCAGCGGGTGGTGGAGGAGGCAGCGGTCGTTCCTGGATCCAACTGCCCTTCCGTGATCCCATGTCGCCCGCGATCGGTTTGACCTCTGCCACTGGCAAAGCAGGTAGAGGTCTCCTTGACAGAGACTCCTGGGAAGGTAAACGAGGGCGCGCTTGACTCTGTAAAAGGGAAACAGAGTCTTCAAGGGCACAGCGGACCATCGTGAGCAGACCATCAGCTGGAGGTGCAGTACCGCACACCGAAAGGGCAGGAAGGAGGTCTGAGAGACGGGACCAAGCCTGTTGGAGAACTGGCGGTATATCACCAACATGTCCAGCCTTCCAGACAGAAAGGATCTCAGCCAATGCAGAGGCGAGGTCTCGGGACGGGGTGGTGGTGACAGACGCAGAGGTCAAAGCGGACTGGACTAGAGCAGAAAGAGACACTTTCCACTGGATGTCCCCAGAGCCAGTGCTCGACACAGATAAACGGCGTGTTGGGATTTCCAGAGTGAGGGCAGGCATGTCGTAGATGCCTCCATCAGGTTCTAACACATCTTCAGAGGTTAAGTCTTGCTTTCTAGGGCTGGAAGTTGAATAGGTACGTCCACTTCCAGCTGTTTCTGCAGTTAATCCCGACATTTCGCTTGCCTCCAATGGCAAACCAGGAAGACTGGGAACACTGTACACATCCTCATCCTCTGCATCTCCAGCTGCAGCAGCTGATCCTGGAATATTGTAGGTTTGCTGCTGATGGTCAGAAGAGGAATTCAGGGCCAGAGTGGGAACATCATAAATCTGAAAGATATGAAAGAGTTACTCACTATTTACTAATTTTTAATGAGTTACAACAGATTCCACTCACTTACACACCACAGTAATTATAACAGTAAACTGTGCTATAAAGCATGAATCATGCTGTTTCTTTAACTGTTATGTGGGAGTCTCAGCTACTGTTAAATTTAAGCTTGGAATGCACAACACAACTTCTGAAAAGAATTTAAAACACTAGGCATCATCCAGTTTATTAATTTTTAAATAATTATAGATTAAAACAGGGCATACACTAAACGACTGAGGATCACACGACTAGACTTAAGTTATAACACATTAGACTCATAAACGTGTCTTGTTGCTAGGAAGTGCATGACACATCAAAACAATATGTGTTCTTCAATCAGCTCAAAACATTAAACATGCTTAGATGGAATCTAAGACTGGTTCTGACTTTTGGCAACTAGTGTTGACTTCTCCAGACTGTGAATTGGGACAAAAAAGCAGGCAAATGTTGTATAGCATATTCCAGCCTTTAGTATATGTTCTCTAATAGCATAGCTTAAAGAACTTGGACTGTGTCTCATGTGTAGTCATCACTAATTTGCCATGTCACAGGTTCCACTCTGATACTGACTAATAATAATATTATATACGGATTAAGAGCAAAAATCCCTTATAAAACACAATCATACAAACCACATTTATTTACGGTTACAAGCACAAAAATCCATTGCTTTCAGTGGATTCATTGAGGATTAATACGAAAAATGAGAGAGGGAAAGGGGAGAGAAAGATTGTGGGTGGAGGGCTGAAAAGAGCCACATGGGTCTGGTCTGATCTGCCTAACCCGACAGACGGCTGTAACTTGTGTGAACAAGAGAAAAGTGTAACATGGGATTAGCTCATAGCAGAAAAAAGGTGTGGTTTAAAAAGCAAAGGAATAACAGAGGAGTGAGAGAATGAGAAACAGAAAACAAGAAAAACAGTCAGAGGATAAACAAAGAAAATGTGGAGATTGTATGTAAATATCAGGATACCTCTGATATTTAAAATTAGATTCATTTTAGCAAGTGAATTTCAAACATACATTTTTTGAACTTTCTAAAACTTTAAAAGTGAAAATAACAAGAAATTAAAAAAAAAAAGCATTGAAAAAAAGCATATTAGAATGATTTCTGAAGAAACATGACATTGAAGACT
Organism: Cirrhinus molitorella; assembly: GCA_033026305.1. Classification (NCBI taxonomy): domain Eukaryota; kingdom Metazoa; phylum Chordata; class Actinopteri; order Cypriniformes; family Cyprinidae; genus Cirrhinus; species Cirrhinus molitorella. Next base: position 15,432,523 of record CM065118.1, on the reverse strand, counting down.
GGCATAATGGCTGCTGAAAACTCGGAATAATAAATTAATTCACAATAATAAATTAAACTTTAGAATATATTAAAACAGAAAAGCTCATTTAATACATTATATTACGGTTTTAACTGTATTTTTGACAAAAAAAAGCAGCCTTGTGTAACATGAGTGACTTAAAACAACTTTTGAACAGTAGTATATATTTAAATATGATGTGTGAAGACACATTGCGTTATAACCATTGCTACTTGGGTGGCTCAGTGGACTACTTTAAGGGCAATGCAAACCTTGCAAATGCAAAAATCTTTAAAATAGTACTGTGAGCATTTACTGAAGACAGTACTATTGAAGAATTTGTGCTGAAAAGGTATGGACACCATTAATTTTGCACCTGACCTTATTGAATATGTTTTTGTAGGGGTTTCCCTTTCAGACGCAGAATTTATGGGAGGAGAGTATTCAAATGAATCACGCAATGCAATTTACTAACATTTGTGCTTGTGGAATTACTGGTATTTGTGCTATTCACACCAAAAAAAAGCATGTCTTAAAGCAGGCGGTAATTTGCGCTGCTTTTGGTAGATTGCGCTGGTCATTAGGGAAATTATCTGGCTGCGTCTGTTCTCTAAAATGTTTATTATTAGTAAATCACACATAGAATTTTCCCCTCCCATCTGTGCTTTTGTGAAATTGTGCTCTAACACTAACTTGCCCTGTTTAGTTAATCTAGCCCTAAATGTGTAAATGTGTCTAGAGATATGAGAGCTTTGAAAGGGGGCATGATTTTTAGAGAATAAAGACATTTGTCTGAAAAAATTCTGGTTTGATCTTTACACTAATCGCATGGCGTCAAAAGACATTGTATGCATTACTTTTATGGTGCTTTCTGCCTGTTTTCGCAACTGGACAGCCTCAGTTCTGTCATTTTTATTGTACGGACATAAATCAGATTAAGATTCTGCCTAGCATTTCTTTTTGTGTTCGATCTCTTGCCTCTGAGGACTGGTCATTGTGTAGGGGTACAGCACGAGGGGTGTTATAGATTCCATCATCCTCTTCAGAAGGCACTGCAGGAACTGGATGCTGCCACCTATTTGTAGGAGGTGTATCATATACCTAAAGGACATGGAGATGAGCATTAAACATTTGATCATCTCCTCAATCTTCTGAAGAACTAAAACCTTTTTCCTCTTTCCAGTCAAGTTCTCATTTATCTCACCTCCTCATCCTGAGAAGTTGCACTCTCCCTCTTGGTCATCGTTTCACTGTTCTTCATCTCGTCCGCTTGCCTGAGTCCATTTATACTTCCCTGTCTCTCTTCCTCCAGCACATTTGTCTGTGGGGGTACAGGGTTTGCCTGGAGAACAGGTTTGGTGGTTGGTACCGAGTTGGCCTGAGGTAAATCTTTCCTGGTCACACTTCGAACAGGAGGGGCTGGTGGAGGGGGTTTGCGGCCAAAGTTTGGGGACCCTGGTACTCCAGACTTTCCCGCCCTGGCGAGTAGAGGGGATTCTCTCAGTTTTCCTCGACCAACAGGAGGAGTTGAAGTAGCGCCCTTTTGGGATCCTCGGGCAGAGGGAGGTGTCTGTTTAAGATTCTGGCTTGGTGTTGAGCCTCCAGACACTCCTGGAGTTCCAGTGGGGTGTTTGCGGTCAGATTGAGGGGTTCTTGATATGGCACCCCCAGGTGTGGTTGGTGTTTGGTACAACCCTGGGGCATCCTGGACAGTCTTACTCTGAGAAGGACTAATAGAAGAAGATGCAATCCCGTCTGTAAGTCTTGAAGTCATTCCCGGTACACACTGTCCTGCCACTTGTGTGGCACCACTTGTAGGAGTCTGATATAAATTCTCACTGGTCACTGCAGCGACAGCTGGTCTAGGCACCAAGTAGCATCCATCAGAATTACCAGCCCCTGTATCTCGTGGATTTAAATACCTAGCCTCCCCTGCTGTTTCGGCTGCAGACCTGGGAACAGCACTTGGAGTCAGGTACACTGAATCGGATGCCAGTGCAGCTTGTGATCTGTGTTGTGCCACCAGTGGCGCAGGCGAGGTGGGCGTCTGATAAAGCGTCCCTGATTCGCCACCCCGTCCTCTAAGTGAGGGCGAACGAGGCCGTCCTGCCGCACCCACATCCCCCCAGTCTGGACGAGGCCTGGTTCCAGAACTAGAATGCGATCGTGGCCTTCCTCCGTCAGGGTGACGTAGCTCTCCAGACCTGACTGGGGCAGGAGCAGCCCCAGGGCTCTGGTACACCCCTTCAGCTAAGCTGGGTGGTGAGAGATACACCCCATCTGAATCTTCAGTGCCCAGTCCGTTTACCCTGCCCTGCTGGCTAGTCGATAGATGAACTGAGTCCACACTAGGAGCTCGTCGGGTATCTGTACCTGCGCTTGAAGCAGGAGCCTGAGCAGTTTGGAGAAGGCGTAATCGGTTGGCGGGGGCAATGCCTTGGCGGCCATGTAAGGAGCAAAGCCACCACCCTGGTCCACCGTCCTGCTCCTGGTCCAGAACCATCAGGATATCGCCTTTGCGGAATGCCAACTCCTCTGGGCTTTCAGCGGCATTGTCAAAAAGTGCCTTTGCAAGCACCGTCTACAAGGCAATAAAAAAAACAACAACAACATATAAGGGCAAAGAGAAGAAACCAAGAAACTTACCAAGACATAAATCACCTCTGGAATAGCTTACTTTTAAAGTCTAGCTTTCTAATAAACCTAGCATTGTACTTCATGAATATTGCAGGCTCTGTGACAAATTGCTCATGTTCGTCTAATCGCAAGACGCTTGGAATTAAAGTGTCTGTTAAAGGTCCAGTGAAGTGCTTTGAACCACACAGCGTTACTCTATGTGTTGACAAAGTTTAAACTAAAAACGGAAGAAAGGATGGGACATATCAAGCAGTCTCGCCCCCCTTTTTAAAAATGCCAGTAGCATTTAGTTTATATCACAGCTTGGGCCAGAGCTGTTGAGTTTGGTAAAGCTGCATTTGACAGCAACAGTCTAGCATAACATAACCTTGTGGTAATGTGTAGTTTAAAAAGTTTTAATATCTTCTGCTCATTAATGCTGTTTGTCTGAGATAATTTCTCCTCCTAATCTCATCCATATCGCTATAAAATATAGTGTTCTTTGCAGAATTCAAATGGGTCCAATATGTTTTGCTGACTCGTGCATATGAACCACTCCGTGCTATCGTGTCCTGGACCAGACCATACTGAGTGCTCTGTAACGATTTACGTGACAACGCAAAAACAGACTTCTTTCTCCCTAACAGAAAGCATATTTACACAGTCTGAAACGTTTCCTATCCCCTATATAGCGCACTATGTGTAAACAAGTGACCGACCTCCGCCGCGGCCTAATCATCTATTTGTAGTGCAATGGGCGGGGCGCTTCGGATTGTAGAGAGCATCTGATTGGACAGAATGTTTAATGTCATCGAAATCGCTGATCCATTATGGTAAGTTAGAGACTGTAAGTTTTGAATACTTCTATCTTTTCATGGGGACTTTAAATGCATGAATATAAATGTAAATACAGCAAAAGCAGCAAAACATAAAACCCTGTATAAAAAAAAGGGAAGAGACAGAGAAGAAAGGCTTTTGAGTCCTTTGATGGGAATGGGGAAGGACAGCAACAGTGAAGGAGAAATGCTAGATTTCACTAGACTGCTAATTCAATTGTTTTCTAAATTCAATGTACTCAGTAAAAATGAATGTATTTGAGCCTTCAGCTGACTCCACTTCTGCACTGTTTGAGCTGCATTGTTAGTAAGGGAAGTCTTAAAAAAGGAAACAACATAGAGGATCTAACCTGGCCACTTCAAGCAAGTTCATCAACCTGTGAGACCAAATCAATTTGTTTTCCCATACACTTAAATAGAACTAGCATATCACAACAACATACTGCCATTGTCAATAACAAAAAAACCTAATGAGTCTTATAGTTGACTGAAACATTTAAAGAACACACAAATATGGCCTAAATTAAGTAGCTTAAAAGATGGTCAGTACATAGCAATTTAATTGCTGACCTAAATCCTTGGCATGCATATAAAGCGTACAGAAGAACTGCTCATTTAAATGCCTCTGAAAAAGGGCAGCGCATATGAGCCATACAGTTAGAGTGACGTTACGAATGTAATGGGTTGTCTCAAGGTCTTTTGTATTCAGAACACCACACTACTGCCTTCATGGGTAAATCAATATTGATAGAGAGAATGCATAAGTAAGGGCAGAGGTCTGTGATTATGGGAGAGAGAGAATTAGTGATTAAGGGAAAGAGGCGCTGAGTTGATGATAATGAGGAAGACTCGTGGGGGAGGGGCTCAACATCTGTCCCCCAGTTTTAGGTCCTTTTGTCACCCCCTTTTATACCTCTAAATTTCCCTCTCATTCTCTCATTCCCCCCAGGGGATGTGGTGCTCTGAGGCAAGCTGAGCCCCAGTTCCCCCTCCTCCATTCTAGCAGTGGATATGAATATTAAGGATTGCACAGCAGACAGTGTTTTACAGTAGCGACTTACCGATAGGGACATGATTGAAGCTGGTTCTCAGTTTTTGGCTGTGTTAACTCCACATGGGCACTCCACAGAAGCAATCCCGTTCACATGTGCACTGTGTGACTCATCTGCATGTTTTGCAGATCTGGTTTTCCATTAACCTGAACCGTGGCCTTTTTTATCCAGTTCCTAAAAACCATGATTGTTGTCCTTTGCAGTCTGTGACTTTCATCACCCCTGACAGTTGCTGCACGTTTAACCTGAGGGATCAAAATAAATGCATTTTAGATCAATCTTAATAATATAGCAATGTGTTAGTAATACAAAGTTCAGTTTGAACAGTCAGCTGCAGAGGCTAAACTAGTTAGACCAGCTGTGGGGCTCCACCAGTGGAGTTCAGACAAAAAACGATCTTATTTCACGGGAATTTGGCTGATAACTTTAAAGTACAGCTGTAATGGGGTATTTAAATTCACCCACCCTGATTGGACAGAGGATTAAGAGGCTACGTGATATCATAACTTTGTAATTATGAGTTAATATAGGTGGAGACATGGCTCCGTATTTGTTCATTTATGTTTGTTTGTTTATATTTATTTATTGCTTATATTTTTTTTCCAGTTTGAAGGAATGTAACATATACATAAAACCACTTCAGCAGCTGTGGCACAACCTTGAGAGAGGCCTTTTGAGACAAGGGGTCCACAGAATAACATCTACACATTTTTAATTCAAAAGATGACAAATTATAATCGTGTTTACACAGCGTATTTAAAGCAATTTTAATAGATTGAACTGAACTAGGCTGCAACCGAAGAAAAAAAAAAAAAAAAAATCACAGTAAGCCACGTTTCGTTTTCCATCCAAGACATTTCAAGGTTTCTTTTATGCAGTAGAACCCCAATGAGACAGAGGACCAAATTTCAACGGAGAAATAACAATGAAAACAAGGGAAAAGCTCCAATTCTGCGGATAAACCAGTGCTAAAGGCATTAGGCATATAAATAGCGTTCTTTCAAAAACGAGATGCAATTTATTTCAGTCACAAAGCCGCAAACAAGCGGCGATCAGCCAGTGTAAAATCTTAACTAAATAAGCATTGCTCGTCTTACCGTTCACATGCCTGGAAATATTATCTGGAAATACAGAAGTAGAGTCAAACCTCGCCAATTATATCCTTTTAAATGACTGCAATGCACGGCTGTTGTTTTTCTTTTCTTTCTTTGGGGATACACGTCTCGCTCCGCCAGGCTTCGCCCTACCCTGGCCTTCTTGGTTTTGAATTACAGTTGAGCGCATATGGTCGCTCCCCCCTCATTGTGCCCGACACAGCACGATTCCTACAGTGCATCACGCCCTCTAGTGGAGGACTATCTATCTATCTATCTATCTATCTATCTATCTATCTATCTATCTATCTATCTGTTTAATTTTCGTACACAACTGTCATAATGTGGATTTTATTTGTTTTTACCAACATTCCCATTTGCTGCTTCTAAAGGTACAGCTGCCTCTAATGTAAACATCTGACCAAATTCATATTAAATAAGCATAAATCTTTTACTAACTAGAACGACTAGGAATTTCCTCTTGTAATATCATTCTAATATTCTGATTTGCCGCTGGAGTAATGATGCTGAAAATTTTGCTTTGTTCACAGGAATAAATTACATTTTAAAATAGGCTATACAAAAATAGAAAGCAGTTATTTTAAATACAAATATTTCACAATATTACTGCTTTGGCTGTATTTTTTGATTAAATAATTGCAGGTTTGGTGAGCAGAAGAGGATTCTTCTCAATGTTCAAAAACTGGTAGTGTACAAGCGACTGTTGAAAAACATCAGGTAAAATTAAATAAGAGTGTATTTAATTTTTTTTGTAGGCTATCTAAAGAAGAAAAAAAAAAGTCCATAAAAACCAAAAGCCAATTAGTGGTAATTAGATTATCTAGACTGAACATGTTTAGCGTAATAAATGGCATATTATCTGAGATTGGTTCTACACAGTGGTATCCAGTAACCAAGTTTATGCTGCTTAGTTATATTTACAATTTATACTGAAAACAAGTGCAAAACGCCTTGAACAACAGGAACTGCATGCTGAACAAATGAACAAAAATGACAGGATCGCTGGTAAGGCATTTAATAGTGCTGTTTAAATATATGTTGACCTCACAAAGTGCAACTGATCAAGAAAGACTGCACCTTTCTGTTAAGCTCAAACTGTATATTATTTTTACTAAAAGCACCACTGCAGTGATAAAATTAAGAACTGTAGTCTACCGGACAGGTACAAGTGCAAAACCATCATTTGTGCATTCAATTTTAACAATAAAAGCTGTGATTGTATAAGTCTTACTCAATCTACAATCCACATATAGTAAGAATCGTAACTTTACTTGAATTTAAATTAAAGTTGAATTTTAACCAGTTAATTAATATTGCTTCAGTCTAGCATTTTTCTCCAGAGGGCGCCTGAGGACTCACACGGATCAGAGAGCTGATATACCGTCCACTTATTCGCATAGATTTTTTTGTTACGTTTGTGCACTAAAATGTAAAACATTTAATTAGTTAATTCAAACTCTTAATACCTGACACACGCATGAAAATGTAGCATATAATAAGTCTACATAAAATTACACATAAACAAGTCCAGTCAATCATCCGGTAATCGCACTGATCTGTGATTGGTCCGTCCTGACCAGCGCTGGAAAATGTTACAGGCACCACGCAACAATCGAATCTACACGCTGCTACTTCATCGGTCTGTGCAATAGTTCACAAGTGATTAATGACACCAGAGAAACATAGTATCTAGCGAATTGCACATACACCGAAGAATGAAATAGAATAATCACTATTCAGAAACGTATTTCCAGACCAATAAGAGACAACTTCCGGACCGTATATCACCGCCCTTTCTCCGACATAATGAATCTACCAGTTTATAATATTTCTACGGTAATGACGCACGAGAGGCGTTGATTTTTATTACTTACAAAGTCCTACCAAATCAACAGACCTTCTCATCTCGCAGGTAAAGCTGCATTTCTTCTTATTAACCTATATTTCACAATTTAGCAATATTTAAAACGACTTGATTCGCTCTTGGCTCACAGTAACCATGAATGCGTTGTTGTGCAGTTAGCTGTGTTTAAGTAACGTTAAGGTTAAGAAGGATAACTTGCTAGTTTTGGAAGTACTTTACAGAAACTCTTTCTTGCGTCAACTGCTTGTTAAGACTCTTAAGAATTCATGTTAGCGAGAAAAACATTCTGTGTACCTGCAACTTTTGCCCAAGATGAACTTTAACCCACTTTCCCCACATAGTGCTCTAGCAATTATTATGCAGACTCTCTTTCTGTCCGTCTCAAGGCAATGTTGAAGGCTGTAACCAGGTGCCTTTGGTCAAATCCTGTTGCTGGCAGAAGAATGATGTCCCATCACATACCGCAGAATCTATCAGGAAAAGTTGCTATAGTGACTGCCTCCACAGATGGGTATGATGCTTTATTTCCATTCCTCTTCTGTGTTTTTTGAAAGGTGTGTATGTCACAGCACTAAAACACATTGTCCCTCTAGTAACAACTGATAATACAACTACTAAAACATAAGTAATTATAGATGAAATGTAAAATGTAGTCTAGTTACATAACATGCTGACAGACCTTTGTACTCACTGGTCTTCTCAGGATTGGGCTTGCAGCTGCGGAGGCTCTGGGTCTGAGGGGAGCACATGTGGTCGTGAGTAGTCGACGTCAGACAAACGTTGACAAGGCTGTGTCACTCCTGCAGAGCAAAAAAATAAAAGTAATAGGCACCACATGCAATGTGGGGAAAGCAGAAGATAGAGACAAGCTCATCAATATGGTGAGGAGTTTCTTTTCACTCTTTTATTCTAATGCTTAGTAAATATTTTAAGAATCATATTAAGGAATATGTGCAAATGTTGTGATGAACCCAAAAGTCTGTGGAAACTTCATAATGTATAATATATTTTGTGAACAAATTTGATTTAAATGCTGTTATTTACTTTTTATCGTAGACAATTGAACAATGTGGCGGCGTGGACATACTGGTGTCTAATGCAGCTGTGAATCCATTTTTTGGGAACATATTAGATTCCACAGAGGAAGTCTGGGACAAAGTATGACATAGTTATTAGCCTTGATAAACTTTTCTTTCTATGAGGTAGTGTCCGTACTGACATTTGCTTTATGTCCACAGATACTTGGAGTAAATGTGAAAGCTTCTTTCCTTCTGACCAAACAGGTTGTGCCTCACATGGAGAAAAGAGGGTGAGAGACAAGTGAAAAAAATGGGGGATTAACTTTATATCTGAGACTAACATAGCACCTTTTCATTTTTAGGGGTGGGTCAGTTGTGATTGTGTCTTCAGTCGCAGGGTACCAGCCAATGCAAGTATGATGTTTACTTCATCAACTGTTTTTCATTCAGCACTAGTTGAAGGTTCACCTTGATGTCACTCTTTGACTCCTAGGGTCTGGGTCCCTATAGTGTGAGTAAGACCGCCCTGCTCGGTTTAACCCGAGCACTTGCTCCTGATCTCGCCCACAGTAACATCCGGATCAACTGTGTCGCCCCTGGCATCATCAAGACACGTTTTAGCGCTGCTGTAAGAAATTCTATCATTTATAACATCAATTATCGCCTTAACGACGTTCACCTGTATAATCCCTTGCTTCTGTTCTTCCGTAGCTGTGGGAAAATAAGAGTGTGCTAGAAGAGTTCTTAAAACTTACAAGCATAAAAAGGTTTGTACAACTGCTGTCAAGACAATTAATCATTTTAAAATTAATAGTACTGTAGAGCTTGAATACTGCATTACCACATGAGTAGGATACTGAGTTGTGGCACAAGCATCATCACAAAAATTACATTTTTAATATATTTTGCATAACAGTTATTATATAATTGCATTAATAGTAATGTTTTTAATAAATATCATTACCTGTAATGGTTGCAGTCATTATCCACAAGCAAATTCTTCCTTTTCATAAATCTATGTACATTTGTTGCCTTCTGGTGCAGGAAACCTGATTCTTATGTAATGTCTTGATCTTAGACTCGGCCAGCCAGAGGAAATAGGTGGTGTGATTGCCTTCTTGTGCTCGGATGAAGCCTCATACATCACCGGAGAGACCATTACTGTAACCGGAGGAATGAACTCCAGACTGTAAGAGTGGCACAGAGGCAGTAACAGTAATCATGTAGTTGTGCATCAGTAACCCAACACATTGGGTGTAAAAATTCTGAAATACATTTAAAAACATTTAATTGTAATAAAATTATTTTTCACAGTTTTTGTACATCACAATTTATTCTTCTGATGTAAAGTTTCCCCTCATCTTTCAACAGTTGAATTGACTGTCCATTTGTTTGGGATTACTGGTATTATTATTTTTAGATTTAAAGACCCCTTTACACTAATTTCATCTTAGCATAAAAAGCAGTGGACTAAAAACATAGCAGCAGACAAAAATCTTTATTTAAATATATTACATATAACAACAACAACAACAACATTCTACATGATACAGATATATTGAATAAAAATAAAATAAAATGATTATAATTAATGCACACTTTCTAAAAGCAGGTAGGTTTCCTTGGTTACAAATATACTACATGGTAAGGAGTTTCTATTTTTTAAATAGAATCTCAGATGTATGACTAATACATGCATTATGTCTAACAGCAAACACTGCAGCATCAAATTCTTTATGCCAGAATGATATTCCAAAAGTGCATCAGTGTCTGCTTCCAGGAGACAATGTGGAACAAAACACAGGATTCCAGAATTCCCGCAGTGTGGGCACATACGTACCATTCTTTGTTTTACAATACTGCTGATTGAATACCTGACAGGAAATATATAAAAAAGCACAGAAGTCAGATTGAAACAACCAGAGTTCAGTTACACATTAAACCAAACGCAAGAAAATATAAACCTAAATGATCAATTAATGCAATAACCTAGTGCTGGGGTGGCCAACGTTGGTCCTGGAGGCTTTTGGACAGACACAACAGACATTAAACCACCCCTGACCTTTTCAATTTTACGCAATGTTGATTATGCTATTCTAACAAACATAAACAAATTGTTTTAAGCAATATATAGGGCCACATACACACAGCAAAATCTTCAGACTGAAAAGCACATTAACATGCATAAGTGACATGCCTAACATTTGTGGTGTGTGTAAACAAAATGTTTGTGAACTTGTAGCTGTGATATTAGTTCAGTTATTAAGATATATTAGTAACTAGAGACATTTAGAACATTAATAATTATCTCTGTAATCTACCACAGAGCTGGTGGAAGCAACTAAGGTATAGAGACAGATTCGTAAAAAGTAAGACACATACCTCCTTCTCTGTGATTTGCTAACACCACTCCTGGAGAAGAAAGACACACATTTTGCAGACTCGCTTTCAATGAGAGCGAAGTCACTGCAATAATAATTACTTGCTTAGTTTGGTCCTGAACAACACTATGTGGACTTAAAGGATTAGTTCACTTCCAGAATAAAAATTCCTGATCATTTACTCGGCCCCCATGTCATCCAAGATGTTCATGTTTTTCTTTATTCAGTTGAAAAGAAATGAAGGTTTTTGAAGAAAAAAATTCCAGGATTTTTATACATATACTGGACTTCAATGGGGACCAACGAGTTGAAGGCCCAAATTTCAGTTTAAATGCAGCTTCAAAGGGCTCACGATCCCAGCCAAGTAATAAGGGTCTTATTTGTCATTTTCGAGAAAAAAAACTAAAACAAAAAAATGTATATACTTTTTAACCACAAATGTGTGAGGTTGTGCTATTGCAAGACTCACATTTGTGATTAAAAAGTATAGAAATAGTTTTTTGAGACCGATCGTTTTGCTACATAAGTCCCTTATTCCTTGGCTGCATTTAATCTGCAATTTGGGACTTCAACTCATTGATCCCCATTGCAGTCCAATATATGGAGAAAAATCCTGGAATGTTTTCTTCAAAAACCTTCATTTCTTTTTGACTGAAGAAAGAAAGACATGAGCATCTTGGTGAGTACATTACCAGGAAATCTTTATCCTGGAAGCAAACTAATCCTTTAACCATTACTACCAAAGAACTCTGTGAGTGCAGAACACAAGTAAGCACTCAAGAAGAGTGACAACTGTATTTAGCTAGTGTGTATGTGGCCACAGAAACCTGCTGCAAACACTGTGCAACTCTCTTGAGCTCTATAGACGGAGTTAGATGATTAAATCTCCACTCTATTGGCTGGTTCTCCATAGCCTAACACTTGTTTGGTTGTTTGAACCATGTAGATACAATTACAAACCTTTCTCTTGACAGCGTCTGTTCTCTCATCATCAGAATCGCCAATGATTTCATCTGCTGACTTAACTGACGGAGATGGTGTTTCTAAAATAGGAAGAAAAAAAAAAAAAAGTTACACCTCTGGCATATAACCCCCCAAAAAACAACCCACATAAAAATATTTGTTACCTGGACTGCCAACTGGAAGATGCAGAACAATAGGAATACATGGAGAGCAAGCAGCAGGCCTTAAAGTACAAGAAATTCAGATAAGAATGAATTAGAAAACACAGCATAACAAAAATAATAAAGGTTAAAATTATTACATTTTAATTAATCGTATCCAAAAATAAAATAAAAATAATAACAATAATAAATTATATTCATATAAATATATACAGGTATGAACATACAGGTAAACATTTTCAAAATGCATACTGCATGTATGTCACAATAAATATACACAGTACACACACATATTGATTAATCACAATTAATTGTTGCCCAGCACTATTAAATATAATAAAATACATTAAAGTCATGTTCTTACGGTTTATTGACTGATAAATTCAGGTGTTCCTCTGGCGTTGGACTCAAATCAGTAAACTTCCTCTTACGCATCACAGAGTCACTGTTTCCCACACTGTCTTTTGAAGCAGGCTGGCATGAAGACTTTGTGAATCCCTTCTCATCAGATAGATTATTCATACAAACAAGAAGATCACTGTCATTTAATCTGGGAATGACAACTCTCAGTTGCCGCTTCATGCAGGAAATGAGGAGAGCACTCATTTCTGCTTCTTCCTGTGACTCGACAGCCTCAGAGTTTCTCCTAGTGGAACACTGCCTTGTAACATCTTGCCCACTCTTTCCATTTCTGTTCTTAACATCAGCCTTTTTGGATAGCTTGTTTGCTCTCTTGCTACTCTCCTTCCTATTGTTTATTTCTTCTGTGCTACCCTCCTCCTCTTCTTCTACTTCACTGCTGGATGACTGACTGATCACTGTGACCAACATGTTCCCGACAAAATACTCGTTTTCTGGATTGTTCTCCAAAATCTGCTTTTTAGAACATGATCTTTGTTTGCTTCTGGTATTTCTGGAGATTTCAGAAACAGTTTCAACTTCTTGTCCTAAACTTGCTACATTCTCATTGTTTTTTTGGAGAACATCATTGGAAATGGACCCAATCACAGGTGCAACCTGCGACCGAGCTTCTTTCGCAGTTCTGCGAGTGGTTCTGGGTGTTGACTGGGCGGGATTTGTGACCCTGTTGGATAAGGAAGTGGATTCTGAATGGATGGTCTGCAGGACTTTACCCGAAAGAGGAAGGGAAAGGGAAGAAAGGATTGTGTCACCAGTGGATGACAGAAGAGATGCTGAAATGGAGAGAAGAAAAAAAAAAATGAGGATGACAAGGACCAAAAATGCTAATAATTAAATCCTGTGCTTTCAGACATGCAATTACTCAACTATTTCATCTCCCAGACATACCTGGGTCAAGGTGTCCAAGGCATCTTTCATGCTGCAGCAGAGTCCTGAGGAGCTGGGGCTGTGATGCAGAGCGTGCACACTCCTCCAGAACAGCAGGGGCACCACTGAGCCATGAGACTGTCTGAATAAGACATTACAATACAAACTGGTGAGCACTGAGTATAAACAAAACAGCAGACCTGTTCCAAACTGCAGTATTAGCACTCACAATCAGCATTTGACCAAGCGCAGATGGGGCACCAGTCGGCAAGTGCACACTTGAACACTTTAATCAGGCAATTCACTTTTTTCGGCAAATTATTTTAAGAATATGTTGTGTGTAAAGGACCATTCTTAGAACTCACTCTTTAATATATTTTTTATTAAAAAATATTTACATGATACATAAAACAATACAAAATGTAACAAAAAAACATTCATTCATTATATAAAAACATATAACATTCTTTTACTATTTTGGCAGCGTGCAAGAAAGTATTTCCCTACTTTCTAAATATTTAAAAAAAAAAAAAAAAATTACCAACAGTAAATTGTTCAAATGTAAAATCTGTATGTGCCATGACAGCATCAAAAGTTTTTTTTTTTTTCAAGGCATGAACAGAGTAGCTTAAATTACAAAAGCAAACAACAACAAAGAAAAATAAATACACCTGATACTCTTAAAAAAAAAAAAAAAAAAAAAAAAGGTTTTTGTTTTGAACTTTATTATCAATTATACCTGAGCAAGATCTGGAACGGGTAATAGTTTATCCAGTCGAACTAGAAACTCCCACAATAACTTCTCTAGACTGGCCACATAGTTTCCTCCATAGTGAAGATGGAATTCCTCCTGGAGTCGAAGACAAAACCATGTCAGTGTACATGCCTAAAAATCCCCCAATTAATGCTAAATTTTATTCATTTACCAAATTTTAGCAAACAGTGACAGATTATGTCCCAAATTATACTGTTTCTAAGATGTTAATATATAGTAAAAAGAACAATATCTATAAATGAAAAAGTTTTAAAGCACAAAATACATCAGGTGGGAGATGTGAGTGAGGATTTGTGGAGCAGCTCTCCCAAGTTTTTTTTTGTTTTACCTTGAAGAACTGTTTTCTGGCTGCTGCATTGTTCAAGAGAGAGTGCACCAGAGTCTGAAAGTTGCGTTTAGCTTCCTCCACCTTTTGATCCTTTCTCTGAGGACAAAAGGAGGTACAGTCCTTGTTGATTATTTATAAGAACACTATTTTAGCTTCCAAAGAGCAAAACATGAAACAATAAAACGACTTTGCACCCGTGCCAAACTCACCTTTCCACTGGGAATGGAGGAATCCTGCAGCTTGTGCAGCTCCTGGAGGACAAGTTGCGCATCAGGAGGATCTGACTGACGAAGCTCTTCCAAGATCATCTTTGGTTAGCAGGATAAAAAGCAAAGAAATGTCTTTACTACTTGCAGACAAAGTCTAAAAATCTTAGAAAACAATTATGTTTAAATACAGGGGTTGGACAATGAAACTGAAACACTTGGTTTTAGACAACAATTAGTGGCCAATACAGCATCATTTCATCTTGGGATTGACAAATACATGTCATGCACAGTAGCCAGAGGGATTTTGAGCCATTCCTTTTAGAGAACAGTGGCCAGGTCACTATGTGATTCTGGTGTAGGAAAACATTTCCTGATTCGCTCCTCCAAAACATCCCAAAGTGCCTCAATAATATTCAGATCTGGTGACTGTGCAGGCCATGGGAGATGTTCAACTTTACTTTCATGTTCATCAAACCTCTCTGTCACCAGTCTTGCTGTGTGTATTAGTGCATTATCATCCTTATACATGGCACCACCTTTAGGGTCCAATGTCTGAACCATTGGGTTCACATAGTCAACCTTCACACTTTGCTCTTACTGGTGGAATGTGCAATAAGTGAAGATTGGCCACCAGGCTGCGCAAATATAGCCATGAAACCTCCAACACTATATTGGCTAGTGTTTCAGTTTCATTGTCCAACCCCTGTATATGACCAATAGCTACTTCATTGAATCACATATAACTTGTAATACATTTATTTATTTATATATTTCAGGTTTATTTGACAGGGACAATGCACATCAATAATACATAAATGTACAATGTGCCAGAAAAAGCCAGAAGGCTATTTTGCATCTGCAGTCCCTGGACTGGTGGTAAAATTGTCACCCTTAAAATATAAAAAACTTTTTTGGGCACCAATATTTTGCAGGCAGTCATCTTTTACATGTGATTCAAGTCTTGTAGATAACAGAGAATGACAGTACATGCTGTTGGTGTTTTTTCATATGTGATGCAGTACTTTTCAGTAATCTCACCAGTGCCCGCAAACCCATTGTCAACCTGGCCTGATGTCTGTAATGGAGTAGCTCAGGTACAGTCTCACAGAGTGATGTTATGGTCTCCTCCAGTTTTCCATAATGCACTGCATCTCTCTGCAGCATCACCTTCCACATGGCTGCAGACATTAGGCGTAAAGGTGGAGCTATAAGCCGCAGAGCTGACAGAGGTAGAGGTGCCTCTGTTGAAAGAATAGAAAAAAAAAAAAGATCTGAAATGATTATAACAACCAAACTGTGCTGAAACTCATTATTATTCATCACCATGAAGTTAACGTATAGATAGATAGATAATATATAAATAGATAGACTGACATACATACAGGGTAAAATTGACAATAAACGAATAACATTTTAATGGTTTTATATTACAGCGCATCAATGCTGAAAATGCCAAGTCAACTAACGTTACCTATAGACATATAGACAAAGTTTATAAATATTTACAGGTTTGTTATGATCATCCATATTTAGATGTGCGCTATGCAGTTGACACATCAGCTGTTAGCTAAATCTGCATATAAAATCACCCGCATCTAATAACAGAAACTGCATCACAACAAACTCTTCTTTAAAAATAAAATTTTACGGGCTACACTGCACAGACCCACCTTTATTCTTAGTGTTAATCGCTGTTTTCATTGTCCTGTCCGTCCAGAAAAATAAACAACTCTGGGTGTTTTGGAAATAGCTTACTTGATTCCTAAACTTAAAAACAAAAACTCAAACGAGGAGTCATCAACATTCAACTGAACAGCACGGTGTGATAACGGTGACGTTTCCCGTCCTTTGCTCTTTATTTACAGCCAATACGCTACGTTTATATAAAAAAAAACAACAACAAATATCTGATGATTCATAAGAAGGTAATGATGGTCGGTGGTGGGAATACACTTCTCGCGCCAAAATGACGAAATACTGTTTCCGGTGTGAAGTATGCGAAGAGAGAGCTTTTTAAAAACCTTCGTGGGCACAGATATTTTGTAGGCAGCCGTCTTTTATTTCAATGTTTTGATGTTTATTTCAATGATTATGACAATACGCCATTCTTTATTTGTTTGTAAATTAAAGTAATATCATTTTTTCTTTCCTTTTTAATATGGCGTCTAGTAAAGAAATTCGCTTTCAAAATAAAAGTCTTCCAATTTCACGTACTGTAGAAACCTGAGGAAAATTAAACAGATGTTAATAAATACAAATCTATCTATCTATCTATCTATCTATCTATCTATCTATCTATCTATCTATCTATCTATCATATGTGTGGATATAATATAGACCTATATTTTTTTATAGCATCCACAGACATTAAAAAAAAGTCACAACACTAAGCAGTCTCCCTGCTTACATCATTCAAACCTTGGCTCCTAAACACACAAGTATAGTCAGAGAAGAGACCTTGCCCAATGACACAGGCTATCAGGCTAAATCATCCATCAAAGTCAAAGTCCACTTGGCTAGCATCACAAAACACATTATTGTCAAAAAGATATTCTCCACCAGCTGTGACTCAGTATCACTAGTTTACTTCAAACGGTCAAACAGAGGCAGAAAGGACAGTAATCAACTGAAACAGAGGCGACAGGCAGAAGACCTCAACCACAGATCATAATGGAAACAACAGCCTCCCTGTTCAAGTAAGTTTACTAACATTAATTTGTTGACAGTCAATACTGTTATTTACAATATACCTATTTATGTCCAGAAGTATGCTTTTAGTAAGAACCTGACAAATTTACATATATAGGCCTACATTTGATCAAAGTTAGTAGTAATAAATAGATACAAACATACATGTTGACATATTTAGTTTAAATTATTTATTGGTGATTGCCCTTAGCTTTTAAATTGGACTTTAGCTGTTGGTCTTGCTCAACACATTTGTTTCACTCCATTAACAGCTCTTCAGATAAGACAGAGAGTCTGATAATAGCCATGTGCTGTCTGTGCTTGTCCCACTTTTAAAGCAGCCATTGATTATTCTAGGAAAAATTAAAATGTTGTCGGTATTTACACATCCTAATGTTTTTAAATCTCCATGGATCTCTTTCTACTGTGCAACACAAAACAAGGATTTTGAAGAATCATCTCGGTCACTCTTATCCATACAGTTCTAAAAACTGAGTTCTAAGTACTGTTGTTTTCAAACCTTAAAAGGGACATAAAAACACAGAAGTAGTATTATAAAAGACATTGGATAGCTTTTTGTTATACACAGATTGAAATGTAAGCCATAATTCAAGTGCTATTTTAGTTATAAGTTATAAGTTTTAGTTATAAGAGTATTTAGTTTTTTTAGTGAACTGTGATCAGATCAGTGAGTTGAATCAAATTTGAGTGCGATTTGTTACTTCATCAAGTGGATGATTCAGTGATCAAATATTAAGAAGAAAAAAACATTTACAAATCAGGCATTGTTAATTTTCCCTTGAAATGGCAAGAACAGCTAAGAAGGATGTCAAGATTGGCTCTTTACAAAGCTATCACATGACTTTGGAAATATTAACATATAGTACAGACAGTAGGATATAAGAACCAAGACCAACAATACATTTCTTTAAAATCCTTCCATGGAAGAAAGAAAGTCATAACTGACTGTTCCTTTAAGTGGAGTTTCTTTTCAATATTGACTCCTAACAAATATAAAATGTACTCGTAATCTATATTTTTTTTAATTGACATTTGCCTCCCCCTCATTCCCATATTGCTCTTTCTTTTAGATCAGTGTCTCGGCGGGTATGGTCACCCCCTCAGCGTCCATTCAAAGTGTGTTCCTGGAACAGAGAGGTCAAAAAAGGAGTCACTGCTGGAACTCTTGTAGAGCTCAAAGAAAAGGTAGGAAATAAAATGTCGCTCAACTGGAAGTTTTGCCACTTGCCTAAAAGGATCTTTAAAAAGTAGGCCTAGAAACACTTTTTAATCTCGCTAGGGGTTTGCAGTGTTCTGTCTGTGTGTAGCGCCCCCTACCCTGTGTTACATACACTATATTGCCAAAAGTATTCTAATTGCCAAAAGTATTCCCTTCTAATGAACAGGTTTTACTACTTTAGTAATTTCCATTAATAGTAATGTTAAAGCATATAATGATTTTCTTGGTAATTGTGTGCTTATAATTTTATAGCAAAAGTTTGGACAGGACCCTTTTTTATTCTAACATGACAATTATGTGTATAAGGCAAGGTTTATACACTGTAAAAAAAAACAATTTGTTGAGTCAATGTAAAATAATTAGTTACCTAGCTGCCTTAAAATTTTTAGTTCAGTCAACTCGAAAAACATTTAGTCAACTTAAAATGTTACGTTTTACTAAGTGACAACTTAGATATTTGAGTTGATTTAACTTGTTTAAGTTGACTGAACTTAAATTTTTAAGGCAGCAGGGTAACAAATGATTTTAAGTTGATTTAACAAATTGCATTTTTTGTTTTTTACAGTGTAAAGAAATGTTTGATTCAGTCAGTGTGGAAGTACTTGACTGGTCTGCATAAAGCCAAGTCCTAATCCCAGCTGAACAACTCGGGTGTGACTTTAAATGCAGACCTTGAGCCAAAAACTCAGACCAAACACCAATGACTTGTGCATATGGGTATAGTCATTACTTTTGTCCATATAGTGTATGTACAAGTGAGTGGTGTTTGGTGATGAGTTTTTGGCTCAAGGTCTGCATTTAAAGTTCAGCTGGGGTTAGGACTTGGCTTTATGCAGACCAGTCAAGTTCTTCCACATTGACTGAATCAAACATTTCTCTATGAACACTGCCTTATACACAGAGGCATTGTCATGTTAAAATAAAAAAGGGTCCTGTCCAAAATTTTGCAATAAAATTAGGAGGACACAATTCCCTAGAATACCATTATATGCTTAAACATTAAGATTAGTACTCATGGAAATGACTAAAGGTGTCAAAACATTAGTTCATTAGAAGGAATACTTTTGGCAATATAATGTATGTTACACAGAAACTCAAACAGTTTTCTAGAAGTCCTACAATGACCAGGATAGCAACTTTCACAGACATTTATCATAAAGCACATTGGAACATTGTGGGATATTTTATGCTGTGATTCTTACCTCAGGCAGCCCAGGCTCTCTTGATATCTACCATGCTGACTTTGGTGTGTGAAGAAGATGGGACAGAGGTTGACTCAGAAGAGTTCCTCTTAGCCCTACCGGACAACACCGCCTTCATGGCCCTGGCACCCGGAGACACCTGGAGACCTCATCCTGTATGTATTTTCTGTTTATTTCATGCGTTTCATCTTAAAGGAATAGCTCACTCAAAAATGAAATTTCTGTCAATAATTACTTACCCTCATGTCGTTCCAAAACCGTAAGACTTTCGTTCATCCTTCGAACACAAATTAAGATATTTTTAATGAAATCCAAGAGCTCTCTGACCCTCTATAGACAGGGCCCTACCACATTTAAGATCCAGAAAGGTACCAGAACATCGACAAAATAGTCTGTTTGACATCAGTGCTTCAACTGTAATTTTACAGAGCTACAAGAATATACTTTTTGTTGCACAAAAAACAAAAATAACTTTATTCAATGATTCTTCTCCGCGTCACCCTAGCGCAATTTTGGAGAGTAACAATGTATGCGCATGCTTTTCTCTAAAGATAAACAAGGCGCAATGCATGTGTGTTCTACATCAGCAGCAACACAAGCATAAAATTGTGGTTGAACCACAGATGTCACATGGACTATTTTGTTGATGTTCTTGGTACCTTTCTGGACCTTAATTGTGGTAGGACCCTTGCTGTCTATGGTGGGTCAGAGAGCTCTCAGATTTCATAAAAAATATCTTAATTTGTGTTCTGTAGATGAACAAAGGTCTTACGGGTTTGGAACAACATGAGGGTGAGTAATTAATGACAGAAATTTTATCTTTGGGTGAACTATCCCTTTAAACTATTAGTTGCTTTTAGATATTTTACCACTATCTGATTGAGTTGGGAACATGGGAAAGGTTGTAATATGCATCACATTTCTTATTACACATCGCATCAAGAAGCAAAAATGAAATATTAGTTAGTAAAAACTAAACAAATTACTTTAAGGTTTCAGTCACTTATGAATGTTGTGTTATTTGTACCATTGAGTACCTTATCTTATTTTCCTCTGTCCCTCCTAGTTACGTCACAGGGGTGGAAACAATCCAGGTGAGAGTAAACCAAGAACAGGAAAAGACATTGCTCAAATCACCTTCGACCTTTATCGAACACACCCCAAAGACGTATTCGGGTCACTGAATGTGAAAGCCACATTTCAAGGGCTCTACTCAGTCAGTGCAGATTTTCAATGCTTGGGGCCAAAGAAAATTCTAAGGTAAACACACTACAGATGCAAATGCAGTTAAGCTTTTTAAGTGATTTGACTATTTATTTGTACAAAACAACTATTATCAAGTCACTGAATTGCATCCCACACTTTTATTTCACAGGGAGGCCCTCAGAGTCATGTCCACTCTTCTCCACGCTGCTGGACACCTATTGATCTCATCTGCTGCTGTAATTCGACGTATCATCCATGGGGCGGATCTTCTTCAAGCCCAGCATGGCAAACCTATCGAGTATTGGGGATAACCGGAAATGCATGTAATTTATAGGACATGAATCGGAGAATCCGTTTTTTCTAAAATGTTTCCTAAATAGGTTTATATGGTAACGCTAAGGTTCATTTTATCATTAATGTATTAGGTGTAATAAATGAACAACAACTTTACAACATTCTTCTGATGGTAAAGCTGAATTTTTAGCAGTCATTACTCCAGTCTCTAACAAGACAAATCATTTTTAGAAATTCTAATATGTTGATTTGGTGCTCAAGAAATAATATTTTTGTGGGAATAATCAATAGAATGTTCAAAAGAACAGCATTTATTTGTTAGTCGATACCTAATGCATTAAATTCTGTTAATGGACTTTATTGTAAATTGTACAGCTATGCTTTGCTGGTTTCATGAAAAAAATTTCGATAAGAAAATGTTTGTTTCTATGAAAACTGCTGTTTTTTAGTCTAGGACTATCCAGTGTTACTTATTTTGTGTGTTTGACCCTGTTTATAAATGTTTATTTACCTTTACCATTCAATGTTTACGTGATAGACTACTGTATAATTTTATCTTCCTCATTTTGTAAGTCACTTTGGATAAAGGAATAAATGTAAAAATGTAAATTATATTGAATGTTTAGAAAATAAAAAATGTAATTAAATATAAAAATGTTTTAAGATCAATTTATTAAGTAAAACCAAATTGGTACAAAAGCTTCAGCACAAAAAAAGGACAGTCTCTCTAGTCAGCTTACTCAATGCATAGACTAATAAACTCCATATTAATACTACTTAAGATTTAATTAGTCTTCAAATAAAAAATAAAAAAATAAAAATCACAAACATCATGATTGGGGAAAAAAAAAAAAAAAAAAAAAAAAAAAAAAATCAAGCACATAAATTATGTAGTATTATGTCAGCACAATGTTTCCATAAAAAGAAACATTTGTGTAGCACACGGTGGACCTAAAAGATTGTAGTTAAGCTTATAACCTTAAATACAATTGACCTTTGTAAAAGCAAACATCTACATATCTAAGCTCGAAGTGCAACTTAAACATGAAAATGGCAACACGCATGCGTTCGCTCTGTTAAGTCACACCAAGAACCACAAGGAATAGACCTCTGATAAAACAAGCTACAAAATAAAATACATTGTACAGTCATTCAGTGCCTTGCCATACACATTTTTGTTTCAATTACTTTAAGGTACATATTCTAATACTAAATATTTTTGATTCAAGTAAGATGCTTAGTTTTGGAGATACATATTGCATAACAATGTTGTGAGAGAGGTTCTACAAGGCCCTGGATCATAGCATTAAACTGGGATGGAAATATCCAGACAGGTTAAAGGAGAGACAAAAAAAAAAAAAGGTTTTGTGTAACATCTTTGGCAGTGATGTGGAATTCAGTTTCCACCTATCTGCACAGCTACAAATGCCATCGAAACAGACTTTGCTTTGGAGGTCAGAGTTCACCCTCAGGCAGAACTGGGGTACCCCCCCTAAAAAGTTCATTCCATGTTGTTGGTTTGCTTCTTCCACCTCCGTTAATTAACGTAGGATCACCCAAACTCATCCCAGAGCCCATGTTCTCAAATGAGAATTTCCCCCGTGAATATTTCCCGCCCCTTTTCTGCTGTTGTGTTATAACTGCAATGATGCGTTCTCTTTCCTCTGAGGTCATCCAGCGCATCTGATTGTGTTTGATGTGATAGCGTGTGTCTCCGTACCACTGGATGATCTCTGTCCGAGTCAAGCCAGTCTTCTGTTGTAGTATCAGGTAGTCGTCACTTGTGGGCCACTGGCAGCGAAGAAAGCTTTGCCGCAAAATTTCCAACTGCTCTCTCGTCTTCTTACGAAGCCGCACGTTGGGTTCCACCCGTCCGCGGGTGAATGACGGAGACGGGGAAGGAGAGGGAGAGATGTCTACAGAATATTGTTGAACGGAAGCACTGCCGTCATCCAACTCACCTTCATCACTTACTTCCTCCTTGGCCTCATTTGATTGGTTGACTGGTCCGTCATCGTCACCCAAATCCACATCAACCTCAAACCCCGCCTCTGTGTCGTCAGCTTCGTCATTATTGTATAAATCATCATTAGGTAGAACATCACTCTCCATCTCGTTCTGACAATTCTGCTGCATCAGCTGAAACGACCGATTGCGTCTTGCGAGCTTAGCTAGCCAAGCTCTGCCATTTCTGCGAAGCTGGTAGCGGCTGTCGGCGAACCACTTACGGATTTCACGCCGATTCAGTCCAGTCATTTTCTGGAGCCGCTGAACTTCACCATCAGAGGGCCAAGACTTCTGTACGAAACTGCGGCGGAGAGCCATCAGCTGCGCTTTAGATTTTTTCCCCGGTAAACAGTGTAGAGACTGTGAAAGCTCGGGAAGCTCGGGGTACGACATTGCGGCGTGCTGATTGTACGACGAGCGTCCAGAAGAATCGAGCAGTTGGACTCCAGTATTGTGAGGCGGTAGGTTTCGACTGTCATTTCGGAATTGGGGATTGACTTGAGGAACTTGGGATGCAGATCCAAGACCGTTTTTGTACACAACAGTAGTGCTGAGCAACTGCTGTATGCCGTTGGACTGGGAAGCGTTATGCTGGATAAAATGCAAGCGGTTTTGGTCACTGGTAAGGTGCTGTGGAACAGTCCGGCTGGGTTTAGGCGTCTGGTCTCTTTGATCTACATGGGAAATTGTCGCAGGTTGCGGTATAACATCATGTTGAGATTCATCACCTTCTAAATCCTCCTCGTCATTGATTTCCACACACTCCTCGGCTACCGCTCTTTTCTGAATGTGCCAGAGCTTGCGTCGCGTCTCTTGAATGTCGTCGTCAGCCCAGCTGATTCCGTAACGTACCCGCTGCATCATGAACCAAGCTTTAACTCGGTCCGGCGGTAGTGCACATTTGCGAGCTAGAGCGCTCGCCTCCTGCGATGTAGGGTATGGGAACTCATTAAACGCTTCTACGAGTTCTGACACGGCATCCAGCTCGTGGACCTGCTCCGAGCGCACCCAGATGAGCTTCAACCCCTCGGATACCAGTGGAAAACAAACCAGGTTAGTCTGGTTGTGGGTCGATGTGCCAGAGGAAACCGTTTGCCTCTTTTGGCAGGACTCCTTAGTCCCTGAAGAGCAAGGGGACTTCTCCTGAGGCAACTCGGGGGATGAGCTCTGCGATTCTTCAGGAGCAGGTGAGTCGTCCATCTTCTCTTCCTGTTCTTTGGGATCCACGGCGGATGACGTCTCGTTTGAGTCTTCGGGAGTCTGGTTGGAAGCAGATTCTGTTTCCTCAGTGGTGGCTGGCTGAAAGGAGTGAGATCAAGAAATATGAATACAAAATGCATCAGATAAGAAATTCTCTTATTGACTTACAATTAATATGGCACAAATTGGTCATCTGCGATTACCTTTCACTGCTGTTAAAGTCACCATGAAATCAAAATGGACTTATTTTTAATGGAAAACTTCAGTGTTTATGATAAATGATTTATCTTTTTATAAATCCTTTATAAATGTTAGGTATATAGCTAAGACACTGACACTGAAGAGAAGAAATGGTTGAATGTAGTTGTTATTTTTGTTTTCTCAAAAGTAGCTTCATAAAATTAAGGTTGAGCCACTGTCACATGTACTGTTTTATCAATGTTCTTACTACCTTTTTTGGTCTTGAATGTATCAGTTGCACTGCAGTCTATTCAGGGTAAGAAAGCTCTTGGATTTCAATATAAAATATCTTAATTTGTGTTTCGAAGTTGCAAGAAGGTCCTACAGGTTTGGAACAACATGAGGGTGAGTTTTTGGGTGAACTAACCTTTTAACACTTTAATATTCAATACTAAAACCCAGAGGAGAAGTAGTTTGCTAATTTGGAAATGAGGTTTAGCCACATAGTCTTTTCCTTCAAGCAGAAGTGGAATGAGTATTTAGTATTTTTGATAAGTTTTATAGCTGTTTTTCCATAAACAGTACACAAAACTGCAACAAATTTAATTGTACTGTCAATATTCACTATCGAGTGTTTTTACGACACGTCATCAGTCAGCCATATTGGTGCCATTGAATGTAAACAATTGCACAAAACCGAATAAAACTTGCATATTTTGCTGATTATTGCGGCTGAAAATGATCAGTTATTGTCATGTTTTGCGCTGTACTAATTTGTCGGACCAGGAGAAACATTTGGAGTACTACAGACTGCCAAAAGTTATAACAAATCAAGGAGAAGAGTGCAAAAACTGTCTGAAGAACAAAAGCCAAATTGAACCAGGATTTCCAGGGCAAGACAACATTGACAGCATTCGTGTTTGGTGATTTAATAATTTCCGGTCAGGTAGGTGAAATATTAGGCTAATATCTTAATTAATACTGCTTGTATGTATCTTTACCACTTATTAACATTAGTTTGTCAAAATATTGCGCTCTTTCCTGCTTACTAAGTCCTTCTCTATGCGATTTAGCAGGTTTTTCCCGTGCTTTAGACTAAATTTGAATAAATTAGCAGAACAACGTATTCAGTAGTACATTAACTAGTATATTAACCCTATATTACAAATAAATTGACCATCAACAATTTGCCATAGGTCTGATATACCTCATACTCGGAAAGTAGAATAGAATACACAGTGCAATATTCTATAAAAATAAGCATTGTTGTCATTTGTGATTGTTGTCAAACAGGTTTCCCTGAACACTTGCCACTCTGCCACTGGTTAGTCAAATATATAGCCCTCCCCAGATCCACCAAAAACACTTTACCAGTGTATCTACACTTTTAGGATATAGCATATTAAGTCGAGATACAATCTGAGCTCAAACTCCATTCAGAGCATCTCTAGTGGTTCTATAGGTAAACTCATGCACATCTATAAATACTGACATCATGCAAAACTTCACTTACTTTATCCTTAACAGTGCTCTTTTCCAGGTCACCATTTAAGCAGGGAGTCTCTGCATCATCCTCACACTCCTCCTCTAGCGTATCACATCGCTCGTTCCTCACCGAGTCAGAGAGACTTGTGACAGGGTGAGCGGCGTGCAGGTGCTGACTGAGACATTTAACGTCTTGCGCTTTATAACCACAAATCCGGCACTCGTAAGCATCCTTAACCGTCATCTCCCCGGCATCTTCTCCAGGCTTTTCCGCTGGGTCTGGAGATGAAGAGTGTGTACTTATGTTGTCGAGCTGCGGAGCTGCGCACTGCTCCATGGCAACCTCTGCACGACCGAGCCAAGACGCAATTCATACAAGCGAACAGAGACTAGACGGCTAAATTTCTCCCGCAATAAAGTCGGTGTGCAATACCCTCAAGTATGCAACGAGTTTCATTTGAATCAAATAATTGTATACGGAGTCAACATGTAAGAACTGAAGGCTCAATCCTAATTTATGGCCACACTGGTCTGAATGTGGAACAAAGGCTTGCTAGCCAGCGAGCTAACGCAAGAGCTTGTCGTGCTGGCTTCACACAGACGCATAAAAAGTAAAAATAGGCAGCTCAGATGCAAACCGGTTTATTTATTGTTTTTCTGATGTAGTTGCTTGAGAAATAAAGCAGTTAAAAGAGTCATTCCCTGCTGATCGCACTCGCCTTCGGGTCGCACAGTAGCCCAGAAAGCTGTCACAGGTTTGGTTTGTCGCATCCTCCGAATGTGAAGCCAGAACGGCTTCAAAATAAAAGTTCATTCACAGTCGCTCTCTTTCCTGGTTTAAGAAGCTTTTGCGATAACAAAACAAAAATAACTGTATATATAT
Source organism: Cirrhinus molitorella (assembly GCA_033026305.1). Taxonomy (NCBI): domain Eukaryota; kingdom Metazoa; phylum Chordata; class Actinopteri; order Cypriniformes; family Cyprinidae; genus Cirrhinus; species Cirrhinus molitorella. The sequence continues at coordinate 15,405,532 of CM065118.1, read as the reverse complement.
ACACACTACCAGTCAAAGTTTTTTAATTTTTTTTTTTTTTTAAAGAATTCTCTCTGGTTGTCAAGCCTGCATTTATTTGATCCAAAAAATAAAAATTGTTAAATATTTTTACTATTTGAAAATAGCTACATTCTAATTGAATACTTTTTAAAATGTACATTTTCAGCATCATTACTCCGGTCTTCAGTGTCACATGATCCTTCAGAAATCATTCTAATATATTGATTTGCTGTTCAAGAAATTATTATTATTATCATTTAAAACAACATGCAGAAAGATCCAAATATCAGCATTTATCTAAAAGAAAACGTTTTTGTAACTATACAGAAGTTTGGAGTCAGTATAATTATTAATTAATTTATTTTTTGGGGGGAGGGAAAGAAATTATAGAAATTAATATTTTATTTAGCAATGATGCTTTAATTTGATCAAAAATGATGATAAAGACATTAATAATGTCACAAAAGATTTTATTTCAGATAAATGCTGTTCTGCTGTTCTGAACTGTCTATTAATCAAAGAAACTTGAAAAAAATCTACTCAGCTGTTTTCAACATTTTCAACAAAAAAATCTGAACAACTTATATAACTTAAAATAAAAGACATGTATTTGATCAATCAGTGTTTGAAAATCATTAATAAAACAATGTTTTTAATAGCATAACAGTCATAGCATAACCTCAGAAATGGCAACAATATAACTGACAGCATTGTTTTATTATTTTCATAAATTAGTCAGTTAACTACTTTTTGGAGTAGGTGGAATTTTCTTTGATTATTATTAACTTTATTCACACAATTCAGTCAAACCAAAATGTATTCATTCACCTTAATTTCTCACATCATCACAGTTTATTTGCTATAGTTTTTGAAAATGTTAATAAAATATAAACTCAGAGTTAAACTGTGTCAGAACAAATTTATCTTGATAATGTCAGACAACTTTGATGGAAAAGTATGTAATGGATTACAATCAACCAAACATTCAGACAACTGCAAGTATGACAATATTTACACAAATATCAATACTTTGTTTACCAGTTACCATGCAATGCTTAATTTTGTTAAAATGTCACATTAGCAATTAAAGACAAAACACTTAAGCAAAACATGGTCAATGTTTGGGTATAATATGTCACATTTTACTTTACTTTGCTATCCTTTGCTATCACTACCAAATAATAATAAAAGTATATATTACATCTGAACTTTAACCCCTAATTTTTACTTTATTTTAAATATGATAGCACTGAAACACTAAATTACTGTAACATTCTCTTGGCACAGCAGCCCAAAATGCAAAAAGACACTACTCACATTTTAGTTGTAATTACTTTATTTTTGGTGTATTGTCATATGCAATGTCATGTGACCCCTTTAAATAGGGTAACTTGTAATGTGTAACCTATTAAATTACCAAAGTAACCTTCCCAACACTGTTTATGTCTATACTATAGTATAAGACCAATCCTTTCAGGGATGTCCTCTTTAAGAACATTAACAAATAAAGTAAAAGTAAGAGGTTAATCTAGCATTTATAATTTGCTTCATATGAAAACCATGTGATATGTATGTATGTATATGTATACATACACACACACACACACACACACACACACACATATATACATATATATATGTATATGTGTATGTGTGTGTACATGGGTATTTGACATTACATTGTTATGAATTTTGATCTATTAAGGAGAGGCAGCTCTCTCCCGTGCTCTCTCTATTTCAAACAAAATGTAGATCAGTTTGCACTGGTATAGGAAGTACATCAAAGCATAACAATAATGATTAGAGCTGAGAACCTGAAGTTGCTAATAAAAACTCTCATACATACATAATTTAGTATTTATTTTATTTTAGTATTTATTTTATTTTAACCATGTTAGTGGTAAACTGAGACATAAGTCATGAGGAAGGGTGGATCTGATAAAAAACAGTAGATATCAGTAGATATATTGTCCATACAAGGATACAGGTCACAAATTAACAATCATAAATGTCTCTGTATCTTAGCAAACATCATTTCATTAGTAGTACATTAGCACGTACCATAAAAAATGACCAAAGGTCAGTCACTGTGTATATAAAGAATATAATAGAGGGTTTCACCTTACAGACTCATAGCAAGGGCAGAGACAGAGATCATAGAACATTTGAAGAGAAAACAAGAAAATCAGCAGCCATGACTGAAGTTCCCAAGGAACCCTTTGTAAGCTGTGATTTATGTGTGGAGGTGAACACTCTGGCGCTGAAGACCTGCTTGAAGTGTGAAGTCTCCATGTGTGCTCAGCACCTGCAGACCCACCTGACCACTCCAGTGCTGCTGCAAACCCATCCACTGACTAATCCTGTAGAATCAGGTTCCTCTAGTCAAATGGCCAGCAAATGCTCAGCTCACGGCAAGCTACTGGAATACTACTGCCTGACAGATCATGTGCTGGTGTGCATGTCTTGTGCTATCGAGGAAGAACATCGGCTGCACAATATGAAGACGCTACAGACTGCCCATACGGAGCTGTCGGTCAGTTGAGAGAAGAGTTAAAGGTGCTGGCTCAGAGGGAGAACCAGGCTAAAGAGCTGGAAAAGTGGCATGAAGACCAAACACAGAGCCTGGAGAACTGTGTTAGTCAGCTGATGAAGGCTGGATCAGCAATGAAGGATCAGGTCTTCACAAGCTTACAGACTTCAGTATCAGCCAGACTGGGTGCTCTTCAGACTGCCCAGCAGGCTATCAGTTCGGCTCTAAAGGAAGAGGATTGTTTCAACTTCTTGCAGAAATTTGCCAGTGTACACAAAGCTATAACAGAGGCTCGTGCAGTGGATCTGAAACAGGGCTTGGAGTCAGAACCTGATCGTACTAAATTAATTGAAGACATCAGAAAGGATGGACAAATGATTGAGAAGCAGGTGGACAGACTCCAGAGAAAGTTTTTTGCTTTTGCTGATCCCGAGTTCTCAGTCGTTCAGGATGAACCAAATTCAGTCTCAGAACTAACTTTTGACCCACAATCTCTAGGGCCTGAGATGACTCTGTCTGAAGACCTTAAAAAGGTGTTCTACAGGTTCTCTGCCAGAAACACACTCCAAGCTTCTGCAGGATCATACAGCACACTCTTTGTTGCCGGCAAACAAATGGAAATGCCAGTCTACACTGGTTCCTCAGTCTTTCTGAGCATTTTGACTGGACCATTGGCCTTTGTGATACCTCAGCCATGAACGGGCAATATTCAGAGGTGTATGGACTGAAGAAACAGAAAAATTCTCTCATATCTTTACAAACACTATATTTTAAACATCAAGCGAATAATTCTACATTTAATTCTAGGTATGCATATGAGGCAAAAAAACCTCAGACTTTTACAGTCTCCCATGAATTCCATGTCACTGGTCCATGGAAGGTGGAAGTGATCTGGGACTATACTTTAAAAGTACTAGCCTTTTACAGCAGAAATAAAGTAACCAAAGGTTTTTTGCTGTGTAAAATTAAGGTAGACGAAGATAGACAACGTCTTTGTCCCTTCATTACTTTGGATAAAACAACATCTGCTGTGCAAAATACAAACACAAGGTGGAATCAGATTGCTCAACAATATGCCAACATGCCTCAGGACCAAGGCCGTTTTTATACAGAAATACTCTGTGTACTCAAACAATAATTAGTCAGAACTTAACATGTCATTGTAGTTTTTAAACTGTTTTAGATATTTTGAATGATATTTTTATTAATACTTTTTATAATTGTGCAGTAACCTGTTTCTTCTTGATTTGCCATTTAAAGTTGTACTTAACAGCTCTTTAAAGAAGCACTTATTTAATCTTATTTTTAAGGAAGTTACCATTTAGGGATGTATTATTAAAAGTTGTGTTGAGTTTATTAAGAACCAGCATATAACAAAAACATAATTATATTCTTGTCAAAATGCATACTAAATCAAAGTTTTTTATTTTCTCTTAAAAATGTATTCAAATGCTTAAGTAGTAGTAAGTGATAAGGAAGAAGTCTATTATTTCAAATGAAATATGCAATGGTGAGCTTATCATTTCTGAGCGTTTATCTTATTGTTTGATTACCTGTTGTGACTTGGACTGTATTTCGACCTGTGATTCCTCTCTGTCCCCCCCGATTTGGATTGTCTACTGGATTGTGATTGTTATCAGCCTGCCCCGAACTCTGCCTGTCTCTGTTTACGGTACTGTCTTACCTCTTATATTGCTGATGCTGGCTATTGACCCCTGTCTGTCTGACCAACCCTTAATAAAGCTGCTTATGGATCCAAACGCCTCTGACGCTTCGTTACACTAACTCACTGAGTGTCTTTTAGAAATACAAATAACAAATACAGTCCAGTTACTGTGACCTGGACAGATTAAGAAAAGCTTTAATCATGGCTAAGTTATACAGCATTTTCACAACAGATTATATTTGCAAGACTTTTATGAATTGTAGGCACTTACAAAAAGTTGCATCATTTCAGAAGCAGTGCTGAAAACAAGTTGTCAGCAATTGCTGAAAATAAAATTTAAAATAAAAACACTTATTTTGTTTATGTTCCAATCTACAACATCATACAAGACAATGCAAATACTTCTATTCATTGCAAAGAATATAGTTAACTCGAGGCCATGGGTTCGATTCCCAGTGAATGCAAGACCTGATAAAATGTATACCATGAATGCAATGCTTTTTATGAATTATTTGCCAAATGTAACAAAAAATACTAAAAGATGCTAATTAAGAAGCACTATATAATATTATTTTGAATTTTACATTTGTTTATTAGTGAATTCATTCATTCATTGATATTAACAGGTGAGATGATCAGTGGGGCAGAGTATTTGCTTTTAATGTTTGTACATGGGTTTAAAAATGGATAGAGATCCTCAGTAAACCACTGATTAGTATGAGACCTGGACTCCACATCATAAAAGGAGACCAGACCTTCTTCATAATCCACAAACACACCTAACTTCTGAGGCTTCACTTTCAGGGAGACAGAGACAGTGGGTCTAGCACAAGCACTATACTGGTTCCCATTTCTCAACCGCAGTGTCCAGTAACCATTCTCAGGACTCAATGTGATCTTCCCCTTTCTGGTAATGGATTTTTTGGCCACTCCTATATCCCAATCACCTGCACCTTTTCTTCCCGTAAGAGTGGGCATGGCCATTTGTAATTTTTATGGGTCTGGCTTCTGGTCTCATCTATGTCCAGCTATTTTTACTGTACAGGACAGCTGTTTTACTGCTAGATATTGCAGTTTTTTTTTTTTACCATGTTATTTAAATGTATTCTCTTAATTATGAACACACTGCTTTGTAGTGCAAACAGTTTTACCATTTACTGCACGTTTTTATTCTTCTACTTCTTATTTCCCTATAGCAGTTAATCAACCCATACAGGGTTACTTCCACCATTGAGGAAAAAGGTGGATAATTGATTTTTCTTACTCACCTGCATATTTTCTTCTCTTTTTGATCTCTGAAAAGACATGTTTAAAGGTTTTTAAATGTGTTTAAAATTAAAATAATCACATTAAGATTAAAGGTAAAACAATGCATTTCTTTCATTATAAAATGAGTTATTTTACTCACAATTTCTGGCACAATTAATGTAATATATGCAACCACAATTCCATGCATATACCACACATTTAGATATTATATTGAATGATTTCATGGATTTATAAAAATAAATCTCAAGCTGACCTTTTTGAATCCTCCTCAAATGACGAACTGAAGAAATTTCAAAACATGAATAAGATAAATAAACATTGTAATTGTCAAACAATTTATTTCCGTTCAAATGCAACTACAAAATTGAGACTTTATAAAGATTAATTATTTTGCATCTAAATGAACTAATGAAAAATAGATGTCACCTCTTCTTATGTAAACAAAAGTAGCAACTGCAGTAATGATGCTGAGCACAACTGTGATTGAAATCCAAATGACAGATGTTCTCCAAAATTGAAACATTTTACCTGTAGCAAAAACCTCTCTCTGAAAAAAGTACAAAAGTACAAGGTACAAAAGCTAAAAAAGGTTTGTACCTTTGTACCTAAAATGTAATAAAATATCACAAGAACCCAAGAGTTAGAACTGTGTCAGAACATATTCAACTTGATAATGACCAATAACCAAGCAATGCTTAATTTTGTTCAGTCTGTGGTGTAAAAAGATTGCACTAGCAATAATAAAAAAAAAAAACACTTAAGAAAAACATGGTCAGGTCAAAGTGTCTGAATAATTTTGGGCCCCAAATTTGCATAAATTTGACTGGTTGTCCACTGTATAAAAAAGTTTGGATATGATATGCCACAATTTACTTCGCTATCCTCACTTGCATAAATGAACTAGTGTCCTGCACCCACTAGTAAAAAAAAATATCAAAAATTACAGCTGGTGTCTGAATATTTTTTGGTTTGACCGTATATTTGGGAAGTTTTGAAAGGGTAAATTCTAAACAAACAAACTTTGCAAACAGTGCATTTTCTGTACTAAAACCCAAATGATACTTACTTAAGACAATGATGTCCGTTTGCAGCATGTGATGTCTCAGTTTGACTCTACAGTGATACTTGGTCTCACTGTTATGCACAGTGATCCTGTGTTTCACGCTGTAGCCCTTTGCATCTTTTTGTGTCTCTGTAGAATCAGAAAATAAAGTATCTCCTTTACTGTCCAGCAACTGAAGCTCAGGTTGAGGATTCCAGCCTTCAGATTCACATAGCAGACGAAGCCCTCCTGAATAATCAAACTCTTCTACAGTGATCAGTGGTTGAGTTCCTATAGCTGCAATGATCAAGTGTAAAAATAATTAATTCATTGTACTTGTACAGTATATGTCTATATAATATTAAAAGAGAAGTTCACTTCCAGAATTCAAATTTCTTGATAATTTACCCACCCCCATGTCATCCAAGAATTTCCTTTTTTTTTTTTCTTCAGTGCAAAGAAATTCCAGGATTTTTCTTCATATAGTAACCTTCAATGGTGGCCAACAGGTTGAAGGTCCAAACTGCCATCAAAGAAAGTAAAACGCCCTTTTACAAAAAAGGGTAAAACAGCGATGTCGGGCAGTTTTAAAGTTGGAGGAGAAAATTAGATGGAGTTTTTTTATCCTACCTTTACCGAATACCTCACTGTATTCGCCTCAGTTCAAGCAGCATAGTTGCAGCATGAAATAAACAGGAATAATTACCAGAAGACATGTTGAAAAAAATTAGAACAACTTAATAAAAAAAAACTGTATTCGATCTATCAGTGTTTGAAAATCATTAATAAAATAGCGTGTAGTATAACAGTCATAACATAACCTCAGAAATGCCAACAATATAACTTTGACAGCACTGTTTTATTATTTTCATAAATTAGTCAGTTAACCACCACAAACCCTTTTTTGGAGAAGGTGGAGTTTTCTTTGATTATGATTAACTTTATTCGCACAATTCAGTCAAACCAAAATGTATTAATTCACCTTCATTTCTCACATCATCACAGTTTATTTGCTATGGTTATAATTGTAAAAAAAAAAAAAAAAAAAAGACAGAACGCAGAGTTAAAATGTGTCAGAACAAATTCATCTTGATAATGTCAGATAACTTTGATGTAAAGGTATGTAATGGATTCAGACAATATTTTAATTTTGTTTAGTCTGGTGTAAACAGGTTACATTATCAATTGAAGACAAAACACTTAAGCAAACTATGGTCAATTTTGGGGTATAAATATGTCACAGTTTACTTTATTTTGCTATCCTTACTTACATATATGAACAGGGCCTAAAATTAACACTCGCCAAGCGCCAAATGCAAGTAAAAATCTGCGTTGGCGAGTGTGTCATTAGCCAGTTGGAGGGTAAAACTTTTACGAAATATAACAGTGCAAAATAGTGAAAACAACAGACAGACTGTCCTCAAAGAAAATACGACCCAATTGTACATTTTTTTTTATTCAGCTTATACGATCCATTTTTTTGTTTTAAAGTAGCGGGCGTAAAAATAATAACAGTGTTGGATCTGACGTCGTGAAATGATGAGTTTTACACCAATCTCACGGTAATTCAAACATATTTTACTAGGTGTAATTCGTATGAAAGACTACACCTAACCCCACCCTAAATCTGCCCCTTACAGAAATAGTGCAAAATCTTGATTTATAGTGCATATTCCAAAAAAAAAAAAAAGAAAAAAAAATTCTATGAGAACGGTTACGTTCTCTGGTATCAAACTTGTGTTCATATGATTACACCACTTTGTAGACCACACAATGCTCTACCAACTGAGCTACACATAAATCTGAAAGTACACTGGATACCTGTTGCTGATATGGGAGCAATTGTTGTATATGCTTTATGAAGACGTATTTTGAAGATTTGTGAAAACGACTTACGTCGGACATATAAGTTGGAGGACATGTTGGTTCTGTCATAAGCCAGAAGACTGAATCAAATAATAGGATACAAACGGGCTGATAAGGTCAGAGCAGTGTGATGGCCAGCTTTTCTCTAGACACGGTTACTAATAACTTTTACCTGAGAAGATATTGCTGCTTCATTTTGAAAGATTAACTATTCCCTTTTTTTTTTTTTTTTTTTTTTTTTACCCGAGAATGTAGCAACACATACCCGGTGAGTTTTTTAGCGAGTTACATCATAAACATAGTCTTAAATGAGTTATAAAGTCTTAAATGACCATGCATAGATGGGAGAAAATCACGTATGTGTCAGATCCGCGTCATGCGCATCAGGTTTTAAAATTTTAAAGCGAAACCTGCTGAAGTCTGTCATTGATGTAAATCAAAGAACAAAAGAAAAAAGACTGCTCTAGTAGCTGATTAACTTTTGTAGCTTTAATAAAGATGTATATCTGTATAGTTTATACATTTACAATGTGTAGATCATTTTAAAATCACTTAAAAGTTGTTATATATTTCAGAGCCTTTTAAATGTTAAAAACAATGGCTTTTATTTATACTGTAATGTTAAATGGCAACTGGTGTCAAGTATTCACATTCATTACTCAGGTAGAAGTATAGATACTAGGGTTTAAAAATACTTCTGTAGAAGTTGAAGTATCAACTGAAGCTTTTTACTCAAGTAAAAGTGTAAAAATACTGGTTTCAAAACTACTTAAAGTATAAAAGTAAAAGTAATGTAAGGAAAAAAAATGCCATTAAGGACAAAAGCCGCGCCAAAGGGGCCTATTGTGCACTACCCCACCTCCTCAAAAAACATTTTTAAAGGCCATATTGATTATAATGTTATATTAAAATATTGATAGCCCCTTTCACACAGCAATCCCGGTAAATTGCCAGAAAATTACCAGTGCAGCGCTGATGAATGAGAAAGAAGGCCAGGTCTCGAGCGCAACACTTGAAACAGCTGTGAAACGAGGCACAAAGATGTCCATCAAGCGCATATTTACATAGAAAAAAACTAATTTAAACAAGCAGCGGAGCTTTGTAAACAGCTCCGCTGAGTAATAACGTCATCTTAATAAGAACGTTATGAGTGGTAAATTTGGACCAAAGCAGTCTTTATTCGTCAGGCATTCTACGTGCCCATACCGGTAATCTTCATTCCGCGTTCACACATAGCAGCATTCCGGCAATTTACTGGTAATGTTACAACTACCCTTACTGGTAAATTACCAGAACGAATTTACCGGTATTTTTAAAAAGGTCCTATTCACACATGATCTCGTAATGGCAATTTACCGGTAATTTACCAGAAAAGTCTGTGTGAAAGGGGCTAATGTTGAAAAAATTGGGATGCACTAGGGGTTCTCAACCTTTTTTTACTCCGGGGCCCCCCTCCTCCTTCTTGCAATGCATTAAATTTGCTCCTATACTGTACTTCTGCAGTAAAGAGAAAAGTGTTTATTTTTAAACCTTTTTTATTAACAAAAACATTTGCCTTATTCTTCTTCTGCTGCATGTTGTTACAAAAACCCACAAAATTTAAATAAACTTTAAATTAAAGCAGTACTTTACAACTTAAAAGAAAACTTTCATTCCTTTAAAATAATATATACATATACAGATTTAAAGCTCCTGAATTATTTACTTCAGACATCCTGTACAACTTTAGAGTACTTTTTCTTAAACAAGTGAACCTGCGTACCAAACAGTACAGGGAGATGCCAAAAAACTCACTAATCCTGTCCCTTTAAACTTGACTGACACATGAAAAAATACATTAGAGCGCAGGTCATGGTTGCTTAGCAACGGCAGACGCCACGGCAGCGCAGGCTACAGAGCGCTTTGGAAAGAGGCGCGCCTAGCGTTTTACACGCGTTTTTAGGCGCGAAATGTAAACGGCCCCTAATGCGTGCCTGATGTCAGTTTAATTTAGCACATTAATAATGAAATTAAACAATTTTAGGATAATATTTTAATTAATTTTATGCTATTTCGCGGGCCGCGGCCCACTGGTTGAGAAACCCTGCACTAGGCTACCTCTTTCAGTAGCATGCCCATTGAAAATGAATGCAATGCAAATATGTGTACTACTTACCACAACATTGTCAGTCGCTTTGACAATCGCAAACGCTAATTTATTAAAACGTCTCTCTACCGAACTACCTACTGTAGCTTAATTTTCGGAGAACGAAGAGAAAGCACCCATTTGATAAATGATCCAGTAGTGGAGAAATAACTTTTAAGAAATACTCTTTTTTTTGAGTAACGACCCCAACACTGGCTATGTCCTTGCTGGAGTGTGACGTGATTTGTGTCATATGCAGGTGCCATGGATCGCGTACAAACCAATAGGGTGTCGAACTGGTATATGTTTATACTTCTCATCCAACCACAATCAAATTCACTCTATCCGGATAGCGCGATTTATCTGGAATTTTTTTTTAAACGATGACAAGCCGGAATGAAAACAAAGGAGTAACGAGGCTATTTAAAAAATGTAAGGAGTAGAAAGTACAGATAGCTAATTGCGTGAAAATGTAAGGAGTGGAAGTAGAAAGTCGGCTGAAAAATAAGTACTCCAGTAGGCATACTCTATACTCAAGTATAGATACCCAAAATTTCTACTAAGGTAACGAAGTATTTGTACTTTGTTACTTGACACCTCTGTAAATGGTTAAATTTGGGGTGAAATGAATTTAATAGAGACACCAGTAGCAGGACAATTAAAACACTGTAAATATGTTTAATCATTGTAGTATAATAACTGCCTGTTTTTGCAAAAAGAGTTTGATGGCCGGTAAAAAACAATTTTTGGCCAGTAAATTTGATAACGTCACCGGCCATTGGCAAGTGTGACAAAAAGTTAGTTTTAGGCCCTGTATATGAACTATAGTGTTCTGCACCCACTAGCAAAAAATATATATATTATAACCTTTTTACTTTATTCTAAAAATATGCTGGTACTGAAACACTGCCATATTTACTATTTACTAACACATTTGACATTACATTGTTATGCATTTTAATCTATTAAGGAGAGGCAGCTCTCTCCCTCTCTCTCTATTTCAAACAACATGTAGTTCAGTTTGGACTGGTATAGCAAGCTGAGAACCTAAAGGAAGATAAGTCATGAGGAAGTGTGGATGAGATAAAAACATGACTATATCAGCAGATATGTTGTCCATAGTAAAAGAATAAAGGTCACAAATGAACCATCATAAACATCTCTGTATCTTAGCAGACTATAGTAATACATTTTACATGTACCATAAAAAACTGTCGCTGTGCATATAAAGAAAATATTGGATGGTTTCACCTTATACAGACTCACAGAGAAGACAGAGAAGGAGATCTTAGAACATTTGAAGAGAAAACAAAAAATCTGCAGCAAGTATGTCGGCCATGTTTAAAGTTCCCAAGGAACCCTTTGTAAGCTGTGATTTATGTGTGGAGGTGAAAACTCCAGCGCTGAAGACCTGCTTGAAGTGTGAAGTCTCCATGTGTGCTCAGCACCTGCAGACCCACCTGACCACTCCAGTGCTGCTGCAAACCCATCCACTGACTAATCCTGTAGAATCAGGTTCCTCTAGTCAAATGGCCAGCAAATGCTCAGCTCACGGCAAGCTACTGGAATACTACTGCCTGACAGATCATGTGCTGGTGTGCATGTCTTGTGCTATCGAGGAAGAACATCGGCTGCACAATATGAAGACGCTACAGACTGCCCATACGGAGCTGTCGGGTCAGTTGAGAGAAGAGTTAAAGGCACTGGCTCAGAGGGAGAACCAGGCTAAAGAGCTGGAAAAGTGGCATGAAGACCAAACACAGAGCCTGGAGAACTGTGTTAGTCAGCTGATGAAGGCTGGATCAGCAATGAAGGATCAGGTCTTCACAAGCTTACAGACTTCAGTATCAGCCAGACTGGGTGCTCTTCAGACTGCCCAGCAGGCTATCAGTTCGGCTCTAAAGGAAGAGGATTGTTTCAACTTCTTGCAGAAATTTGCCAGTGTACACAAAGCTGTAACAGAGGCTCGTGCAGTGGATCTGAAACAGGGCTTGGAGTCAGAACCTGATCGTACTAAATTAATTGAAGACATCAGAAAGGATGGACAAATGATTGAGAAGCAGGTGGACAGACTCCAGAGAAAGTTTTTTGCTTTTGCTGATCCCGAGTTCTCAGTCGTTCAGGATGAACCAAATTCAGTCTCAGAACTAACCTTTGACCCACAATCTCTAGGGCCTGAGATGACTCTGTCTGAAGACCTTAAAAAGGTGTTCTACAGGTTCTCTGCCAGAAACACACTCCAAGCTTCTGCAGGATCATACAGCACACAGACTCTTCGTTGCCGGCAAACAAATGGAAACGCCAGTCTACACTGGTTCCTCAGTCTTTCTGAGCATTTTGACTGGACTATTGGCCTTTGTGATACCTCAGCCACGAACGGGAAATATTCAGAGGTATGTGGGCTGAGGAAACAGAAAGATTCTCTCTTATCTTTACAAACAAAATATATTCAACAGGAAATGGGTACAACTACGTATGAATGTGGGGCAATTAATTATACTTCATATGAATATGAGGCACCAATTACTGAGACTTTTACAGTCTCCGATGAATTCCATGTCACTGGTCCATGGAAGGTGGAAGTGATCTGGGACTATACTTCAAAAGTACTAGCCTTTTACAGCAGAAATAAACTAACCAAAGGTTTTTTGTTGTGTAAACTTAAGGCAGACGAACATAGACAAAGTTTTTGTCCCTTCATTACTTTGGATAAAACAACCTCTACAGTGCAAAATACAAACACAGGGTGGAATCAGATTGCTCAACAATATGCCAGCATGCCTCAGGACCAAGGCCGTTTTTATACAGAAATACTCTGTGTACTCAAACAATAATCAAATAAAACTTAAAATGTCATTGTAGTTTTTAAAAGTGTTTTTCAATTGTTTTGTATATTTTGAATAATATTTTTATGAATACTTTTTATAATTGTGCAGTAACCTGTTTCTTGTTGTGTTATAATGAAACAAAAATCAGTTTCTTGTTGTGTTGCCATTTAAAGTTGTACATAACAGCTCTTAAAAGAAGTACTTATTTAATTTTATTTTTAAGGAAGTTACCATGTAGGGATGTATTATTAAAAGTTGTGTTGATTTTATTAAAAACCAGCATATAATAAAAAAACATAATAATATTCTTGTCAAAATGCATACTAAATCAAAGTTTTTTTTGTTTTTTTTTCTCTTAAAAATGTATTCAAATGCTTAAGTGGTTGTAAGTGATAAGGAAGGAGTCTATTATTCTAAATGAAATATGCAATGATGAGCTTTTTTCAACCTGGACTTCTCATTATCCACTTTCTGGATAAAGAATTATATATTTAGAATTTTATATTTGGAGATATTACGTGATGTATTTCTGTCTTACATATGATTTCATCATTAGACAAGATGTGTTACTATAGGAAGATGTGTATAAAGTAAACTTCATATGCACAGTGGAAGAGAATTGTAACATTTTTGTATGCGATATTTGTTGTATCAAACTTTACACAAGTTTGTCACTGTTGATTAATGTATATCAACTCTTACCAATGGTTCAATAAATGTTCAATCAATTATCAAAATGCTAAATAAACACATAATTTTCTTCAAAAGTAAAGAGCAGTTACTTTTTTAGTTCACACCACCAGTAAAGCAAATTCTCAAATTGCATGATGTTATCTATTTAAATGCAGAAACTTTCCTCTAACTCACAGAGAGTGTCTTTTAGAAATACAAATAACAAATACAGTCCAGTTACTGTGACCTGGACAGATTAAGAAATTCACAGCTTTAATCATGGCTAAGCATTTTCACAACAGATTATATTTGCAAGACTTTTATGAATTTTAGGCACTTACAAATAGTTGCATCATTTCAGAAGCAGTGCTGAAAACAAGTTGTCAGCAATTGCTGAAAATAAAATTTAATGAACACGTAAAATGTTCCAATCTACAACATCATACAAGACAATGCAAATACTTCTATTCATTGCAAAGAATATAGTAAACTCAAGGCCATGGGTTCGATTCCCAGTGAATGCAAGACCTGATAAAATATATACCATGAATGCAATTGCCAAATGTAACAAAAAATACTAAAATATGCTACTTAAGAAGCACATTTAATATAATATAATTATTTTGAATTCATTTGTTAGTGAATTCATTCATTCATTGATATTAACCGGTGAAATGATCAGTGGGGCAGAGTATTTACTTTTAATGTTTGTACATGGGTTTAAAAATGGATAGAGATCCTCAGTAAACCACTGATCAGTGAAAGAGTAGATATGAGACCTGGACTCCACATCATAAAAGGAGACCAGACCTTCTTCATAATCCACAAACACACCCAACTTCTGAGGCTTCACTTTCAGGGAGACAGAGACAGTGGGTCTAGCACAAGCACTATACTGGTTCCCATTTCTCAACCGTAGGGTCCAGTAACCATTCTCAGGACTCAGTGTGATCTTCCCCTTTCTGGTAATGGATTTTTTGGCCACTCCTATATCCCAATCAGTTTTCCCCTTCACCTGCACCTCAAAATAAAACCTTCCAGAGGAAAATCCCTGCTTTCCCAGGACATTGCCACATTTATCAAACCTCTCAGGGTTGTCTGGGACATTCTGTTTTTTTTCTCCACGTCGCACTTGTTTCCCATCATCAGACAAGATGAGATATTGATGAGCTGTGTCTGGATCCAGTGTCACATCCGCTAATGAAAATTAGAATATGATTATATTCACAATACATATATACTGAGAGCCAAAACAAGACTAATATTTATTTGTAATAATTTGTAATTTTTATGGGTCTGGCTTCTGGTCTCATCTATGTCCAGCTATTTTTACTGTGCAGAACAGTTGTTTTACTGCTAGATATTGCAGTTTTTTTTAACCATGTTATTTAAATGTATTGTCTTAATTATGAACACACTGCTTTGTAGTGCAAACAGTTTTACCATTTACTGCACGTTTTTATTCTTCTACTTCTTATTTCCCTATAGCAGTTAATCAACCCATACAGGGTTACTTCCGCATTGGAAAAGGTGATATATGATTTTTCTTACTCACCTGCATATTTTCTTCTCTTTTTGATCTCTGAAAAGACATGTTTAAAGGTTTTTAAATGTGTTTACAATTAAAATAATCACATTGAGATTAAAGGTAAAACAATGCATTTCTTTCATTATAAAATGAGTTGTTTTACTCAAAATTTCTGGCACAATTAATGTAATATATGCAACCACAATTCCATGCATATACCACACATTTAGACATTATACTAAATGATTTCATGGAATAAAAATAAATCTCTTGCAGAGATAATATTAAAAACATAAGCTGACCTTTTTGAATCCTCCTCAAATGACGAACTGAAGAAATGTCAAAACATGAATAAGATAAATAAACATTGTAATTGTCAAACAATTTATTTCCGTTCAAATGCAACTACAAAATTGAGACTTTATAAAGATTAATTATTTTGCATCTAAATGAACTAATGAAAAACAGACATCACCTCTTCTTATGTAAACAAAAGTAGCAACTGCAACTGCAGTAATGATGCTGAGCACAACTGTGATTGAAATCCAAATGACTGATGTTCTCCAAAAGTGAAACATTTTACCTGTAGCAAAAACCTGATTAAATTATACACTCTCTGAAAAAAGTACAAAAGTACAAGGTACAAAAGCTAAAAAAGGTTTGTACCTTTGTACCTAAAATGTAATAAAATATCACAAGAACCCGAGTTAGAACTGTGTCAGAACAAATTCATTGTGATAATGTCAGATAACTTCGATAGAAAGGTATGTAATAAATTACAATCAACCAAAAATCAACCAAACTGTTAGTTTGACAAAATTTACACAACTATCAATACTTTGTTGACCAATAACCAAGCAATGTTTAATTTTGTTCAGTCTGTGGTGTAAAAAGATTGCATTAGCAATTAAAAAAAAAAAAAAAAAACACGTAAGAAAAACATGGTCAGGTCAAAGTGTCTAAATATTTTGGGTCCCAAATTTTTATACATTTTACTGGTTGTTCACTGTATAAAGAAGTTTGGGTATGATATGTCACAGTTTACTTCGCTATCCTCACTTGCATAAATGAACTACAGTGTCCTGCACCCACTAGTAAAAAAATATATAAAAATTATATCTGGTGTCTGAATCATCATTGAATCATTTTTGGTTTGACCATATATTTGGGAAGTTTTGAAAGGGTAAATTCTAAACAAACAAACTTTGCAAACAGTGCATTTTCTGTACTAAAACATTTACAACTTCAAAATACCTTGAAAATTTGAGAATGATAAACTACCCAAATGATACTTACTTAAGACAATGATGTCCGTTTGCAGCATGTGATGTCTCAGTTTGACTCTACAGTGATACTTGGTCTCACTGTTATGCACAGTGATCCTCTGTTTCACGCTGTAGCCCTTTGCATCTTTTTGTGTCTCTGTAGAATCAGAAAATAAAGTATCTCCTTTATTGTCCAGCCACTGAAGCTCAGGTTGAGGATTCCAGCCTTCAGATTCACATAGCAGACGAAGCCCTCCTGAATGATCAAACTCTTCTACAGTGATCAGTGGTTGAGTTCCTATAGCTGGAATGACCAAGAATAAGAATAATTAATTCATTGTACTTGTACAGTATATGTCTGTATAATATTAAAGGAGAAGTTCACTTCCAGAATTCAAATTTCTTGATAATTTACTCACCCCCATGTCATCCAAGAATTTCCTTTTTTTTTTCTTCAGTGCAAAGAAATTAAGTTTTCGAGAAAAACATTCCAGGATTTTTCTTCATATAGTGGACTTCAATGGTGGCCAATAGGTTGAAGGTCCAAATTGCCATTAAAGAAAGTAAAACGCCCTTTTACAAAAAAGATGTCAGACAGTTTTGAAGTTGGAGGAGAAAATTAAGATGGAGTTTTTCACCCTACCCTACCTTTTTAAACCAAAGTACACAGACGAAGTACTAACCGTGATTACGGATTTCGTGAAGACACGGATGCGCATCGCTGCTTATTCCTCCGGTGGAGCCCCTTGAAGCTGCATTAAAACTACAATTTGGACCTTCAACCCGTTGGCCACTATTGAAGTTCACTATACGGAGAAAAATCCTGAAATGTTTTCCTAAAAAAATCTTAATTTCTTTTAAGACTGAAGAAAGACATAGACGTCTTGGATGACATGGGGTTGAGTAAATTATCAGGGAAAGTTTCATTCAGGACGTGAACTTTTGTTTTGTTGCTATCAAAAACCATAATGTTTGTAGTCTTCACACCTCCAACAGAAACATTAACCGTGATGTCATCATACCAGGAGCTGGACTCAATAAAACACTTGTAAACTCCGTCATCAGAGACTTGGACTGAAGAGAGTTTGAGTGATGCGTTCCCATTGTTTAGTTCTTCTGGAAACAGTGTTGTTCTTCCTCTGAAGTACTGATTCTGCTTCTCGATTTTGTTTTCATGATTTTCATAGAGATACACTACTGAGTCTTGAATGTCAAGTCTAAACCACTCCACTCTCATGTTCACAGCGCTGGTGTTGGGCTTGATAGAACAGGGCAAGATCACATCTTCACCAGTGAAAGTAAAGAGAGGCTGTGCAGGTCCCACAACATTATACATCTCTAAGACAAAGAAAACCATGTCTGAATTGGTTATAAATGGTTAGTGACTTCAGCTTAGAATGTTGAGACAGCTCATTTATGGCTGTACAAATGGCTGTACATTTTCCCACAATGGTAAATCTGCTGCATTTTACACGACTCTAAATACAACACAAATATATGCGCACAGCAATCACCCTGATCACAGAACAGCTCTGCTGTGGTTTCATTTGCAACATCAAATGGATCTTAAAATGCACAACACTGTTTGAGATGAGAACAATTACCTGATCTTAAATCTGTAATTGCACAAAACATCAGAGCCATGGCAACTAACTTCATCCCTGCAAAAAAGAAAAAAAAAAAAAAAGAAAAGAAAAGAAACAGAATGCCTGTTATTACAAACAGTATTCTACGTGTTAAAATAATACAAATGATTAAGTCAAAGCACTTACCTGATTTCTCTCCTGTAAACAGTGTACACTGTAAAAGACTTGCTATCACTTCCTTATAGAGAAAAACCAGTCAAACCAGAAATCACACATTCAAACACTTAAAGACACACACACACACACACACACACACACACACACACACACACACACACACACACACACACACACACACACAGTCTAGATGCCTATACTTGTCATTTTCAGGGCTTTTATTTTAAACTGAAAATAAAACTATTAAAAGTTGTAATACAGCTGGAAAAAAGTATAGAAGAAAAAAGTTAGTTGAAAAACAAGCTTTTTTAAAAAAAAAAAAAAGTAGAAAATTTTCTAAAAAGAAATATATAAAAAAGAATAAAAAATGACAAAAAACACTGATAATATAAAAATAAAAGCTAGTTCAAAATATGAATAAATATTATAATGGTATGAATAATAGTAAAATGTCACTTGGTTTGTGCATTAAATCTTGTACATGCAAATGGATCAGTAATTCTGTGCTTTTTGACTCTTATAATTGATACATTTATATCCTCTTAAATTTACGTCTGGATTTTCGGTAAAAAATATCCATCCATTTCGATGTAAATCACCCAAAAATTAAAATTATGTAGTTATTTATTTAACTTCATGTTGTTCCAAACCTGTTCTTTAGCAGTTCTAAAACAAAAGGAGGTAATGTTTTAATTATGAAAAACAGTTTAGAACCATCCCTCATTGTGTTATCAGTGATTTATGTGAAAATGTCTTAATGAAATTATTTAATGAAAAAATAAGAACCTGTATATACAACAATGTATTGTGAGCAATGTGTATGCAACAAATTTGAGACTTGAGAAACCATTGCCTATTAACACCGTTTTGTATATACATTTCTGACATTAATTTTTAAAAACATTGGACCAGACATAGCTCTTTCTGTAAAGAAGATAGAAAAGAAGTTAATAAACAAAGCATATTCTCACTTCAGCAAATACTTTTCTTGAGACCACACAATAATCTTCATATGTTTATTGAAAGCAACTGTTGTAGCTGAACTGGCTCTAGTTATTGGTGGTTGCTCTGCGGGAGTTTGTTGTTGTTCAAATTGGCTGGTGTTGTGTTTTTTACATGTGGGGAAATACGCTGAGCATGAATCTTCTGCATATACATTTGCTCCCGCAGCAGTTTCTCTTGATGATTTTGTAGAGTGACCTGTTGTTTTTGTAGAGCCTGAGCTCTTTGTAAGAGATATTTACACTCTTCATGCATGCTTTTCTTCTCCTGAAAAACTCTATTTATATAGGACATCATGGAATGAGATGCCTCCTGGGGAAAATGGAAAGAAAATATCCTAACCTGGTAACTCATGGTGTTGTGACTATACAATAACAATGACTGTTCACTCACTTTGTTGGCTGAGATAGTGAAATCTTGCATAGTGTTTTCAGCCTGTTGCTCACAGCTCTTCTTCTTTTCAATGAATTCAGCCTTCTGAGCCACCAGAGACTCTGAATGATGACACTGCATGGTAGACAACTCCTCCTCTAGCTCAGTGATATGACGCAATTGCTGCTGTTGTAGAGTCTATGGCACACATACAAGTAAATACATACAGCTGAGGTCAAAAGTTTACATACATACATACATACATACACTTACATACCTTGCAGAATCTGCAAAAATGTTTATTTTACCAAAATAAGAGGGATCATACAAAATGGATGTTATGTTTTATTTAGTACTGACCTGAATACGGTATTTCACATAAAAGATATTTACATATAGTCCACAAGAGAAAATAATAATAAAAAAAGAATTTATAAAAACGACCCTGTTCAAAAGTTTACATACTTAAAAAAAAAAATAAAAAATCATGGTGAAGTTTTCACTTATTTTATAACCTATTCAGCACTTGAATAGTTCAATATTATATCACAGGGGTCTATCAATTAATGCTTGATCTGAAAAATATTTTTGGGACTAACATGTGTGTGGTAAAACAACAACATTAAGTTACCTTCAACCAAAGCCAAAGTTTAGAAGCTATAAAAATGTATGAAGTAAAATTAAAATGTAATGCACAAATATATTGTTATGTAAATCAACGTTTATTCAGTTGACTTTGCAATTACGCTATGATATGTAATGTAATTTGTTTTTTACTCATCAAGGCTGTGTTTATTTAATTAAAAATACAGAAAAAGCTGTAATATTTTGAAATATTATTGCAATTTAAAATGGTGGTTTTCTGTTTTAATATACTTTAAAATAGAATTTACTCCTGTGATGCAAAGCTGAATTTTCAGCATCATTATTCCAGTCTTCAGTGTCACAAATCATTCTAATATGCTGATTTATAATCAATGTTGGAAACAGTTGTGCTGCTTAATATTTTTTTTTGAAACCTGTGATACTTTTCTCAGGATTCTTTGATGAATTAAACGTTAAAAAGAACAGCATTGATTTAAAATAGAAATCTTTTGTAACAATATACACTACTGTTCAAAGTTTGGCGTGAGCACATTTTGTCTTTTTTTTTGAAAGAAATTAATACTTTTATTCAGCATATTTCAGCACTGTTAAATAAGACTTATATAAGGCTTATATTGTTAGAAAAGATTTCTATTTTAAATAAATGCTGTTCTTTTTAATGTTTTATTAATCAAAGAATTGTGAAAAAAGGTCACAGATTCCAAAAAATGATTAAGCAGCAAAACTGTATTGATAATAACAGAGCATATTAGAATGATTTCTGAAGCATCACGTGACACTGAAGACTGGAGTAATCAAAGAAATAATAAAATAAGATATATTTTACAGTATATTAAATAAGTAAACCGTTAAATTGCAATAATATTTCTTTTTTTTCTGTATTTTTAATCAAATAAATGGAACTTCGATGAGCATGAGGGGCGTCTTTAAAACATTACAAATCTTACTGATTCCAAACTTTTGAACAGCGTAAATACATGTAAATACATGAATATGGTCATTAATCTGTGTTATAATAGGCCAAGCTTAAAATGCAACAATAAATGATATATTATGTATCAATAGTACCCTACTTCATCTGTCTATCTACCCCCCAAAAAACAGAAAAACATGGAAGATCCTTCATAGCACAGTGTGAAAATCCCAAACTGCTCATTGCAATTTAACTCCGGCATAATACAAACACACACAAAAAAATAAGAAAAGAGATCCTGCTACCTTAACATCTTTCAGGTCTGCAATTTCACTATTTAGCAGGGCCAGCTGATTTTCCATCTGCAGGATCTCCATTTGCAACCCTGAAAAAACAAACAACATACATTTAAAGTGCAACATTTGAGGTTTCAATAGCATCTAACCAAGTACTGACTGCACCTGTTGTTTGTGAACTGACTTGTAATAATGCAGCATATGACAAACTATCTTCAGTAATTTACAGTACAATCTAATCACACATTTATCCTTCACTTACAGACACATACACACTTGTCTTACCATTGGTCTGCTCCTCATGTTTATCCTGCATGTTCTGTCTCAGTCCCTGCAGCTCCTCAAGTTGCTTATGGCTCTGATCACTCAAAGTCACTATTGCATTTTGTCTCTTCTCTGCTCTTTTAGACATATATGATATGTACTCTTTCTGCACGGCACAGAGAATAAAAAATGATTATGTGTGTGTATACATTATAGCAATTTTGTTGATCTGTGTTGATTTATGAGAACTTACACTTTCCATACGGCTCTGAGCTATCTCATTCTGAAGAAACTCATTTTCTTTTCGTCTGGAGTTGATTGTGTGTTAACTGTCAAACACTAACATAAATGCAAGCCAATCATATATGTAGATACAGTTACTGGGCTGGACTGTATTAGGATTAGTGGTCAATCGATATGAAGAAATTAACCCTGGCTAACCAGCTTTTTCAACCTTTCCATTCTTTGCACAATCTTCAAATAACAATAAACAGTGTTTTACATGGACTTGAAATATTAATTTCAAAATCATTATGATGGTAAGCTGACTTCTAAAAAGGTGAACCGCTTCTGTTTCTTTCCCACAAAACTACATGTAGTTGCTTTAATAGTTAAAAATGGTTTGCTGGTCTTAGCTGGTTTAAGCTGGTCTAACATTAGGTGCTTATAAACATCTTGTCAGGTCAGATTAACCCTTGTGCGACTTTATGGACATTTTTGTCCATTTCAGTTTTGTTTTTTGTTATAAGTGTACCTGTGTTAATGCCAACTGCAAAGATTTTGGCTCAGGTGTGTATTTTTATTGGAAGTTTAATATTTCACCCTCATTTCCTTCAAAAAATCAATTTTACCCTCTGTACAAAAAATACTAACACTCAGGGCCTTAAGGACAAAAATGTCCACAGTGAAACCCATTAAAACTGCAAGTTTTTAACCCAGGGCCATTTGACTATAAAATGATGCAATATTTGCTAATAGGCATTCATTCTATCGGCAAGGCTATACATTTTACATTTTTTACTAGATTGTGCCATTTTTTCAAATTTGGCATATAAAAGAAATACTCGCTTTATTTGTGTTTTCTGATTATGCATATTACAGTCTATTATAGAGTCAATTGGAAAAATAATGCAGCTATAATTGTGTGGGTATGTTGGTAAGGATGTCAGAGTGTGGTTTACATGTGTTTACTGAAAATTTAATGTGTGTAATTAGTTTGAAATACAATATATTGTACTGGCAATCAAAAATCTTGCTCAATGTATATGAGTCACACCCTTGGCAGGGTCATGGGTCATATGAAAACTATGAAAAAGGTCAAGAAAGGTTAATGAGCTTTGAGGAGTTTTCTTTTTCACCCAAACACACATCTTAATCCTTGATTGCACTGTTTCATTTATTATTGTTTTTGTACAGAGATAAAAGGTGAGCTTGAATTTGATATAGAAGTTCAGAAGCCCCTAAACACATTGTTTTTGTTTTCACCACAAGAAAATGCTGATTGTTTAGTCTGGTAGATTTTATACAAAGTCTGAGTTGACACAGGTGTTCTCACAGCCAAACCTATAAAATATGTGGTGCTTGAGGGCTTGGTCATTTCATTGCTTGCAAGATGAAGAGAAGTTACTCAGCAGAGGAAGCTCTGGAGCTTGTGTTGCCCACTGACAGTGAGCACACAGGTGCATTAGAAGCTGAGGATGAAAGAAACCAGCTTTTAAAGTGTTAAATTTCTGAAAATGAATGAATGTTTGGTAATTATGAATAAAAGAGATGCTGATAAAAAAACAGTCAGTGAAATTGGAAAAAAATATATTAATATATAACATTTCTATGACAGTTTTTTGACATGGATATTTTTGTCCATTATGGACCGACATAAAAATATAAATGCCTCAAAATGAATGTTGTTGTTATGCACTGACACACCCAAGAATCTAATATGCAAAGAAAAAAAATCTTTTTTTTTTTTTCAACGCACAAGGGCTAAGAGACAAGCCAACCATTTTAGCCTTGTTTCAGCAAGGAATGGTGCTTCTGTTTGCGCAAAAGGATACAGTTGTTCAACTCTCCTCTTCAGTGTGCTTAGGTTCTCAGTTAGAGTCTCATATCTGTGGGTTGCAAAGCGATATTAATTAGGTTGATGCCTGCATCAAAGTTATTCAAAATGTTATTTCCATCTCTACAGACAACTCACTCCCTGTGTAACAGCATCTGTCTCTGCGATTCATCCACCTCTGCGCTCTCAGCCGAGACACCTGCGTTTTTCTTCTTTGACGACATCCTGAAACCACCAAAACTCGCATAAAGCAAACTAATTTCTAACCGAATCAGTCTAGTTCACTCTTTTCCACTCCCACAGTTGGTTGCGCCGTGTAACCAAGACAACCACAAATAACATTAGCTGAAGGAACCAGATTCACAGCATAAATGTATAAAAGTCTGTTTTGATCATTTATTTCGTAACTCAAAACGTACGCAATTCATAATCAAGCCTAATTCAATGTTATTTAAAAAAAAAATTAATAAAACAACTGTGAACAGCAGTGTTTGAAATGTGTTGTGTGTTGATATGATACAGGCTGGCCGCAAGATGGCGCAAGATGCTCTACTGGAGGCAGTGTTGCCATGTCCGCATATTATAAGCTAATGTGGACTTGTTTTTTTCTCATTCATCTCCTATAATAGTGGGATAATGCAAGGTTTATTGAACTTATTGGACTCATTATTATTGCAATAATGTGGTTGGAATCACTTTCAGATTTATTTTTCGACAGAAAAGTAGCGAATGATATAATTGCAACTCTTTAAAAAACAGAATGTTGTCATTGATGTGGATGTTAATTTAGTTAGTATTATTGTTATAGTTACCCAATAAGTTCTTGGTGTGAATGGGCATTAAAACAATAAAACATTGATAGTTCAAATGTAATTGCGTTCAACCACTTTTTACTGTTCGAGCCTCGCTCTACAAATTATGTTTGTATAATAATGTACACTACCAGTCAAAAGTTTTTGAACAGTAAGATTTTTAAATGTTTTTTAAAGAAGTCTCTTCTACTCACCAAGCCTGCATTTATTTGATCCAAAGTACAGCAAAACAGTAATATATATATATATATATATATATATATATATATATTACTATTTAAAAGTGTTTTCTACTGTTTAACTATTTAACTGTTTTTTATTTGAATATATTTTGCAAATGTAATTTATTTCTGTGATTTCAAAGCAGAATTTTTTATCCTTCAGAAATCATTTTAATATTCTGATTTGCTGCTCAAAAACATGCATGATTCTTCTTCTTCTTCTTCTTCTTCTTCTTCTTCTTCTTCTTCTTATTATTATGTTGAAAACAGTTAATTTTATAAGTATAATTTTTTAGATTTCTTTGATGAATAGAAACGTCAGAAGAACAGCATTTATCTGAAACAGATATCTGTTGTAACATTTCAAATGTCCCATACTATGGATCACTTTTGATCAATTTAAAGCATTCTTGCTAAACAAAAGTATTAATTTCTATAATTTATTTTTAAAAAAAACATGTTACAATAGCTTTTTATTTCATATAAATGCTGATCTTTGGATCTATTCATCACAGAATCCTAACAAAACTGTACCCAGCAGTATTTTAAATAGTATAATATTCACAATATTACTGTTTTTTGCTGTATTTTGGATCAAATAAACACAGGCATGGTGAGCAGAACTTACTGTTTAAAAAGTTTTGATTGGTAGTGTATAATTATTGAAAAATTTTATATTTTTATATTTTTTATATTTTATTTTGAACATTTTTGCTTGAGTTGCAATTCAACCTTGCTAAATCTATTTTACTTAATGTTGTAATGTTTTCTATAATCAAATGTAAGTGTAATGAAGTACTTCTTGTTATTTTGGATTTTCTTTTTTTCATTTAATAATCGAACCAGGTTGCTTGTTTGTCGTGCGAGATCTGGCAACATTGCGGAGAGTGCTTTGAGCGAATAGACAGGAGGAGGCAGAACCGAGCTGACATAGACAAGAAACGTCCACGTTTGACAGTTTGCCAATGTTTGATTATTAAAAAACAACACATAACAGCAATAATAAACGCAATTCCTCTCTATCTTCATGGCTCGCGGCTTCAGTTTACGCACTCAGTGTGTGGCGAAGGGGAGGATGCGCCGCTGAAGACTTCAGTCCGGATGACAAGGCGCGAGGAGACTGAAGCATCCGCATCCTGAGCATCCCGATAGACAATCACAGCGATGATGGAGGGGCGACACGAGTTTTTATGCGGTGTTGTTGAGGGTAAGTTTACGAAAACATCGTTTATCTCTGGATGCTTGGGTGGGAGCCACAGATACGACCAAACACATGAGAATGATTCGTTAAATGGCATGTTTAACGTAAATTGGCACGGTTATGTATCTTCAACCCGTTATTTACTACGGAAAAAACAAGCACCAATCTATAAAGACACCTTTAATTAGCATCTAAAATAACCCATTTCTAATTTATGGGCTAGTAGGGCAATTCATCTTATTAAGGCGCCGTGGAGCATCCTGGGTATTTATTTCTAGATTTACACTGGAGTGTGATAGGAAGCAGCTGGCCAGAAACCATAATACACACACACACACACACACACACACACACACACAGTCAATTACACACATTTCCGTCCCCAGTGCACACATACACGCCATGTTGTGCATATCTTCTAATTGGCCTTATTCTTGTTTGCAGCTCAGTGTCACATTATTGGCTCGGTGGGTGATTTGTCTTTTTTTTCTGGTGGAAATGTCACCCTGCTGGATTCCAGCAGCTTTTTCTTACTGACCCACTTCTGTTGTACAGCTGCAAACTTTAGGACCACACTGTGAATATTCAACATCAGGGTTGTCGCTAGAGCATGTGGTAAGGAAGATCCAGAAGTAAATCTAACTTTACTTGCATACATACAGAACTCTCATGTAAAGGTACATACTATTTAACAAATCTCGGCTACGCAAACTGTTGCTATATTGTCGCCCAGCTCTCTATGTGAAGTTGAATATTTAAATTATATCCAACTGTATCTACATACATACATTATACTTTAAGTTTCAAACCAAAATGAAGTTCCTTACAAGACAATGAAATGATTTTTCTTGACTTGAATAACCATACCAGCAAAAAGTGAAGGCAGACTGCTGTCAAGTAAAAAATACACTGAGTTTCTAAATAGATTTTTTCACTCTGATATCCAGAGCCATCCAAACAAAATATTTCCAGATAGCCTAAATGTATTCTATACAAATGTTTGATTTGTTGTTGTTCACATACCAGTAAGGTATAATTACTGAAGAGAATCAAGTAGGAATAGGCCTATATGCGTGGTTTGTTTTTCCATCAGCATGGCAGCTAGCATGAATAATAAATAATAACCAACCGCTGTCTTACCTAATGCAGCAAAATCTAATCCTAGAATGCTAGAACAGCATAATGATGTGTGGTGCCAAACACGGTCAGTGCCAAATTCTGTAAAGTTTTTAGAAGTTCTGATAAAAAATCCATTGAATGTATCTTGAATTTATTTGTTAGCTCTCAATACAAGTTACACTGAATTTTTATTGAGACGATGGATGCATATTGTAAATGTGGATATGTAGATATGTAAGATGGATTATCTTCTTTTTAATGCTACAATAATAATGTAATCAGTATTAAATATATGTTGTATATAAACGTGTTACTTCACGAATGACATGAATTCTGTGTATTTAAATATTTTACTAATTATTCAAAAGATGATTCATGTTTTCTGCACAAGCAACCATAAAACAATGTAGAATGTTGCCACAAAAAGTTTCTCATTGTAGTTTATTCAGGCCAAGAACTACCCAACGCTTGACCAACATGTGAAATTTTCAGCCACATAGTATGAGTGGATTCAAGCAGTCTCCATGAAAACTTGTACAGAATACAAAGGATAGTGAAAAATTTGTATAGGATGGATGCCCGTTTCTGCCAATAAATAAAAAATCTAAAAAATCGTCTCACAATTCTGAATTTTTTTCCTCACAATTTTAAATTCTGACTTTTTTGTCAGAACTGCATGTTAGAAACTGGCAATTTTGACTTTTTTTCCTCAGAATTTTGAGATAAAAACGTGCAATTGCAATTATAAAGTCAGAATTGTTAGATATAAGCTCGCAATTGTGAGTTATAAAGTTAGAATTGTTAGATATAAACTTACAATTCTGAGAAATTATGTCAGAATTGTGTGATATTGTCACAGGTGTAACATGACGATGAATCAAATTTAAAGTCTTTAATTATAATCCACAACAAGGGTAATCCACAAAACAGGATGGTAGGAACACACGTACACATCAAAATAACTTCAATACCGGACGACCAGACAATGCAACTTATAAAGGACAGTAATGACATAGAGACAGGTGCAGGTGATTACATTAAATGAGGACAGGAACACCAAATATGGGCACAAGAGGGAGAAACCAAAACAGACAGCTCACAGGGGTGTGACAGATATAAACTCGCAATTACGAGCCCGTAGCGCAATGGCGCTGTATGTCGGCGCAGTGCCCACAAGGCTATCGGCACAGACAACATCAAACAATTCTGAGAGAAAAAGTCAGAATTGTGAGATAAAAAAAGTCACAATAAGCTTTTTTAATTTTTTAATTAAAAAATACTTCCATGGTATAGACTTTTTATAAACAACTATGTAGTTTACTTGTTACAGAGTGTCTCAAACAAAACTTTGTTACATGTAATTTTGTGCTGCTTGCCCAACCCTGGCGATGGCCCTGACTGGTATAACTGACTGGTATAACTGGTCCAGTATAGTATGAAAGCACCAAACCTATAATTCAGAGTCTGCCCAAAATCCGGCTGTTTTGAGTGGGTTGCAGTGAAGAGGAGGTGGAAGAGAACAGAAATACTGAAGCTTTGTGATGGTTATGAAATGCTGCCTTGTGTAAACAGAGAACAAATCACGTGTGTGTCTGCATGTGTTATATGTGTGATATATTCTGCTCCTTAGGTTTCTATGGCAGACCCTGGTCAATGGAACAAAGGAAGGTGCTATTTCAGTGGTGAGTATGGGATCAGTGAGTGCACACACAGATGGAATGATGAGATTGCTTATTAAAGGGACACAGAATATTACATATTATAGGTCTGCAGTTATGTAATGTAAAATAGGATAATTATTCAGATCATGTTGGCAACTTGGTGGTATCAGAGCAGTACAGTAAGGCCGCCCGGGGGGCAGCACAGAGCAGCTGGTGCGTTGCAGAGGTGTAAAGTTGTGTAGGCAGAGAGACAAATGGCTTTTTTATGACTAATAACTGGACACTGGTGCCAGCATGACTCCACATGAGCCAGTTTCACACATCTTCAGACATTAACCATGATGAAATCAGTGGCAAGAAACAAGTCCATTTTGAATCAGAGCATGGATGAAGTAGAAGAAGAAAGAGAAATTATTATTTTTATGTTATATATATTATTTTCTGAAACGAATAGTGTGCCCAGAAATGTACTCACTCTCAGGTTTCTTTCTTTATTGGAACAGATGTAGAAAAATTTAGCATTGCTCATCATTGGAATTTCTGCAGTGAATGGGTGCCGTCAAAATGACAGCTGATAAAAGCATCACTATATAATGCACACAACTCCAGGTCATATTTGTAACAAGCAAATTCACCATTTAGGTGTTTTTTAACTTCAAACAAGTATCTATCCATAATAATGTTTTTTTTTTTCAATTAAGTCATCTTGTTTGAATCAGGAGAAAAGTTAGCACAGATCAAGCATTAAAGCAGACAGCATTATTATGAATTATGGTATTTTGGCCAGAAGTGAGGGCTTAAAATGCCTTAATGATGAACTTGTTTTTTACAAACACACAGCTTTTCACTTCACAAAACATTAATTGATGGACTATGAGTCGTGTGGATTACTTGTGAATTATTGAGATGTTTTTATCAGCTGTTAGACTCCCATTCTAACGGCACCCATTCACTGCAGAGGATCTGTTGATGAGCAAGACTATTGACAACCAAAACTATTCTGATGAAAAGACAAACTCATCTGCACATTGGGTCACCTAATAGTGAGTAAATATTCAGAACATTTTCAGTTTAGGGTGAACTTTTTGAGGTATCCCTGCTGGACACTATGGTTTCCAACAAAACTTAAGCTGGTAATACCTGGGCAGTCTTCCTGGTTTATCTAAGTAAAAAGCCTGGTGGTGACGTCAACTCACCAGCATCTAAAAAACAAGTATTTGCTGCTGTCCTGTATTGAGTCCTTGCTCCCTTTCAGTCATAAAGCAGTTTTCCTCTTTCTGCTGCAGCCCTAATGAACAAGCTCACACTTTGCTTAGCGAGTTGGCATGAGCTAGTAGATTTGATATGCAAAACAGAAGTTCTCTTCCTTTAGCTTAGTACAGCAGATTTTCTTAAAATAAAAAAAGATGAATAATTGCCTGTGATTGATTCATTCGTTCCCATTTGCTATTCTTTGATGTAAAGCTTCATGAAAACAGTTTTTTAAAACATGGCATATGGAGTATTACTGATTAACCTGTTCTAAATAATACCTTGGGTTGTGAAGTCCAAATCAGTAGAATTTACATTAATGTACAATGGCTCAGACATGACAGGAATTAGAGTGTGTGGGAATCTATCTGCACAGGAAGAAAGAAAAGAAGCGAGAGAGTATCCTACCCACCCACCCACACACACACACACACACACACACACACAAGTAATAGAGGCACTGGTCCAAACTCAGTTCTGGATGAAAAGATTAATAGTGCAGGCGAAAGAAAGGGGATGAGAACTTTTACACGCTCGAGTGAGAGTGAAGTGATTGTGCTGATGCAGTAGATGAATGGAGAGAAGGAGGAGAAAAAGAAAGTGGGGGAGGAAGAGGGAGAGAAAGAGTGAACGATAGATTCTATCTGTGCATTAGCATTTTAAATTGGTTGAAGAGGGAGAGACCCAAAATTAGCTTTGTGTGTGTGTGTGTGTGTGTGTGTGTGTGTGTGTGTGTGAATGTGTGCAAACGCTTGCTTGAGGTTAACCTTTGGGGAGGTTCTTTAATATTTTAGACAAGCACTAACTCAGCCTCGATCTATTTAGGGAGTCTGCTTTTCTCATGAGGCACACACACACACACACACACACACACACACACACACACACAGATGCACTCATTTTATAGTAGGCAAAGATGTAATATTTCATTTACAGTTAACTCTGTCTGAGATCTTGATTAAGACGTGAATGTCATCCTCTTTGTCACTCTAAAACAGTCATCTTACAGATCACAGTACTCTAGAGTACTTCTCCTGTTGAGTATTAGTATTAATTCTGTCATTAATTACTCACTCTCATGTCGTTCCAAACCTGTAAGACCTTCGTTCATCTTTGGAACACAAATTAAGATATTTTTGACCCTGCATAGACAGCAACGCAACTACCACATTTAAGGTTCGGAAAGGTCGTAAAGTCATTGTTCAAATAGTCCATGTGACATCAGTGGCTCAACCGTTATTGTATGAAGCTATGCGAAAACTTTTTGTGCAAAAAGAAAACAAAAATGCTGTTTATGCATGGTTAGAAAGCTCAGAAATATCTTAAGTTGTGTTCCGAAGACGAATGAATGTTTTAGGGGTTTGGGAACAACATGAGGGTGAGTAATTAATGACAGTATTTTCCTTAACATCAGATCTCTCTTTAATATTTATTTAGAGGCCATTGTCATTGCCACTGAAATGATTATGCTAAAATAAAACAATCAAATATTGCACTGCAGTTTTTCTTTATAAATGGTTAAAATTCATAGAGGGGCAGACCATTCACATTTTTCCTCTGCAGAGGAATCGACCCTTTGCTGTTGTTAAACTCAGACTCATTCTCTGCAGGAAATATGACCCCTTATATTATTAATGATTCAAGATCAATGAATGTCTCTATTTTCTGCCTCTCTCTCTATCTCTCTCTTTCTCTCTGCTGTCTCTTGTGCTCTTCTTACACAACATTCACAAAGCATAATGGAAAATCCATATTAAATTCTGAAAGGATTTTTCTCTTAATGCACCTGTTCCCTATTGCCCCTTTCAGGATGCAGATGTGGAGTTTGAACACATATCTGTATGGTCCTAAAGATGATCTGAAGCACAGGTTACTGTGGAGGGAAGTTTATTCAGCAGAGGAAGAGGGTATGTGTTTTATACTGCAATGTATGTTCCAATATTTCTTCAAATTACAGTGCACTGTGTTAAAGTGTTTAAAGTGTAATATCTAGAAAACATAATCTGAGCAATCCAAATATTTTTGGAATATATCTCAGCTTGGTTGTTTTAGCAGAGATAATTAAGATGTATTTCTAAGAATGTAATTATATTATTATACAACCATATTATTATTCAATTATATTTTGTCATTATATGCCATATCTTAACCCTTGAATACCCTTGTCAGATAATTGACTACACTACCAGTCAAAGTTTTTTAACAGTAAGATGTTTAATGTTTTTTAAATAATTCTCTTTTGCTGACCAAGCCTGCATTTATTTGATCCAAAATACAGCAAAAGCAGTAATATTGTGGAATAATTTAACTATTTAAAATAATGGCTTTCTATTTTAATATATATTTTAAAATGTCATTTATTCCTGTGATCAAAGCAAAATGTTCATGTGCATCATTACTCCAGTCTTCAGTGATCAATGATTCTTCAGAAATCATTCTAATATGCTGATTTGCTGTTCAAGAAATATTTATTATTATTATTATTATTATTATTATTATCAAAATTTAAAACAGTTGAGTACATTTTTTCAGGATTTTTTGATGAATAGAAAGATCCAAAGATCAGCATTTATCTTTTGTGACATTATATACTGTACCATTCAAAAGTTTGGAGTCAGTAAAATTTCTTTTTTTGAGTAATGATGCTAAAAATTCAGCTTTTAAATTACAAGAATAAATTACATTTTAAAATACAGAAAACTGTTATTTTAAATAGTAAAAATATTACAATTTTTTTGCTGTAATTTAGATAAAATAAATTCAGATTTGGTGAGCAGAAGAGACTTCTTTAAAAAGCATTAAAAATCTTTGACTGGTAGTGTATATAAAACGATGGCTGCATTTCAGTATGGAAAATAATGACTCATGAGTATTGTTAAAATATAGTGTAATTCTAGTATCATAAAGGTACAATTTTGAGATGCTAGCTTTTACCCATTGCGACACTATATTTCTGGCATTGTTTTATAGGGCCATATCATATCTGAAAACCTTTCACTTTTTCATTCTCTCTCCATCTTTATCTCACTGTCTCCAGCTCAGCTAAAAGCTTTGGTGAGTGAGGCAGAGTCGAGGGGTCTGACATTTGTATACGCTCTTTCTCCGGGTCAGGACATTGTCTTCTCCAGCTCTTGTGACCTCACACTGCTTAAACGCAAACTCAGACAGGTAGGTCTTACTTTACTGTGATCAAAAGCACATTTGGTTACTGTTTATTTCCCATTAATACTTTTCCAGCTGTAGCATCTGCACAACTGTTGTTCATGAACTCCTTGTTCTGTTTCACCACTAGGTGTCAGATCTGGGCTGTCAGGCTTTTGCCCTCCTATTTGATGACATTGATCACTCCATGTGCCAGTCAGATACAGAGGCCTTTTCCTCATTCGCTCACGCCCAAGTCACCGTGGCCAATGAGATCTTCCGGTTCCTGGGGGAGCCACCTGTCTTCCTATTCTGTCCTACTGGTAAGCTAATAGATAAATATTTCAAGTTTAGTTCATTACAGAACAAAAATCAGTTTAGTGGAGTGACACATTTACTTAATGATACCTTAAAGTATGGTTTAAACAAAAATGGGCTTACACTGTATCCACTCTCAGGCTGTCCAAGATGTATACGAATTTGTTTCTTCTTGGGAACGTTTTTGTTGTCATATGGATTACTCGTAGATTATTGTGAGGTTTATATCAGCTGTTTGGACTTTCATTCTAACGGCACTGATTCACTGCAGAGGATCCACTGCTAAGTAAGTGATGTAATGCTAAATTTCTCCAAATCTGTTTCATTGAAGAAATAAATGTGTCTACATTTTGGATAATCTGACACTGCTCTTCCTGTCTTGAAACCCCATCGTCATTCTCTGTGTCTTTTCTTACATTGTTCTCTCCTTCTTTTCCCAAAACAGTACTGTGCTGTTATTTCTTTTCTCTCTAGAGTACTGTAGTTCTTTGTGCACTCCTAGCGTGTCTAAGTCTCCCTACCTGCTCACAATTGGGGAGGATCTTCTCCCTGGCATCTCTGTCATCTGGACCGGTGAGAAACATTTTCCATGCGCCCTTAAAAAATTCACACTCACTGTCAGTTTGTTATGAAACCACATTTCTAACGTTCATATATTTGGTCTTCATTGTCCTACAGGAAATAAGGTGATATCACGGGAACTGAGTCCTGAATCACTAGCTGAGGTCCAGTCGGTGCTTCGACGGCCACCCCTCATTTGGGATAACCTCCATGCTAATGATTATGACTCCCGACGTGTCTTCCTGGGGCCTTTTAAGGGCCGCCCCCCTGGACTCAGGGCCCATCTGAGAGGTCTGCTGCTAAATCCAAACTGCGAGTTTGAAGCCAATTTCATCCCTCTGCATACCCTGGGAAGCTGGTATAAAGGAAAGGAAGAGGGGAAAGGTGAGAACAGAATGGAGGATAGATTGTAGTAGGTTGTACTAGTAATGTAGTAATGAGAACAGAGAGAGGCTTAAATATTGTAGTATGGATATAGAAATGTCAAGATTATGAGATTGATTCCAAGGGCATGCATAATGTGATAAATTGTCTTGAATGGCATGCAAATTGTTGTGGATAAAAGCATCTGTCAAATGTATAAATGTAAAAGTGTTTAAACTGAATGAACAAACATACAGTAGTAGTCAGTAGGAGTATATTTGACTCAGTATGACCTCTGTAGGTGATGAAGAGGCCTATAGTGTGGATAGAGCGTTGTCAGCTGCCCTGCAAGACTGGATGAAGGAGCTCAGCCTTCCACTACAGCCTGGTACAACATCCTAAAAACATCTGTTTAAAAAACACTATTTATAAGTAAATTTGAAAAGTGATTTATGTACATTAAATATATTTAGCTTTTTATTTGTTATTTCATAAAATTTAATAATGACTAAAAACATGTGTTATTTAAATGTTAAAGTAAGTATTAATAATTTTGAGCTAGCTTATTTTTATATTTTCAGTTTTAATTTTAATTTTAGCTTAAGTTTGAGTAATTTTATGTGTTTTGCTTTGTATTAGATGAATTTCTGTTAGCTTATTATTGTATTTATTTTGAGCTTTAATTTCTGTTTATTTCAGTGTTAGTTTCACTAATTTTGGTATTTATTTTATTTCAGATAGTTGCAAAGGTAACATTTTTAAGGCTTTTTAAGTAAAAGTTATTACTACTTTAATGTGCTTTTTGTTTTTTTATTGTTGTATTTTTATTCGTTTTTAAAATATTTCTCTTGAGCTTTAATTTTTATTTCAGCGTTAGTTGCATTAATTTTGGTATTTAACTTATTTTATTTCAGCTTCTTGCAAAGGCGACATTTCAAATTTTTCTAATTGTTTTTCCAAAATGTATATATATTTTTTTTAAATTTGATCATTAGTTGATCATTGATCAAATATTTCTTAATTTTCTTTAAGACAAAGAATCTTTTGTAAGTGCTGACATATTATTTTTAGTGTTATTTATGTACTATTAAAGGTATTTATTAAGAGTTTTAATACTTTATATAGTTGATATCTTTTATTAATAGTTTTATATTATATTTTCAGCTTTAATTTTCATTTTAGCTTAAGTTTTAGTAATGTTGTGCTTTTTGTTTTTTATTAGATGTATTGTGTTTATATATATATATATTTCTCTTAAACTTTAGTTTGTATTTCAGTGTTTGTTTCACAAAGTTTGGTAATTAACTTTACATTTTTTTTTCCTAACATTTCTAGGTTTTTTAGATAAAAGTTATACTAATTGACAGTGTTAGAGAGTTACTTTTAAAAGAAATGCATTACAATATACAATATGCGCTACTCCCTAAAAAAAGTAACTAATTTATGTTATTTTTTATGAAAATTAATGAGTTACGTTACTTTTGCTTTTTAAATCTGGGCAGGGCTTGCTTGTTTGTTTGTAGACTAAAAAAGTTCAGTTTCAGGCTGAAGGAAAAGTAAATTCACATCTGTACAGTAGAATGCAGGAGAGGTTTAGCATTATTCAGCAATAAATAAAACAATGAAGCACAAATGTTTATCTGAAGTAATTTTTGCTTATTAATATGGCTGAACTGGATCATCAAAGGTCAGCAGCAAAAGCATTTGGTTAATAAAATTGGATTATACATTCATGTAAACATTAATTGTTGCAGATTTGCATTTCACTGTTTTTATTAATTTTGATGAATAATGAATTTTTTTTGCAAGTAAGGTGAATTAATGCATGTTCACATTTAGTCTAGAACAGTCAAGAATATTTCTTCATATTCTTTACAAAGAATCTCTTGGAAGTGCTGACATGAATCTGATCTTTTAGTCAAATTATTGCTTCCTGTTTCTTTTAGGACGTCAGGTGAGGCCAACAGACCTCAAGCCCTCGACGCTCTCCGTTAAATCAAAGTCCTCCGATAGCTCAGACAATCAACATGGAGCCCAGCCCAAATGTCCCATAACCTCTTCCCAGAGCACAGGTGCTCTTGCTAGCGATGAAATCCCAGCTGACCCTTTTATGAGCCACGATCTGAAAGCTGGGGAGAACCAGGTCTTCAGGAGCTTTAGCCATGAAAAGACCTCTAGAAGGGGATTGTGTTCTGGGAGGGTTCCTCTCAGCGAGTCCCAGGTCCGGCTTCTGGTAGGCCTGTACTACCTGCCACATGAACACGGGCCACACGCTCAGAATCTGCTGCAGGACCTCACATGGCTCAAAGGCAACTGCCACTGCGTCAGTGTCAATGGCAATGGCAAGAAGGTCGCGCCACAGAAGGTGAAAAGACCCTTTTTACTGGATATATTCACTATTAATTCACTTGTCATTTGATTTTTTTTGATTTTTTAGTTTTGTTGTTAATGTTTCTCTTGCTCTCTCAGGTAGAGGAATGGCGGGAATGTGCAGGCCGTTTCCTTGCTGCGTGTGATGATGTGGCATTACTGCACAGTGCTGTTGTGAACAGCATCAATAGGGCTGTTCTTTATGACCTTTACCCTTACATCTGGGACCTGAGAAATACCCTGCTGGTGGCCAAGGCTTTCATCTGCTGGCTAGGTGAGGAAGACAGTATGGATGATTTGATTTTGACGATCTTGTCTTGTCATGTAGGTCTTTTCCCCCTCATGGGATTAATAAAAATTGAAAAACCCATCTCCCATCTATCTTTCACAGAGGGTCGTATACTGAGTGAAGGTTCTCCGCTAGGCTCCTGGAAGAACTGCTTCCACTGTGAGTGTCAGACATGTACATAAACACTGTAGAGTATTAATTTTAGAATGATTTCTGAGGGATCACATGACACAGCAGTTGAAGACAAAAGTTTACATACTCCTTGCAGAATCTGCATAATGTTTTTTATTTTACCAAAATAAGAGGGATCATACAAAATGCATGTTATTTTTTATTTAGTAGGGACCTGAGTAAGAAATTTTACATAAAAGACATTTACATATAGTCCACAAGAGAAAATAATAGTTGAATTTATAAAAATTACACCTTTCAAAAGTTTACATACACTTGATTCTTAATACTGTGTTGTTATCTGAATGATCCACAGCTGTGTTTTTTTTGTTTAGTAATAGTTGTTCATGAGTCCCTTGTTTGTCCTGAACAGTTAAATTGCCCACTGTTCTTCAGAAAAATCCTTTATGTCCCACAAATTCTGTGATTTTTCAGCATTTATTGTGTATTTGAACCTTTTCTGGAAATGACTGTATGATTTTGAGATCCATCTTTTGACAATGAGGACAACTGAAGGACTCATATGCAACAATTACAGGAGCTTCAAATGCTCAAAAATGCTCAAAAAAACAAAAAACAATGCATTAAGAGCCATGGGGTAAAAACGTTTGAACAGAATAAGGATGTGTACATTTTTCTTTTTTGCCTAAATATCTTTTTTTTCATTTAGTACTGCCTTTCAGAAGCTACAGAAGATACTTACATGTTTCCCACGTTTGAACCTTCTGTAATGGTTGCATATGAGATAAATCTAAAAATTATACAGTCATTGTTGCAAATACAGAGTTCAAATACACAAAAATGCTGGAAAACCAAAGAATTTGTGGGACCTGAAAGATTTTTCTGGAGAACAGCACTAAACAAAAAAACAGCTGTGAATCAGTGAGGTAACAACACAGTATTAAGAATCAAGTGTATGTAAACTTTTGACTGTATATGATTATTAACAGGGTGTGGAGCTTCCTCAGGGGCGGAGCTCCATGGTGTGGAGGCAGAGCCATGGGTGTTTAAAGGGGGACTATCTGGAGAGGTGCAGGTAGGAATGATATAATTAATGATTCAGTTACAAATTTCAATAAATTGGGATAAAGGGACAAATTGATTTGTTGTAGTTATTCGCAGTCTCTTTTATCTTTTCCTTTCTTGTTCTTGTTTCGTCTTCCTTTCTTGTTCTTGTTCTTGTTTCGCGTACCTCTGGTGTTGGTGTGAATCAGATGCTTCTGCCTGTGGGGACCAGCAGTGAGTTGTTCAGTCACCCTCCCCCTCTGTTCCCCACCTCACGACTTTATAATATACGGCCATTCCAGCAAAAAGACAAGGTGATTCAAGCATACTTGTTAACCTATTAAATCACACCTCATTATACATTTATGACTCTTATTGTTGTTTTATTACACAATTCTAGGTGGAGCTGTACCGAATGGTGCGTCAGTTGTATCAGAGGGGTAAAGGGAGCCAGGATGCAGCCATCTCCCATCCAGATTTCATTGGGGACAGGCAAGAATTGCTCGCAAGCATATCACAGTCCTTACATAAAATGACTTTTATTGTTCAGGAGATGTCTCCATCTGAACACTAAAACTATTTATTCTCATTGCGCTTATTGATTTCTGAGATGAAGTGATGGTAAAGACATTTATAATGTTACAAAATAAATATATGTGACACTGAAGACTGGAGTAATGGCTGCTGAAAAGCCAGCCTTGACATCACATGAAATATATTCAAATAAAATATTCAATTTTTACTGTTCTTACTTTATTTTTGATTAAATAAATGCAGTCTTGGCAAGACTTCTTTCTAAAACATTAAAAAATCATACCAACCCCAAACTTGGAATGGTACTGTATATAAAGGGAAAACACATTCTGTAAGAAAACAAGGAAAATAGGAGGTTGTAGTAAAACATAATGCCTTAATGTTTCTCAGTCCTGATAAATCAGTGAGGTATATGAGAAATATCAGCCTCGTTTTGGTGGGTGTTTGTGTTTCAGGTGTCTGGGTGCGTCTCTGGCCTTGTGCCCAGAGTACAGCTTGGTTCTGGAGGATGAACTGGGCGTATGTGGGTGCGCTGTGGGTATTCTGGATGTCCGCTCCTTTGCCAAACGGTGTCAGGCCACCTGGCTACCTGCTATGAGGGACAAATATCCTTCACGCCCCCATGGAGCAAGTGGACATACTGCAACAAAGGTAAGAGTTAAAGGGATAGTTCACTAAAAAAATAAAATTCTGTTATTAATTACTTACCCTTATGTTGTTTCAAACCTGTAAGAATTTTGTTCATCTTCAGAACACAAATTAAGACATTTTAATGAAATCAGAGCGCTTTCCGACCATGCATAGACAGCAACGCAACTGACATGTTCAAGGCCCAAAAAGGCATTAAAGACATTGTTGAAATAGTCCATGTGACATCAGTAATTTAACTGTAATATTATGAAGCTACAAGATTAATTTTTGTGCATAAAGAAAACAAAATTATTTAACAATTTCTTTCTCTGCTGGGACAGTGTGCCGCCATACATTTCTGTGTCTTGAATGTGGTATGACCCTTGCTGTCTTTCAGGGTCAGAAAGCTCTTACATTTTAATCCAAAATATCTTAATTTGTGTT
Organism: Cirrhinus molitorella; assembly: GCA_033026305.1. Lineage (NCBI taxonomy): Eukaryota > Metazoa > Chordata > Actinopteri > Cypriniformes > Cyprinidae > Cirrhinus > Cirrhinus molitorella. The sequence goes on along the minus strand of CM065118.1, from coordinate 15,365,378 downwards.
CCGAAGATGAAATAAGGTTTTACGGGTTTGGAGTGACATGAGGGTAATTGAGTAATAACGAGTAATAATGAGTAATTAATGACAGAATTTTCAATGTTGTGTGAACTATCCCTTGAAATCTTAACACAGCCACACTTTAGACACAATTATTCTGCAGTACTTTTACAATTGTGCAGTAGTTCCATCTAATCCTGACATGGCTTGAATTGCACAATTTCTCCTCCAAACCCCTAGGAGCCACTGCTGTATTTCCATGAAGAACAAGACTATCCAGATTCCCTGCTGTATCATTTCCCATCTCAGCTCAGGCTTGAGGCTCTTCCTGAACTGGTGGACTGTAGCGTCAGTCGTAGCCTCCTCACAACCTTGCTAACAGCCCTTAAAGCTAACGGTGAGCAAATATTGATTGTAATTTGAAGCAAATTTCCAGACTCCCTGTTGAAAAATAAACAGCATATGCTCGTTTAGGTATGTTTTGAACCATCACAGCTAGTTTGAGTTGGTTTAATATGGTCCTGAGCAGGAGCTAGTTGCTTAGGACCAGAACATAGCCAGCTGCCATCCTTCAAAACATACTTAACCAGCATATGCAGTTTTTTGCTGGCTGATAGTATCCTTGGCATTAGCCTTGAGTATTCCCTTTCTTTTTCTTCCTTAGGTTCACAGGGTGTATTTTGTGAAGTCCAGCCTACAGATGGATTACGGATGGAATTTCTGACAAAGCTGGGGTTTTTGGAGATCCTCCGTGGAGAAGCACGGCCTAGAGAGGGCGTAGTTTTGGGGAGGCTGTTATAAGCGTATAGTTAAACACACAGGATCCAGTTGAAAGAAATAAGATTTTAGATAAACATGTTGCCATGTTTGAGGCTGGAGCTGGAGTTAGTTGGCTGGGTTTAGAAAGTGCTTTGGTGAAGCATTAAGGTCTCTTCCCAAAGAAAAAATAAAAAATAAAAACGAAATGCATTTTGCATGCCAAAATCAAATCTAAGATCATATAAAAAAAATATTGTACTATGTTGATCTGCAATTTTTTAAGGCTTTTTAATCATTTTCATTTCAGAGAATAACAAAAATTTGGCATCAGACTTATTGTTATTTGTTTTAGTAATAAATGATTTTGTTTGTGAACATTTTATTTATAATAATACAAGCCACAGTAGAAATGTACAAACACATTTGACAAAACAAACCATGACGCTGGACAATAGAACAGGGCTTCAGTGAAATGTATGTATGTGTTATCTGTTTACACTGAAAGTAGTTGTGGGACTATCAGAGATTGTCTATAGGCACTTTTTGTGATTATTTTATAATGTCTTGACATTGAGTCACATTGGACTTGGTGTGAACAGGCCTTTAAGCTTTGTGGTCAAAGCTGCAGGTGTGATGAAACATTGGGGACAAAATGAGAACTTAATAGTGATCACTTGTTTACAGCTTCATTAATCAGCATTACGTTTGCTTTCTCACTGCACCATGCATTTGGAGTATAAACCTTTGGCTTTGCTTTTGGGAATAAAGAAACTTGCTGTTTTTTAATTGAGAATGTCTGTGTTGCAGCTATGGATGGCTGTAGGAGCAAAAAGCACAATGTTTCTCTTTTTTGTATTCAGCATACACACACAAACACACACACACACACACACACACACACACACACACACACACACACACACACACACACACACACACTTTTCCTGGCCGGTCATGGACATGCTCACAAAGCAGACTCCTCAATATTGTCATGTAATAGACACGTAATAGCTCCTCAAGTGTGCTGAGGGGGCCTTGACCTCCACTGCTACAGGATTGATGAATCATGGTGCATCTCACATGGCTTTTTATAGCTCTTGCTTTGAATGAACTCTATTTTCTCTCACACATACAAATCTTCTGAGAGGCTAAATTATTGTTAGCTCTAGCCTTCTGTCTTTGTCCCTTCACACACACACACACACACACACACACACACACACACACACTGATTGTATGCACGTCTGTCCACACATTTAATAATATGCCTTCTGATCTTTAACCAATAGCCTTTTTTTAATCGCCATGGCAAAAAGAAAAAGAAACAATAAATTAAATCTGCTTTTTTGCACCATTGGTTTGATATCGTTTGAGATACGCTTATTGATTTGAGGTTATTTGCTATAGTTTTTGTACATTTATGGTAAAAGACGTGATTTTGCATGCTACCTTTACTTTTCATCCATTTTAGAGCACTTTCACTATTTCTGCAGGTTTTAATGTTGAAATTGTGATATGTACACTGAAAGGTCTCAGCATAGATAGTACTCTTTATTGTTAAATTGTTTGCATTTAATGTTTTTAAGGATTATGGTACAGTACAACTGCAGTTTTTGTAATAATGGAATAAAACGTGTTTACAGCATCATTAAAACCTTTCCTTTCTCGCAAAACGTCTCTTTTTTGGTTTATGTGTATGTATGGTCCGTTAGCATTTACATTATATTAATTTCACTGAAATTAACCTTAGTTATTTCTGATATACACATCAGAACACAAGTGTGTATTATAGATAGCTAGACAGATACACACACCGCTGTTCATAAGTCTGTTGGTAAGTTGTAATGTTTAAATGTAGTAAGGACATAGATAAAATAGTCCATGTGACATCAGTGGTTCAACTTTAGTTTTATAAAGCTACGAGAATATTTTTTGTGCTACTTTTCAACAATTTCTTCTCTTCTGTCACGTGTCAGTTTTCAACGCGCAGCGCGTTAACGAGAGTACCACGACGCTGTCAGGGAAGATAAGAAACTGTTTTGTTTTCTTTGCGCACAAAAAGTATTCATAAAATTAAGGTAAAATAACATAACTATTTTATCGATGTCCTTACTACCTTTTTATGCTGGGTCAGAAAGCTCTGGGATTTCATAAAAAAAATCTTAATTTGTCTTTTGAAGATTGACGAAGGTGAACGACGTGAGGGTGAGTAATTAATGACAGAATTTTCATTTTTGGGTGAACTAACCCTTTATTGATGATTTGGTTCTTAAGAAACATTTTTATTATCAATGTTGAAAACATGCTGCTTAATATTTCTGTAGAAACCATGATGCTTTGTTTTTTCATGATTCTTTGATGAAAAGAAAATGAAAAAACATTTATTTTGTAATATGAATCCAGTTTTAAATTCTCCTAAAAAGGTAATGTGCTATATTTTTACATATTATTTATGAATTTATGTAAACACTACATCAGTTGCATTCGTATTGGCAGCAGACCATTGCTGGTGTGAGCGCAAGTTCTGTTCTGGTGAGGTTACTTTTCCAGTAGGGATTCTGTATTCTTTGAGGTTTTTCCCTGTCAGCAACAGCACCAGAGCGCTTGTCAAAGTTGCTGCCCAACTGCTTGCTGGGAGACCCACCTGCACAAGTGAGAGGGAAAGAAACAAAAGCAGGCTGAATACAGAGATGAAGCCCAGAGGGTGTGCTGGATAGAGTGTGCATATTTGTGTGTGTCTACTCACAACTCCCAGCAGGTTGCTCAAGGCTATGTCTGTGTAAGCTGAAAGCAAGGCTGCAGAGATAATAAATAATTTAGCTGTTAAAAAAAGTAAAATAACACTACAAAGGTTGTGTCTGTGCATTACTCACCATTTGCAATAGATAAAAGATGTGTTCTCCAACTTATTATGTAAAACACTCCCACGGCCATGCAGCCCAGAGCTCCATTAAACCCTGAGAGGCCAGAGTACAGAAATTTGTGCTGCACTGACATAGACAGACCTGCAGAAGGCAACAGAGAGAACTTTACTTATTGATCATAGCTTAAGGGGTCAAAGTTTTGCTAGTGGTAGACTAACCATTCTGCCCAAGAATTATGCACTTTGACAGGTTTGTTTTGTTTTAATGCCACTTTGGGGCTGAAATATATTACTACAATAACAGACTGGCATGTTAACAAATAATTTAGACTGAATTTACAATAGACTGCAGCAGGGATGACATGTTTTTGCAGACCGAACTCAGAAACAAGTTGGCATTTTAGCACTTCCAGCTCCATTTGCCTGAAGTCAGTGGGATTTAGAATGGGTTTTTGGTTAAATGCCTTAAATAAGGTCTGCAATTTATTCATGTGTTATTCTATGACATAAAATACATCAGTAACTGAAAAAGATGTTGATAACAAATGTCTAAATGGGACTACAGAGGTTGTCTGGGACAAAGAGTGTTTTCACAGAACAGAACATTAACAACGCAACTAAACTGAACAAAACTTGCATATATCTCTAATTATTGCTACTGATATGGTCAGCTATTGTCATGTTTTGGGCTGTACTAATCAGTCAGACCTGGAGAAAAACATTTGGAGTACAAAAGTTATAACAATTAAAGGAGAATAGTGAAAAAAATGTCTGAGGAACAAAAAGCATCTGAGGTTGGCCAAACTGAACCAGGTTTCCAGAGCAAAAGTCTTAACAACATTTGTGTTTGTTCTTATCTTTTCCACCTATTAACCTTAGTTTGTCAAAATATTTCACCCTTTCCTGCTTACTAAGTCCTTCTCTATGTGATTTAGCAGCTTCTGTGGTTTAGACAGCATAAATTAGCAGAACAACGTATTCAGTAGTATATTAATTGTGCAATCCATGATGTTGTTTACATCTGAGTATGTCCAATATGGCATCTGACTAACTGACCAAACCGTGACGTAAGTGCAAACCCTCTATAAATGTCATCATGATCGTACTCAACAAACTCATCCATTCACTAGCCTCGTTGTATTTAGAATTATTATTATTTTTTTTTTTAAATAGACTTAAGGAGTTAATGGTGGTGATGTTGAAGTCATGTGAACATGGAGTAGTTTGTTTAAATGTTATGTTTAGCTTTCTACTTCTGGTGATTGTATTTAGGCTTCAAAATTCATAAAAGTTGTGCTAATTTGAAAACATTAATGTGATGAACAAAACGTGTAAGAATTGTAAACTTGTGTTTGTCACAAAGCTTATTTTCTACAATTATGCAAAATCCAGTGGAAAAATCTACTAAAATCTAAAAAAACAATTGATCTAACTTCCAGGTTAGCCTTTAGAAATACTTTGTGTTTTTAGGTATAAGTGTTCAGTTATCAAGCTAACAATTTGGCTTACTAAATTAGCATAATGCAAACTTAATCTACATATGCTGAAAGCTGTTGTGATGATACACAACATTTTTGGAAGGGGGCTAAGGTTTGTCTGGTGAGCTTCAGCTGCTGGTAGAGCTGTGGCCTACTACACTTTATGCAAGTAAAATGGAATCCATGGCTCTGGTGATTGGCTAAAACTAGATTGTCTCTGAAACCCAGTAAGGGCCAGTAAGTGAATATGACAGCATCACAATTTCCACAACTACATGTGCTATCTAAACAACTCCCATTGAGACAAATATGAATATCTATGCTACCGGATAGCTCTCTCCAGGTATTTTGATTTTCTTATCATGGTTGTGTTCAGAATTAAATACTACTTCTAACTGTAAACTGCACAGTTTAGAATATTTTGTATACTTTATGTGAACCTTTACACAATGTGCAACAATAAATGTTTCAAACTGTAATACCATTCATTGCATAAAGAACATATAATGTGTCGGACATACTATCCTCTTGATAGGTAATTTTTAGAATTTTTAGAGGATTTTGTACAAACAAAATTGATGTCTGGTAGGCATAAATGTATTTAAGTGGCCTTGGGCTGTGGGTTGTAGTTCTAATTGTGAACTGAAGGTGGCAATGTATGTTCATTACAGAATATAGTTTTTAGTCTATAGTTGCTGCTCCCATGTTCCTGTCCAAGCCTTCAGACTTCACTAACCGCCCACCATTCCCTAAAGCTTTCTTGTATTGTAGCACGTCTTTCTCTCTCTCTCTCTCTTTGAATTTTTTCACAGCATGAGTCTATTCGATGAACCCTAAGAACACGCCTCTTACGTAATCTGATATTTGATAGGATATCTGCCTGGCCGGATGCTCACATTTGATAACTTCTTTGCCAGTTATTTTAATATATTATTTTGAAAAATAGATTCGCCTCAATATGTCAGCATTTTTAGGGTTCCACCCCTGAATCTCTCTGACAGAAGATTAAAATGAAAGTACTCTGTCATTCAACAGTTCACCTTCAGAGAAAGCCATGTTCACCTTTCCCTCAATTTACCCTGTTTTATTTGTACGGCTGCCTTCAGAACATGGAATAGCTCTCAAGAGCTTTTACACTCTCAGATGACAAGCGAAATGTCACGTTCATCATTTTTCCTGACCATGGTACAGAACTGGCACCTTTCCATAAATATGTACAGACCAGGTCATTCCTTTTCTAAAGCATTAGAATAATTATTATTATTAGTGAAAATCCATCCAATTTAACAAATTTGGTTTAATTTGGATCATTGATCATTTAAATATAGACATGCTCATACAAAATGTACACTATTGTACTAACAGTAAGTTTTTTTTAATTAATTATTATTTTTTTATATATATTTTTATTCAGCAAGGACACATTAAATTGATCATAAGTGACAGTAAAAACATTTTTAATGTTGAAATAAATGCTGTTCTTTTTAAACTTACTATTCATTAACCCCTTAAAGGATTAGTTCACTTTCAGAACAAAAATTTACAGATAAAGTAAAGATTTCTCTCCATATAATAATGCCCCCAAGTTTGAACTTCCAAAATGCAGTTTAAATCCATCTTCAAAGGGCTCTAAACGATCCCAGCCGATGAACAAGGGTCTTATCTAGTGAAACGATTGGCTATTTTCCAAACAAATTGACAGTGTATGTACTTTTTAATCTCAAATACTCGTCTCGTGTCTGCGATGCGCATGCATAGTCTGTGTGATCCGGGTCAATACAGTTAGGTTATGTCAAAAAACTCCCATCTCATTTTCATCTTCAACTTCAAAATCACCCTACATCGCTGTTTTACATATTTTTGTAAAGGGCGTTTGATCTTCTTTGTATGTTCACTTTGTAAACACTGGATTGGTATTTCTGCATCGATGTAGGGTGATTTTGAAGTTGGGGAAGAAAACAAGATGGGAGTTTTTCAACATACCTTTACTGTATTAACCCGGATCACACAGACTACGCATGCGCATTACGGAGATGAGACAAGCATTTGAGGTTAAAAAGTATATAAATTGTCAGTTTGTTTAGAAAATGACATCGTTTCGCTAGATAAGACCCTTCTTACTCGGCTGGGATCATTTAGAGCCCTTTGAAGCTGCATTTAAACTGCATTATGGAAGTTCAAACTTGGGGGCTCATACATATCCATTATATGGAGAGAAATCCTGAAATGTTTTCCTCAAAAAATTCCGGAGGGTAAAATACACATTTTTTTACATGGTTCCCCTGGTAAAATTAGCATTCCATGGGCTAAATATTACGTTACTGGGGTCGCTTCAACCGATGGACATGAAAAACAACCTGCGGCGACAGTGGTAAAGTAGCCGAATTCCGCGGGAAAACCGCAGACTTGGCAACACTGCTTGAGTGGCAGATTAGCAAAACAGAATGATTTCTGAAGGATCATATGACACTAAAGACTGGAATGATGGCTGCTGAAAATATAGCTTTATCACAGAATAACTTACTTATATTCAAAATATATTCAAAATCATTAGAAAAACTGTTATTTTTAAATTGTAATGTTTCACAGTTTTACTGTTTTTACTGTATTTTTGCACAAATAAATGCAGCCTTGGTGAGCATAAGAGATTTCTCAAAAACATTAAAGAAATAAAATTTAATTAAACAATTAAACTTGTGATTTTTTTTGTTAAAAAATGAAAAACGCCTTAATAAACTCTTTACAGCATTTAACATTTTTTTTAGTCCCTATTTTGTACCCTGTTCATGGAAAATGGCAACTTATGTATGCAGGAACGCCAAAGGGAAAATGAGCTCCAGTGTGAAACATTAGAGTGCATCCTTTTGACTGCACTTTTGGGACTCTTTTATGTTTCATTCTTTTATAGTGAAGGGCTCCCAATAAAAGTACTGCCAATAAAAGAGCTCTGAGATGAAAACCTACCATCAGCAGCAGCAGGAAGGACACACCCAGAACTCTTTTTCCCATCTGAACAGGAAAGCACTGTCACCCAGGAGGCTTGTACCGTCTGTTCACTCTCTTTTTCTCTCAAATATTTGTTTTCTTTTCATAAACATTTTTTTTTCTTCTTTTTTTGCGTCACATGAATTAGTTTGCATGGTTGTACATTTTCACACAAGGAGCCTGTTGACAGGTTTACAGATTTCAAGCTGTTACAAACAACATACTAATTAAAAAACAGATTGTGTTATGAGGAAAATTTCTATTTCTACTGTGGTGATTAGTGTGTCATTGAAATAGAATAGATTTAAAAGATTCCTTCTCTAGCACACACACACATAATCTTGAGTACAGCAGGGAATCAGGTCTTCATTTCCAATGCAAATTTGTGAATCACAAAGCATGCAATATTTTTTTTCTGGCGTTTCCATAACTCATCTCTGATCTGGTTATATAATGCTTACAATACACTATCTATGCAATCCTATAACCTAAATTCAACATCTGTGACCCAGAATGGTTTCATTATATTCCTAGTTTCACTATCACCATGGTTACGGGCTCCTCTTTGTGCATCTGTGTGTGCGGGATCATCAGTTGTGAACCCGTTCTAACTTCAGTTGGTTTATACTATGAGTCATGTAGAGAGGACAGCATGAACAGCCTGTCTGCTAAACACCAGATCTCATTATCAGTGGGCCACACTTCATGCTGCGGGATAGGATTAGGAATCCCTATTCAGTTTCTTTTGGATTTTCAGCATTGTTTTTTGTGTATTTGAACCCGTTCCAACAATGACTGTATGATTTTGAGAACAATCTTTTCACACAACTCATATGCAACTATTACGGAAGTTTTTTTTTGAATTTGAAGATTAGGGTAAATTTAAGTTACTTTGTCTTTCTGGAAAACATGCAAGTATCTTCTGTAGCTTCTGAAGGGCAGTACTAAACAAAAAAACAAGTATAAAAAAAACAGCTGTGGATCATTCAGGTCACAAAACAGTATTAAGAATCTCTCTTTTTATTTTCTCTTGTGGAATATATGTAATCTTTTATGTGAAATCTTATTCAGGTCAATACTAAATAAAAAATAACTTCCATTTTGCAGATTCTGCAAGGTGTATGTAAATTCTGGAAGGAAAGGAAAGGAAAGGCTGTGACGTGTGGCCAAGTATGGTGACCCATACTCGGAATTTGTGCTCTGCATTTGACCCATCCAAGTGCACACACAGAGTAGTGAACACACACAGCCATATTGCTATCGTTGCAGCGCTCGGGGAGCAGTTGGGGGTTCGGTGACTTGCTCAAGGGTCTCACCTCAGTCGTGGTATTGAGGGTGGAGAGAGCGTGCTGATAATTCTTTCCCCCCACCAACAATTCCGGCCGGACCTGGGACTCAAACTTGCAACCTTTCGGTTACAAGGCTGACTCCCTAACCATTAGGCCACAGCTACCCCAGAGCATTCCCTGACCGGGAATCGAACCCGGGCCGCGGCGGTGAGAGCGCTGAATTCTAACCACTAGACCTATAAATATACATAAAGGGGACATCGGATGCCCATTTTTCACAAGTTGGTATGATTCATTAGGGTCTTCATGTAATGTCTGCAACATACTATGGTTAAAATTCCTCAATGGTTGGGTAAAACAACACCATTTTTACTAGTGAAAAACAGCTCATGGCGAGCCATTTCGGTGCATGTCTCTTTAAATGATAATGAGCTAGTGTTCACTCCACCTCTCTCTTCAGTTTTTTTGTATATTCGGTGGTGTGTTATCATCAAAACAAAACTAACTCACTGCTTCCTCAGTGGCTCTGATGCAGGGCTGTTCGATAAATCAAAATGAAATCACAATCGCAATTAGACAGAAGCTGCGATTGTCATGCGTATCTTTCAGTGAAGCACTGTTCTGTGATCAGCAGTACATTTTCATCCAAAGGCCAGAGGCGTATTGGAAACTCCAAATACGCCCCGAAACCCAGGAATCGCTTCAGCTTAATAAACAGAAGATTTAACTGCTTTCATTGATTTAACGTGACTAATAAACACACAACTATGACAATATATGGTTTATCTCAGTTATATATAAAAGTGTATTTATAATGTAATGCCTTTATCACTGCTTAGAATACTATGAAATATGTTGTGTGCCTTATTCTGTGTAAGAAGTGACATAATCTCAGAGAAGGATTTATTTCAAACACTCAACTGACGTTTTGAATTGAGTTTGGAGAAAAACATTATTAAAGGTGGTATTTTCATGTGCTTTCAGATGTGGCGCCATTTACTACACAGAGCCGTAGTTCACTGAGAAGCTACACAAACAGTTGTCATTATAACAGAATGATTTCTTTTGATTTCATTACTGCGCAATTAAATCATGTGCGACAATGAGCATGATATAGCGTAGCTTGTCAGTGAACTACGGCTCTGTGTAGTACACGCTGCTACATCTGAAAACAGGTTCTGGAGATTTACTACTGATTACAAAACCGGCTTTACTGACGAAATGCGCATGACAAATCCACTTTGATTAATCGTGCAGCCCTATTCTGATGTCAGAAGAAAATAAAGACTCTTGTGTTCACTTTTACATTCAAATACGAAACATCTGCATTTCTTACAAGTCATCGTTGTCGCTACAGCTGCTTGAGCGCAGAGAAAATGGCAGACACTGTACAACTGGCTAAGGTCGGAAATATGCAAATACGAGACAGTCCATCAACAGTTGTGGGTGGGGCCTGAGAAGTATGACATCATACTGCTCAGAAATTCAAAACTGCTTGATAATTGAGACTGTTTAGGTTTTTGAAGGATTAAAAAAAGGAGCGAATGGATTTTTATCATTGTATCATTTATATGCAAACACACCATGTAAAAGTGAATTTTGCATCCGATATCACCTTTAAGCTTTATTTAGAGACAAATTCTAGTTTTAGCTCATGAGGTTGATGGTCAACGTGCAACAGTGTTTAGAATATTGGACCAGCAAACACAGCAGCTGTACAATTAGCAGTGATTTTGTTTGTGAAGAACTCTGAAAGTGCAATCTTGTGAAGAAAGTCTATTTCTCTGTAGGCTTTTCTCTTGTAAAATACAGATGTAATTTCATACTGTAGTAAGAGAGAAATTCTACACCAGGGAGACAAGAGTGAACCATTAATCAATAAAACAGAGGAGGATGGGACGGTAAGATGAGTGGAGGGATAAGAGTGGTATTGATTAGATGGTGAGGATGTTTAGTGTGTGTGTGTGTGTATGTGTATGTGTGAGGGACAGTCTTCTGATAACGGCTCTTTGGAAGTCTTACATTCAGGGCAGGATCATGGTTCCTGCAAGGCCCAGTTGGCACATGTCTGCCCCTATATGCCCCCACAATCCTTTTGCCCATATAATCCAGTGTTTGAAAACGTGACCTTACTTATTTGAACCAGAATACAATGAACTAAGAGAGATGGACACCTTCATTAGCAGCACCAGACGAATGCGTTGTTATTTTTGTATTCTTTGTTTACAAAAAGTATTCTCGTAGCTTTATAACATTATGGTTGAACCACTGATGTCACATGGACTATTTTAATGTCCGTACTGCTTTTCTGGGCCTTGAACAAGATAGTTGAGTTGTTGTCTATGCAGGGTCAGATAGCTCTCAGATTTAATCAGAATATCGTAATTTGTGTTTTGAAGATGAACCAAGGTCATACAGGTTTGGAATGACATAAGGGTGAGTAATTAATGACAGAATTTAAATTTTTGGGCAAACTATCTCTTTAATATTTTTGGAAAACGTGATACATGTTATCAGGATTCTTCAATAAATAGAAAGTTAATTTGAAACAAGAAGCATTTAATATCATCATAAGTGTCTTTTGACCAATTTAAAGCATCTTTGCTGAATTAAAGTATAAAGTATTAAAAAAACTAAAGACCCCAGACTTTTAAACAGCAGTGTATATGCCGAGGGCCCTGATGTTCAGCTTCCTTTATCAGTCTCAGAGCGTGCGGCCTGAGATTTTAGAGGCCCCAGACAGTCTGAAGCACTGGCCCCATCGGCCCCATCCATAATCCAGCACCGCTCTCTCTCCTTCTCTCCATCTGTCTTCAACAGTTCAAACCCTCTAGCAATCTGAACCTTTTCCAAATTAAATTTAAATGTTCTGCTGACACACAGACAGGGTAAGACAGCCAGAAAAGGGATTTTTCCTTTCTAAAATCAACCCCCTCACTACTACGGGGAATAACAGACAGCTGTCTCACACACGGATATACCGCAGAGTCCCTGATAAGCTTCTTTTCTGCTCCTTTATGGAATATTACATGAGAGCTTTGAAGTTTGTGAGTGTGAATCACACTGCAGGGTATGAAATGAAACAGTGTGTATTGTGTGTGTGGGTGTTGTTTCGGCAACGAGGTATCTTACATCAGGCTCTTCTACCTACTCCTCATACACACACACACACACACACACACACACACACACACACACACACCCAACCTCTGTAGTGTCTTTGTGTCTGTGATGACTCATATGTCTCTGTAAGCCTGTGTATATAAAATATAAAACAGAAAGAAGGACTGTGTCTGTGTATATGAGAGAGAGAATGAGTAAAATGGTAAAAACACCTTCAATGGTCTTGAGGTGCCAAACGCAACAGTAAAACTGGCTAATTATCAAGCGGCAGGCGCAAATCATCTTCCTCTGCGAAGTGGGCGTTCAAGGAAATCTGTTTGCAGCCTGCTTTAGCTGAGTAAATCACAGCTACACAGCCAGAATACTCAGCAAAAACCAAATAAACAAGATTTACCCACAAATGTTTGATTTGTTCTGTTCAGGCATGTATCTCTGCAGTCTCATTAGTCTGTTCTGTTCTGTTGATATTTCCTTACCTGCCATAGTGCTAATGCCAGACCCCAGGAGGGCGTAGACAGCCAGAATGGGTGAGAAGAGGAAAACAGCAGCCAGGATGAGCAGAGATGGGCCTACAGTCTCACATGCAAAGATCTGTCCTACGCCCAGCACCACCCCCTGCAAGAGCTGATGGGAACAGCAAACACACCTGCAGATGAGTCCTGTATTCATTACATTACTGATGTCTTCTCTGAGAGTAGGAACACCAGCCATATTTACAAATTGTATTATTTTAGTTAAAGGGAAACCCAGGTATTAAAGGATTACTCCACTTCCAGAATAAAATTTCCTGATAATTTACTAACCCCCATGTCATCCAAGATATTCATGTCTTTCTTCCTTTAGTCGCAAAGAAATTATGTTTTTTGAGGAAAACATTCCAGGATTTTTCTCCATATAGTGGACTTCAGTGGTGCCCAACGGATGGAAGGTTAAAAATGCAGTTTCAATGCAGCTTCAAAGACAATAAAAGCCATGGAATAAAAGTCTTATCTAGCGAAACAATCTGTCATTTTCTTTAATTAATTCATAAATTAATATTTATATACTTTTTAACCACAAATGCTTGTTCTGTGCATGCGTACAGGTGGTACTTCTGCAGCGATGTAGGACGATTTTGAAGTTGGAGGTGAAAATGAGATGGGAGTTTTTCAACATACCCTAATTGTACTGAATAGTACTGCACTCATGCGCATCGTAGAGCATTTGAGGTTAAAAAGTATATAAATTGTACTTTTTTATTTTAGAAAATAACCAGTTGTTTTGCTAGATAAGACCCTTATTCCATGGCTGGGATCATGTAGAGCCCTTTTTAATCTTCAATCTGTTGAGCGCCTTTGAAGCCCACTATATGGAGAAAAATCCTGGAATGTTTTCCTCAAAAAACTTAATTTACTTGTGACTGGAGAAAGACAAACATGAACATCTTGGATGACATGGGGGTGAGGAAATTATGAGGAAATTGTTAATCTGGAAGTGGAGTAATCCTTTAAGACTTGTATACCATAATATTAAGTGTAGCGTTAGTTCTGGCAGGTCACGTTAGTCAAGCTTGCATCAGCTGACTCTCAGCTGATCCACATCTACCTATAGGAATACAACACCTATCTCAGCATTCATATATTTATGATAGGTCCTTCAGTATTATCTACAGCTTTTGTGTTGCTCAACAGCTAATTCTCCATCCCCAGCTCCTCCTTTGTCTAGTCAGGATTCAGCCTTCTGATTCTCCTTTGAAATCAGGTTAATTTCTAAAATGCGTACATTAAATTATTAAACATCAATGATCTGTGCAATACATTTATGTTGGTTCTGTTCTGTTACTCTAGGGGGTTATCGATATAGATATGTATAGATCCATTTGACCGCTCCAAGCACAGCTTGACTTCATACACCATACTATGGGTTCGCAGACCATCTGTTGTGCTTGATTGTGGCATCTTCGAAAATTAATTGATTACTATGGTGAATGACATGAAGTTGACTATTAAAGTATGGTGGATGGCTTACGTATAGTAGCCCATAGAAACAGTGGCTAATGAGGCATCTACATATAAATATCTATGGTTATCACCGCTCTACCTGCTCTTATCCATGCTAGGCTGCATGGATGCACAGGCAGTTCTTGTCCAGAACAGAACCATACTGCCAATCTAAACTGTATGCAAATTGTCAGTCATCTTTGACAATAGTGGTCCTGACAGAAATAACGTAAATGATGTCTCTTACTGAAATATGTAGCAGAAAACCCATGAAAGACTATTATTTATTATTATTACGTTATTTTAAAAAACCCACATCGTATTATACATATTTTGGACTATGGGGGGCGCCATTATTTCAGTGATGTGAAACGGTTGCACTTTGTGAGCTACTGCCGCTACCTGTTGCTATTTTTACCGCAACACAACTCGGAAAATAAAATACTAATAACAATGCCACATTGTGCAGCTTTTGGTTGTACTTTTTAGTCGAAGGGCAACAAGAGAAGCAAGTCTTTACTGCTTTTCCTAGAGATAAGAAGAGGAGCAAAGAATAGGAAGATGCTTGTTAACGAATAAAACTTCTTAAAGACCCATGTCTTTGTTCTCTCCATTTCAGCCCTGATGCCTTTTCAGCCTTTTAAGTAAAGAAAAAGACGCAGAGAAAGAGACGCTAGATGCCACCCTTGCAGAATGTAAAAATGCCAACGCTTGTCATGACGCCGCAGCCACTGAAGGAGTTCTCAGAGCAGATTCACTCGATATCTGTGGTCATCTTATCAGTATTTTATTTTCAGAGTTGTGTATTCTGAATTGTGTTGCGGTAAAAATAGCACCGGCAGTAGCTCACCAAGCAAAACCATTTCACCTCATAATGCTGCCCCTAGTCCAAAATATGTATAAAACGATGTGGATTTTTTAAAATAACATAAATCTTTCATGGGTTTTCTACTACATATTTGAGTAAGAGACATCATTTTTTGTTATTTTAAGCCATACATGTCATAATACCCAGGGTTCCCTTTAAAAAAAACATACTCTGCACAAACTTTTGAATGGTAGTGTATCTTTTTTTCTATGTAAATTAGTATCTTATCGTTTTATAGGAACCTATAAAAATTTCCTATTGAAACAGGAAGATTTTTAGCCATTTTATTATTATCTTAAATGATGCTAAAAACTGTGTTTTGTCAACTATAACATATCTCATACATTTATATTGCACACATTTATACTGATAGTATACGCATGTTATTCCTGTAACAATGTTTTGCATGAATCATTTGCTGACTCAAGCAAGATATAATATGATCTAATTTTAAAAGCCAATTTCAATGGTCTTTTCACTCTGCGGCTTTCACATGAATATTCATGGAAGTGAGAGATAAAAACAGATACAATATAAAAATTATTTTCTATTATCTCTTTCAGCCCTGTGCACCCGTCATTACCGGATCAAGCTGTTTCCATAGAGACATGGTAAAAGCACCAATACTATTTAGTGCATAAGTATGTAGGCTATAAACAGCCCATAATAGGCGGTTGCTATACTGTGTCAAATAAAGCGGATCAGCTCGATGCACCCTAATGTCATCAGACCGGAGTAATGCAATAAATATGATCATCACCATAACATAAAACATCAACACACACACACACACATCTCAGGAGGGATGTGAAATGGAAGGATGATGAAGATAAATGGAGAAAATAATAGACCACAGTGTGTGCAGATAAAGGAGGTTAAAGAGGCAAAACAGGAAGATGACAAATAAAAAAGACAGAGCTATGGGGAATGAGAAGCAGAGCGAGAAGGACAATACAATAAAACCTAATCAATAAGATGACAGGATAGATATTTTTAAGAGCATGAATGGCTAATAATTTGAGTTGCCTTTTTATATCATTCCTTTTGTTCTCTTTCATCCTCATCATTTTTTGCTGCCATTCTGTTTCATCCTCTTACCTTTGGAACATGGAGTTGGGTGTGGTTGGTGCTCTCTGGCGTCCCTGGTGGCTGGGCTGGATAGTTTGGAAAATAGGGGTTAGAAGTGCCAGTACAGGCCAGATACAGCACGATGATGGTGTTAAATGGAAAGACGCTCACTGGTAAATCCCAGCAACCCAGAACCGGAGCCAAACTGCTGGAAAGAAAAGTCCTGAGATAGGAGAGAAAAGAGTTGTTTGGCTTTGGAATGGTCAGCAAATATATGTGTCAGAAGAGGACAGAATTATGTAAATTGGCTTGTATCTTACGTTGCAGCTCCTCCGAGACACGCAGGGAGCAGAAGCCACCAGTACCAATCTCCAGCAGAGCTGAACACTCCCATCAGCAAAGCCACAAGCATTCCATTAAAACCATGAAGGCCAGTGGATATCTCCTCACTGCAGATACACACACACACACACACGCAGGTTAGGATCACATGTGAGATTGGAATCAGCACGTGCTTCTCTTTTAGCCAGCCATGTCTGTCATGTGCTTAGATAATCTGTGTTTTTCAACACAGCAGGGGAATTCTTAGATGCAGATACAGCTGTGTGTTTTCTCTGTGCATGACAATGTTTTCTTTGTGTGTGAGTGTGTGTGTGTGTATCCGTATGAGAATTCAGAGAATTGTCTCTAAACACCAGTGCTGAGCTCTTTACTTTAAAGAAGTAATTAGTTAATTAGTTATTCTGTGGGAATTTGGGCGGGAAGTTGATACCGCGGCTGCACCTCACGACAATACTGCACAGACTCGGGCTCCAAACCAAACTCTACTGCGCAGACTCCGGCTCCAAATGACGGAATTTTCCACAATATGGCTGCTGCCCGAATGAGATGCTTTCGTCCATCTTTTTTTACAGTCTATAATTACCAGGTAAAGTAACTACTGTGAAATAAAAAAAAAGTTCAAATATGTCAAATAACTTGGATGCCCCAAATTTTAAATATGTTAAATGCCAGACCCATAAAATGTATAAATAGCTGTGCACGTTCTTACGGGAGAAATAATGTGGATATTTAGTGAATCAATCACATACCATGGGTCTTATGAGGCAGTTCTTTTTATCAGTAACAAACAGCGCAATTAATGACATCTGTTTCCAGAATGAATGACTCGTATTAGGCAGTTTTATCTAGTTAATCAATAATATACAACATGTTAATGTACTTTGATTGTGCAACAAATTACTCTTATAAGCTGGTACTTTTTGTTTATCAAAAACGAACGGTGAGACCATTGGATTTGATGAGCCGGTTATGTTTAATGAATCAATAACATTCAATTACAAGAATGAACTGCATTCTGATTCCTGAAGGGATGACTCTCATGAGCCAGTTCTTTTTGTTTGTTAATAGCAAACAGTGCGACCAATGCAGTCCAATTCTCACACAAATGACTCTTATGAGTCAGTTCTTTTTAGTGAATCAAAAATGCATGGCACAATCAGTGAAGTCTGATTTCCAGAGTCATCATCTGATCATCAGTTGACAGCAGGCTATTAATACACCATTGTTTGTCTAGACCGAAGCTATAAAAGCAGTTTGTGCCTCTGAGATTTGTTTTCGTAGATTTGCACCTGTTTAATCTTATAATTGCTATTTTTTTGTGCATTCCGTTGTACATAACATACTTAACAATAGATGTTTTTGTTTGTAGTGATTTACTTTCAATTAACAAGGGATCAGTGAGTAAGCATTTTGTAGTCTAAGTGCGACTGTCAACAAATTTGTTTTTGTTTAGAGCTATAGAGTAAGCAGTGTTTAATAGACAGACAGACAGATAGATAGATAGATAGATAGATAGATAGATGATTGGATGGCTAAGTAGGCATTTATTTGTGCATTTTTTGGTCTATGCATATACTTTTGTGCATGTGTGGGGGTGTAATTTCTCACCAGTCCTGTCCCAGGATTACAGCTGTGAAGGTGGAGGCCAAAAGGCCAAGCATTCCCAGCAGAGCCTGCCAGGGGCTCTCCAGCAGCAGTGCTGCCAAAATCAGAGCTCCACTCAGGGGGTTGTTTAGTAGAATCACTTGTGAGATCCCACGCAAACAGCACACAGCCAGCTGCAGTGGGAAGAATGTATCTGGGAGATAAAACATAGGAAAAGAGATTGAGAGAGATATATAGAGAAAATGGTGTTGTCATTTATTGTTTCAAAACCCATAATTTTCTTTCTACTGCAGAATACAAAAGATGGTTAGCAGAATATGTTAATAGCACATATTGATGCTTGCCAAAAAAGAACCATAAAGCATCATTAAAGCCTCATAATATCAGACAATTCATGTAACTTCAACTTTTTGCCTTAAAATCACACTTGACAACCATGGTCACCATTAACTTTAATTTTTGGATCCTTTTTTATTCCAAAGAAAGACATATGGGTTTAAAAAGATATGGGTGTGATTTAATCACTTTAGTACTGTCATTTTTGAGTGAGCTTTTTCTTTAATATAGCTGTGCATGAGATTCACAGATATTCACACATCACTCTGAATCATGAAATCAATACTTTTCATGTGTTACAATATAATATAACACACATATTCATGAATGTTTTTTTTTTTGTTTAACTTTAACACATAATGTACTTAAATGTACATCTTATCAATACAAATACAATGTGTGCGTCTATGAAGAATTGATAGTTTAGCACTTATTGTTGTGTAGAATATGCTTCCTTAGTTCTAGTCATTTTTTCATGCATTTTATTTTCTGTAAAAACAATATTTTGTGTAGTCTGTGTCGTTCTAATACAAATTGCTGACTTCAAGTACTAGTACAACGACATTTAAAAGTACTAGTACATTTTATTAGTATGACCTGGATGTTCTGTACTGTAGTGTAGTGGTCTCTTACCCTGCATGTGAGTATGTAATTGTTGCATTTCTCCTGTGCAGTACAGCAGGGCACTGACGACACGCTGTTTTAGGCCTCCGGGCTGCTGTGGTGACGTTTTTTCCAAAATCCACATGTTGCCAATCGAAACCATACAGCCACTAGAGAATTTCAGACTGAACTCTGACTAATCCAGACTTCTGCTTTCTTACACTGCCCTCTCCCCCTTTTTATCACCTTTTCCCCAGTCTTTTTCTTCCGGACCTCCTGAGTTTTGTACTCTCTCACTTCTCCTGTTCTCTCTTCACATGTGATGGTTAATATTATATGTTATTTAACTCATGTATTGTAACACATTTGCCCCGACTAGTCGGGGCCGGACAAAGTTCATTAGTGTCATCTTTTGTATTCCTCTGAATAATTCACATTTCTGTTACCCTTGTGTTTTTGTGCACTTCTTACAAGATTTGTACATTCATCACTCCAATTCAAATCAAACTAATTTTCTCCTTTTTTTCAAACCTGATTGCCTACAAAGTCCCATCTTGTAAACATCTAAAAATGACTGATGTAATACACAACACAGTCCCTCTTTAAAAATTAATAGACATTAAAAAATAAAAGAACAAACAGATCTTCATTCATGTGTATTGTGTGACAAGAGTATAGTTTGTGAAACCAAACTGCACCTGCAGCTGCATTATGTAATCAGCAGCTGAAAGAGGGACCACAGTTCACTCTTTGGCACGTCTGTTACATAATGAAAGAGTGTTACTGAAACAAAAAGAGATTTACTTTCAGCTTACAAGGGGCCAGTGAGTAAGCAATTTGTAGTCTAAGTGAGTCCGTCAACAAATGACATAAACTTGTTTCTGTTTGGAGCTCTAGAGGGACAAGGGGTTTGATAGAAAGAAAGAAAGAAACTCCATCTATTACTCATTTCCCATTTCTTGTTATTTTTTCACTCAACTAGTTCTCCAGTGCTCAATCAGAGGTTGAATTATTGACTGCAGTCATGCTGAATTACTGAGTGCAAGCAGAAACCAGACAGAAATACAAAGACACCCACGCAAGCACAGAGAGGGAAAGCATAGAGGTAATTGTCCAACCTCTCCCTTCTGCCGCTGTTTATGAAATATTTGTGAATAGCACAAAAATACCCACTGTGGCCTCTACAATCACAGTCTGTCTGAACGACCAAAAGAATCAAGTCTGCATGAAAATAAAGTAGATGTATCAGTGACTCTAGACATCTGTGAGTTATATGTTTTTCCCAGAAAGCTTTAATTCCTGCATATGCATGTAAAAGTAGTAGATAAAATGTTGTGGTATGTGCAGAGTTATTTTCCAGTTCACTTTTTTAAACTCTTGTCATCAATTTTTCACTGAGCGCATCTGTTGTGTGTGGGTTGAGGCAGCCCAGAAGCAAACGCGCCCTTGCATTGATCGATAGTTACCCTGACTCAAGTCTCTGAGGTTCTGACTGATGAAGAGATGGATGGAGTGAGGCAGTGAGAAATCAGAGCATGACACTTTGAGTAGGAAATGCTAGAGAAAACAAAGTGAGAAATGTGAACTTGGCTTATTTTGAGGTTAGTACATTTTGCATATGCTAATGGTGGTTTAATATTTATGATAGATTCTGTGTGTATGTTTAGGTGTGTGTGTTTGTGGGAGGTCTTTGTGATTGACACAGAGGACATTGTGATCTTGCGATTTGAGTGACGTTCTCCTTGCGTAGACAAAACTGGTCGATGTTCGCTCATTTACAATGTCTCACACACACACTGAGGCTCTAATTAAGGATGCACAGACTGTCTGGCCAGTTGTAGATCGTTAGCCCTGCATGTGCTGGAGTCAGAACACAATTATCTGGCTGTGTAGTGCAGTGGCCTCGTGATCTGTGCTCCAATTCACCCCACCCACAGAGCTCAGATCTGGGTAAAGCTGCCCTGGGAGGCCTCTAGCGAAGCTGTATGTGTTATTTTCTTAAAGGGACAGTTCATCCAAAAATCTAGCGTCAGCGTTAGTTCTGGTAGAACATTGACTCTCATCTGATCCATGTCTACCTGGGGATGTGACACCTGTTATAGTCACAGCTGCTCAATAGCTAATTTCCCTCCATTCTAGAGTACTCCTCTTGTCAGTAAGGATTCAGCCTTCTGATTCTCGTTGAATCAGACTAATTCTAAATGTACATTATTGAACCTTAATGATGTCTGCAATGCATTTATGTTGCTCTGTTCTGTTTACCCTGGGGCAATTATTGCTGCTCTTCCTGATGTTATCCATGCTAGGCTGCATGGAATGACAGGTAGTTTTTGCCCAGGACAGAACCATTCCGCCGATCCAAACTGTATGTTAATTGTCAGTCATCTTTGATAATAGTGGTCCTGTAATTTTACTAATCCTCATGTTATTCCAAAACATGTAAGACTTTACTTCTGTGGAACACTAAAGGTATTTTTGATAATGTATCTGTGTTTTGTGTTTATGCCGTACAATAAAAGTCAATGGTGTTGAAAGTTATTTGGACCCCACTGACATTCATTTGTGTTCTGCAGAAGAAAAAAAAGTAACCCAGGTTTACAGCATGAGAGTGAGCAAATGATGACAGAATATTAATTTTTGGGTGATCTATTCTATTAATCTCCCTGTTTCTAACTTATATATGTGACATTTTAAAGGGCAACCGTGTGATCTAATCCAGGGATTCCCACATTTTTAAACTATTTTAAACTGTTTTATACTATTAATAAACTATTTACATCAAGAGATTTAGATTTAATATTTTTATATTTTAAGAATACGTTTGCGTCTTCACGGTTATCTGATGCTAGTTAATAGTCTCATGACATGCAGGTACACAAACAAAATAGAGAAAAAATAAATGTTTCATATATACAGTTGAGGCCAAAAGGTTACATACACCTTGCAGAATCTGCAAAATGTTAATTATTTTAACAAAATAAGAGGAATCATACAAAATGCTTATTTTTTATTCAGTACTGACCTGAATAAGATATTTCACATAAAAATATTTGCATATAGTCCACAAGAGAAAATAATAATTTAATTTATAAAAATGACCCTGTTCAAAAGTTTACATACACTTGATTCTTAATACTGTGTTGATCTGAATGATCCACAACTGTTTTTTTGTTCAGTGATAGTTGTTCATAAGTCCCTTGTATCTTGATTCTGAACAGTTAAACTGCCTGCTGTTCTTCAGAAGAATCCTTCAGGTCCCACAAATTGTATGGTTTTTCAGCATTTTTGTGTATTTTAACCCTTTCCAACAATGACTGTATGATTATGATTTTGAGATTTTCACACTGAGGACAACTGAGGGACTCATATGCTACCATTACAGAAGGCTCAAAAACTCCTTAAAGCTCCAAAACTCGAGGCATTAACAGTTTTTAAGAGAATTTGAAGATCATGGTAAATTTAACTTATTTTGTCTTCTGGGAAACATGTAAGTATCTTCTGTAACTTCTGAAGGGCAGTACCATAAGCTATTTAGGCAAAATCAGAAAAAAATAAAGCAAACATTGTTCTGTTCAAAAGTTTACACCCCTGGCGCTTAATGCATCGTTTTTCCTTCTGAAGCATAAGTGAACATTTGAGTCTTCTGTAATAGTTGCCTATGAGTCCCTTGGTTGTGCCTCAGTGTAAAAAAATGGATCTCAAAATCATACAGTCATTGTTGGAAAGGGTTCAAATACACAACAACTTTGTGGGACCTGAAGGATTTTTCTGAAGAACAACGTTTAACTCTTCAGGACAAACAAGGGACTCATGAACAACTATTACTAAACAAAAAAGCTGTGGATCTATTAAGAATCAAGCGTATGTAAATATTTGAACAGGGTCATTTTTATAAATTCAATTATTATTTTCTCTTGTGGAATGTCTTTTATGTGAAATCGCTTATTCAGGTCAGTTCTAACTAAAAAATAATATGCTTTTTGTATGATCCCTCTTATTTTGGTAAAATAAATTAACATTTAGCAGATTCTGCAAGGTGTATGTAGACTTTGGATTTAATATAAAGGAGAAGCACACTGATGCATTAAACGTCTCTCTATATGAGACATATTGTGCATCCCTCTGTATGTGTTTGTGTATGCTTCTATAGAGGAGTGTAGGTGGTGTTGGTGAGCTGGAAAATGCTAAGCAGTTGCCATGTTTTATAAGACTGCTGTTTTTTAGCATATACATGTGCACACACACACATACAAACACACACTATTCCTCAATGTCACTGATTGAATAAGCAACACACCTTAAAGGTTACACTGTCAAACACAGACAAATGACATTGAGAGCAGGAAGAGTCTGGTTCTATTTTATGAAAATGGCTTAGGCAAATGTTCTTTTGCATTGTGTAAGACTTTCTTGTGCTTCCTTTAATATTCCTTTCCGAGAATTATTGCGTATGTTGCTTATGTAATCCCACCTTGTAAGGTTATATATTCCTATATGATATACTATTTCATTTTCTTATGATGTACTTACAGTTTGTTTCTGCAGGGTAAATTAAAGAATTTATTCGTTCAACAACATGAGTTAAACTTTTTTTAAATTATTATTGCTAAATTGCATTGTATTTCAAAGTTTTAATATGGAAGGCAGATTCTGGACCAGTTTTGTGAGTTTGAATTTGGCCATTTAGCTCCACCACCACTCTTTGCGTCCTTTTAAAGGTCAGTCTTGCTAGAAGCACCAAGCACAAATTAAGTTCCACAAAGTACAAGGAGGAGATAAAGGAGAAAGGTTGGGCTGGCCTGATTAGATCTGAGGCTGATCGATAGAGGATATATGATCTGGTTCAGTTTTCGGCAACAGGGAGAGACTAATGTTTGCAGAGAGAGAGAGAGAGAGAGAGAGAGAGTGAGAGAATGAATATGTGCGTGTGAGAAAGAGAGAGAGTGTAGTTTAAAGAATGTATGCCACAGCCGCTGAGCTGACTAATGGCTGTTCATAGCAGGTCTTCAGTTGACCACAGGGAATAGATGAGTTTAGGAGCAGAGAACGGAAATGAGATATGGATATGGATAGAAAGAGAGTGAGAGAGTGAGATAGTGTGAGAGGACATAAATTGTTCTGAGAAAACAGTTTAAACCCTACTGAACTTTCCTGCATCACCCAATCTCTCTTTACCTACTCTTCCTCACAGGACCACTATAAATGAAGACAGTTTCTTTCAGTCTTAACCTTAGAAGACACATCCCTGATTCACTGGTTATTTGATGCATCTTGCACACATAAACAGCTTAATGGAGTCGTAGTGCGCAGACTGGTATTGTGGAATCGTCTATTTGAGATTTACATGTCTCTAAATGTCACATAAAAACAAAACAAATGAAATATAGATCTCTCAGATTTCCTCCTGTCTAGCAGGCAGTTCTTGGCCAAAATGTGTGCACACCAAAAGCTAATTTACATTCCCCATAAAATCAGAATTGAAGTTTGTTGGCTTTTAGTATGAATATGTTAGCCTTAAGGTAATCTAAAAGCTGGTGTGCTCAAAAACAATGGCAAAATTTGAATTTAGAAGATAAAAGCATGTTGCTTGTTGGAAAACTGCAGGGGAAGGCATCATGTTCTGCTTCAAAATGTACAGTACATAATGGAAACCATGTTTCCCCCAATGAACTGGAGCGCCACAGTACCAGCAGTACTCATGCAGCCCCAGACCATGATGCTACCACCACCATGCTGGACTGTAGGCAAGACACAATTTTCTTGGTACTCCTCACCAGGGCATCGCCACACATGCTGGACACCATCTGAGCCAAACAAGTTTATCTTACCTCATCAGACCACAGGACATGGTTCCAGTAATTCCTGGTCTTGGACAGGTTGTTTTTTTTTGTTTTTTTTTGTGAGCCAGCTTCAGAAGTGACTTCCTTCTGGGACAACGCCCATGCAAACGGACTTGTTGCAGTGTGTGGCATATGGTCTGAATACTGACAAGCTGACCTTCTAATTCTTCAACCTTTAAAGCAATGCTGGCAGCACTCATGCATCTGTTTTTTGAAGCCAGGTTCTGCACCTGATGCACAGAACGAGTACTCAACTTGATCGACCCTTGCAAGGCCTGTTATGAATGGAACCCATCTTGTAAAACCTCTGTATGACCCTGACCACTGTAGTGTAACTCGGTTTCAGGGTGTTACTGAACCTCTAATAGCCTTGGGTATGTTTGTGGAGAGCAACCATTTTAATTCTGAAATCCTCAGAGAGTTCTTTGCCATGAGGTGCCGTGTTGAACATCCAGTGGTCAGTATGAGAAAATTGTACTTAAAGCACCAAATTTTAACTGCTCTAATACAAGATACACAACTTTATATGGTCCTGTCAAGCAGACAAAGAAATGAACATGATGAAAAGGACATGTGGCTTTGCATGGTTGAACAACATACTGAAGTTATCACTTAGGGTGTACTCATTTTTGTTGCCAGCTGTTTTGACAATAATGGCTGTATGTTGAGTTATTTTCAGAGGACAGTAAATCTATACGGCTATACAAGCTGCACATTGACTACTCTAAAATATATTCAAGTTTCATTTCTATAGTTTTGCCCTATGAGAAGATATACTAAAATGGTTGCTGAAATGTGAGGGGTGTACTTTTGTGAGATACTGCTTGTGAGATGTCCTGCACTCTCTACTTGTTTCAGTTATGTCAACACATAGAATAATGCATTTTAAAGCACTCCAGTGGACCTTTCATTATTTGTGCAAATAGATTACAATATAAAGTCAATACAAAGTCCGTAACAACACAAATTTGCACCATGCAAAGCAAATTGGACGACGGGATTGCCGCAAACGCACAATATTCGCGTCTTCCGTGCAAGCTGAAAAATTTCATCTGGAACAGAAAATCTGCATGATGCATTGTCACTCAAGGCAATCATTGAAAAACTTACGTACACTTCCAGTTTGACACATCCGGATCTATCCCAGCAGACACCGGACAATATATTTTGGTTGAAAATAAAAATCGGATCAGCCGACCTTGCAACCAACATTTAACCAAATATTAATGTCTTATGACATTGTGTGCCTGCTGGGATAACGCAATGTAAATATTCGCTTCATGTTTGGTGTGCACACAGCATTAGACTATTATTACTTACACTCAAAATTTTTACACTCTTAGGGAACAGATTCTTAAGCTAAAGTTTTTGCGTAATCTCAATAATCCACTATAAAAACTTTCATCCATTAAAAGCTTTGAGAGAATTTGGGTGCGTGTGGGTGTAGTATGTCCCTTAATTCAGTCATGCAGAAGAGGGGCACCTGCCATGACTCACACTGCTAGTTCTTCTGGGCAACGGAACAAATTCTCACAGATGTAGATGGGGCTGTTCTTCTCACAGAACGGGTTGGGAACCAAGGACATTTCTTATTCAGAACCGGTTCCATTTAAAACAAAAACACCGCAAACCAATTGACCCTTCGCAGGGAGATTGATTGACAGGTGATCAATCAATTGCATACAAAATCTGACTGATCCCAAATGGAACACTTCATATGCAGCTGCAGTCTTACGGACTTACAATGGCTGCCACTTGTGCGTGTCTGTTAAGTGGACCCAGATTTGGTGTGTATTGATGTCTTTCTGTGGTTGAAATAAAATGCATGTTTATTTCATGCTGTAACTAGGAAATATGAAAAGATGATTAGTTAATGTGCCACTTAAAAGTACAGTGATCTGCATCAACATAATTAAAGAGCAATAACAGTATTTATTATTTGAATTTCTTAAAAAAAAGACATAATTGTCTGTCAGCACATTGTCAGTTTCCTCTTTGCTCCGTGAAGTATTTTTCAATGCGTAAGAATATGATGCGTGGCATGGTTGCGGATGTCTTGTCGGACATAGCTACATTAACTAAGGGGGACTGGTCTTTACAAAGGGTCAATTACATTTAGTCTTCACAAATAATTTTACCGCAGATTTACCATTGTATGGGTAGCGCTATATTTGATTTCTGACAGGGCTGTGAGCGACAGAACAGTGTATTCAATAGACTGTACTGTTATTTAATAATATTGATTGGTCAGCTCATGAAACATCAAAGGTAGACAAAAACTTGTAAAAGTTGTACGTTTTGTAAGCAGTTGAAAGCAGTGTTGCCAAGTCTGCTGTTTTCCCGCAGAATTGGGCTATTTTACCACTGTTGCCGCGAGTTGTTGTATTTTACCCCCCAGAATGCGATTTTTAATGGGGGGACTCCATTTTAGTAGCAATTGGGCGTGTTTTGTTGCGAAAACCTGGCAACCCTGACTGTAAGTCTATCCCTCACAGCCTCATCTGTGTAAAATTCAATATGGCATCCATCCGGATTAAGGTTTATAGCTTGACTACAGAACAAGACTCCTAAGAGCTGGTTTAGTGAATCAAGTGTTGCCCAATTCTCAAACAAATCTAATAGGCTGGAAAAAAAATGTAGTGAAAAAATAAATATGTTAACATGTTTTTAAATTTGTTTAGCAATGTTGTTTAATATATGGTTCTTAAATGTACTAAAATAATCATTAATACAAATAGTAGGAAACCAGATCCAGGGCTGGAAACATTCTCTATGATCCCAACTCACAGATCAGTTACAAAACACATGGCAGATCAGCTTTGGAGGGCAGCCTGGGGTTTAGAGTGTTTATGTGAATGGAGAGGAAGCAAATAATCCCAGGGCGAGTCTTGTTGATTTGCCTTCTCTCTCTCTCTCTCTCTGTTTCTTCATCCTTTCATTTTTCTAATGACTGGTAATGTGCTTTCCTCGGAAGCGTAGCTGCCTGGTATTCAGATCACACACTATCATTATCGCAAGACTTATTTACCGTTTTATGTGTGTGTGTGTGCTCAGCTGTTTGTGTGTTGGGGTGCCATCCATCATGGCTCCCAGCGTTTTGTGGGCGCAGCAACAATTTGTCATGTCACACTCCTGCCAGTTTGATTTTGGACCGCCAGGCACACTTTCTCCCAGTCACGACTGCTCCCTCTTTTTTCACTCCCTCTCTCCATCCATCCACCCTCTCCGTCTCCATAACAACCAAAGGAGTTTAGCCTTGACAGTTTGGTGGAATAGTGTCTTTTCTGAGCGGCATTCAGTAATTCATACTTACACACTCTCTCAAGTGCAATGGCTCTGTCTTGTATATCTCGTAGACTCTCAAGCAAAAGCCCTTGTAATTCCTCTACTTTGCAGCCTAGACCTCCTTCATAGCACATCTGACACACACACACACACACACACACACACACACACACACACACACGCACACACACAGATCTTAAGGAGCATTTTAGATTATATTTGTGCTTATACCTGCCGTATCAAGTGTTTGATCAGTGAGTGGGATTCATCTCTGGAAACTGGGTCAGCATAATTCATTCTTCTCCCACTGAGCCATGACACCGTGTGTGTGCATCTGTGCATGTGTGTGTTTGGCCAGGTTTTGCCAACATCTTCAAGATTGAATGTTCCCACGAGGATAGTAAACCTGAAATCACCTACACTGTGTGGATCAGCCAACAGTCCACAAGCAAGATGTTTTAAAGGGAACCCTGGGTATTGAGTCTTGTATGGCTTAATATAACGTAAATTATGTCTCTTACTAAAAAATATGTATTATAAAACCCATGAAAGATTAACATTATATAAAAAATACACATCGTTATATAAATATTTTGGACTATGGGGGACACCAATTTGATTATGTATAACAGTTGCACTCAGTGAGCTACTGGAACAGAGCTACGCTTATATCCGGGGCCTTTAGAATCCTTGTGGAGACACAGCAATTGTACAGCATTCGGTTTAAGCCTACACTTATATTCATCGCCACCTGTAAACTCTATCAGTAGCTATGGTCATTGTATTAGTATTTTGTTTTTCCGAGTTTGGTATTCTGAGTTATGTTGCGGTAAATATAGTTCAGTGCCAGTAGCTCATTGAGTGCAACTGTTCTATGTAATCAAAATAATGGCACCCCCATAGTCCAAAATATGTATATAATGATGTGGATTTTTTAAAATAACGTAAATCTTTCATGGGTTTTCTACTACATATTTCAGAAGGGGCATCTTTTTAGAGTTAAACAGATGAGTTTGACTGTTTTTGAATCGATTCAGCCGATCTCTGGGTCTGCTGGTAGCACCTTTAGCATAGCTTAGCACAGTGGTTCCCAATTCCAGTCCTGGGGACCCCCTGCTCTGCACATTTTGCATGTCTCCCTTATTTAACACACCTGATTGAGATCATCAGCTCATTAGTTCCGTTCATGGCTCTCTCCCTTAACAAGCTGATGATGTTAATCAGGTGTGTTAAATAAGGGAGATATGCAAAATGTGCAGAGCAGGGGGTCCCCAGGACCGGAATTGGGAACCACTGGCTTAACATAAGTTCAGTTCAGTGTTTATTTATTCCCGTAGGGAAAATGGATTTGCGGCATATACTCACAAGCATTGGCGGTTCACCTTAGGCAGAGAAAAAAAAAAAATTCATATAATATTAAATTATATTAAGATGTATGGTCTGTTGGCTCTCCCTTACCACTAGAGAAGAATTTAAAATTTTAATTGCTTGGGGAATAAATGAAAATTTAAACCTATTTTTAAAACATCTAGGAACACAGTATCGTCGTCCTGATGCTAGCAATTCATCTTCATATAAGATAATGGATGCTTTTTGTCATTCACAATGATAGTAGCCTTATTCAACACTCGTTCTCTATATATACTCTCTGTACTCTTTAGCTTCATTCCTATCAATTTACTTGCTGTTGCCACCACCTTCTCCAAAGATCTCAATCTTTCAATAAAAGCTCCATAAAACATCAACAACATTCTACTATGAACATTAAAAGACAGTAATTTCTTCAGAAAGTACATTCTTTGTTGAAGCTTTTTACTTGTACATTCGGTCCATACATCCCACTTAAGTTTATTATCCAACATTATTCCGAGATATTTATAATGTGTAACTAACTGAATTTGCTCCCCATTAATTAATATTGGATGGGTTACACTTTGCACTTTTTTTTCCCTAAAATTAATTAACCATCTCCTTAGTTTTGGAGATGTTTAAAAAGAGATTAGAATTTTCACACCATTTAAAAAAAAGTCCAAAACAGGCCCATGATCTTCCTCTCCTTCATTTAAAAGACTCACTAAAGCAGTATCGTCAGCATACTTCACAATATATCTGTTTTTGAAGGAACTCACACAAGAATTTGTATATAAAATAAATAATAGTGGGGATAAAACACATCCTTGAGGTGCACCAACCGAAGTGATCAGATTAATAATCCCTCCTATTTTTACCCGCTGAATTCTAAAGCTAAGAAAATTTGTCACCCAGACAACTGTCTTACTATCTAATAAAAATTCTTTAGCCAATGTAGTAGCTAATACACTGGGAGAAATACAATTAAAAGCTGATGAGAAATCCACAAACAAAATTTTTGAGTTTTTGGCATCTCTAAGTGTGAATACAATAGATACAGTACAGTTAAAACTGCATCCTCAACCCCTCTCGAGGATTGATATGCAAATTGCAGGGGGTCTATAAGATCCTGAGTTACTGATATAATATACTTTTTTTACTAGGTGCTCAAAGCATTTCATAACAAGCGATGTAAGTGCAATTGGACGAAAATCTTTTAATCCTAAGGGCCTCTGTACTTTTGCCACTGGAATTACTGTGGATGTCTTCCATAAAACAGGGACAATGCCAGTGTAATAAGATGTTTTAAAAATGTTAGTAAAAACTGGCGCTAACTGAGTAGCACAGATTAAATCATTGAATCTGATTAGACCATTAGCATCTTGTTAAAAAATGACCAAATTTTTTTTATATTTTTTCTATTTAAAACTTGACTCTTCTGTAGTTACATTGTGTACTAACTAATCATGTAACTATACTCTTATTCCATAAGAGTAATAATCAGGGAACTTTGCTGCCATACCATGGGTGCAGCAGGAGCAATGATATTATGCAGCGCCTGAAAATAGACCCCAGCTAGGTAACTTCGAATGTGACCGGCACTAAGCCACTAAGTTAATAGTACAATAGCTGGGGTCTATATTCAGGCACTGCATAATATCACTGCGCCTGCTGCACCCATGGTATGGCAGCAAAGTTCCTTGATTATTACGCCGGAATGAGAGTATAATTCCTATTCGTATCAGCTTGGAAAATCACAACTTTTCATTTTCTGTCGGTCTTTGTACATGATGTAACTACAGAAGAGTCAGTTTTAAATAGGAAAAATATCAAAAATCTTTGGTCATTTTTGAATGAAATGCTAATTGTCTAATCTGATTCAGTGATTTATGCTAAGATGCTAAAAGTGCTAATGGCAGACCGGCCGAATGGATTCAAAAATGTTACTCATCTGTTTAACTCTAGGGGAGTTGGAAAATGAGCCTATTTTCAAAAAAACTGAAGTGTTCCTTTAAGCCATAACAATCCTTAATACCCAGGGTTCCTTTAATATACACGATAAATAATGTTTTTATCAATATGATTTTAGGCCTATGCTATTAGTTTGGGTGTCTTCTAGCCAAAAGCTACTTCATCTTCAAATTCATCTTTTTAGTAGCAGTCAGAGGATCTTATGCAACTGAATTCATATCCAGACACTCTTATAAAAGGTCTCCAATTAAAGGTGTTATTTATATATATTTTTGAGTGTGTGTGTGTGTGTGTTGGGAGAGAAGAATGGGAGCCCTTTAAAAGGTTCCGTGGTTGTTTAATTGTCATTGCCGTTGAAGGTCATGTAGTTTCAGCGGTGTGAGTCAGCATACTGCTCCTTCAGTGGCCCATCATGCATCTGGACACTTTCACCTTTAATTAAGGACATTCAGAACAAAAAATGGCAAATCAGTTTAATTCAGTTTTTATTCATGTTTTTCCTTTCATCTAATTTTGTCACTTTGACTGTCACTTTTCAGTCATTTTAAAAGCCCTTAAGCTTCCTAAAAAGCAGTTTTCCCAGGCAATTTAAGGCTATAATTATTTAGCACATTAAAGGAGACCTATTATGCCCCTTTTTACAATATGTAATATAAGTCTCAGCTGTCCCCAGAATGTGTCTGTGAAGTTTCAGCTCAAAATACCCCACAGATCACTACTTATATAATTTAAAAAATGCCTGTTTTGAATGGAAGCAGAAACATGCTGTTTTCGTGCATGTCTCTTTAAATGCAAATGAGCTGCTGCTCCCCGCCCCTGTTCCAGAATAGGGCTTTGCCTTTACAGCTCATAACTTAGATACTCCGCCAAAAAGCATCTGTTTGGTTTTGATTTCACGTCTATCATGTTGTAATCATGCGTTTTAAACCATATTAGTTTAAATTTCTGGGTGTCCTGAGCACACACATCTGAAGCAAGCGGCTGTCACACGGGATGTGAGTACTAAACTTGTCTTTCTTGTCTTTTTGCGCTTTAACTTTCAAATACACACAAGTTTATGTTAAAAACAAACACAAGTTACAAAAACAGTTCACAGTTATGTCTGTGAAGGTAAACAGCAGGGAAAGAAATCGCATGTTTATATTAGATCTGTCTGACAGCGACATAATATACAGTAAATAAATCAATAAATCCGCTGCTCTCTTGTCTCCTCTGAGGCTGGGACTAAATAGTTTTCTGTGCTCACCTGTGCAGCCAACGACAGAACAGTTAGTATGCCTTGTTTGAACTTTTGCCATGGTGTTAGAACTGGTAGACCGCTGTCGCTTGTGAAAACACAATGGCGGCACCGCGGTTGGAAAAGTGCAGATTAAGGGGTGGTAATATTATAATAAGTGTGAAAATCTGATCACCTCATTTTATCACATGCTTGCAGAAAAAGGCTTAGCAAAACAAAGTTACTAGGTTTACCTTTTTTAAAAAAAAATTTGGGTTGGTAGATGCACCAGGGACCCGATT
Organism: Cirrhinus molitorella; assembly: GCA_033026305.1. NCBI lineage: Eukaryota > Metazoa > Chordata > Actinopteri > Cypriniformes > Cyprinidae > Cirrhinus > Cirrhinus molitorella. The sequence continues at coordinate 15,332,122 of CM065118.1, read as the reverse complement.
ATAGCACTTAAACGCAGAAAGTTTTTCTTGATATGTCATCTTTAAACATTTTATTAGTTTCATAAATGGTATAATTGACTGAGAGGTGCTTTTGTTCCAAATTCAGACGCATGGATTGTGAATTAATTTAGAAAAGAAAATTTTAAAGAAAAATGAATAATTGTGAATAATTTACTGCCATTGTGTAAATAATTTGTAATCATGTAATCCATAAAAAGTAACTGTAATCTGATTACGAGAATTTAAAAAAATAATATAATCTAGTACTATGTGTTTATAATATGATCACATAATCCAAATTACATGTAATCAGTTTCTACCCAGCACTGTATATAATAAAGTGGATACACAAATTACACCTCTGCATCTCTCACTAAATAAAACTAACCCCACAGCTCCCTTTATAATGGATTTTACGCCTCTCTCTGCTCTCTGGTTCATTCCAGGTGATCTCTCACACTCACATATTTCTGCCGATCTGAGAGCAGTTTTCCATTTTCATTTCAGGTAATAATAGATCTGAATGGATGACGCAGTGCCTTAATTAGCATTTTAGGCCCTACTCAAATGATTTTTCTAAGCTTGTGATGACAGTCTCTGGGGAGAATCGTCTGTGAATGAGTCTCTGTGTTGTATGTGGAGGTGTTTGGGTGTCAAGCCTGATGAGGCAAAAATAGAACAGCCAAAACTTGTAGATTTTGTGCACAGATGCATCACGCACAAGTGTGTCATCAGTGAGTTTTATTCAATAACTTAAGGCGCTGCTCTGTGTGTGGCCCTAGGCTTATATCACAGTGGGTCATTTCTTTTCTGTGGTTTAATCTTATTTTCATCTATTTAATAATTTATTTCTTGGACGAGACAGTCATCAGCTGCTCTGAATATCAAAAAGTCAGAGAGTCGACCTCGCGTGCCTCATCTCTTGTTCATCTCACATCACCCTAATATTTTATAGCCTTCCTTTATCAGACACACAGCTCGGCAAAGTCAGTGTCCTCTCATCTCTTTCGTATCCTTTCCCTTTGCCTTTATCTCGCTCCCGCGCTTTCATTTCCACCTTACTACTGTCTATGGGTTTATGACCATTTCAGTGATGTTCTTGAGTCAGAAAGCCATCCTATTCTACTCACACTTTGTATCCTTTGATCTATTTCTTTCATGTTCTCTCTTACTTTTAAGTTCCCCACTCCCCATTTTCATTTGAGCTTTATTGGCAAGACAAATGACAGCTCTTTTGTATTGCCAAAGATGTAGCAGTTTAGACAATAAACTCCTTGCCTCATACACTCACTCTCCTTCACAGCAAGGAGACAGCAATCCTTCATTTGTCGTTTCATGATGTACTGCCGCATTTAAAATGCATTTCCATTACGTCTGAGAGCTATAAAAAAATCCCAGCGTGCAGACACACACACACACACACACACACACACACACAGAGAGAGAGAGCTGATTCACAGCTTGATCTTGCAGCTCCCGCAGAGCTGAACTGGACAGGGTGGGGATTTGTGTCTGACTGCAGGAGTTGTTCTCTAATGTGGACGTGGCTGGTCTTTTTAGATACTAGCTTTGTTCCGAAACCTAGTGAGTTGCCCACATAGATAACATTTAATCGGTTGAAAATACATTTAATCGGTTGAAAATACATCTATTCATAGCCATGTCATAATAAATCTGTATCTATTTTTTCTGTTAATGTATTTATATTGGAACAGAAAGAGGAATTTGGTGTAAATTTTGCATTTGATTTCTTCTCTAGCTTGCCTCCTAGTCTAGATTTCTAATAAGCCTTGCATTGTCTACTATGTTTTATATTTTCTTTAAAGCCTTCAAAACCTGCATACTTTTAAGCACTTGAAACTGTTAAACTGTAATTTTATTAAGTAACGAGAATACTTTTTGTGTGCAAAAAACAAAACAAAGACTTTATTCAGCAATTCTTCTCCCCCGAGTTAAGAGTCAAGAGTACCATAATGCTTTGAATAAAGGTGTTATTTTTGTTTTTTTAGCTGGCAAAAAGTGTTCTCCTAGCTTTATAAAATTACAGTTGAACCACTGATGTCACATGAACTATTTTGTTAATGTTCTTGGTACCTTTCTGGGCCTTGTACATGGTAGGACCTTTGCTGTCAATGGAGGGTCAGAAAGCTCTCGGATTTCATCAAAAATATCCTAATTTGTGTTCTGAAGATGAACAAAAGTCTTACTGGTTTGTAACAAAATGAGGCTGAGTAATTAATGACAGAATTTTCATTTTTAGGTGAACTATCCCTTAAACATTCAAAGTCTTGACAAGCACTGCTGGTTAAAAAATTGTTAGGAATTGATTTAAATTTCAGTTAATTTGATTTTTTTCTTCAATTCAAATTGACTTATTTTAAATTCCTCTGATAATTTTTTTATATTATTAACGAAATATGACGAATACGGTTGAGGTCAAAAGTTTACATACACCTTGCAGAAGCTGCAAAATGTTAATTATTTTACCAAAATAAAAGGGATCATACAAAATGCATGTTATTTGCATGTTGTATGTTTTTATTTAGTACTGACCTAAATAAGATATTTTACATAAAAGGCGTTTACATAAAAATGACCCTGTTCAAAAGTTTACACACACTTGATTCTTAATACTGCACTGTAATTGACCCAACTTAAAATAATAAGGCAACTTATCACAAGCGCTTCTTTGAGCAAATTCAACAAACAGCAACTGAAGTCCTCCCAATTTAAAAGATTATGTTAACATCACACGTTGACACAACATAAATAGTTGTTTACCTAATGAATTATAGAACAAAATATTTTAGAATTTTTTTTATTATTATTTAAACTGTTTGTGTCCAATGCACATCAATGACATTACAGTACCAATTCTTGCATGTATAGTCCATACTTTGGCAGTCAGTGACTAACCGAACAAGTATGCAAATGCTGCTGGCAAATCTTTAATTTCCTTAAACACAATGGATTCCAGGATTATGGCTATGTTGGTTACTGTTGGCAGTGATGTAACAGCAGCAATATCATCTTAGACTACAGTAAGGATTTGGATCTTCACGCCTTTAGTGCTGTGGTCTACAGGATCAGTATCATGGGAGAATAATGGATAGAATGGGGTATTAATAGAAGTGTAAATTTACATGTTTTTCAGCATTTTTGTGTTTTGAACCCTTTCCAACAATTACTGTATCATTTTGAGATCCATCTTTTTCACTCATATGCAACTATTACAAAAATTCTAACGTTCCATTATGAGCTGGGGGTGAAAACCTTTTTGAATTTAAAGATCACTGTAAATTTAACTTATTTTGTGTTTTGGGGAGTAATAAATGAAAAAAAAAAAAAATAAAAAAAAATAAAAATAGGCAAAATAAGAAAAATGTACACATCTTCATTCTTTTCAAAAGTTTTCACCCCCAGGTCTTAATGCACTGTTTTTCCTACTGGAGCATCAGTGAGCATTTGAACCGTCTGTAATAGTTGCATATGAGTCTCTCAGTTGTCCTCAGTGTGAAAAGACGGATCTCAAAGTCATATAGTCATATAGTCATATAGTCATTGGACTCATGAACAACTGTCAATTTACTAAACAAAAACCCAAAAACAACAAAAAACTGCGGTGGATCAAGTAACAACACAGTATTAGGAATCAAGTGTATGTAAACTTTTGAATGGGGTCATTTTTATTAACAATTATTTTCTCTTGTGGACTATATGTAAACATCTTTTATGTGAAATATATTATTCAGGTGAGTCCTAAACAAAAAAAAAAATACAATGCATTTTGTATGATCCCTCTTATTTTGGTAAAATAATTAACATTTTGCAGATTTTGCAAGACGTGTGTAAACTTAGAACATTTAGAAATAAGTTACAATCCATTGCATTGTTAGCTTAGCAAGATGTGCAAACTCGATTGGAATTAGTTGTAAATTGCTGCCTATTTTGATTTAGCTGCTGCCTTGGATAACAGCTTCCTATGTATGCAGCAGACAGCACAGCAGATCTAGTCACTGAGAGGATCAGTTTCTCAAGTGTGCAGAAACTGATAAAAGAGTCTGAGCTCTCTTTTGACATTATTCTCTCCATTTTTTTGTGCAGACAGGTGTGAAGCCAGATCTGTCTGATGGGTCGGAGTGTGTATGTATGTGTGGTTTGACCATTGCCAAGTGCTTTTTATGCTGACATCTGATGTAAAACTGGAGAGACGCCAGCTGATGCATCATTGTATATTACCTGACGTCAGAACCTCCGTCATCTTACAGAGACACACACACACACACACACACACACACACACTTTTCACAGTTTCTGTCACTTTATGATTTCCCTCTCTCTACCTGTCCTCTCACTTTTGATGTTTCTCTCTTCCTCAGGATGACATTTTCTTTAACTGTGACATGTGAGTATGGGCATATCTGTACATGTCTTTTACTTTCCAATATTCTTTTCAATTATCAGTTATTAATGTTTGATACATCCATAGTGTCTTGTAGATGACTGAAATCAATAAACACAACAGCCTCTTTGCATCTTTGTGCATGTGTGTCATTTTTGAATGACTGATTTTTTTGTGACTCCAGAGTCTCACAAGTGTGTGTGGACCTCTAATGAGGTAATTTATTATTTATTTTAAGTGTGGGTGCTCACATTGGTACTAACACATGTTTTTAGAAACATGGAGCACTGACATATCTGTGTTGTGCTCAGTAGGTTGACGTTGACAGCTAGGAATAGAGCTTTAGCTCATTTTGCCACCGATCCAAGAGAAACAGAACATTCAGGCCCTTCTTGATACTCAACCCACCCACAGGTTTTATGAGGATAGAGTTCTTCGTGTACTGCCCTCAAAAAAGAAAGGAGGTAGAAAACATACACTAGCATCAAATTAAATCTCTTATGCTCACCAAGACAGCATATATTTGATTAAAAACAGCAAAACTGTATAAACTGCAGTATTGTATTTAAAGTAATTGTTTATTGTCACATGATCCTTCAGAAATAATTCTAGTATGCTGAATTGGTGCTCAACAAATGCTTCTTGAGCAACAAATCATCATACTAGAATTATAATGAAAACAGTTGTGCTGCTTAATATTAATATAAAACTGTTTTCAGGATTCTTTTTCCACGTTTTATGTTGCTGCTTTATGTTAGACTGCTTTACATTACTTTTTTTCCACATCAATCTACACTACAAACACCATAATGTCAAAGCAAAAACAGAATTGTCACAACTTTGTAAATGTATTAAAAATAAATACCTGAAATAAGTACATTGCATAAGTATTCATACCTTTAACTCAGTATTAAGCTGAAGCACCTTTACACCCTGAAGTCCTTTGGGGTGTGATGCGACAAGTTTTGCATATCAGCATTTGGCAATTATCTGCCATTCTTCACCTCACCTCTCAAGCTCTGTCAGTTTGGATGGGGTAGGTGCACATTTTCAGGTTTCTTCAGAAATATTTGATTGGTTTCAAGCCCAGGCTGTGGCTGGGCCACTCAAGTACATTCACAGAGTTGTCTATAAGCCACTCTTGCTGTGTGCTTAGGTTCATTTACCTGTTGGAAGGTGAACCTTCTGCCCAGTCTGAGGTTCTAAATGCTCTGGACTGGGTTTTCATTAAGGCTTTGTCTATATTTTGCTATGTTGAGCTTTCCTTCTACTCTGACGAGTCCCTCAGTCCCTGCCACTGAAAAGCAGCCCCACAGCATGATGCTGTGCAGGTAAACCTCACTCCCCTGATCTCAAGAGGTGCACTAGCGACTGACGCTAGGGGCTGTAGACTTTAGCCTCCTTGTTAGTGTGCCCGCCTCCCATGCCGGAAGACCTGGGTTCGAGACCCGCTCGGAGCGGTGTGCGAGTAGGACCCGGGTGTGAGGGGTTACATCTGCATAAATGATCATGGAGCTCAACTAGAGTGACCATCAGGTTGTTGGTCACCAGTCTAACCAAGGCCCTTCTCCATCAGTTCCTCAGTTTGGACAGTCCTAGTTGTTAAAAACTTCTTCCAATTAGGATAATGGAGGCTGCTTGCTTCTGTGAGCCTTCAATGCAGCAGAATTTTTTCTGAACTCTTCCCCAGATCAGTGCCCTGATGCAGTCCTGTCTCTGAGGTCTACAGTTCTTTTGACTTCTGGGCTTGGTTTTTGTTCTGGTATGCATTTTCAGCTGTTAGACCTTTTATTAAGACATGTGCTTTTTTAAATCATACCCATTCAGTTGAATCTGAATCTGCCACATGTTAACTACAAGCAATATGCATGTTCAACTTCAAATGTCAAATTTCAACTGTCTCAGATAAGGGTATGAATACTTATGCAATGGAATCATTTTTTAATAATTTTGCAAAGATTTTAAAAACTTTTTTTTCCTTGCCATTATGGTTTATGGTATGTAGATTGATGTGGAAAAAAGTAATTTAAAGCAGTTTAACATAAGGCAGCAACATAACAAAACGTGAAAAAAATGATGAGGAACGATTACTTTCGCAAGGCACTGTAAATGTCTTTACTGCCACCTTTGATCAATTTAAAACATTATTGGTGAATAAAACTATTAATTTATTTTAAATAAATAAATACATAAAAAATTGATAGCTTGTTTCCTGAAAAAAACTCTTTCTCTCTAATGCTAATCACTAGTATTGATCTGACTGTGACGTAAAACCACTGACTCAGACTTCCTACTCATCACAGTTCCTACTCCATCAGATGGATTGAAATTAGATTAACTAAATGACATAGGAGGCGCACTACATTTCTTTCTCAGAACTGGATGTTTTATAGTAATACACATATACATCACTTCCACCGTTGTGCTCACAGTGAAGAGAACAACATTCCGTCTCACACTCCACTGGAACTGAACTAACACACACACATACACATTTATATACACACACAGATACACGCACACACGCTCACATTCACACATGTACACGCGCACTGCATGCGGTCCTGTTCAGTTCGTGCAGTCATCCTGCGGTAACACATCAGTCTCTGCTTGTTTGTGCCTAATTTAGGCTGCTTCCACACCATGTTAACTTACAAAAACGTCAGGCAGGAAACACAATGACGAACCAATGTCAAGAAATCAAGTATAAAAGGAAGAGAATAAATAAATTTTAACATCAGAATAAATAAAAGATAAAGCGTCTTTTAAAAAATAAACAGATCATTCAGTTAATTTACATCATCATTATCATTATCATCATCATCATCATCACATTACCAGGATTTTCTTTAATTTTATCGCATAATGGAGTATTATTAACAGTGAGTAGAGAAGAACAGCAATAGCAACATGACATTCGGTACTGCACAAAGTGGTGATCGATCAGATTTCGAATGAAGCATGAAGAAAAAGCGGCATCGGGCATCTGAGACAGTCTTTGGAATCATTAATTGGCCGGGTTCAGCTGCCGCCTCCCCCATTAGAAGAAGCCCCACCCCAATGATATGACTTGTATGACTGAGATCAGTTGATTGACAGAGGACATTACTCGCGACAAGTCCACAGTTCAAATCCTGCCCGCTCAACCACGACAGTCCCTGGGCAGACAGAGCTAGTCTTCGGACAGCGCGTGCCACTTGGCGATCTGTCGCCGCGGGTGGTCGCAGATCTCGCGCCAGTGCTCGCCGGCGGTGCCGGGGGAGGAAGTGCCGAGGAGCAGCCGGCCGATGACAGGTGTACGGGACGTTCTGTCGGAGTCCAGCAGGAGGAGCTCCACGCTGGTGTCTCGCAGGCCATCTTCCGAGGGCAGGTCGAAAACAAAGAGCTCGTTGAAGACGGGGTTGGGGGCGCACTTTTTCACATGCGTCTTCTTCTTACACACTCGCTTCTTCCCCTGGAACAGGTTCACCTTCACGTAAGGGTCTAAAAAAGACAGGAGAAAGAGAAATAAACAGAGTGAGACAGAAATCAATACTTCAGTCGATGCACAGGAAATTATACATTGTGCATTGTGCATCACACCTCTGCTGGACAAGGTGTTTTGTAAATAGACAATACAGCTTAAGAAATACAATGATGTATTAATCATGGTTATTATAGTATCTAAAACACGAGACATGAAATAACCGCTAACTGAAATAAAGTATTTAAAAGATGTATTACTGGTTACTATTTTAGCAAGGCAACTTTCTTATTTTCTTTGAGTTTTACTTAAAGGGATAGTGTCATCATTTACTCATTTACATCATTTACTCACCCTCATTTGGTTCCAAACCTGTATACACTCTTAAAAAAAAGGTGCTTTAAAAGGTTCCTCACAGCAATGCCACTGATGAACCATTTTTGGTTCCACAAAGGACTATTCAGTCAAAGGTTCTTTAAAGAACCATCTCTTTCTCACCTTTTTGTAATCTGAAGAACCTTCTTTCGCCACAAAAACTTTTTGTGAAGCAGTAAGGTTCTTCAGATGTTAAAAGTTCTTTATGGAATCATATAAACAAAAAGGTTCTTCTATGGCATCATGTAGCACCTTTATTTTTAATAGTGTACATTTTTTTTATGTTGAACACAAAAGAAGATGTTTTGAACAATTGTTGGTCCCCATTGACTTCCATAGTAGTGAAAGAAATATTAAATATTAAAATTTGCATTTTTTGGTAAACTATTCCCTTTAATGTACTAAAATAAATGTTAACTGAAATAAAATTGGATAAAAACTATATGTAGACAAAAAATAAAAACTAATAAAAATGAAATTACAAAATAATTAAAATAAAAGTATAAAAAATAATTTTACTAAATTTAATTTTTACAAATTTTACAAATTCAAAACATTAAAATATAAAACATTTTACAAATTCTATAAAACTATAACAGTACCTTAATGATGCTAAAATGATATTGGTACTAGTAGAGGCGATCATTTATAGTATGTACATAAAATGTTCTAGATCAGTGGTTCTCAACCAGGGGCCCACTAGGGGGCCTAGTATGGTGTACTAATAGTAAGCTAATGACAACTTCTATCTAACCCACACGCTCTGACCTCACCTGAGGGTCCGTTGGAGTCGGTTTTGGGCAGGTGGCGGGCTTTCAGTACCACCACAGTAAGAGTACTAGTGGTCGACTGATAACACAGGGACAGAAGTAGCTCTCCTCGACCAGCACTCCTCTACAGATAAAGATAAAGAACAAAGACATTTGTTTATATCTTCTTGCAAGGTTTGAACACAAGCAGCATCGCAAAGCCCAAAACACGTTCTTTTTTTTTTTTTAAATGTCACATTAAGGCAACTAGCCTTAGGCAGGTTAGAGAAGACAACTTCTAAATGCGTTAACGTTACAAGGAACTGACTGTGAATCATTCCCTTGGCACAACACCAATGTATGACTCCAATTATGTGTGAACACGGCAGCATGTTGCCTTGGCAACAATCAGCAGGGTCCTGCTGCTGCCACGACGATGACTTGGAATGTCTCTCAACCGATGAGGCATAATTATGTGTGTTTAACTATATGCAGCCACAGTCACAGATGAAAGATAATAGCTTTGCTTTCAGCTCAAATGGAGTGAATTCTTATGTGCACAACAGTAAAATCGTGTTGCCAAAACAAGATTTTGTCAAAGATTATGACTTCTGCCTCATTCGCTATTTTTTTAATCACGTATGTGGCCTTTCAGTCCTCGACAAATAATTTTATGCATTTAGGTGTAGACATTGTTAACAGGTTAGTGAATTTATGAGCCTAAATACATGGACTCAGTCTTTAAAAGCCCAAAAACTGAGTCATGTGGGTCCATTAGTGGGTAAATAAAAAATGTAAAAGCTGTGGGCCCTAAGAGGGATGACTAAGATTATTTATTGACCCAATGGAAAAACAGACATCATTAATTGTTTCTCCTTCCAGACTTGGGTGTGTCATTGACTGTCCGCAGTAAGCAAGACCAACGATTGACAGTCTCTAATGTCGCACGCGGTGGGACCGGGTATGTTAACACCCACCTTTAAAATAACCAAATTCTGTCGCCTCTTCCAAAGCTACAAGCATGTGCTTTCTTATTATACTCAGCTATGAATATACACACATCAAAAGAAATGTAATTAAAGCTATTCTTACCCTGACATTCCTTTTAATAATGTCTCGGCTCATGAGGACGCGCCCTTCGGACAGGTCAATGTCAGCCAGAGGAACGAGGGTCTCTCCGATGACTTCATCACGTGAAAAGCGGTCGAAACTCAGCACCATGAAGTGCAAAGCCAACTGGGAAACCCGTGCATATGGGATTCCATAGAAGCTGAAGGTCTCGTCGAAGGCTGGGTCCAGAGTCTTCCTCAAAACACGTGTCTTCACCTTGTGTTTCTTCTCAGGCAGCAAGGTCAACTTGATATAGGGGTCAGAGGTCAACGACTGTTCATCTGTTGGAGACAATCCATGCGCCTCCTTGATGTGAACCATGAAAGCCTTCTTCTCAAAGTTGTACTCAACTGAAAAGTGGAGTGTCCCCAGGCCACCTTCTTTGTCTTGAGATTTCTCCACAGCCGGTGTTGGTGTCTGACTGGACAGAACGCTTTCTGGAGTACCGGCCTCCTGATTGCTGCCTGACCCGAAGCCTCCTTGAAGAGACGGGATGTCCAGATCTGGGGAGCTACGCACCTTGAGTTGGAGGGTTGGTGGCTTGGAAGTGAAGTTGCCGTTAAGATCTCGTTTCTCCAGGTCCAGGTGGAGCTCTGGACGCCCACCAGTGGGACTGAGGGACTGTTTTCCATGAGCTTCCGGGGTCTTTTCTCCTCCAAACTTCTTCTTTCCGTTCAGGCTCTCAGGGTAGATGTCGACTCCCTTCAGCATGTGGACAAACTTATAGGGTGGGGTCTTGTTGCTAGCCTTATTGGCTTTGCGCTGACAGCAAATCCATGCAAAGATGGAGACGCTGAAGACCAGGCCAAACACACTCACCACTGCCACACTCACAGGAACCTCCGCTATGTATAAAGAGGAAATTGAGAAAAAAATAATAGTTTATTTATTTTATTAAATCAGGATTATACAGGGAGATTATATAAAGTTATTTGCATCGAAGGCAACAAAAACACTGACGTGTTGATGTTTAACAGAAACAACACCCAAAAGAAAAACAGTGTCACTTTTTCCTCACTGAACGTGAGAAAGATTACTATTATGCCATTTACAAAGACTTTTTAATTTTGATTTAGCTTCAAAAGCCTGATAATCTACAACCAGCACCTGTGAATCTGGAAATTTCCGTTTTCATCATGGGTGCAGCACCTCTCCAGTGAATTAACTAAGATGCTCTGTCAGCCTTTTGCCTTTCTCTCAGAAAACAAATCACGCACTCTTCCGTGACTCATACGTTATCACTGAAAGCTTCTGACAAACATCTGAACGCGTTTCAAACATTTTCATACACCAGTGATGTCATAGGCTTCTAATAGAGCACGCGCCTATTTATGATGTGTGCGCGCATCAGGGAAAAGCTGCGTTACTGTTACTGAGCCACGTTTACAAAAATCTAACAATTCTTTAACCATAAAATGACGATGATAAATATGATATAATGATAAATAACAAGAATTTACTTACCGAAATGTGCTTCTTCTGTCGTCACTGGTGCCATTGTGTGCGCGCACTCTGTCCAAGGTCCTGAAAAGATGCTTCCAGTTCGCGGTGTCTCTCACGATTCTTTACCGCTTGCCCGTCTTTGGCTTCAGGCGGATAAAGAATCGAGAGTGAATAATTTAATGGCTGTAGTAGATAAAAAATTTACGCTTGTTTATTGTTGTTCCACAATAAACAAGAATAAGCGAGATTTTCCCCCTTTCCCAGAGGTTTCCTCACACCCGCCCAGTGCTGATACTCGCTGCGCTATGAGTCTGCCTGACAAGCGACGCCTCTCCAATCCCCTCCCCTCCAGTGAGTTCATCGCTTCTGACGCAGTTCTGACGAACGCAGTGCCTGAAATCGCTGCCCTGCGCACTGATACCAAACACAGGTCTGTTAATCATTGTGATTGCCCAGGGTTTATGGCGTCTGTGTGCTTTCAAACGTATCTGAAGAGGTCCAGGTGAAATGGTCTTTGTTGTGGTTCAATTAACGGGAAGGACTGAGCTGATGACACTTAATTTCAGTTGTTAAAGTGCACACCAATTTACAAAGCACAGGCCCATCACACTGTTTGCAATGAGTAATCAATGAACTAATAGCTTTTATGTTTCCTGGAAATTACATTTAATTATAATAACATGGGTAATAATGCGTCTGTCTCAATAAATATCATTACTATGACTTATACTTCTCTGATTGCGCACATATAAAACTGATAGTGGACTTGTTTGTATTTAGGCCCTTGTTTTTTAACATCTGTTGAATATTCATACATCAATATTCATCATCATTTTTTTTTTTAAAGGTCCATACTCTTGTGATCATCACCAAGCCTGCATTTATTTTATCCACACAAAACAGTACAAATATGTTTACTATTTAAAATAACTGTTTTCTATTATTAACATGTAATTTATTCCTGTGATTTCAAAGCTTAATTGTTTAACATCAGTACTCCAGTCACATGATCCTTAAGAAATCATTCTAATATTCTGATTTGCAGCTCAGAAAACTTTTATTGTTATTATGTTGAAAACAGCTGAGTATAATTTTTTTATGTTTCTTTAATGAATAGAAAGATCCAAAGATCAGCATTTATCTGAAATAGAAATCTTTTGTAACATTATAAATTATAAAAAGTGTTTCTTTTCTCTGAAGTATCATATGACTCAAGTAATGATGCTAACAATTCAGCTTTGAAATCACAAGAATAAATTACATTTTAATATATATTTAAATAGAAAACAGTTATTTTAAATAGTACAAATATTTTTGTTTTTACAATATTACTGCTTTTGCTGTGTTTTGTCATTTTGTCATTTCTTAAAAACATTTGAAAAATTACTGGCCAAAAAACTAATTAGCAAAAAATTGTATATGGTGCACGCTGACTAAGGTCTATATCACACAAATCTACTTCATTTTAGCACTGTACTTATTCTGTTGCTTTATTGTAGTGTGAGAAACAGAAATGTATCAATAAAAATATATTCAATGTTCAAGACCCTCCTTACTTTTATGAGAAAATGCACCTTTTACTCATAAAAGTACTTTTACTTTAATTTAATAATTTGCTGATATTTTGACCAAATTTTACATTGTATATTGTAAGCTTGGCAAAACGAAATGAAAGCATGCACATCAATGGAAAAAATGCTCAAAATTTTGTGCTCTAGAAAAAACAAACAAACAAACAAAAAGCAAACAAAGAACAGTTGGCATACCATAGGCTCCAAAAATACAAAACAGCTTTACAAAACATTACCTTGAGTGTAGTCCAGTTATTACATTTGAAGCCTATGGTGTGCTGACTTTTGTTTGATTCTCGATTTCTTCAAACACAAATTTTTGAGCATTAGGTCCCTTTTATTGCACTTTTTGTTTATTTATTTTTATATGCATAATTACCATGTCAGCCAAAAGTTTTGATGTTTTTTTTTTAAAAAGAAGTCTCTAATTGCATCTGCATTTATTTGATCCAAAGTACAACAAAAACAGTAAAACTGTGAAATATTTTTAGTATTTAAAATAACTGTTTTTTCAGGTAAAAAGTTCAGAAGAACAGCATTTATCTGAAATAGAAATCTTTTCTTTTGTAAAATTAAAAATGTCTTTATCGTCACCATTGATCAGTTTAAAGCATCCTTACCAAATACAACTATTAATTTCTAGAATTTCTTTCGCAAAAACAAAAATATATACATACTGACTGCAAGCTTTTAAATGGTATAGTGAATAAAATTTACTCAACTGTTCACTCAACAGAAATATTTCTTAAACAGCAAATCCGCATATTAGAATGATTTTTGAAGGATCATGTGACACTAAAGAATGAAATTAGTAAAAATAGTAAATTAGTAATAAATAGTAAAAATATTTCACAATATTACTGTTTTTGAGTAGAAGATAATTCTTTAAAAACATTAAAAATCTTACTCTTGTGACTGGTACACACAAATACACACAAATACACACACACACACACACACACACACACACACACACACACACACACACACACACACACACACACACACACACACACTGTACTGTGTCTGTACTGAAGGTGGCAGTAACATTAAACACTCGTGTCTGTCGGTCTGTAGTATTGCACCGTTTTAGTATGCAGAACAGAGAGCCGACTCAATCACTTAAATTCGAATTGAAGATGAATGGCCATTGTATTTATCTGTTTTTTTCCATGTCACCCTAAATGTATGAAATCACACTTCTGGCTCAGCACCAACTGCATACGTCACGGCCAGCGCCTTGTGCTTTTTCTCAGGGTGGTTTGGGCGACACTGACATCTGCTGGTTTATTTGTTAAGTTGCAAAGCCTACAAAACAACTACAAGTTTACCAAGACGTAGGTATTGAATTTGAACTTAAAGAACATTTCCAAACACATTAAATGATATAATGACCAGATTCAAACATCAGTGAACGCTAAAAATACATCACTGAATCACCGTTAGAGAAAGCTGCCGTTACTTTTATTATGCAAGCAGCGCTCGTGCGTAAGAGCAGCGGGCGCGTGCGTGAAGAGGAACAGCCGTAAGTCTCTCCAAAATGGCGACGACCATAGAGAGTGGCAATGCAGGAGCTGCAAATAAGAAAAAACACCTCGGAATCCCCGAAGCAATATTTGTGGTCAGTGAGAATATGACATATAGTTAATTTTCATGTCCATACTGTCGATAGTTTCCTGTGAAATCGTTGTGTTGTTGTGTTAGTCTTTAAACGGCTTTCTTAAGTAGAAAGCGCCCTGCTCCTCTCCTTATAAGGCTGCAGGCTTGCTCGTGTCTTGAAGGTGCAGTGAGCTTTGGGTGACAGATGAATCTGTATTTAAGTACTTCATAGGATGTAATTAATTAGGGAATCCCATAAGATGTCGTTGATGAGATGTGAACTATAACTGTGGCTCTGTAGGAAGATGTGGATGCCTTTATGAAGCAGCCGGGCAATGACACAGCAGACGCCGTGCTGAGGAAACTGGATGAACAGTATCAGAAATATAAATATATGGAGCTCAATCTGGCTCAGAAGAAACTCAGGTTTGGTTATAATCTATTCTATGCTGTAGAGAAATAGACAATGATCAGTTTGTGTGTCAATGCTCTTCCTATACAGACCATGTCTGTATAATTGTCTACCAGTTTTCTTCCGTCATTGTCCACTGTTGATGTTCAAATAAACTGTGATTTAATACTGCAATTAAAAAAAAAGACAGTCTCATTACTTTTCATTATTCTTTTATTTTTGTATACTTTTAATTATTAATTATTTTATTATTAATTATTTTTTGTTTCTTAGGTTGAAAAGCCAGATCCCACAAATCAAACAGACATTAGAAATCCTACGGCACATGCAGAAAAAGAAGGTAAGTTCATCACAATGTTTGGTTCCCTTATTTTCATAATTGCAAATGAATGAAGGTAAATAAATCAAAAGTCTACGGTCTATAATTGTGACCTTTAAATGTGTATTGTGTTCTTTGTAAATTGTTATATGCTCATGTCATTGTTTGTTTTCCTGTTTTTAATTGTGCACGTCCAATCACAGGACACTACAGATCCCATGGAGACACATTTTCTGTTGGCTGATAACGTCTATTGCAAAGCCTCTGTCCCACCGACAGATAAAGTGTGTTTGTGGCTTGGGGTAAGTGTTGACTACTGTGTATCATTTTATTGATAGTAAACAATTTCATCATATATGCTTACTTATCCACCTGTTATTTCTACAGAGACATAATTTAGAGACTGATTAAAATCAAGCTGCTCTAATTTGTTGTTTTTGTTCACCAGCTTGGGTCAGTGAGAAATGCATTACAGTATGGAATTCAAATGAGTTATGACTTTAACATTTGGTTATGACTTGACATTTTGAATATTCACAGCATTGATGTTTACTCCCTATAATATTTGCTCTTTGGACTATTGTGCAGCTCAGTTATGTTATAAGAGGGTTGGAAGTAGGGCTGCACGATACATCGTTTCAGCATCGATATCGCGATGTGCTCATCCGCAATAGTCACATCGCAGGACGTGCGATGTTTAGTAGCCTATACTGATCGTTATATTTATTTATAGGCTACTGATCGTCTTTTCTTTGCTTACACACAGACACCTTGTCTACACGGGAAGCGACAGCTGTCATGTCGCGCTGCCCGTGCCGCAACATCTAAAGTGAAAGTCTGTCTAAACACTGGACGCGACAAAAGCGACTGTTGCATATAATTTGAACTTTGCGCGAGTACACATAAATGGAACGCGGCAGTTTACTTTCGGGTATTTGACGTGCCGCGCCGCATCCAGTGCAGGGAGCATCATTATAATGACTTCTACAGTTTTGTGTCGCGCCGCTCGCGTCCAGTGCAGACAGCATCACTGATTATAATGTGTTCTACCGCATTTGGCGCGTCGCGACGCTCGCGCCCGGTGTTGACACGGTGAAAGCCACTCAGATGCATGTGAACACGGAATTCCGTTCACTTCCGCTGCTATTTTATGCCTGAAATGACACATACACGCGAAACTATGTCAAAATACAGGTCTCTGCAAGTATCCTTGTAAACACAGTTGCTTGTGGCTTAGGTGAAGATAAACAATTGAGAAAGAAAATGGATGTGTAACAGGTTCACAGCAGTTTAATGTTCCTGAGGCTTTCTGTGTCATGAATGTTAATCAAACAGCAAAACACAGAGAAAAATCACTTTTTAGCTTTGACACAGATTTATTAGATTACATTTATACAGTGAAGAATATGCAGTGCAATTTTACATTTGATTATTCAATTTCTGTACCTGAATACTGTTAGACTATAAAGTGTTTTATTTTATTTGTATCTTTGTTCTATTAACTTTATCTATGTTTGTAATTTGTTTATTTTCAATGCTGATTTACTCAGCTATAAAATCATCCAATTTTTTCCAAAGAGCTATTCAAGTAATCTGATGATTTTTTTTTTTTCATATCGCAATATTTATCGCAGAAAAACAAAATATCGCAATATGAGTTTTTTCCAATATCGTGCAGCCCTAGTTGGAAGGAGGATTGAAACTGTTTGCCTGTTTAGCAGTGTATTACATGCCTGTAGTTTTGTATTACTATTATTTTGTAACAGCTTAGTTGTTAAAGGGGTAGTTCACCTAAAAATGAAAATTCTGTCATTAATTGCTTACCCTCATGTCGTTTCAAATCGTCAAACATCCATTAGACCTTTGTTTGTCTTCTAATATTTCTGATTAAATCCAAGAGCCTTCTGACCCTCCATAAACGGCAAGGGTCCTACCATGTTCAAGGTCCAGGAGCCAAAAATAGTCCAAAAAAGTGATATTATTATTATTATTATTGTTATTATTATTATTATTATTATTATTATTATTATCAGGCAACCCAAACCTGTTTTTTGATTTGAAACAATATTTAGATATTTATTTTGTTAAAGACAAATAATGGTCTAGTTTCTACAACTTTCACTTTGGAGCAAAAATCTGAATTTAATCTTTAAAGAAATAAAGATTTGACATTTATTGTGATTAATTATCGATATCGACTGGTATGAAAAGAAAAATATCGTGATAATGTTTTGGCCTATATCGCCTAGCCCTATGTTCTTGGTACCTGGACTTTGAACGTGCTGTCTATGGAGGGTCAGAGAGCTCTTGGATTTCATTAAAAATATCTTCATTTGTGTTCTGAAGACAAAGGTCTTATGGGTTTGGAATGACATGAGAGTGAGTAATTAATACAAATATCCCTTTAATGTTGTAAACTGGAAGTTCAGTCCAAAATTGAGAAACTTGTGAACTAAAGAGTCACAGAAACCCTCTTTGTGTGTGATTAAGGCAATTCCTGTTTAATAAAATGTACATTCAGGTGTTTGGAAAAAATATTTGTGCTAAGTGACAAGCACTCAAATAGCTTGTTGGGCTTAAATGTCTTTAATTGTTAATATAACAAACTAGGTTATAGCCATGGTTTTTGTGTTTGTGTACCAGGCTAATGTCATGTTGGAGTATGATATTGATGAGGCCCAGGCGCTGTTGGAGAAAAACTTGGCTACAGCTTCCCGGAATCTGGACTCTCTGGAAGAGGACCTAGACTTCCTTAGAGACCAGTTCACAACCACCGAAGTCAGTATCCTTAAACAGTGGCAAATGTATAGAGAGAATCAGGTTTGTATTTGTGACCTGTGCTGGCAAAATGAGTCGGAATGCGCATAATTTTGAGCTACAGACAAAAGAAGTGAAATTTGCAAAGCTTGTGCATAAGACGTGCCTTTGGAGAGATTCACACAAATATAATCTGTTATTTTACATGAACATTTAGTTAATGATTGGGGAAAATCTGATGAGTAAAATTATATTAGATCCATGCATTACAGTAGGTGTTAATACAGATTAATCAAACATTACCAGAAAAGATGGAATCACTTGCTTCTCTTGATGCTACTGTTTAGCTGGTGTTTTATTTATATATATATATATATATATATATATATATATATATATATATAATATATCTCCAGTCTTTAGTGTCACACAATCCTTCTGAAATCATTCTAATATGCTGGTTTGGTGATCAAAATCATTTCCAGTTATCACTGTTGAAAACAGCTGTGCTGCTTAATATTTTTGTGAAAACCATGATCTTTTTTTTTTGTTTTTTTTTTTTTTTTTTTTTTAAAGAAAGTTCAAAAGAATAGCACTAATTTGAAATGAATTGAAACTTTTGTAACACTTTTTTTATTTTTTACTTTTGCTCAAATTAACACAGCCTCGTTGAATAAAAATATTAAGGGGGGACACTGCAGGCAAAAATGCAGTTTTTTTCATGCACCTCTCAAATTTGAGATTTTGGGCTTTTTGGGTTTTCATAAAATGTTTTTTCAGACTAGTGGAAAGAAAACATCCAAAAGACTCTGTTAAATGTTTCTTTTATATCACTTTATCTATTTGTGCCAATAGATTTCAATTACAATACATATTTTTAAAGGCCGTTTTCTCAAAATGAATTTTTTCTTCTACACTGAGCCATAAATCTCAACTTCAGTAGCACTTACACACACACCAATCTTTTTTCAATACATTTTTATTCCTGTCTATATCCTGAATGTTTTTACAGAGGGATTTGTTCATATATAATTTGCTTGATTATATACAACTTTTTATTTCCCCCCAAAATGTAAAAAAAACATGGTTTTCTGTCTGTTCTAAGTATTTTCAGATTTTTTTTTTTTTTAGTGACAAAATGAGATGCCCCAAATCCCCTCTGTAAAAACATTTGACTCTAATCTCTAATATGGCAAACAAACAAGAATTTTGAAACTGACTTCATCCAGTGTTTAGATTTTTGTACTAGAAATGTATGCAAATTAGTGCATATTTCATTAAATAATGCCTCATTTGCATATTTAAACCTAACATTTTAGAAAACGTGTAATACAAAATTTTTTACCTGCAGTGTCTCGCCTTAAATCTAAAAAAAAAAAGACGATCCCAAAGTTTTGATCAGTAGTCTATGCATGCATGTATCTAAGAGATTAAACTGGTCAGTATTTACATTTTTGGCAGTATTTGACATAAGTGTTTAGACATTTCTTTTTGTTGCTTGCTATGGACTGTGTAATAATGAATCTTGTTTGGATTTAGCATTGAGGCCAGTTGTGAGAGAAATGGGGTTAAGCACCGGCTCCAGCACCATTTTGGTGGAAAAGTGCAGATATGTATGTGTAGAGTTGGTCATGAGATCAGTGCATGAATCATGTGGAGCATTCAACAAAATTCATATCACATTCTCTGCCTCGGCACAGTCATGTGTTTTAATGATTAGTCAGACACATGTATGACATCTGTAGATGTCTTTCAAGGAAAAAGTTCTTGGTTAAATCAGATTCAGGCCACCTGTTAAAATCTGTTAGTGAAAGATTTGTTATAGACTCTTGTGTCATCTACACTCTTAAAAATAAAGGTTCCAAAAGGTTTTTTTCCAGTGATGTCATAGAAGAGCCATTTTTGGTTTCCCAAAGAACCTTTTCTGCATTTGAAAGGTTCCATGGATGTTCAAGGTTCTTCATGAAACCACTGATGCCAATAAAGAACCTTTATTTTTAAGAGTGTAAGTGTAAGGAAAAACTTGCCTTCGAAAACTTTTTTCGATCCACCTTAACCACTACTCTCACAGATATGGCACGTGTTTACAATTGGGATGTGAAGAGAAGGAGCAAAGACAACCTCCTCAAATCTGCTGAGCGGTCCTAGAAGAGGAGGCCTAGTTTGGTCCCACCCCACCCAAATTCCTTCCCCATCAGAAAATTCACCCCCATGTATCTGTTTGCACCAACACCAACTGTTATCTATTGATTTATTACTTTTTAAAGTATTTTTTCAAGTAAAAAGGTGAAAAACATCAAACAAAAGTAATAATGGTAGTTTTCTTGTTTTTTTTTTATGACAAATTATTAGCTGTTTCAGACGAGGCCTCACTCCGCAGGGTCTACACTTTTGTCTTCCTCTGTGCTCTTTTGTTCCTCTCATTTTGTTGTTTGATAAACATTTGAAATTTCAGTTCTGTTAAAGCAAACTTATTTAAACTCCAACTATTTCCTCCAAATTTCTTTATGTGGAATTTTTCTTGCCAAATCTGTGCGATCTTTGTCATAAAGGAGCCGTGCAGAATATCAGGGGGACATCCTGTTTCATTTACCAGCCTTCTTCCTTCCTTCTCCACTTCCCTTTTCTTCACTCCTCCTCTGATGTCTGTTTTTCATCTCTTGTCCTTCATCTGTACTCATTTGTCACATTGTAGCCATTAAACACTGAACAAGGAACTAATAATGAAGTGATTTGGAAAAAGGCACAAAATCGATGACATGGTCTGTGTTTTTAATCTGCGTAGCTTTTTATAATTCCTCATGTGGTTGAGGTTCTGGCAGTGAGGGAGATGAATAAGCTTTGATGAATCCATCTAATTAAATATGTGCCTGCAATTCTGTCCATTTCTTTCAATCTTTGACAATCACTTGTGCAGTAGTGAAACTACAAATTTTGTCTTGATCTTCTGTTGCTTTTCAATTACATTCTCTTGGAGGAGCACACCTGCTATACTGAACTGCAATGACCCCTCAATTTCTACAGGTTGTGGGTGGAATGTTAATCAAGTTATAACATACAACCAGAAACATTTTTAACATGTTACTTTAATCTGTAGTACATTTTAAGTTCCCTTGATAAAGAGGTACAGGGTGTCTCAAAATCACTGAAACAGAGTCAGTAGTGTTTGTACAGCCAGTCCTTGCAAATCCCACATCAGCCACAAAAAGCTTACAGAGCAAACAAGTGGTCACCCAATCCAAAATCCTCTGGTTCTTCCCTGAGTCCCTGTTTCAGCCATGATTTGAAATGGCTTCATGTTATCCAGTAATGTGATAGATTAACTACTCAGCCACTTCTGGACAGTATCTTCCCCGATCAGATTCGAGAAAGTTGCTATGGATTTGTTTCATAGGGGTGAGAAGTTAAAGTGAAGAGCAAGTCATTTCAAAAAGTAAAGATGTTATAGATGAGTAAAGTAAGGGTTAAATACATGGCGACGCAAGCTCTATAGATACAGATGCCTTATGTGAATGTGTACAAGTGGCCCTCACTGGGCAGTTAGAAAACCTATAAGAAGAGCTTGCTTTTTTCACATTAGATAGTACAATCACAAGCTGTAACACCAGAAACACTCTTTGGGATAAAAGGTGTAAAAGATGCACTCAAGTACAACTGATTAAGGTTTCTTTGTAATTCTGGTGAGCACCAGAGGCCTCTTGTGGTAATGTGTGATAAGTGAACTGTTAATATTTGTAAAACAATGCACACGATTCTTAACCATCTGGGGCTCGTGGGTGTACTATCAGTAGTCCCTTATGAATCTTTGCATTGGATCATAAAAATGAACCTCCATTATCGTACCATGTGAGTGACATACTTATCTCACACCAATTACAATTGAAAATCTAGGTTTGTTCATATGGGAATCATTACAGATAATGTGTTTTTCCAGTCTTGGAATTCCTCATGTAGTATATTGCGGTGTGTATCTCTTTCTCTTTGTCTTTCATTTACTAAATTAATCAGACCTTCAGCAATCAAATGTTTCAAGTCTGAGATCTTCGAGTCAACAGAAATTCATCCCAGCATTCATCGTTGAAGTCAGCAAGTAAAACTTGTGTTAGTCAGTTATCTCTCCCATGATGCAACCAGTAGAAGATACCTGGAACAAACTTAGTCCCAGATATTGGAGACGTCCAAAGCCAGAACATCTTTATTTGGGAAGTCTAACTTTCGTGGCTCAACAGGATGAACGACAGATGTGCAGACACAGGTTTCTTTCTACTAACCTTTCATTCTCAGCAGTTCAATTTGGCCATATACAAGATTGTGTGATTAGGGAAACGAGCGAAGGAGTATAGAAAAGTGAAGCGGTATGGTGGGACTCGTTTAGGCATTCAGCAGGCAGGATAGGGGTGATGATGTCATAAATTAGGGAGTTGAAGACCAACCCTGTGATTGGAGGAAGCGTTCCTTTTGTCCACCAGGGCCCAAGTGTTTGATAGGTACCAGGGTGGCGATAACCGGCTCAACAGAAACATCGACGATCGCCCTTTGTCACTTCTTCTGACGAATGCACCACGTTCGGTACAAACCCGCTCTTCACTCCCTCCCAACCTTCCTGGATAGTAATTTCCCCACTCTTCACCAGCTCGAATATATCCCGTGTTAGCTCCGTAAAAGCCCTCTCCACGTTTATAGCGTCACGTGCTGAAGTCTCCACGTAGCGCATGCCGTATGCAGCCGCTAGCTTCTCAGCCTCTTGCCGGCTCACCTGACGCTGTGGTTCTAGATCACATTTGTGGCCAACCAGCAGGAAGACAATGCTGTGGGGCTGCACGTGGCTGCGTGCCTCCTCTAGCCACTCGTGAACGTTCTGGAAAGAGCGACGGTTGGTGATGTCGAAAAGCAGCAGACCTCCTACAGAGTTACGGTAGTATGCTCTGGTAATAGACCTAAAAAGGCATAACAGAATAAAATAATGTTCCTGAATTTGAATTGAGGTAGTATACAGAATGCAGAATTGCAATTTGAATGTAAGAAAGTAGTAGTGCTGGGCGGTTTGACCATTCTTTTTTTCAGGATTTTGGTGGTTTCATGGTTTATCATGCTTTTTTCCTGATTGGTCCACTGCATTGTACATTGCGATCCAAATCAAGATGATACATTTGGCATGAGTTTAATTAGACTGTTTAATTTCACAATTTACAGCAAAAAAGAGGTCTGACTTTAGCTTTATGAAATTATGCTACATAAAACATCTATACGAAACAAAAATAGGCTGAATGAGACCACAAATTCACTCTCTGACAGCAGGTGGTGCTTATTGAACAGCAGCAATGCACTGTTTTCTAGGTTACCTCTGTAAACAATCCAGTGCCACTTTAATATGTCACCATGGACCACAAAACCAGTCATAAAGGTACATTTTTAATACATCATCCAATGTATGAAAAATCTAAATATTGAGAAAATTGCCTTTAAAACTGTCCAAATGAAGTTCTTAGCAATTCATATTATTAATCAAAATTTAGGCATAAAAGAAAAAAACTATACCTTTGACCCATACAACGTATATTCGGATATTGCTACAAATATACCTGTGCTACTTAGACTGATTTTGTGGTCCAGGGTCACATATGGATTATTATGCAAGTAAGATGAAAAGAAAATACCATCTAAACTTTTCTGAAGTCAGTTGCCCCTCTGAAATACTTTCATATAAAACCTCACTCCCAGTTCAGTATTTAAGATTTTCTTACAAAATTTTGCGCATTGTAAAGTGAGTTTGATCTGATTGTGAACAATTCATCTATGCAAATACCTTTTTTGTAACTTTTTTTTTGTAATCAAATTGTCATAATTCGATCTTTCAGTGAAACAACAGATTTGCTGGATGTATGATTTTGTCAGCATAAATCTCACAGCTTTCTTAGAATTGACTGCAAACTTGCATTCAGATCTGCCTTGATCCAATCAACAACCTGTGAATTGAACCAAGAATTTATTTATTTTTTTTCCTTTTGGATAATCTGTTTCACTCATCACAATAGACCACTTTCTGTGAATGCAAACAGTGATGAGGTTTTTGTGGATGAAGCCTATCCGGTGGCAGAAAATGACAGTTTTCAAGTAGCAGTCTATGGTAGCCATGAAATGAATAAAAACAGTAAATTTGAGCTTATATATTGAGATTGTATCATACAGTTCTGATAAGAAAAATCACCTCATCATTCTCTCTTTTCCCCTCAGCTCAGAATCATGAGTTTATATCCCACACCTCTGGCTTTTTCCCCCCTCAGAATTGACAAACTCGCTATTGTTATAGAATTGTGAGATAAAATAGGTAAATGTTATGTAAAAGGTTGTAGGTTTAAATAGTATTTCATTCTGTAACTATGGGGCTAATACATTGTCCTCTATGAACTGCATATGTGAATATTATGTAGACCTACTGTTTAAATAAAAAATTATGGTTTGAAAGTAAATTAATCATAGCACATTTCCTCCATAGTCTGTCTGTTTAAACATCTGTGATTAGGTTAGTAAGCATTATGTACAGTATTTTGCATTCCGATTCTGACACCCAAAGGCACAACATCTTTTTTTTCTCTCATTTTACCCATTTCCCTTCATTTGTTACCGGTGTTTTTCTGCCGCCACAATGCGTGCGCAGCTGCAAGTGATGTAACTGTGACGTCTACTCCAAATTGGTCTATACAGAAGAAAAGATCTGTACTATCGATCAATGTAACACTACTTGTGGTACATTGTGACTTTAAAATGAATTGAAATAGACTGTAGTGAATGAATTGAAATTGACTGGAATGATGCCTCCATAAAGCCTTGTCTGTAAGAAAAAAAGGTTTAAAAGATATAGATAGATAGATAGATAGATATAGTACTGTGTAGTCTTTAAAAATAAAGTGATCAAATTATATGTTTATGAGAAATGGAGTGTGGATGTACAACAGAATCTGTCCTGTAAAACTAGGATACGAATCTGAGAAAGGCGTTTGTGTGTATGACAGAAACAGAGAGAACAGGAAATGTAAACCTGCAACAGAAGGCAGAGATGACAACAAGGTAGATGAAAAAAATGTGTAAAAAGGCATCAGAGTGTGACTGTAAAAAAAGGTCTGAGCTTGTGTGGGAGTACCGCTGGGAAACGCACTGAGCTGTGAAGGATGCCGCGGGGCCTCTGGAGTTACTTTAAGTCAGACATTTGTGACATTGTAGAAGGCAGTGATTCACCAATATTTATATTTCCTGTAGGAGTTCTGCAAAAGAACTTCTGCTGGTAAAGAGACCTTGAGCTGCATTCATTAGTAAATAAATATAGACAGTATCTCTGAATCACCTAAGGTGAATAAATGAAGAAAAAAAAAAAGAAGAATCAGTGACGTGTGAATCAAGTCTGGGAGAAATACATCAGCACGGATACCATGGAAACACCAATCATGTGGATGGATAAGGACTCCTGATCAGATAAGCTTGATGTTTTAACTTTATAAGGTGGAGGGTTCTTTTGACAACTATTTGACATTGTACAATAGTTAAATATATAAAATGTGCCAATCAGCATAAAAATCTGGTATTATTTACATAGACACATCTTCATGAAATTGTGAGTGTAAAGTTTTTGAATTCTTTGAGGTTAAACAATTCCATATGAAATGTAATCATCCACCCTATGAACAATCAATAAATTATTGGACAGTGATGCAGAATTATGAGAAAGGTCTAATGTAACATAATCTAAGATAAAGATTTATAATACCTGAAGCGTTCCTGGCCTGCAGTGTCCCAAATCTGCAGTTTAATGCGTTTCCCAGGTTCGATCTCTACCAGGCGGGAGAAAAAATCCACACCGACTGTCGGATCCGACACCTGCGCGAAGCGGCCTTCTGTGAATCGTCTAATTAAACACGATTTTCCAACAGTGGAGTCCCCAATAACAATCAGTCGAAATTGGTAAAGCCAAATTGCCTCCATGTTTATTCAGGTCTGTCAATACAAAAAAAGAAAGAAGTGAATTAGATGCTGTCAAAACACGTTCATGATTTCCAAGGACAGAACAGAAAAGAAAAAGACACATTCTTTAATTTATTCACCCACATTTTTATGTCAGCCTGCTTTACCAGTTTACTAAAAGGAGAAAATAGTTTGCTTTAAAGCTTTTGTGACTGCTTCTGAGGATGTGTTGTACTTATCTCTCTCCTTACTTTCTGTGGGAAGGTAGTTTAGGCACAACATCATCCTTTCAGAGTTTGATTTTAAGGCCTGCATTAGTTAGGATAAGGATCTGGTGGTTTATTCTTTATCTATCACTTAAGTAAGACATTTTTGTAAAATATAGCAAATATACATAGCCAATTCTATATAACTGCCATACTATGCTTTAGGATTAACTTAATGCCCTTTTTCAGCAATGGAAAAATATACACACAATTTGTTTTAATGCAATATGTTTATTCATCCACTCTAACATTTACCATGACCTATTGACACTATGCAATGCCTGCTAAATTACTGAGATATCACTAGGGCTCGTCTGGTAGCTGGACAACACTAGCTGGCTATCGTTGGCCTTGTCATAATAACGATTAGCCTACTCTCTGTTCTAGATAAACAAAACAGACAACTGTTTAACAAGCGTTGTCTTTGTGTAGAAACATCTTTGTAGTCGGTCCCTTATTCGGTGCTCTTTACTTACGTTGGTTTTGTTTGGTCGGTTCAAAGCTACCAAACGGCAGATTCCATAATCTTTAAAAGATTGAAGCCTCTTTAGAAACCGCTGGATGAAATTACGGACGTAAACTATTTACATAACATGCCGAATAATAAACAAAACATTCGTCTTTACAGAAAGAAAAAACAAACAGGTGCAGACCAAACTGCACCGTGTAGGCGGTCTATTTAGGCGGTGTGTCGGCTTGTTGTTGAAATGATCCCTGCCTGGATCAAAGTCGCGTAAAAGTCAAAGATGATTTACGCCTGTCATGTTTTGATCCACGCTTGGAAGATGGAGAAATGTTTGGATGTTTTGTGCTGATGAAATGGAAGCGACAGCAAAAGCATCATATAGCCTGACTCATCCCGCATCAGCACCAGTACCACAATCCTCCTAATAGCAGCCACTGATAACTCGTCACAGCCCCATACACATTCAATATTTCATATGCATCCTTCCTTTGACTCATATATATACATGACTCAGAATATTAGAATGATTTCTGAAGGATCATGTGACTGGAGTAATGATGCTAAAAAACAATTATTTTGAATAACAAAAATATTTCAAAATTGTACTGTTTTTGTTGTACTTTGGATCAAATTCAGGCTTAGTGAACAGAAGATACTTCGTTAAAAAACATTAAGAAACTTCTGACTAGTATTTATTACAAATGTTTAAACAGATAGATGCTTTCACTTAGGCTACGTGCCAGATTTGAATATTTGACTTTTTAATTTAAAACCATCCCACTTTTCTTGATCTATAATTCTAAAATACCTTTCAGTATCACGTTGAAATGGTTTTTATATTGTTTTGACGAATTTACATTTAGAACGGTTATCACAAAAAGTAGTATGGGCATAGTCTACTCCTTCAATAAGTATACTTGTCTTTCCTGTGCGCCATCTATTTCAAGTTTTACGAGCAGACTAACCAGATAACCGGTATGACGGGAGATGTAGTTTAAAGGTGATTCTCAATAGCCTACTAGACACTGGACCAAATCGCCTCCTAGTCGTCAAGTTCAGTTAGGCACACTGTGATGGGCTTCTTACACATATCAACAATATAGGATATCTGGTTTGAAAGGCTCGACAGCGGACCCACAGCGCGATAAATAGTTGTCGGTAGTAGGGCAAACGAAGGGCGAAACTTCGCACCTCTTGAAGAAATACTTTTTTGAAACGCACTAACGTTAGGCTGTTTGACAGCTGTAATACGCGCGTCCTCAACTCCAACAAAAACAGTGGCGTTTTTACGATCCACGAAAACTAATTTAGCGAGAATTCCGCCCAACACGACTTTAATTTTACACAAAACAAAAGCTTTCTTTCTTGTGGATAAAGTTGTCATGTACTGTAGACCGTTGAAATGCAGCAGGAGCGGTTACTCAAAGTCCTTGTCATTGGCGATTTAGGTGTGGGAAAGACTTCCATCATAAAGCGTTATGTGCATCAGATTTTTTCTCAGCATTACCGAGCGACTATCGGTGTTGATTTTGCTCTGAAAGTCCTGAATTGGGATCACCAGACAGTCATTCGACTGCAGTTGTGGGACATTGCAGGTCAGTTACTTAAGTTATGTGTAGTTCCTTGTCTTTGCAATGTTAATGATTGTTGGTAAGTTATATCACATAACTACTTTATCAAAAAGGTCAATAAGCCTATGTAAATAAATGAGCATATGGGCGATCGAGAGAAGCTTTCAAACAAAATGACTTGCCATAAACCTATCGTACACAACATTTTCTTGTTTACGTATATTATCCATGTAATTTTAGACCTGAAATCTATCTATCTATCTGTCTATCTATCTATCTATCTATCTATCTATCTATCTATCTATCTGTCAGTTTCAGTCAGTTAAGTTTAACTGCATGTTCATTGTAGTTTTTAATACACTTTAACTTTATATCCACTGACTAAGAAACTCACAAAATGCAGTAGACATGTTAAATGGATGAAATCAAAACTGTTTAGATAAAAAGATGATTTTTTTTTACAATGCTTAGGAAAAAAAGATGTCAGGTAATTTTAGGCCCTTTCTAACCTTCAATTTCCAAGCGCTGATGTTTTAGTGATCATCCACAGTGGAACTACTGCGCCATTATGACAAAACTTATTAAAAACAATCACATACACTGTACAGAAAGATGGAATGAGATTAATAATATTACTGGAGTAATGCTTTTAACACTTTCTGTGAAAATGGGTAATGCCATTACATATAGTCCATACAATGTCTTGTTTGAGATTTTCCTGCTCTCAGCTGGTGTGTGATGTCACAGTGGTATGAATCCCTCTCTGTGTTTATACTAAAAGTAAACTGAAGCACAGGGACAGGAATGTGTGTCTTGTGTTTATATTCACTGGTCTCGTGCTTGTATTGGTTTCATGTGAGGATCCTCACATCGCCTACTGTTGGAAAACACTAGAAACTATCTCTCACGCACACTCACAAGCACCAGCTCCAAGACAAAACATTTCCAGAGTGTATTTATTTCATCATGGCTGACAGATTGGAAAACTTGGGGATAGTTTATGTAAATCTAAATACTAGATATGTTTTTAGGTTTACGATAAACAATAATTCACAAACACTGATCAGATTTTTAAATAAAAGTTTCTATCAGCATAGTTATTGACTGTGAAAGCATGTATTATAAGCATCTCCTGTGCCGCTGAGCTTAAATTTAACTCAGAGAATCTGGAGGATGCATGACAGTGATCCATAATTGAACATAGTAGTTTTATGACCTCACACAGGACCTCATATAAATTGGATTTCAAGGTACTCCACTGTGAACCCTGAATATTAGCTGTGAAAGTCTAATTTGCCTCAGTTCGCCTTCATTTTTAGCATGATAATGCATTAATACAGGGTTGGTCCATTTAGACCTTCCACAAAAGAATGGTTCTCGTTGTAAAACCTTGCCAGTCCTGTCATGTTAACAGTCCTTTTCTATGTGTTGCTATGAAATCAGGATTAAAATGTATGTAACCTTGATGATGCAAGAGTTGGAAACAATGCAATACTGTTGGTAAACTCTGGAGCTAGTGCACTGTGGAGGCTGATTGCGTCATATATATTAATTTAGAAGTTACCAGACTAGCTACAAAGAACATTTATTAGCAGAATATTGTATGATTTGATTCAGTTTAATTCAAGATATATTCAGTTAAGCAGACATAATAAACATGTTAGGCAATGATTACAGTTTGTGTTTGTAATGATTACAGTATAGAGGTAATATATGTATGTCATAATATATCAATATAAATGTAAATTAGCTAGCGTAATGTGTTTTGCTGCCAAAAATGTGTGTAGAAAAATACTGTACCATCATCACGTCACTACAGGCGTCCCACCAGCATGATTGGGCACAGTTAATTAACCATGTTGAATTGTAAACGGCAAATTGTGAACCGTGTTCAAATGGATATGCTCTGACAGATTTTATAAAAGAGCTTAAAAGTTTTGCTTTTCCAGTGTGGTCAAGCACATGTCATTTGTAATATTGGGAGATGTTTATGTCGTCAGCAGTCATGGAATCCATGCACATTTCTCATTGGCTGGCTGAGTAGTGTATTCAAGTTAAAGCCTTAGTTTAGCTAGTCTAAGAAAAGGAAAAAATATTGTGTAATAGCATTTTAAGACCAAGACAACAAGGAATAATAATAAAAAATACTTAAAGGTATAGTACACACATATTTGCTGAAAATATACTCACCCAGGCCATCCAAGATTTAGATGAGTTTGTCTCTCAATCAGATTTTGTTCACTGGTGGATCATCTGTAGTGATTAGGTACCTTCAGAAAGCGAGTTCAAACAGCTGATAAAAATATCACAATATTACACAAGTAATTCACATGAATCCAGTCCATTAATTAATGTCTTGTGGAGCAAAAAATGCTGCAAATTCAATGTCATCGAGACATTTTTAATTTCAAAACATTGTTTAAGGGCTCTATCCATAATTTTGCTTTCTTCAGTTGTCTAAATGAGAAGAAAAATATGCACAGAGCAAGCACTGTATACACTGTTACAAGCTAAAATCTAAACAAATATGTCATGGGATTGTTGAGAGGACAAAAGGAGATGGACTTTTTAACTGGAGGAAGTGTTATTATAGATAATAGACTTATTTATTTTTGCCAGAAGCGGGAAACTTAAAGGGGACCTATTATGCCCCTTTTACAATATGTAATATAAGTCCCAGGTGTCCTCAGAATATGTATGTCTTTCAGCTCAAAAGACCCCACAGATCATTTATTATATAATTTTGAAAATTTTGAGTGGAAGCAGAAACACGCATGAAACACTGTTTTCATGCTTATCTCTTTAAATGCAAATGAGCTGCTGCTTCCCACCCCCTTTTCCAGAATAGGGCTGTGCCTTTACAGCTTGTACCTCAGATACTCTGCCAAAAAACATCTGTTTGGTTTAACATGTATATCACGCTGAAATCATGCATTTTAGAACCATAGTTTAAACTTCTTATATAGGGTTTTCCTCGTGCACAATTCCGAAGCACGAGCATTGAAAGTGGCTGTCACATGACATGTGAGTACTAAAGTTCTCTTTCATGTCTTATTGCACTTAAACTGTCAAATACACACAAGTTTATGTAAATTACACACATATAAGTTACAAAAACTGTTGGTTAAACAGCTGGGAAAGAAATTGAATATTTATATTAGATCTGTGTGGCAGCAGCGTAATATACATGAAATCAATAAATTAATTGCTCTCTTGTCTCCTCTGAGGCTGGGACTCTAAATAGTGTAATTTGCTTGTCTGTGCAGTCAGTGACAGAACAGTTATTATGCTTTGCTCAAACTTTGCCATGGTGTTAGAACTGGTACACCGTTGTTACTTGCGAAAACAAAATGGCAATGTTGTGGGTGGAAATGTACAGATTAAGGGGCAGTAAAATTACAATAAGATACCTTTCCCACGTCACGGGGGGAGCGAAATCTGAGCCGAACAATTTTTCACATACTTGCAGAGAAATGCTTACCAAAACAAAGTTACTAGATTGTCCTTTTTCACGTTTTCTGGGTTGGTAGATGCACCAGGGAATTATAGCACTTAAACACGGAAAAAGTCTGATTTTCATTGTATGTCTTCTTGAATGATGGATGTGTTTCTTACAAACATGAAGTTTTTAACTTTACGTTAATTAATGGACTGGAGTCTTGTAAATTATTGTGATGTTTTTATCAGCTGTTTGGACTCACTGGTAAGGAAGTGATGTAATGCTAAACTTCTCCAAATTTGAATTAAATATAATCTCTTTATGTGAACTGTCATTTTAAATAACATACTCGGATACCATCTTACACTCTTTTTCCTATTTATTCTCAGGACAAGAGAGGTATGGCAACATGACACGTGTGTACTACCGAGAGGCCATAGGAGCGCTGGTGGTTTTTGACATGACCCGTGCCTCCACCTTCCAAGCTGTGTTGAAATGGAAAAAAGATCTTGATTCTAAAGTTGCCCTTGGCAATGGCCGTCCCCTACCAGCTGTCCTGCTGGCCAACAAGTGTGACCAACAAAGACATGGTTTGTGTTCCAAACTGCCCAAACTCGACAATTTCTCTAGGGACCACGGTTTTGTGGGGTGGTATGAAACGTCTGCGAAGGTACTAATTATAGGCTATATATTTTATTATATTACCCTGGCTAGTGCTTTGGTGCCTGTTTGAAAAGACATTTCTATTCATATTATTCCTTCTTATTTTAACAGGACAACACAAACATTGATGCAGCCATCATGTGTCTTGTAGAAAATATAATGGCCGTTGACGCAGAGGATGTTCCTGTGGAATCAGACCCCAGTGTACTGATCCTCCCTGCTTTTGATTATAACCTAAAAGAGCGCAGTGACTCTAGATGTTCTGTCTGCACAACATTCCAGTCCAGCAGAAAACCCCACAGTGAATTATAGAGTGAGATGATGAAAAGAACGCAGAACAGAGTGGGAAAGAAAAATATAGAGAGAAAGAGAGAGAAAACGGTCACACCCTTTTTTGGGCCTTCAGATTGTGCTGAAGTAAGCCTTTGTGGGTAAGACAAGACCATGAAGCCTTAACACTTACATGCACTTACATTTACACATGCCAAAAACAACAAGGTCATCAATAAAACATGCAGCATTTACAAAGAGTTTTCTCTGATAAATACTTAATGTTATAGACTCACAACTAAATAAGGATCTTGTGGTTATACTGCAGCAGAAGGGCAGCATATGCACATTTGCCTCAACTTTGTCTGTTAAAGCCTCTGACTCAAAGTCTGCATCTTAAAAATGTGTGCATTCATTTGTGATTGCGTAGGGGTGTGCTATTTTAAATGCAGTCTACAGCAAGCTTGTACACTCAACCGATACTTTAGACTCTGAAAACACAGTCCATTATTGCTTATCAACTTGAGATAAGTTTGGAATTTTACATGAGGTTCTGACCACAGATGACAAGCTTGTCTGATCCAACTATAGTCCTCTTATTAGACACATAATAGCTGATACAAAAGAAAAAAAATAATTTATTTTGTATATTCTGTATGTTTTATATCAAGGATCAAGGATGATGTAAGATCCTGAAATGAATTAAGCAGTCATGTGCCAGCATACAAAATGAATTCCATTAGTGTGAATAATCAGCAGTGGATTCACACAGTCAAGTGCAATGTGTGTGTGTGTGTGCGTACGTACGTATGCAAAAAAATGAAAGCATTAGCATCAGACAAGTAATTGCGCAGAAGTGTCTCGGCTGACACCGAGGAGGCGCGTGCCTAGTGTTTAAATGTGTCACTGGATGTTTGAGTGTTTTTTATGTCATGACCCATATGCTTACTGTCTGCTCACAGCAGTAATTTTTCACTGTCTGTTTACCATATCTGTTTTGTCTGACTTGCAGAGGTTTTTCTTCAGCGCATTCTCCGGTGCCCATAATTTATGGATCCCCACAGCTCTCTTACTAAATAGGCTTCACTTTTTGACATTATTTGAGGAAGTGTTTTGGACTCTTTAACACTCTTTATCTGTGTAATTGCATGTATCTTGTAGCTACAGTTTTACATTTCACAATACAATAATCATATGTACATTTTTTTTCTCACTGCTTGTTGGACTGCTTTTGTTCTCTTTGCCACGTCAGAGTTTGCCACATGAAGCGTGTCTAACAGTGACCTTTACTAAGCCTACTTTTTATTCAGCAGACATGATGATGAATAATTTTATAGCAATTTATATGTGACAGTAAAGTATTTCCGCAAAAAAGAAATAGCCTTTTGTGTCACTCATGAATGTACGTGTGTGCAGTGGCTTGAATAATGAAAAGCTTTAACCAACCCTTACTCTGTTTTTATTTCATGTTCTCTGACCTTGCTGTGTTAGCAAATATGCATATTTAATATAAATACATAACAATACATAAAACTAATATTTGTTTTTTATTTTAGTGGTCTTAATATTAAAAATACTTGAAATTGTGTCCCCTGATTATGCGTAAACCCTTTTACCATAAGTCCCCTTTAATAAAATGATACATTCCTAAAACTAGTTTTTTTTTTCAGTTAGGAGGTGGCTGTCCTGAACCATAACCCCTAAATTATTAAATATTTACAATTTTTGCATTTTATTTCTTTAGATTTTTTTTTAAATATATATTTATATTTTCTTTGTTAATCATGAAACTTTTTGTAAAAAAATGTTTTCATGTCATTACCATTTTAGCTTGTTGGCTAAGACAGATTTTAACTACACCCCTACATTTATGATCAGGACATATTCCTGTGTCTCCCTCTCTGATAGCTACAAGGTGTGAGTAGATTGTATCATTTTGAGGTAAATGTGTCCAAAGGTCTGAAAATCTGTGTAACTTTAAGGAACGTCACTTTTCTGCAATTAAGCACACTTTTTTTTCGTGTTATTCCATAACATTTAGTTTTTATTTGTACAACTTTTCAGAACTGTGCTAGCTAACCATGTGCTGATTAGCATCTTTGAGGTAGGCTCAAACATTTCTAAAATTGTCATTACCAAAACATTTGGTGAAGTCTTGGTTGTGACATCATTGTTTTTTTGGGGGTGTTATTACATAAAATTTAGTTTTCTAACACTAAGTGCAAATAGCCCATCTTTTAGGTGTGTACAGCTGTTCAGTACTGTGTTAGCTATGTGCTGATTAGCATCTTTGAGCTGGGGCCAAAACCCAGATAGCAACGTACGTCTGCAAGATGTCTGTTAAAGATCTTTTTTGATCTGGAAAACATCTGCTGTTTACAAATGTCTAGCAGACATCTGTAAGATGTCAGCTTTACATACATTCTAAATCACAAACGTCTTAAAGACATCTAATAGACATATATTTGATAAATGATAGGAAACATCCAATAGACGTATTGCAGAAGAGCAAACTATGTCTTGCAGATGTAAATACAGACGTCAAATAGACATCTCTGAGATGTATGTGAGCTATCAGGGATCTAAAATTGTCACTACCATAACAGTATAAACTGAAACAAAGTCATGTCAATATTGTTTCGGTAGTGAGAAAAGGGAACACATAATCCTTCATTTGCAATTTTTTTTGTATTTTAGTATGTTTTAGTAGAGTTTTAGAATATGAGTTAAAATTCTGTAATGTGATGTGGTCGCTACCAAAACATTACTGTCACCGCCGAAAATGTCCAGTCATGACCGAAACATGGGATATTTTGTCAAAAATAAAGTATTTTGAATTATCAACTAAGATATTACGATAGTGGTTCAATGCATATTCAAACTAATTAATCCTTAACTTTGAAACCAGTATGATCAACTTCATGCACATTTTATTTATTTTTTTAGTTTGCTCATCTGCAATACGTCTACAGGATGTTTCCTATCAGATGTCAGATAGATGTCTATTGGATGTCTTTTAAGATATTTATGATTTACAATGTATGTACAACTGACATCTTACAGATGTTTGTACACAGCAGATGCTTTCCAGATCAAGTGATCTTTAACAGACATCTTGTGCAATCTGGGAATGTCATAAATCAATGTCATCAATCGTTTTTTAATAAAATAGCAAATAATATATTTACATGGTAGATGTAAAAAAATCTTAACTGGTCAATATAACCCTTCGTTTTAAATTATATATTACTGTGTTTTTCATTTGGGGAGAGGAAAAAATATTTTAAAACCTTCTGAAAATACAATATGAGAATGAACTGCACAATAGAAATGTATACCTTGGATATTATACAATTTGCATGCATACAACATCTGTGGAATTTAATTTTATTTATTCCGTTTTTCTTATGACTTTGTAAACACTACCTGCCATTTTTGAGTGATATATTTTACATTTTAAAAACATTTTCAAAATGGAAAATGGCTCGTTTTGTACAATGACTCCATAAGTCACTTCAGAAGAACCTTCAGAAAATAGGAAACTTGGGAACATAACACAAATACAAATGAGCCGTGATTTCAGTTTAGCGTGTGCAAATGAAGGCTGAAGATGCTATATGCTTTTGAGAGGTAATTGCACATGTTATCGTTCGGAACAATATGGTGTGCTGCACAGACTATAGTCACGGCTATAGAAGTGCTGTATTTCTAACCTTGGGTAATAATTGTAGGTCTGAGAGCATTCCCGGAGAATAAGTATTGATCGCTTTACAGGCTATATTGTAGTAGGGAACACGTGAATAGAAAAGCGATGCTCCTTCGACACTCCAGCAGAAGGATGTTATAGTGTCACGGCACGTCGTCGCTACGGTATGATCAAAGGGAATTCCATAAAAGTGCGTTGGACAGCAAAGTCTTACCGGCTTTCAAGCTCATCGAAAGGTTAACGACTGTCGGGACCAAATCACCTTTGAAAAAACCGCGAATAGAGGAGGTGCAAGATGTTTTCCTGAAATCAAATTTGAGCAGATATTTTGGTAAGTAGCTCACTTAATAGGGACGTTACGACAAAAAGCATTCATGAAAAGTAAATTGCAATTTGTAAAAGTAAAATTAAATAGATTTAAATAGATGTTTTGCTTTGTTTTTCAAGGATGATACAGCCCAGTGGTAAAGTCTCCATAATGCTGTGGATGGGGACAGAATTGCTTCTGCTTTTTATTTTTCCTTCGATTTCAGGTAGGATACTGCCTTGGATCCAGTTATGTGGTGTGTTTATCACTGCCTTTTATTCGACAGCCAGCTGTCTTGCTCTCTATTAATATTTTACAGTTCATTAATAACTAGTGGTATCTTGAAACCATTTTTTTTAAATTGTTGTAGCATACTGTTTGTATCTATTATATCAATTTTATAAGAGAAGTGTTAATATCTTAAGAGTTTTATTTGTTTTCAGGGTGGACATGAGAATTAAAAAGGCACAAAATAGCATGAAAAACCAAACATCAACATTTAAACAAGAAATGAATTTCTCTATCTCTAAAATAATACAATTGTACTGTACTAGCCTACATGAGACATTAAATGCATGTTATATCCTATCCTCGGGAAATAACAAGAAGAATAACAATCTACAGTAAACAGTAAAACTGTTTGCATTACAAACCAGTGTGCTCATAATTAAGATGATACATTAAAAAACATGGCAAGACACATTAGTTTGCAATATCAAGCAGCAAAATGAGCTGTTTTGTACAGCTTAAAATAGCTGGACATGGATGAGACCAGAAGCCAGACCCATAAAAATTACAAATAGCTATGCCCACTCTTATGGGAAGAAAAAGGTGGATACAGAATAATACAGTATGCAATATAAAATACAGTACTCAAACTAAGAACTAAGGTGATTCCACCGCAGCAGGTTAAAATGTGCTAAAAGACTATGATGATATGTTTTGTCTAATAAATGAATTGTTAAATAAAACTAACAGTTTGTCTCTTCTCAATTTACCAGCCCAGAACTCTGAACTTCCAGCAGTAATGGACAGTGACATGCTCACCAAATTTGTTTACCAACCTGGGCCATCGTACCTGAGTCTGATCCTGTTGGCTTTGACCGTGGGACTGTCCGGCAGTGTTTACCTCTGCGTGCTGCGGTACATTTGCACTGGCTGCTGCCAACCTGTAGTTGTTAGACCTGAAGATGAGAGCATGTCAGGAGTGGTGTGATAGCAGCTTTTGTTTAAAAGAGTGTGTGTATTGATGACTGTGAGATTAGTTTGTGTGCTGAAGCCCTTATGCCGGTCAAATCTTGAGTAGTAACGTTAATTTCCAGGGTTTCACAAGGTTTGTTGTGATTACGTGATATGCAAGTAAAGATGGAAAACGTTCAATTACTTCCTTTATATTCAAACCAGACCAGCAACATTTCATTTACAGATCTCCGAGAATCTCTGAAAATAAAGGGAATAGTTGAAAAGAGTACAGTTTTTCCTCAATTTACTTTTGTAAAGTACCTGTACCTGTACCTGTCGTATTTCCCCCCTCTTTTGTATTAAAGCACTACACATTGGTTGAGGAAAACCCCTAAATGCAATATTTTTATGTTCACATGTTCCCAATGAAACACTTAACTATAAATCTTTTTTTTCATTCGTGTAACAGAGTTTAAGGCTCATCTTAAGGACATCAGAATGTTATAATTGTAAGATAGAATTTGTATAATAAATTGCTTGTTGCTCGTTAGAGATAAAAGCCTCTGCTAAATGACAGCTTGTAAATGTGAAATTCCCAGCTCTAAAGCCTGACTGTATGTTGGCAGCAAAAGCATTAATTTAGCATTTACAGAGTAAGGCATTTGACTATATGGATGACCCAACTGTTTACCGAATGTGAGGGAGGAGTACACCATTTTAGCAGGCTTTGGATGCTCTGTCAGTCAAGAGAAATCGGTCACAAATGCTCTTCTTACATTTGTTTGACAGAGTCTGCAATACAACATATTGTACTTTTTATGAATGTATAAAGAGCTTTTGTAAAAACAAGGTAAAACAATTATGAAGCCATTTTGAAACCAATTTTTAAAATTTCTTGGTCCACAGAGCTTAGTTATTTTAATGATCTTATACCATCATCTGTCATTTTTTAAGAATAAAAATTCAGTGCAACTTTCTATTACATTTACAAGCAGAATTCGAACCATATTGTGTTATTTTCACGTCAACATCTCTTGTTTAATTAAGTAGGATGCTCCCTGAGGAAGTGATCAGTCCGTGGCAGAAACTGTTGCCAAGGGCTACTGCTGGATCTAGTTGCCATGGAAATAGTTGCATCTGTTTTCCTCTAGATGGGGCTGTCACATCAGCTGTTCAGATCACCGAACTGCAAGTATTCAAAATATCTGCTGGACTAGATGTTGTAGAAATACTTTTGTACTGTAGATCAATTCAGTGTTGCGTTTTCCAGTGTAAACATATTAATGCTCATTGCGAATGAATTGCATTAGTAAGTTTATACTAGGCTAATTTTCGTTTTGTCAGTGATGTAAAAACCTACTAACTGTTTAACAAACAGGTTTACTTGCACAAATGTTTTGTCATTCAGAGCTCACTCTGACATCTAGTTGGAGTGTCATCAGTTTTTAAGGTAGACTACATATAAAGACATATGTGACAAGTTCAAATGAGCTATATTTACACATAAAACGTTTATAGAATGAGACATGTTCTCATGCTCCTCCCAAAAGAAGTCAAGGCTTGACACCATTGTGGTTTTGCTCTTGAAAACCACTTCCTCATACAGAGAGGTGTGTTCAGATGTTGTACTTCCCCTTAGAAACATTTCCTTTTGCTTACCTCATCTTTGACACACTGGGTTTTAATTCTTTAGAGATCGCAGGTCATCATTTTTTTTTCATTCATTGTTATGAGATATGTTTTAACATTTAAACAATTCACTTGTTTATTGTATTTCACCATGTAGAAATAAAAACGTTCAAGCAAACTGTGCTGAGTCTTGTTATTTGATGGCATTTGTGGAATCTGTTTTATCCCAGTGTGTATCCAGTTTAATATATTTATAGTGTCTTTTAATTATGTTTTTCTTTCAAATGCTATTTGTGGTCATTTTAAACCAAACTACATCTTCTCACAGCTCTTAAGTAGGTGCTAAACAAAGAAAATGACTCATGCTGGTGGACACGGTTTCTGTTCTTCATTTTGCTTCATTTGATGGGTGTCATAATACGGTAAAAAGCACAACAGAGCCAGTTAGTCATTCACATGTGAATAGACAAGGGCAAAGAGATCTGAAAGCTTTTGTTGCGTTTCTGAAACAGTTGGATGTCGTTTTCAGAGAGAAACGCAGACGTATAGTCACATAAAAATAGGTTGAGTGACTCAGTCATAAGCTTTTCTGAGATATTCCGAACATATTTATACTTCAAAAGATCAGAATGCAAATTTAAACATCAACATTTATAAAGTTCCTTGCAATATAAATGATATAATACTAATATAATATATAACATAACCATAATTATTAATTATAATATTGAAATCTGAATAATTATGAATATATTTTACATAGTCTACAGGCTACAAACAAGAATTTTTCAACAGCAGCTCTGATTGGTTGATTTTGATCCTTGCGCAAAATATTAAACGCCTACTAAAATGAATTATATTCTACTTAACATACATTCCTTAAATGTACATAAAATATATCCTACTAAAAGATTAGGAAAGGCATGTCATTCATAAATATTAGTGATTCCCAAGCTGAATTCTGGAGTCATTGCGATGATTGAATTGCAGGAGGATTGTGATATCGACTGGGGGGAAAAAAAATAAAAAATAAATACATATATATATATATATATATATATATATTACATAATAATAATAATAAAAAGAATCAATCAAACAACAACAACAACAAAAAAGGTTTTAAAAAAATGTGTACAATAAAAATAATGTAAAAAGGAAACTCTGGTTTTCTGTATTAAAAGATAGTGACATGTGTTATACGTTATATTTATTCAAAAGTTAGAGCACTTCTTGAAATCTCCGGGGGCATTTTAGGCAAATCATTTATGGATCAGCTGTCAAAAAAGAATCACTGGAGTCCAAGTAAAGAGTCTCAACGCTGTTTCCCACGAACTAGTGAACGCCACTTGCTCCCGCCCAATCAAACTCCAGCTCTTCGTTCACCTGATCACAGCGAAGCCATTTTGTCCTGAACGGCTCCGCCAGCGCATTCTTCACCAAACCGGAATAACATAGAGCTGACAGTTCGAACCACAGCCACAGACACAGCGACAGACAGGGGGTTTGTTGCTACACCACCCCTCATTCAGTCCCGAGCAACTCGACGTCTCTCGGTCTCACCATAAGCGGAACCGTGTCGTTTTCGCGGACTAAAGGGAGACTTTAAGCGGGACGGAAGGGAAGAGAACCAGGCATCCGGTTAGACGCGCTGGCTCACCGGGCTGGAGTCCAACTTGAGCCGGACACTTTCAGCTCTCCTCGTCGGGATGCGTACTGGACTTGTTTTTAACAACATTAACCACTCTTTTTGAAGATTATGTGTTATGTAGGAATAGTTTAGGTTCGGGATTGTTTTTTGTTTGTATTTGTGAATTAGAAGAAAGCTGGAGCGCTAATTCAAGCTCAGATGTGATTTATCTACTCAGCTGGCTGGGCAGATAGTTTAGATAAGTCGCCTAAATATATTGGTTCCCTAATACGTTTGTCTTGTTACCGGTATAGTTACATTTTTGAGTTAATCCAGCTTTCTGACCGTCTCTTTGCCAAGTCTCTCATAGGGTTTGGTTTGTACGTCTATGCATATTTCTCAAGCAAACCTGTCAGAGTGCTTGACTTGGTTTGGTTTTGGTGCCAGTATAATAGTAGGTTTATAAAGGCAGGGAAAAACCACAGAACAGATTTGCCTATCTAGTCTAAAGCTAGTCTGTGGTGCTTCCCATATCCAGTTTGTTTTCTTTCAAAAGGTCTGTAGTGGTGAGGCTCAAGCTGGCTGACAGGTGATATTTTCTGCCTGAATCCTCTGAGCTGGCCTGACTGATAGCTATGACATTTTCCAACAGTTGTTTTGTATCTTCAGACTTCAATATTACCAGTATCTGCTCTTGGTGCCAACGTTGTATGAGTAATATTAGCTAACAAAAGCTCAGTTTGCCCCTCCAAATTAGTTACGGCATATCTAGTTGTGACATTTTTACTAGTTAGGTCAAGTTTTCCTTCCTTTTTTGCTACAAGTGTATGAATTAGTGCCAGTTGACTTGGTGGCTGGTTCGAAACGTATCAAACTCAACAGTTTGTATCGAGTTAGTGTATTTTTGTAAAATCTTCAACGCCTATACTTAATCTTAGTGGGAAGACACACCTTTGCAGTGAGACCAGGTCAAGTTTAGCGATCATTTTTTTGTATCTCAGAGTTGAATCAAAATGTCAGGACAGTCCATCACAGATCGCATCGCAGCGGCCCAGCACAGCATGACTGGATCAGCCATCAGCAAAGCCGTCTGCAAGGCCACAACGCATGAAGTCAGTGGACCCAAAAAGAAACATCTCGATTGTGAGTATGCCAAAAAC
Source organism: Cirrhinus molitorella (assembly GCA_033026305.1). Taxonomy (NCBI): domain Eukaryota; kingdom Metazoa; phylum Chordata; class Actinopteri; order Cypriniformes; family Cyprinidae; genus Cirrhinus; species Cirrhinus molitorella. Next base: position 15,289,677 of record CM065118.1, on the reverse strand, counting down.
ATTTCTTATTTTTATTGACACGGTGTCTTCACAGGTATTCATGAGTGCTTTTTAAAAGCTCAAAGTCTTACTGCATCCCTGGCATGCAGTTCCACTAGCCTTGCACATCCTCAGCTGTCTGGACACCAGTGATGAATAGGAACGTGCTCGGGATGGGAATGCTGATCTGTCTTTGGACATGGTCAGTTCAAGGAGCTGATGCCACTGTAACGGCATGGGTTTTGTTTTATTTTACTATAATGAGAGTTGTGTTATTTCAGCAGTGTTGTGGAGGTTATGTCATCATGCAAACAATCTCCATCTATTAACATCTGCTTTATAATAAGCAGCCACTCCGGTTTGAATCAGTAAACGCAGCTGTCAGTGTTTCTGATGCATCATGTTTGAAGTCATGCATTGTGCGTAATGTCTTCGTCTTGTGTGATTCCTCTTTAACAGTCATCGTCGAGACGATGTGGGAGCGGTGAAGGTCAATACAAGCGTGTGTGTGCACTGAAGCATTGAGTCATTGATTCTTTTGACAAAAGCAGAGTTAATGCAGAATGCAGCACGTCAGTTTCATTCTTGCATAGGCAGTCTTACAACATCGAGAAGGAGATCGAACAGGCGGCCGCTGAAGTATTTGCACGACTTGTATCTGATATACTGAACATGAATAAATGCATCTAGGTGCAAAATGCTCTTCGTCAAGGGATTTGTTATTAGACATCTAACTACAGAAGACTGGCAGTAACACCCCTGGCTTACTTGTAGCCGTGAAAATGATGAAGTCTGATTGGGTTGTTGTGTGTTTGTGTCTCTGATTCATTAATGTTTGCAGAACACAGCTTCATGTTTAGTCTGGATTTGTTTCCTGTGTCAGCCAACTGTTATGCGGCCTAGCAGCTAGAGTGTGCAGAGGAGCCAGCTTCAGAGCTTCTGGTTTAATCTTGCAAACACTGCATAACACATTATTTTTCGTAACTGTAACTCATCACAGAATTACTGAAGGTCAAGTTTTACTTGCTTCCTCTTTTTGGCCAAAGCAGAAAAGTATTATCTTCCAGAAACATTACTTGACTAAACCGGTTCTTAGAATTGGGAAATTTCAGAAGCATGACGTGTGTTCTTTTGCTGTCGTGTTATGAAGACAACATACGTCGTGATTATGTATTAGGAATGCATTGATAGAACATTGGTTATTGACTGCGATTTAGAGATTTTTTTTTTTTTAACACTTACTTGAATTGATTGATATTGGAAACTTATTGGATATGTTGGATATTGGATTGTTCACCCAAAAATTAAAGTTCTGTCATTTATTACATTAGAGCTATTATTAGACCTTTGTTTATCTTTGGATCACAGATTAAGATATTTTTGATGAAGAATTGTTAAATAAAGGTGTTATTTCGTTTTCTTTTCACACACACTTTTCTAATAGCTTTATAAAATTACGGTTGAACCACTGAAGTTGATGTTCTTGGTACCTTTTTATGGAGGGTCAAATGGGTCAGAAAGCTCTCAGATTTCATCAAAAATATCTTCATTTGTGTTTCGAAGTAGAGCTGCGCGATAAATCGATAACAATAATTATCGCGCAATATGAATTCCTTGATGAACGATAAGAGTTTGAGTGTCGGTCACAAAACAACGTCAGAAGTGCTTGAATTCAGTGAAGAACACAAATGATTCGAACAAGAGAAGCACTGTGCATTTATACTAAATGTATTTAGACTACTGCTTTCCATACAAATACCTTGGAACCATATTTAATTTTTACCATGGTATTGAGGTGCTATTTTTGTGGTTTTAACTATTATTATCATGGAAGAGCAATGGTTATAAAAAAAAACATAATTATATCTCACTATACAAAAATGAGCTACAATTTTTACAGATATTACTGATTTTGATAATGAACATCAATCTACATCTGCATTTTAAATCAAGCTGCTACCAAATGTGTATTTCTAAGAGACAAAATGTTTTTATTATTATTATCAGGTAATACAAACCTGTTTCTTAATTTGAAACAATATTACTTTATATTATATTAAAACAGAACTAAGAAATTATGTTTTTTCTATTAAGATACTTATTTTGTTAAGAAAAAAAGTTTGGAAAAACTGACAAGTCAAAAAAACATGAAGTGTTTGTCATTTTCTGACCATCAAGAATATTTTAAAGCCTCATTTACATTGTAAATGTAGCAAAAATCTGTCTTTAAAACATTTATTGTGATAATTATCATCATCGACTGATATGAAAAAACGTATTGTGATCATTTTTTAACCATATCGCCCAGCCCTATTCAGAAGACCTTATGGGTTTGGAATGACATGAGGTTTTTCATTTTTGGGTTAACTACATCTTTAATAATGACAGTAATGTAATCTTCAAAGAACCTCAAAAAAAAAAAAAAAAGATTTTTTTTTTCAGTGCCTTATAATTATAATGTTTTTTTTATTTTTAAGTTTGTGTTTAAGTTTGTTAGACAAAATAGTATGCAATTTGTTCATCAGTTATTCAGCAGAACTTTAGAAGGATTATCGGCAGATTTTTAATATTAGTGCATCATAGCTTAGAATAAGCCTTGTGTTTATCCATTGCTTTTTCATTTTTCATTCTAACTGAAGCCAGTCAGTCAGACTGGAAATTTAGATGGCTGACAAAGAAGTTTATCTGGCATTTTTATTATTATTTAGTTTTGTCCAGTTTGCATTCACTTTCCTGTTCTGTGCAAACAGCAGTGAGATTTTTACTGAGTCAACAAACAGATTTTGCACTCTGACCTCTTTGGAAGCAGTGAGTGGCACACTTGAGGCTTATTGCACTGAACTGAAATCTGTGCTCAGTCTTACTTTCAAACCAATAAACTAACTGGGAAACTGTTCCCAAACTGATACAAAAATTACACCACTAGTTACTCTAATTTACAGATTTCTCAGTTTCCATTGACCAAAGCTGTCTAAAATCAACAGATTCTTCTCTTAATGTGAATTTGGGGTGTCAGGTTGCACTAGATTTGAACAGTTTACTGGAAAACCGTGTTGACTGAGAAAGAACTAATTGGCAAAGTTTGCAAGGTTTGTAGCATTATATTTTTGACAGCTATTTCAAACTATTAGTAGGAAGTAAACAAAATATCCTCAAGCACAGCTGTAAATTTTTATTTGGGAGTTGACACACTCCTTAACTGAATAAACAAACTGTATTCATTTTAGCTAATGGTCATTTAGCTCCTTTCTGCCTAAGTGGGTTGAATTTGATAAAAAGAAGCCATTTCCAGGTAGCTGAGTATTTTTATATTGTTCTTATAAATATATATATGTTAGGTCTTTATCTTATCTTCTTGTAAGGCAGTGTTTCTTTGGCTATTGTGTTTGCACCTTGTGTTATTTTTTGTGTGCCTCGTCACGAGTGTTGCATTCTAATGACGCACAGGTTAAAAATGTCAGGCGTCAGGTTAAAAATAGTTAAAAAACCACAAATCTTTGCATTCTGTTCCATTCTATTGCTTTCCCTCTAGCTGTCTTTGAACACAAAAGCTTGTTTAGGAGAAGCAGCCTAATTATTCTATGCGGCAGACATCCAGGCTGATTTTGAATGTATAGTTTTGCATCTAAACCAGATTTTACAGCCATAGTTAATAATCGTGAGACTATTCTGCAATCTGAGTCTGGAGTGTGTCAGGGTTAAAGGTGAAGTGCTGCTGATTTCGAACCAGACAGCTGAAATGATGCTGTGCCGCAAAGACAAAACAGCCATTCTCAAACATGTCTGGGGAAATACCACCCAGCCTTTCAGAATACAGATTACCCTTCAAGATCCTTGGTCCACAGTTTACAGCCATCAGCTCTGCAAGAGCAGACTGCTCCACAGATAAGTAGCTTTTACTTATGAACTCATTGTAATTTTGTGGATGATGGATGTAGTATTGCTTAAGAAGCAAGTAAGGGGAAATAGACTCAGGAGCTACGGTACTTAAACTGATAAAAGAGGATGTCTTTGAAGCACGGATTCCGTAATGGAGTTTTTTTTGGATGGAGAAGCAGTTGATCAATGTTTGTTGAGCATCATTCAGTGCGAGGACACAACTGCTCCGCTTTTAGAGAGCTTACACATGCTGCATGACACATTGCTTCTGTTCCCCTCACGCTTATAGTGCTGATGTGGCCTATTTATAGCTGCTGAGGGCCTTTGGCTCTGTTTGATAGCTTGTTTTGTACCTTATAAGAGCCCTTGGCTCCTCTTCTGGCATCTCTGCAAAACCTGGGACTTTATTTACGACGCATCTCAGAGGAGAGTGTTCTCAGAGGTCTTTTTTTCTCCCTCATGTCCATGTGTGCAAAGCTACATATTTTCACATTTGGATACATAACTATAAACTTTTATTGCACAAAGCCTCATTATCCTCATAAAAACAGACCCAAATATATAGCATAATAACAAGAAGTTTGAGAACTGAGAGCAATTCTTCAAATATAATGTTTTTTTATAAAGACGCAAAATTAAATAAAATCCTCTCAGAGAAGTTATTTCTATGTGAATTCTCTGTAAAGCATCAAAAATGTTTTTATATATATGTATATTTTTTTAATCTTTAATAATATAAATTTCATTAACCAACTAGTTGCCATTCTTAATTTAAATATGCCATTTTGGACAATAGACATTGATGGATTAGCTGAAAAACTTGAATTAGATTTTTTTTTTTTTTTTTTTGCTTTCGTTGCCTTAACAGCCTTCTGGCTGAGAAATAGAGTGTGGACTGATCTTATGTATTATTGTGTGGCTTTCTTTTGTCCTTTTTTTATTATAGACTAGAGCTTTACAAAATTCTACAAGCTGTGCTCCCAAGTTGCTGATTAGTTGCAAAGCCGTGCTGGTGAAAAAGAGAAAAAAAAGAGGGAGAGGGAGAAAAATGGGAATGACATGTGAGGAATGGCTGCGGTATTCCACAGAACTGTGTCACTGAACTCACTGTTCAGGAATCCCATATAGGCCCTTTTACAAAAATTTCACCGTCATCACATTTATGTTCCCAGAGCACTGATCGAAAGACCGACCTCGTCTCACCACATCTCAGTTTGAACGTTAGAGGACCATCCACCAGACTGACCCCAGATAAGCATAATTTCCTTTTCCAGCACTTCGCAATCACAGCAACAAGGCCATCAGTGCACAGCTGGGAAGGAAATGGAGGCAGAGATACAGACATAGCAAACAAGCTCTCAAAAAGGAACCCAGCTATTTTTAATAGAGGTCCCAGGTTCCCCTGACAGAGGGAGTACAGACGTTTATTTGGAGAAGTATTCTCCTTGCTGTTCTCCTTCAAGCTAGCTGAAGCGGTTAGCCGATAAAAGACTCTGTACGCTCATTAAATTCGAAATGGTTTGCTGTTCTTATCTGCAGGTTAGCATTTGTTTTTGAGCATAGAGAAAAATCTCAGCAGGTCTGGAGGTCCTCTAATCTGAGTGATTAGCTTTTCCACAAAGAAAGCCACTATCTTTTTTTTATATATATTTTTATTGTTGTAATAAACCTTTCCATGCTCTTCCATTGGAGTTCCATCTTGTCAGTAAACATGGCTGCACATCAAACAACAGAAATTGCCTGGTGGTTACGTTGTCACCTAATTACCATTCTGAAACCCATTTTGTGTCGCTTTCAGATTCTGAATTCGAATCTCAGGACAGTTTTTGCTTTTAGTACAATGAGAATAAATCTGGGATGATGGATGCTCAGATACTCATTGCTGTTTTGGGAATCAGACGTCTGGGTCGTGATACATTAATATTTTATTGTGAAATTGCAATTTTTTAGCAACTAGCTTCTCATTCATCTTCATTAGTCTTCACTACTTGCACAAGAAGTACTGAACTTGCAACTTTACTTTATTGTACTTTACTCCATAAAACTAATATATGCACATAGACGTGTACCTTAGTTCCAGCGTGTTTATTAGGTGCTTTCGTACTGGAGGAACCTTTTCATAGTTCCTAGAACTATTGGCTGAAGTTCCCGCTTTTCGGCTTGTTCGAACCGCAGGAACTAGGGACGTATTAAGTTCTAGGAACTCCTTTTGGGGGAACTAAGTTCTTTCTTCAGTTTAGGGTCTAAAACAGTACTATTGGAACTAACAGTGATGTAACTATACGCTGATTTAGGGCTGGACGATTAATCGAAAACTAATCGAAACCGAAATTCGGAATCTCTAACCAAGGTAATTTTCCCAAGTCGGTTATTTTTTTATTTTTATTTTTCAAATTCTGTTTCTTGATAAACATACTACCGCTTGTGTAGAAAGCGTGTCTACGTTTGAAATGATGAACTTGAGCGCATAAAAGATGCGACATGAGATGATCCGTGATCGCAACAGCCTAGCCTCGACATGTCAAGACAGAATTTAAACTTTTACACACAGTGCTATTCCTCAATGTCAATTCCAGAACAGTGGACCAATCAGAAGACCACGGAGGCAGGGTAAGCGTTGGGAGCTTTTGTTTACTGTAACAGGTTGGAATGGCAACTCTTTTGTGTTTGACGGCAACGTGGCAGAGTAGGCATTCTGCCTTTTTTTTTTTTTTTTTTTAACCAGTGGTCTCAAACTCAATTTCTGTAAGGCTACAGCTCTGTACAGTTTAGCTCCAACCAGCTCTAACTCACACCTGCTTGGAAGTTTCTAGTTGCCCTGAAGAGCTTGATTAGCTGGATCAGGTGTGTTTGATTAGGGTTAAAGCTAAACTGTGCAGAGCTGTGGCCCTCCAGGAATTTAAAAGTTTGAGACCAATATTTTAAACCATTCCTGAGCACTGTGTATCATGTTTTAGACACAAAGACGTGTTCTGTGTAAATAGCCAGTAAGAACCTAGAGTAAATATTTGCGAATATAGAGTGACAAGGATAAGATCACAGAGAGTATGATCACATGCAATAGCAATCATAAAAATAATAAGTAAGGAATAACGTCCCGAAGTCAATTATTCCACTTATACTATGGTTACCACACCTCCAGACATTGATCAGATGAAATATTTCAAGGCATTCCTCCGTTTTTTTTTTTTTCTTTTTTGTCCTTAAAATGCTATTGTGAATAGAATTAATTTCTCACACAGCTCATCCAAAGCCTTTGTTGCTAATTCTAAAACAAGACCTTTTAGCCCTAGTAACGACGCTTGAGCCATTGATGGCAGACTATGTAGTTAATGTAGTTTAGACAGACTGGCAAGCAGACAGATGGAAAGAGAAGGAGAGAGATTAAGCTTGTGAATTACCTCTGTGAGTTTCTCTAAAATGTGATCAGCAGCACCGTCTCTACTTATAGTGAAACTTTAGGTTCATTTTCTTAAGGAACACCATCGTTACCTTGCTTGTTTGAAATGTCATATAGTTTTTAAGTTGTTAATCGTCAGAGCAGCGCTAACAACATTAGCCATTATGTTAACGTGTGTGCTGACTGTTATGTGTGTGTGTCTGTAAGAGAGCGAGTGTGGGAGAAATAGAGTATGTGTTTTCCGTACATAATAAAACGTAATTTTGCGGCAAAACGTTTTGATTGCTTTTTTATCCTGTTGTTTACTGTATTAATTTGTTTGGCCAGTGTCGTTGTGGGTTTTGTTTATTTTGCTGTTTTAGGCTGTAAGGACCTTTAAATAACAGAAATAGTGTGGCGAAGTGATATAGACATGTGATGCGGTCAGGAGCTGCCTGAAACTACGTTTGCTGTGCGTTTCCCTGAAAATAATGCACACCTTCAGAACGTTTGTCAGCCAATCAGATTCAAGCATTCAGTGGCCCCCGTAGTATAAAAATAAATAATAATCATTCATTCATCGTAATTGAGGTAAAATGTTCATTTAATCGAGATAGTCCAGTCCAAACACATTTTCAAAAAGCCATGTAAAAATATTTAATCAACAAACATGGAAAATGGTAATAACAGCATTTACCTACCTGTTGTCTGCAGCGTTGTTCTTTTCTCGATTATATGCAACATTGTAAGTTGACATAGGACATTTAATCAGATTTTTGTGCTCTTTTAATCACGTGAATTGTTTACATTTCATCTCATTTATCATGAAGCCCTTGACACACAACAAAAACAGTTCAGTTCATGGCTTCCTCAATTGTTGACATTAGTAAATGCTGCAAATAAAAACGTCGCTATCGGCCGCTTCAGAGTGCCTGTTGCCAGTGCAAATGCAATCGAGAGAACTGCCCGAGGAGGAAATTGGTTCTCTAGGAACCACCATTCTAGCTAGTTCCTAGAACTGAGTACGTAGAACTATTTAGGGCTCGCAAAATCGCTAGCCCGACGTCCCGGGGCTATTGTGTTTTCCAGTCGGGCTACCAAAAAGTTTCACTGCCCTGCCCGATGGGCTGTCTTAAAGTACAGGGTTCCTGCAGGTCCTTAAAAACTCCTCAATTTAGTTGTATCAGATTTAAGGCCATAAAATATTAAATACGTTAAATAGTATAAGAAACGTCTTAATTACAATTTTAAGAGGTCTTACAGTTGCGCACGGAAAGACAAGAATCGCGATAGGGCTGGACTGAACTTCAAAAGGCAATAATGTCACTAAATAAATATGAGTCAAAACGCGGCACGGATGTCTTTATATGAATGTATCTGAAGGGAACCGACTGTCCTCAGAAACGTGTCGTTGGCATTTTCTTACCTATGATAAAACCGCGTTAATGAGCCGAATGAGCGCAGTGCTGCTTTGTGTACAGCTGTTACTAAGGAAACCGCAATATTTCAGTGCTCCTAAAGCGCCACCACGTGGCAGAGAATGATTTTGCATTTCCAATAAATTTTTCAGCGGTTTATCGTCACATTATTGCAAATATCGACCCATGGTTTTATGCAGCAAATACATAGAGTTGTAAATGTGAAAGAAGTTAATGTGCCTTCTAAAAGTCCATACAATTAAGACAGTAATATTTATGTTTTAATACATTATAATACAGTATATACATGATTTATCCCTTTTAATGGTCTAAAGGCTGAAATGCCATTGTATAATATTTTTTGTTTTTGTGAAAACCTGTATATGAACTGTAAATCATGTCAAATTATGGCTTAATACATTACCGTACATTGTTCAACCCCACTCATACTGTTCATTTTACTTGTGCAGCTGTTAAAAGGGTCATACGTTGTCTTTTTTATTTGGGCTACCAAAATCTGAAGAGTAGCAGCCCGAAGGGCTACCAGAGATTTTGAAATTTTGCGAGCCCTGTATGTGTTGCGAAAGCCCCTCTTGTAGCGCAAAAACTCAGCTGACTTATTGCTGGTGCAGTGTATTTTCCCAAAAACACTTCTGTAACTAAATGTATTGATTTTTGCCTGAGACTACTGTGCAATAAAATATTGCAATACTTTGAAATGTCAATTCCCACTCCACCTTTAGTGCATTATGGGCCAGTTCTCCTGGAAGCAGGGGTCATGGAGGACTGACCTGGAGTCAGTGATTAGTATGGTTGGAACAGGTAATTAGCATGGCAGCTGTGGTGGTTCAGAGGTGAGCACCAGCTCCGGTCTTCTGGCTGACAGCTGGACAGACTGTTAGGCCACCTGGTCAATTTACTTCCTCGTACACACACACGCACATGAGAGGCTTCCTGCCAAACTTCCTGTGCCTCATCAAGGCTCAATCCTGATTAATTTGTAAGACCGGGCAGTGCAGGCGCTGCAGAGAATAATCATGCTTTGAATCAAAAGCACTTTAATTTCGTAATTTCACTCGTTTTTCATTCTTGCATAGAGCTGTTTTTTAATCCAAACCAGTCTCTGCCAGCCAATTATGGCGGCGATGTGTGTGTTGGAAATCCAAGGATGTTTTGCGCCTCTGTCATCTCCAACTGGTGGCAGGCTCAGCCCGGTATGGGTGCTTCCAAAGGGTTTCGTTGTCTGTCAGTCTAACAATAAGACTTTGACACAGACGGAGAGAAGATGGGTGACCTCATCGCTCATAGCCTCTTCATTTGCTGCACTGCAGTGACATCACTGGGCCGTGGTTTCTTCCTCCTCTTCTCTCAGATTCGATTCTCACCACTGCACCTCATTTCGTGCACTGGTGCACACATCTCAGCATGGAGCCATGCAGGTGTGTGTGTTTGTAAGGGATAACGCAGAAGTGTGATTGTCTGTTTTAGTGAAAGACTGTCAGAAAGTCTATTTAAAGGCTGTGGTGTGAAACGCTACCTTTTCTCAGTTACTCTGGAAATCTACTTTGATGATCATAGTGTGTGACACTTAAAAGCATTGTAAAGGAATAAATTGGAGATTAGTATCTGTTGCATCATAATTTAATTTGATTGCAATTTAAACCAGAAGACAAATTGTGCAATTTTAGTTTCTCTTGAGTGTTTTGTTTCGCTTTTGTTAAGTATGGCATCCATCCAAGTTGTACATTTTAGTTTATATTTAAATTATTATTATTATTATTATTATTATTATTATTATTATTATTATTATTACATAACCGTAGTGTTACATAAATATATTATTAAAATGTTATGTTACCAGAGCAACATGTTTTTGGATAAATATTTCTGGGACAAATTGCATGACTGCTCATCTTGGAATTATGATAAATGTAGATGCATTCATGCCAAACTAGATGTTCTACTCTAAACTGTTCACGTCATTGGACTCTGAATAATGCTCATCTATGGGAACACTTTGCCAAAATGAATTTGTGTAATATGAGTGATTAAAAGACAACCACAATACAAGTAACAGTCATATTATTTAGCAAGACATTAGTTATCCAATTCTTTGCTAGTTACATAAAACTTTGTTTTACATTTATTTTCAGTTTAATCTTTTGTTAAGGAATTAATCAATAGGTCAGTAGTAAACATAAATGTTAACACTATATAACTAGCAAATTGGGTGTTTATTAGTACTTATAGGCCCAGTTTCACAGAAAGGCCTAAGCCAGGGTTAGGCCATAGTTCAATTAGGATATTTAAGTAATTTTTTATAAACGTGCCTTAGAAAAAAAAACATTACTGGTGTGCGTCTTGAGACAACACAAAGGCACTGATATATTTTAAGATGAATGCAAGTTTCTTTCAGTTGAAACAGGTCAGACTTTTATTTTAGTCTAGGACTAGGCTTAAACCTGGTCAGTTAAACCGACTGATGGGATAAAGAACATAGAAATGCATTTTTCTGCCTGAACATATTCTAGATCCCTTAACCCTACCCCATACCTAAACATAGCTACTACAAACAACTACTTTACTTACTACCAATAAGCAACAAATTAGGAGTTTGTTTTGAGAAAACTCTTAGGTAATTGTGATAATGTGTTCCCTAATCTAAAGTGTTATCTAGGGCTGGACAATATGGTCAAAATTTATTTTAATTTGTATTTATTCATACAAACAAGAAATGTGAAATCACTATCATATAAACATATGACTCTCAGACTCACCTTATTAATATTAATATCTTTAATTTTAAACTAGCCTGTAACATGGGCTGATTATTCTTAAAGATTGGAACAAAAGTCAGGATAAAGAATATGAAAGGATTTCCTGCAGAAAACAGGAAAACAGAGTGAGCAACAACAGAAACGTTGCTGGAGACAGCTTATTTGAAAATGCAAATGCATTCTCTGCCAACAGGAGTCGCTTTTGGAATGAGAGAAACAGCGTTTTTCCCGGTAATGGCTGTGCAACAATGTAGCGCTGAACTCATGAATGCTGCTTGGACGTGGACACGCAAGCTGTTTCCGTGGTAATGAACAAACGGCTTGTTAAAGCGAATCTATTATGAATCGGAGGCAAAAATAGTAATTATTGAGAATGGGGCAGTGCGTATAATATTTTCATTTCAAGTCCAAACGATCAAACACTGATTGAAACCAGCTGATAATAACCTCGAATAACGTCGAATGTCTGTCAACATGCTCTCCGTCTAGTCACTACTGAATTCTTCCCTCTCTTGAATAAAGCTTCAAGTGAAGGGTTGCCAGTTATCACAAAAACTCTTAAAAACAGTATAAGTAGACATGGCAAAAATACATCAGGAAACAAATGTAAACAATATAACCAATATTAATAATACCCTACAAAATAATAAGGGAGTAAGAATTTATTATGAATAGACTGTTTCAATATAAAATATTTCAGTATTATAAAGTAAAACAATAACATGACATTTAAAAATAATTCAGAAACGTCGATTGCGCTACGGGCGTCCTGAGTTCGAATTCCGACTCGAGGACCGACCCTGCCCCCTTCTCTCTCTCCCACTTTGCTTCCTGTCAGCAATGATCAGTCCTATAATAAAAAGGCCAAAAATAAATCTTTAAAAAAAAAAAAATAATTAAATGGGTAATTCAGAAACATCTTACTTAAAGTTTAATTGCAAAGCAATCATCTAAAAGTGAGCGTGTTTTTACATAAATCGCCTAAATAATTTATCAAATAAAAGAAAAATAAAAACAAGGTGAAGTACTTTTAAATTCTAAAGTATTTAAGTATTACTAAAGTTTATTATACAAAGCCCTTTTTATTGATTTTCAGAAAAACTACATATAAAAATAGCTATATTATGAAATATATCGTTATCGTGAAATAAAATTAGTCATACTGTGAAATAGAAATTTGGTCATACCGCCCACCTCTATATCAAAATATCAGTGAATATTTTGACTTAAGTTCATGACTCCTTTAATGTACATTTTAGACATCTTGGTTTTTCCATCTAGGATTGTTTCATGCAGTTATAACAAAATTCATAGGTGGTAACCTGACTGAAGAAGTAGCTCTAACTGGACTGGGAAATGCCTATTTAGTAGTCTCATTTAGTCAGCCGGTGAAAGCAAAAATAAAAATATTGATGTATGCATTTAAAGTATCGATGCAATATAGATAATAGAATATTGCCCTTATATATGCAGTGTCTCAAAGCTCAGATCCAAGGGTGTGCACTGCACACACATTCTCTGTGCTTCAAATTGTCAGCAAGAATAGCAGGAGTTTCTTGCTCATTTTCACTTTGTTATTTGTGCCTCTCTCAGTATTTCTCCGTTTAAGACAATGGACTTTGTGATCAATACCACCAAATGTGTTCTGTTTAATCGGATTAAATCAGCACACATCCTCACTTCAGATGAGTTTTTCACTCTCTTTCTCTTTCCCTCCCCCTCCCTCCCAAAGGAGCCAATCAGCTCGCAGACTCTCCTCCTGACCATCATAGAAAATGAGTGCTGGAGCAAAAGCCATGGTGTAGTTCAGGGCTGGAGAGCGAGAGAAAGAGAGAAACGGGTGAAAACACTGCTGAACAGGCAGCCATCTCGTAACTCATTCCCCAACAGGCTGCAGTATGTTTTTAATAGTAGTCACAGTGCGTGAATATGCATTAATCTTGGGAAGAGAGGCTGCATAGCTCAGTGGAGTTGACTTGAATCTTCAGGATTGCACACATTTATTAATGCTGTTTGCAGTACTATTACTATTGCTCACTGTAAGTACTAAACTTTGGCACGTAATTTGTTTGTGGTACGAGCGTGTATGATACCTCAAAATGTGCCTGTGTGTTCCATTACTTTTCAAAGCGATCAAACTTGCATTTTTTTTTCTCTGGCGGGCGATATGAAAGACATAAATCTGAGCCATATCTAGAGACCAGAATATTGGTAGACTTAGGAATGTTCTTTTTGGACTTGGACCAGTAAGCAACCACCCACAACACCCTAGCAACTAGGGCTGTGCATTGATAAAGATTTCCACATTCGATTCACATGCTGCCAATTTGATTCCAAATTTGTACCGATTTGACTCGATTGACTCGAATGACTTGATTCATTTGTGTATATGAAAAATAATTTCTCAGTTAAATGGATAGTTAACCAAAGAATGAAAATTGTCATTTACTCGCCCTCGTGTTTATTCCAAACCCTGTCTTCTGAGAAACACAAAATAAGATATTTTGAAAGTCAATGAGATCAGTTTTTTTGTTGTTGTTGTTGTTTAAATTGTTTTTGTCCATGCATTCTTCAAAAATTAAATCTAACTGTTCCACAGAAAAGAGTCATACAGGTTTGAAGCAATGAGTGAGCAAATGATGACAATTTTTATTTTTGGGTAAACTGTCCTTTCAGTGCTGTAAATTATACAGGGAACCTTCTAACGTGGTTAATTATGAAAGTGTTAATTTAAAAAATTAACAAGCCTCAAACTACGCTGTTGGTTTATTTTTACATTTATGCATTTGCCACTGTTATAGGGTCCCCACAGGTCCATAAAAAGCCTTAAAATGCCTTACATTTGGTTTTATTTGATTTAAGGCCATAGAAAGTCTTAATTATAATAAAAGGTATAACAAAAGTCTTATTATTTTAAGATGTTTTATGAAAAACCAGAATTACAATCTAGTCTAACTTTATAAGACTATGATGGCTTGCACTAGAAATAAAGTGTTAGTTGCAATAATTGATTATATATAGATTGTACTATTATTGGCACAATAATTCCTTTTTTGCCTTTATTTAAATACCTTAGTACCATATAAGGACCATAATGATCAATCTCTAATTCATTATATTCTGTTGTTATATTATTACATGAACCAATTTTAGTACAAACAATATTAAATAAAACATGTCTTGAGTATTTCAAACTTCCAGTTACCCAATGTGTTGCATGTTCAAATAAAATAATGTGAGATACATGATTTGTTTTGAGATTGTTCTGTAGGGACATAGGGTTTTATTTGTGTCTTAAATTTGATTTTAAAAACAGATACCCTGGTGTTATCCAAAGTGACTTGTATCACATTCAAGGTACATTTTATTAGTTCATTTAACAAGTATAATAATCATCTCAACCAATAACTGCTCCGTCAATGCTAACTGAAGGAAATCTTAAATTGCATTTCTGTTTTTCACAGAATTCTATAAAAATTACTATAAAGTGAATTACACCACAGAGGCTGATCTACACACACTCCACACTGTAGTGCATCGCATCTTCAATTTATAGGCCATTTGTACCTCACTGGCATCCTGTAAGTGTGTTTTGTAGATGTATGGCCCATACTAGTGTACTGTCTCTTTTGCCAGATCCTTGTGATTCATCATCAGACTCCAATTGGGAGCTGCACTACTTACTACTAGAACTCCCTATTAGAACAACAGACAGGCCCACAGGGCCGAAATCTGACAGATACGGAGGAGTCGTCTCCCTCATTACCTGCTCTGTGTGTGAAAAGATGTTTCTCTCAAGGGAAGGGGGGTAAAGAGATTTGCCTTTGAAGAACAAAAAGGAACACTATGGGCTGTAGGAGGAATGTCTTCATTATGCAAACAGGACAGAGCAGAAACAAGAGTTTTCGAGCCTCTGATGGCGTTCAAGAGATGCTGTTTTCGGATGCGAGTATGCAAAGCAAAACTGGGATGCTTCTGCATGTTTAAAGACGTGACGCTCTTTGGATCTTCTCTTGTCTGTGAGTGTTGCATAACAGAACGACTGGGTAGCCTGTCTAACCCTCTGTGCAGCATACAGAGAGATATTATGAGAGTCCGCTGAGATCTACTTCCATTAGCACCTGCTGCAGATGCTTTAATGTGTGTTTCATGCAATGCAATGGTCCTGCTATGTTTGTGTCCATGCTGTGTTTGTTAGAACATCTTGTGCTGGATCTTTGAACTGTTTGAGATGTGAGTCAGTGATGTGTGCTGCTCTAACATGTGCCCCATGTGTTTTCAGACTTGATCCACTGCACCAATGAGATGAATGTGAACGTGCCCCAGCTGGCCGACACTCTGTTTGAAAGAACCACCAACAGCAGCTGGGTTGTGGTCTTCAAAGCGCTCATCACCACACACCACCTAATGATGTATGGAAATGAGGTGAGAGATTCTGCTTTGGTGCTTCTTCCTTTTTTTTTTTTTTTTTATGTGGCCAATATCATCGTCAGCATTACACCCTTCTGCGCTGTGACCATTTGAAGATCAAGCTCGATCAAATTGACCCTACATAACAAATCACACCTCAGCAGTCACAGTTGCTATTTGTGACCAAGCATGTGTGACACATGGTGACAAAGCATTTTACTGTGCCTCCTGTAATTCTGGTGTTAAGCTGCAGAAAATCATTGGTTGAAAAAAAGAAAAATGTGTTAAATGAGTCAAAGTGACCTACAAGAACATGAAAGGACTGAACAAGTGGCACTTCTAAGTCCAGCTGCATGCATAAATCTTTATCCAGACATGTTCATCATGTATACATTAGAATTACATTTTCTTAGTTCAAAGCAGTTGACCCATTGAGACCATATGTATGTCAATATTAATATTTTAAATATTTTAATATTTTACACTACCATTAAGAAGTGTGGAGTGTGGATTTTTTAAGGCTTTCTAGAAAAAAACTCTCTTTTGCTGACTATGGCTACTTTTTAAATTTAATAATACAGTAATATAAAAAAATGCCCAAAGTTTTTTTTTTTTGACATTTTCAGTAGACATTAGAAATCTGAAATCATTCTAATATACTGATTTTCTGCTCAAGAAACATTTCTTGAAGTCCTACGTTTACTTGAATTTTATAGTATTTTGTAACATCTGTCACTACTGTCACTTATTATGATTTTAATGCATCCTTGCTAAATGGACATGTTTGTTTCTCATGCTGTATTGCTCATGCCAAGCTTTTGAATGGTAGTGTTTTTACATATTTAATTCAATTTCTCATTTGAGCCACATTTAAAGGGATAATTCACCTAAAAATGAAAATTCTGTTATTAATTGCTCACCCACATGTCGTTCCAAACCTGTAAGACTTCATCTTTGAAACATAAGATATTTTTGATGAAATCCGAGAGCTCTCTGACCCTGCATAGACGGCACCAGAACGGACATGTTCAAGGCCCAGAAAGGTATTAAGGACATAGACAAAATAGTCCATGTAACCGTAATTTTATGAAGCTGCAAGAATACTTTTTGTATGCAAAAAAAAAAAAAATTACGACTTTATTCAACAATTTATTCTCTTCTGTGTTAAAGGTTGTATTTATTTTTTAAACGTGCAAAAATTACTACACGAACCTTTAGCTTTTGTATTACACATAGGGCCTAATAATGCATTTTGAGATAATTAATGCAATTTGAAATTGAAATTAAAAACATTCACAAGCATGTGGTAATAGTACAACACAGTGTGAAAGTGTGCACAGTTTATATGCAGCCACAAGGGTTAGATACTTCTGTACAGGCACAAACACGTAGTCCACTAATGATAAACAGTGGGTAGGTGAGAACATGACACACACACACACACGCACACACACACACACACACACACACGTTAATGATATATACAGTTAGAATGTGACCTAGATGTGCACATGGCCCCCTTAATGCATTGCTACCTCATGAGCTCCTCTAGCAACGCACACACGTTTACCTAGCTACAGTATCTAAATGAGGACAAATACTTGTTCTCATTTTATGTAAATATTTTAGACCTTAACACTATTAAGTAACACAAACTTTTTCTGTTTTTAGAATTATAACACAGTCATAAATCATTTTCACATTCAATTTTGAGCTTGTCCCAAAAGGACATTTTGTTAGTTTTAGATAAGTTGTGGGGTTCAGTTAATCAGAGATTGTGTAAGCTCAATGAAGGATTCATCTGCTTGATTCAGAACTTGTGAGTCATTCGCATGATATATTAAAAGAATTGACTCAGGTCATTTCTTTGTGAATTGGACTGAATTGGACTATACCAGTCACACTATATGTTTGTGTTTAAGTGCAACCAGTGAAGAAAACAAGTCTGTTGTATTGTATCGTACCATTGTTTTTTCACAGTACACAGTCCTTTTTATCTCATCACATTCAATTTAGACTGCAAGCTCACAACTCGGGTAAAATATAATTACATTTTCTGTGGCGCTGTAGATTCTGCAAGAAACAGTGGCACACGCACACACAAAAATGATGGCAGCGCTAGTGACTCTCACGCGCGTCCTTGATCATTCACTTGAGCTGTAAAATAAAAAGTCCTTCACTATATGTCCTCAGCTCGCCAGTGTCAGAGATAGAAAGCGTGCAGGACTGTCCTTCAGCACACCCTGTTCTTGCGGCATGACGGGGCACTAATCAGCCAGGGGTGGTTTTTGTTATCAGAGCTGAACGTCTGGTCCAGGTCGAGTCTGGTCTTAATCCCTTACCCCGTTATGCCTTGAAAAACTCACGTTTGGTTATCGCTGTCTGTTGAGGAGCAGAGACGTTTGGAGGACATTTGTCTTGTCAGCAGTAGCCCTGTGAGAGGGCACAGGAAGGGCCACGGATAAGGTGTTGTTGATAAAGGCGTTTCCACATGCGATTGTGCAAATAGGAGAGAAAAAGGGCGATGTCACTCACTGATGGCCCAGATGCAGAACGCACAACTTGCTGTACTGACGTCACTGGAAGTGTATAATGTGTAGGGTAGAGATGGAGGGAAAAAAACATCTGGGTTAAGATAACTTTCAGGATAAGAAACTTTAAGAGAGACCGAGAACAGCTAGGGACAGAAGGAGAATCGTTTGGAATTTCAATCAGCTGGTTCATGTGGGGTCACACAGTGGACAAATTGCTTAACCTTGTATGGGGACACCACTGCCCCTGCTGTCCATCTAGAATGGTTTATTTCGGATACAGAGGGAAGACTGAGTGGGCGAGTGAGCTAATTCTTTAGATAGAGAGAGTTTGTGTTTGTGTGTGAGGGAAGTTCATTTGATCTAGTTAATGCTGCGGGCTCAGAAAAAGTTTTGTTTAATAAAGATAAATAGCCCTCATGCTGATTGTGTTTAAAAAGACCTGCCTCAGTCTGCTGAGGAACTTAAGAACTTATGTCTTTTTGGTTTCATCATTAATTCTGTCAATACTATTGGAATTGAATAGCACTTAGTCAAAACAAACACCTGTTCATGTTCAGAAATACTCTGACCAGAGGATTACAGCGAATTAGAATTGAATGTGTTACAGTGTAAAACATTTGTCACTAACAGTGAGTCATTTTAAAGTGGGGCTGTCAATAAATTAAAAGTTTTAATCAGATTAATCACACCCTTTTTCTGTGATCAATCACGATTAATCGCACACTTCATGAAATTAAGCGTATGATCTTTAAGCCATTTATCTTGTTTAACATGTTAATTTTGTTATTTGCTATATCTGGCAAAGTAATCCAGAAGATTGAAGGATGATTCTCACAAAACTATATTTTCTGCAAGCTTTTTAAAAGATAAATTTAATTCTTACACCAAAATGATATAAGGAGTCCCTATAATTATATATTTATGCACACCAAAGCAGACATGAAAGAAAAATAAATACTGGAAAAAAACTGAATTGACACATTTTCGATTTTGCAATAATGAACAGGACCACATGGAGATGCCAAAAAAACCCTAAGCTAACCACCTTGACTTGATTTCTTATACATACTACAGCACACAGATCCATTCAGAATGACGAAACGCAGCAACATACTCATGACAGATCAACCACATTATACACAAGATACTTTTGTTGTTCTTTATGTCTGTGATTGAGTATACTGCAATATTGTAATTTGGTACAATTGGTACAAGAGTTTTTAACAGTTGGAGCTACGACTCTTGTACGTCACTGCAGTCATCCTTACCTTGTTTGCCATCTTCATCCATCAAAACTTTACTAGCGAGATGCTGGTTTGCTTTATTCAGCTGATGACTGTAGTTTTCACAGTAGAGTTATCACCTGGCATATACAGCGGTGGGATGTTTTGACGTTCAGTTCAGTCTGGATTTCACACAGTGTGACACGTGAGGGCTTACGCTCTTCAGGGACAATCACAGAATATACGGTGAATATATATTAAATAATTCACTAAAAACTAGAGGCCGACCGATGTATCGGTTTTGCCGATTAATCGGCACTGATAGTTGATTGGCGGAACTATCGGTTATCGGCACAAATCCATGGCGATAGTTTTTTCCAGGTTGCGTCCATTGATGAAGCGGTTGAGAAGGCTCTGCTGTCATTATACAGTATGAGAACCATAGATATGTATGATGAGAGCGGCCTCTAGAGGCGGAAATCACCGACAACACCTGCTGTTTGTTTACACACGTTATACTGGGTGCTGAACAGAGCGGAGCACTTCAGATGTGGATTTAAAACGGGTGAAAACAATGTGACCAAAACAGTCCAACCCAAATGTTTAATGTCACGATTGTTACAATCTATTTGCATTAGTTTATTTCCAGCTGATCATGTTAATGCATTTGTTAGCCAGCAAGTTGCATATTTAAAGCTGCTGTGATGTGAGAAAGCAAACTGTGTTCATTCAGTCGACAGAAATCCTGCCGCATCACAGAGTGCTATCACAGAGTTTTACAGTAAGTACATTATATCTGTTCCTAATCAATGTAAATGCACATAAAGACTTCACCATGGGGTGGAAGATTGTGTGTATTGACACGGCGCTGAGCTTTTGCTCGGTTTGTGGCTAAAATATTTAGTTAGTTTGATTAGATATTCATCAAGTGTTCTATAATACAAGCAGTTAAACTGTGAGACTATACATACAATATCCATATGACGCAATTTCAATACTATGGCTTGTGTGTAGATGTTTAAAGAGTGTTGATATGAAATGGTAACACTTCACAATAAGAGACCATTTGTAGCATTAACTAAGATTAATAAAAGCTGTGGAATGTAAGTATTGTTCCTTGTTAGTGTGTTAATTTCAACATTTACTGATATTTTTAAATATATTAGTAATATTAATACATTTATTCTTTTGTATGGTATGTTCAAGTATGTTTAAGTATGGTTCAAACCCTTTTTTAAAAAGTAGACCAGTGTTTTAGTTTCCATTCAGTATCCATATTAAAACTTGGCCGATATCGGCCAGTGTGGTCCAACCTAGCTATCAGTATCTGTAAAATCCAATATCGGTCATATGTATTTAGCCTGATTTTCTTAATGTTAGTGCTGTTTTTGACTGATTGTTTGAATGCATTCACTTACTGGATGATTAGACTGAAAACTTTCCGGCTTAAAATGATCGGATTGCAAATAGAAAATTGAAATCGATTTAAAAGGTTTAGAATAGGAATTGTGCTTCAGTAAATTTGTGTTAATTGTGTCAAATTATTTGAAAACATTTGAGGGTTGTAAAATTAATCACACATGTGAATGTGTTAACATTGACAGCCCTATTTTACCATAATACATTTGCAGATATTTAATGTTAAGTTCACATACTTGTTTCTCTGAAAAACACAATGCAACCAGTCATTCTACTTTGAAAATGTGCATTCCATGTTAAAATGTCTGTTTTTGTTTTGGTGTGTGTGATTTTGCCCACTGACAGTTTACCCAATAATATTTCAACAGTCTGTGTTGCAAGTTGGTGGAAAAGTAGAGTATGAGGAGAAACAATATTTTGATTTTAGACCTCACTACCTAATTTCAGCTACTAGCTGTCAATATTACATACTGCACTTTTTTTTTATTTTGTTTTTTTAAGTATCCACTGGGAACTAATCATATACACAATGCTGAATAGGACAATCCAGAATCACATGCAAGTTCTTAATTTCATCTGAGGATCCACTGCTGTGCTTCTCATATAGAGTCCAGAGTCTCTTAAACATATTTCATTAAATTGTATTGGTTTAACTCTTACTTGTATTACTCATTAAAGCACCAGCTACACAACAACAAATATTTTTGCTTTGGCAAAAGGTGTGACCGGTTGATCTACTCACTGTTGTCTCATGCACCTGTGTCTAAAGAAAATTTAAATTCGCTATAATTGAATGGATGCTATTGGCCTTATTATGCAGTGCGTGTTAGTCCAAAGATGAAAAAAGGGACTTTGTAATCTTTCATCGAAATTTAATTAACTTTCACATCTGAAGCGTCTTTCTTGTACAGCTGATGTCACATAGGCCGCACAGGCTCCTGGATGTTAATCAATAGCCAAATAGCTGTAGGCATTGTTTCAGGCTATTGCTGTAATTAATGCAGCCTTTCTGAAATCTCGCTGATAGTTAACACACAAGATTAATGTCAGCACAAGACCACCAAAGACTTTCAGCATTTAAAGATGTTTTTAATAAATCCATGTAAATGTCAGTCTTGAAAATGCCTTTTTGCTCCGTGAGCGTGAACACAGGTGCTCAGCATGCACTTTAGGATTCTGATGTGTTTCTGAAGAACTACACAGAGCAGCCTCTGATTCATATGGTACACTTCCAAATGCAGAAATAAGCTGCAGTTCAGCCTCACTGTGTGATGGTTTAAATTAATTTGTTGCTGTTTATTAAACCAGAATATGCAGTGTATAATCCATTGAGTTGTCAGTTGCAAAACCTTTCTTTGCATAGTGATTTAAAAGAACATGTAATTGAGTGTAAGACATCGCTTCATTTCTTTTATTCTGTCTGTCTGTAGGTGACCTGAAAATTGACTTTTATAATACACATTTAATATACATACAAACATTTATTTATGGAGTATCCTGTAAAATTTGGAAATATGTCTCGAACTCCACGGGAAAAACAAATGCCGTTTCATGTTGAGTTTAAAGGGTTTTCTGACGTAGCTGTGAAATGGGCTGTTTAACATTCTGGCCATGTGCTGACTCTGAGTTCAAGTCTCTCCTGTGTGGGATCTGTTTGCATAATGAATGCTGTTTGTGAGTGATGTGCGCTAGGTAAGGTAATTATTACCTTTATGAAACATTCTCTCACTCCCTGATGACTTTTCCTTCTCCACCCTGCAGGCAGGAATGGCAAATCTGGGCAGAAAACAAACAGCTGCTGCTCTGTAATCAGTAATTCGTAAGTGGGGAGTACAGATAAACTACATGTGGGAATTGGTGACTCACCTTGTTGGATTGGACCATTGACTTGTGTTTTTTTTTTTTGTGGTAGTAGACGTAGTGGAAGTAACATGGGGCTCCTACACAGTTACCCATGATGCTTTGTCACTTTTCTATATTGCTATAAGAAGCTGTTGCCCACACTGGGGTGCGGGTGGGTCTTTTTTATTGATTTACATTTGTTTTTTTATTTAATATGTTTATTAATGGTGAGATTTTGCGAGTGTGAAATGGCACATCATATTTTTATCTGGTACGGTCATTTTAGCTCTGAATCAGATGTGATTCCAGCTCTCTGCTTTACAAACGGAGTGGGTTTTGTGTTTGAAAATAATCGCTATCGAACAATGTGCCTCCTTTCGCATCCTATCATCATCTTTTTGTGCTTGGCGTTTTTTGTCTTTAAGCCTTTATTTTTTTCCTAACCGCGGTAATTGCTCAGGCCGTATCCATAGAAACCTCAGAACATGTATGGATCGAGAGCGAAGACCAGCAGCCGGCACATTATCAGGGCATCATCATGCAGCCTATTTACACATGTTCCCTGCAGGGTTAGCTCTCTCGCGCACCAACACGCACACATACAGATTTCACACAGCAGTTCCAGTGCTGCTTCTGGATCAGTTCCTGACTGCACAAACAAAATCAGTGTCTAAAACATGAGCAATCCCTGTTCTTAGATTGCTGATATCTTCCCTCAGCCTGAGTTGCTGTGTTAATAGAAGCTGCTCTCTTTGGGAAAGAAAGCTTCCTGCCAAAGAGCCTCCTGCCTTAATAATAAATGGCGCTTCGCTCTGACACTACTTGAGGTTTGTTCTCACATTAATTATTTGCTAAGCAGAGAATGCCGGACCCTTCCTGGCCTATCAATCTATATTTGTCATCCTGACTTCTGACATCCATTTTGAATAACCTCAGCTACGTAAAAACGGCAGAGAGATTAAGGCTTTCGTGCTGAGGTGCAGACGAGTGAATGTGGATTTGCAGACTGCACTGAATTAGTAATCCGTATTGATCTACACTGTGGAATGGAGCAATATTCTCTGCAGTTTGGTACACACTGGCTCGGCCATGCATTTTCCACGAGGTTTCTCTCCAAGGTTAAGCCACGGTGCCAGAGAGAGCTAGCTTATGCTCCGCACAGCTGCCGTCCTGGGGATTTTCGTCATGGTCTGAATGTGGTACGCCTCACTCCTCTTCTCGTCTGATCCCTAAGGATTTTAGACCGGTATTTGAGGCACTAGTGCAATGCAGAAGCATGTCAGTAGTTTTCGTTCACAATGATTGTGAACACACCGGTAGATCGGAGATTTAACTTTTTTTTTATGCCAAGGATAAAAATGTTCTAATAATTTACTTACCTCTATGTCATCCAAGATGTTCATGTCTTTCTTTCTTCAGTCAAAAAGAATTTTTGAAGGTTTTTGAGGAAAACGTTTCAGATTTACACTGTCTCCACAAATGTCTTTCATTCTTATTGGAGTGTATAGACCACCCTCTGCAAAATCTGTATTTTATGAACTGTTATGTACTGTACTTAGAGAATGCACTCCTAGGAAGGAAGTCATTTTGATGGGTGATCTAAATATTAATTGGCAGGATAAAACAAGTAAAAAAGGCATTGAAACAAATTACAGATGGGTTTGATCTGAAACAGCTAATAAAGGGGCCTACTAGGATAACTTCTACATCTAGTACTCAAATAGATTTAGTATTTAGCAATAAACCGGAGAGAGTCACTAAATCTTTTAATATGGTTACAGGCTTGTCTGATCATAATCTTATCATTATAGCCAGAAAGCTACATAAAAATCGGTCATATTTGACTTCTAACATAAACCGTTGGCAATTCAGAATACCTAAGAATGATGTATGTGAATTTGAAAAGGTAATTAAGAATATTGATTATAATGCATTAATATCTGGTACTAATGTTGACGTGGATACACGTTTTTATCTACAATTCAAAACGCTACAAAAATATTTTTAAAGAAAAGCAAATTTAAAGGTATCAGGAAATATACTCTCCCTTGGATCAATGGTGAAACATTCATCGTTCTTTCAGACAAAGACTTAAAGTATGGCTTTTAAAAAAGCAGACGTGATCATTTTTAATTTCTAAATTGTACTGTTTATTTTAGTGATAATGTTGACATTAATTCATCTGCTGTTAACATATTTCGTGCCCGCTGCTTGCAATTAGGTGGTTAAATGTATGTGTTTATTTTAACAGTAATTTTTGTTTTGTTTGTTTGGTTTGTTTATGATACTTTAAAAGGTTCTTTACAACAGACTGGCTAACACTAGCACATTTACAGAAATGTTGATTAATAGGTGTTGTCCTTACCAAAAAAAAAGATTTTTTTTTAGTATAGTGGACTTTAATGGTGGCTAACGGTTGAAATTCTCCACATTCGCTTTGTAAACTTTGAGTTGATGCTTCCATCTACGTCACGTTTGCGTGTGGTCGAGCTAGTGCGGGGCAAGCATTTGTGGTTAAAGTATTTACTTGTTTTTTTTTTTTTTTTAAGAAAATGACCAATCTTATACCTAGGCTGGGATCGTGTAGAGCTGTTTGAAGCTGCATTGAGCTGCAATTCGGACCTTCAACCCTGTACTGTACTAATTTATAACCTCTAGATAAATGTTGTCCAACCAATTTAAATTTATTTCTGTAGAGCTGCAAATATATTGTCCTAAATACGCTTTAGAATATTGAAGCATGTTCTACAATAAAAATATTGTTCTAAAATATTTTTAAAACTGAAAATTCCAACCAGGCTCATGAAATTATGTGCCTCTATATACATTTCTGCAACACTGTAATTCTGTACCTGCACAGAATTACATTGTAACTGCACATTTCGCTGCAGTTTCAAAGCGAAATGTCCTGAGAATGTTGCTAAAACACACGTTCAATAAATGACCGTGGCATGTTTTTATTACGCTGCTTGAGGTACATATTGTGGCTGTTCAGAATTTTAAATATCCGGGGAGTGTCGCTAAAGGTAAATTTCTTTATTGTGTTGGAATCCTCTACACCAATCACAACCCTAAACCTACCCGACAGTGTTAACGAATACAAACGTGTGATTAAAAACTCATTTGTTGATGCAGCAGTTAGGTTTGGGTACCGAAACCCGGTGCCAATACGGTACCCATATGACCGGTATGTACTGGAGCGGACCGAACCGAATCAAAACGCGAATTTCGGTGTCTTGTTTCAGTGCTACTTAAGTGCCTGAACTGTTGATTGAAATATTTGTCTTCTAGTGCTATGGCACGGATGTAAGAGGCATTGATTTATCAACCTGCATGATCGCTATTTAAAATTAAATACTGCATTCATGGAGTGTCACAGTGATCTGAAAAATTATTTCCTGAATGGGAATTTGTCGAATTTTTCACGAATCACATGAATGTCGGAAAGCTTTGATACAAATGCAAGACATCTTTGTAGTTACTGTCCATTTTCACATTTCAAATTAATCGCCGGCAAATGAGACCATCCGAGAGGCACGTGAATGCAGCAACTATCATTACACTTGCTTTGACTGCAGCAGGTGGTCTGCCGTTAGCTTAGCTAGCTACATTAAATGCGCTTAACTTAAAATGCATAAAACTAAACGTTCAAAGTGTGGCTGTATTTCACAAATATTGCATTGCAGTCTGGTTTATACTTGGCACGTCAGCATGAGTGGTGCGAAGGTTTGAGGTGCGCAAAAATTGAGGAAATAATGTCAGGCGGAGGATTTGGTTTTCAAGCTAAAGTGAAGTTAAAAGACCGCTTCTTAAACCAGACAAGGTGAACATGTTGGTATTCTTGTGGAAAAAAAACATGCGAGCACTGTCACCGGCAGCCAGTTTAGTTTCACTTTTCATTTGAAAAGCCTATTGTCTTTGCAGTTTACCTCGTTTATTTTAGCTAAACATTTTGTAATTTATTAGTCGGTATATAATACAGCATTTGGTACATGCCATGCCTCGTCTTATTCGTTTTTGTTAAGAAACGTTATTTTTAGCTAGTTTGTCATTTTAGCCTACTGTTTTATGGTTGTCCTACTTTTTAATTAAGAATAACATCCATCTTTTGTTTTAGTCCTAAAAAGTGATAGATGTAAGCAAAACAGACAATTATGTTTTCTTGTAAAACTTGACAACAAGATCGCAAATCGAAAGCGATACCATCCGAAGCCTGGCTTATGACATTAACAAAAGAGGAACTTCTGTTCACAAAATTCAAATCACAAATAATACTACTGATGAAAAAGAATGTCAACCACTTTCGTTACCATATATATTTCATTACCATATATAACTATAATATAAACTATGATGAAAGTTCATCAGCATGCATTGGTTAATGTTGTAGCAAAAGAAAAAAAAAAAAAACATTGCTATGCGACCAAATTTGGTACCAAAAACATTGCTATGCTACATGGTTAGAATGAGTCTAGAGTCCTGTTGGGTTAGGTGTCTTAGATTTTTTTTGGTAATGTGTTTTGTATTTACTTAAATATTAATGTATACTTTAAACTTTTAATATATTGTTCAATTTAAAGAATTTTTGTCCAATAAAAAGATATTCTTGTGCCATTCACCATTTTGTGGCTTTTTTTAAAGTATCGGTTCTGGCACCGGTACCGTTTTAAAAGTATCGATTTGGCACCGTTTCGAGAAAACCCCAAATGATACCCAACCCTAGCAGCAGTGCTATTTTCAGCCTCCTTATGCTGGTTTGAACTGTTTTGTCAAACCATAGTTTCACAGGGTTCGTACCGAAGCTCTTCATCACTCAAGTGCAACGCCGTATCGTATGAGCTACCAAGCAAACATACTGAATTGGAAAACTCATGCATATGAAGCTGTATGTGTGACGACAACCCTCAAAATGATTAGTTTTCAAAAAATTTGGCTTTATTAATAAAAATGCTATACCTGTAAATCAAACTTTGTGTGAAAAGGAATAAAAGTTGTTGGAGTTTTACTGCCTCTAGTGTTCATTTCAGCTGGATACTGCAGTGATTCGTACACACAGGTGTTTTTTTCAGTTTTGCAGAAATGTATATAGAAGCACGCATTTCCAATGAGCCTATGTTGGAAAATACGAGAAAAATAAGAGAATGAGGAACCTCATGCAAAGCCTCAATCACATGACCAGGGCCACCCTAAGTACCAGAATCTCCTTTGAGATCAGAGATTATTGATCTTTCAAAGGGTGGGTGGCCTCTTTCCATCTAAATACACACCAGACTGTCAGCCTACTGTTCAGTGGATCACCATTCTTGATCCGCCAACTTAAGTAGAGCTCAAGGAATGCAGCATTTTTTTTTTTAGCTTCAGATGCATTTTAGGAACCTTCTGTGATTTCAGTGACTCTCAACCTTTGAATACTTTTGCCACAGGCTGAAAATGGCCTCTGCCAGGACTATTTTATTCCTCTGTGCCAAGCAGATTTTGCCTGACCGCAGGGCCTGTCACCAGGTCCTCATGCTGGTTCTCCCCTGGGGTGAAACAAGCCTAAGGCTCCATCCCAGTACGTAAAAACTGTTTCCCGCTGACTCTTTTTCTCTGGTGTACTGATTTACGAAATAAGATCAAGGTTACACTTACTGCATTTTAGTTTAGACTCAGTGTGGGACTGATGACTTTGTAGTGTCTTGTAAATGACATTGACAAATACAGTTTCTAGGAAAAACAATTTGTTTTATTCAGGTTTACTCAGTAACCATTTGTTGACGGAGCGGCCTATAGTGCGGTGCAAATAGGTACAGGCTGTTTGCACTCGTAATTAAAGGGATGCTCCACCCAAAAATGAAAATTCTCTCATCATTTACTCACCCTCATATTGTCCCAGATGTGCTGTCCCAGTTACTTTCTTCTGTGGAACGCAAACAGATTTTTAAAAAAGTAATAAAATAAAAAGGTAATTAAATGGGACATAACATACACAGTCTCATGTTAATATTGAGTACCTAGAGTAATATTGCATCCTTCATATATCCAAAGAGTCTTTAGTTTTATCAGATTTATAAAAGACACATACAGCTGTACTGCATCTCTCAGAAAACATGGCGAGTGTGTGAGGAAAAATATTAATTTTTTACTTTTTAAACTATAAACCATTGGACAATTGTCATACATGAGTCCAACTTTGTTGGACCCACTTTAAAGAGATTATTTTTCTAAATAACTTTGTTTGAGTTCATCTAAATAAAGTAAGTCATGCATATCTGGGCCTGCATAAGGTTGAGTAAATAATAGGTGGAGCATCCCTTTAAAATGTTTTCAAGATGCACATTATCAGTAAAGTCTAAAGCAGGCATGACATTAAAAATCACCCAACCTATTTTCTAAATGCATATTACATGATTCATCCATGTATACGTGCATTTTTTGGTGAAGCTACATATTTTTCTTTGATGTATGCCAGACTTCTCCAATTGTTTAGTCAGTTTAAATCCAATAAACATCAAAAGATATAACCGAGCCCTCATCCTACTTTTTTTTTTATTTTATTTTTTAAGTTTCACTTGAAAGTGAATCACAGTGTGGCAGAAAATACAGTCAAACCAATTTTTTTCAGATACTTTCTGCATTGATTTTTATTATCACATAGTTTTGGAAAATGGTAATAAAATATGACAAGAACTCAGAGTTAAACAAATTCATCTCGATTATGTCAGATAACAGTAGCCTATCCAGTGATTTTTTGCTTTAAAATTTTTACCCATATAGTCGATGGAAATGCCATTTAACGATGTGTCGACACAATCTTTCAGGTGCTGGCAAAATCACTAGATTATTTGTATTTTTTTCTTATAAAAGTAGTCTACAATAACCTACTCCTCCTTTTGTGGTTAATATAAGAGTAGCTAAGACATTATTCGAAACAATTTTAAATATTTCTTTTATTTGTGTACATTAACAATAAAAGCAAAACATTTTAGATTTAAAGGAAGCAGGATGCTGCTTTCTCGAGAAACAAAATTCTGCATATAGGCTGCTATTTGTTGCACAGTTTTAATAATTAATAATTATTGATTTAGAACAAAAAAATAGATTTTGCATATAAGCCTATTTATTTATTTTATATATAGCTTTATTACCTTTTTCTCAGTTCACAAAAAATGTTGCAGGTGCGTGATTGTGATCAGACAACGTTCTGTTGTTTATGCTGCTTTTTGCATGTATAAAATGAATCCATGGAAAACAAATGTAGGTATTTTTAATGGGTCACAGCCACAGAATTTATTTGTAATTTAACATAGTTTTGTCGGTTAACGGTTAATAATGGCTTAACGACCGTTGGTTGTCGATTAGGAGAAATAAGCAAACAAAAAAACTAAATGAACATTCCTATTTCCAATACTGTAATAAAAGTTAATCAGAAAAATAATAATAGGCCTAATACAGCTGCGCCTGTTCATGAATATTGCTTGATACTCAAGTATTTAAATAGTCTATAGCTTAGGTCTAACTAAGTTCCAAAAAATGTTTGTTTTTGTGAAGTTTAGTTTCAAATGGATGAAGAATATGCTACTAACCTATGTAATTTGCGCAGGCTGCTCAAGGGCAGCTCAAGAGCAACTTTTTGCGATACACCAAAACTTATGCAACAATTCGTTTTTTTTTTTATCACGCACACCATTTTATCTGTAAAAAGCCTGTTGGATGCAAACAGGCTTGAGACGGCAAATTTCAGAAAGTTTTTTTTTTTTAGTCGTTTTCTTTTTGTCAATAACAAAACATCGCAAAAAACTGGATGGAAACTTAGTTACTGTTAGAAAGGTATGTAATGGATTACTACCAACCAAAAATTCAGACAATATTTAGTATGTTAGTATGACAATATTTACACAGCAATCAATACTTTGTTGACCAATTGCCAAGCAATGCTTAATTTTGTTTTGTCTGTAGAGTAAAAAGATCGCATTAGCAATAAAAAAAAAAAACACTTAAGCAAAACATGATCAGGTCAAAGTGTCTGAATAGTAATTGATCCCAAATTTTTAGCACTTTTACTGTATAAATTTTTAGGTATAATATGTCAGAGTTTATTTTGCTATCTTCACTTACATAAACCATAGTGTCCTGCACCTACTAGTAAAAAAAAAATTATATATAAAAATTATATCTTTATTTATGGTCATTTTTGGATTGACTCTGTGTCTCTACTTCAATTACATCACGATTTTAAACCCTGTAGTTGTTTGACAGGAGTGGGTAGACCTTTGTGTGCGATATAGTCACTAAATGAGATGTAGTTTCATTTTCTAATCTCAGAATATGATTTTTGTGATCAAATCACAAAACGTTGTTTTTGAGGTCTGTGTAAGGGTAAAGCAAACGTTCCAGAGTTTTACTTTCTGTTTACCCGACATGTCCACCATATGCATGAATGAGCTCAGAATGCTTAGTAGTAGTAGTAATCTCCTCCATTCCCAAAACCCCCATCATGTCCATTCTCAACAGCAACCAGAACGCTGTGTGCTTTCTTTTTGCTTTTTTCCTCAACCCACATCTGTGTGAGCTGGTGGGACGGGGCAGGACGGAGGAGGGGAGCTGCAGCAGACATATTTGGCAGTGCAATGAGAACTCAGAGGAGTCTGGTCTTGTACACCGGTCTAGGTTTCACACAGTGTACTGCAAATTCAGCAGCGGGGAGTTTCTGCACGTCAGGGATGAAGTCGCTCCTGCATTCTGACAGATTAAGAGCTGCAGAATCACATCTAATATGTGACTTTATATTTTTGTGTCAGCATTTTGATTATCTCTTCTCTGTACCCGCAGCGTTTCATTCAGTATCTGGCCTCAAGAAACACGCTCTTCAATCTGAACAATTTCCTTGATAAGGGTGCGTTGCAAGGTATGTAAGAAACATGAATACCCTTCCTGTCTCTAAAGCATTGTACGCATACACATAGTGATGATAAACCCTTCGTTCTTTCCCTCAGGCTATGACATGTCCACGTTCATCAGGCGGTACAGCAGATATCTCAATGAAAAAGCCCTTTCCTATAGGCTGGTGGCTGTGGACTTTACCAAGATGAAGAGAGGGTGGGTAAACCTCAGTTCTTCCTCTGTAATATTGTCAGCCTAGAGTCAAGATTGTGTTCAAACACATTGTCTCAGCAGGACACAATCTAATCAGGCTAGCTCATTACTCCGATAATTAAGTTGTTTTTAAAAGCTGATTAAGTAGCTGATTTTTTTAAGCGCTAATTAAGATTGTGAGTAAGTGGCGAGTTTTGATTGTTTGTTTATCTGTTTGTTGTGCAGTATTGATGGAGTCATGCGCACCATGAACACAGAGAAGCTGATCAAAACGTTGCCTATCATTCAAAACCAGCTGGACGCGCTGCTGGATTTCCAGGTTTGTGATGGAGAACTTACAAATGAATCAAATCAAAATGTATGTTAATAAAATGTATATTTTTTTTACACTTGATACATGCTTCACAACCTCCAATTAAAAAAACATTAACACTTTATTTTAAGGGCCACTTCTCACTATTAGCTAGCATGCATATTACTAGCATATTGTCTGTTTATTAATACTTATAAAGCACATATTAATGCCTTGTTCTGCATTCCCACTCCATACCTAAACTTAACAACTGCCTTAACAAATATTAATAAGTAGCAAATTAGGAGATTATTGAGGCAAAAGTCATAGTTAATTAGTTAGGTAATAGTTCCATTCATATACTACCGTAATTTTGGGGTCTGTACGATTTTTTTTTAAGTCTCTTGTTATTTGATAGTCAAAACTGTGATTTTGTGAAATATTATTAACATTTATAATGTTTTATATTGTAAAATATTTTAAAATGTAATTTATTTATGTGTAGTTATTACTTTAGTCTTTAGTGTCACATGATTCTTTAGAAATCATGTGAAAATGCTGATCTGGTGCTCAGTCACATTTCTTTTTGTGTAATAGCATAATTTTTATCTAAACCTTGATGCAGTTTCATTTCTTGCATTCTTTTCAAAATACTTTAACTAATAGAAAGTTCAAAAGAACAGCGTTTATATGAAATCTAAGTCTTTTGTCTTATTGTAAATGTCTTTACTTTGACTTTTGATCAATTGCTTAAAAAAACGGTAGTTTGGCTGATGAAATGCTAGAACATTTACAGTATGCAAAGTCCCTTATTATTTTCTTTTAATGAAGGTAATTCAGCTTGGATAGATTTGGTTTATAGTGCAGATTATTTGTGACCCTGGATCACAAAACTAGTCATAAGGGTGATTTTTTTTTTTTTTTTTTTTTTTTTTTTTTTTTTTTTCATTGAGAATTATACATCATATATCTGAATACAAAGCTGAATAAATTGTTGTATGGTTTGTTAGTATAGGACAGTATTTGGCTGAGATGCAACTATTTGAAAATCTGTAATTTCAGGGTGCAAAAAATCTAAATATAAAAAAAGACACCTTTAAAGTTGTCCAAATGAAGTTCTTAGCAATGCGTATAACTAATCAAAAATCAAGATTTGATACATTTACGATAGGAAATTTGCAAAATATCTTCATGGAATGTGGTCTTTACTTAATATCCTAATGATTTTTGGCATAAAAGAAAAATCGATAATTTTGACCCATATAATGTATTTTTGGCTATTGCTACAAATAAACCTATGCTACTTATGACTGGTTCACATTTGATTGCACCTGTGATTGAAGTGATAATCAGTTCCCTTAAAATCAAGTAGCTTATTGACCCTGAAGCCCCAGGTTGAAAAATCCTATTTTAACAGAACTATATTGATGTGGATTCAGTCCAAGCTATTTGGTATGATGTATACTCTCTCCTGTGGGTGTGTGGGTGTGTGTCCGTAGGCTAACCCTAATGAGCTGACTAACGGAGTGATCAACGCTGCCTTCATGCTGCTCTTCAAAGACTCCATCCGTCTGTTTGCTGCCTATAATGAGGGTGTTATCAACCTGCTGGGTAAGAGTAATCCACTCCCTCTCACTCAGGAGAGCATCCCACTCTCACACTCTGCTTTAGGGGTTACATCTTACTGCTTTCTGAGTGAAGAACCGTGCAGTTGAACCACAAGAGCTTGGGTCTTCCTTTACGTTATACATATTAACAACTAGTCAGTGGTACATTCAATCCAAAATGAACCGCATCTGTGTAGCACAAATGAATATTATTAAATCAATCCTGTTGTTGGTAGAAAACAATTTTGAAAATTGGTGGGACCATATTTTCTACATCTGCTGTTGAATAGGTCTGTTGAATAGTTTTTTTTTAATGCATAAAGATCCTAGATAATGTCTTTTGTTCCAGAGCCCAATATCTCTGAAGCATATTTGATACTTCTAGCTTTATCTTGTTACCTTTCGGTTGATTCTTATGAAAAGATTGTGATTAAGTAAGGCCAGATTTAGTTCTAGATTTATTAAATTTAAAAAAACATTTTATACATTTTGTTGTGTTTTTATACAAGTGATGGCCAAAATTATTAGAACACTAGTATTTTCACCAGCTTAAAAATGGTTTTAAGTCAGTTATTTCTATCTTTTGCTGTGGTGTGTCAGCAGGAAATATCAGTTTACATTTCCAAGCATTCATTTTGGATTATTCATTAGATATTTTTGCTTGTACAAGGAGTCTGACAACATCTGATCTCATCATCATCCAGTCTGTCTGGAATGACATGAAGAAACAGAACAAACTGAGACAGACTAAATCCAGAAGAACTGTGGCAACATCTCCAAGATGCTACAAGAAACCTACCTGCAAAGCTGCAGTACTTTTAAAAGTTTTGGGCACTTGTGTAAAAATGCTGTAAAATGAGGATGCCGTCAAAAAAAAAAACATTGCCACAGTTCTTCTGGATGTAGTCTGTCTCAGTTTCTGGTTTTTTATATCATTTCAGACCGACTGGATGATGATGAAATCAGATCTCTTTGTGGAGCACTGGCTGTTGTCAGACTCTATGTGCAAACAAAAATCTCACTGGATTATTACAATTAATGGCAAAATTAATGTTTGGAAACTGATATTTTTCTACTGACAGACTACAGCAAAAGATCGAAATAACTGACTTCAAACCATTTTTTAGCTGGTGAAAACACTAGTCTTCCAATAATTTTAAAACTCGTAAAACCCTCATTTGTCTTCGGAAAACAAATTGTTGAATAAAATTGCTATTTTTGTTTTCTTTGCTCACAAAAATATTCTCAGAGCTTCATAAAATTACTGATGAACCGCTGACATCACATGGACTGTTTTAATGACGTCCTTACTACCTTTCTTGGCCTTAAACGTGGTAGTTGTATTGCTGTCTATGCAGTGTCAGAAAGCTCTTGGATATCATGAACAATATCTTAATTTGTGTTCCAAAGATGAACTAAGGTCTTACGGGTTTGGTCTAACGACACAAGGGTGAATAATTGAAGACTGAATATTCAGTTTTGGTCTTGTCTCATTAGTAGTTAACTTTGTGCTCACTGTGTGAGATACTTGTGGTTTGTCCTATCTTTGACCTGATGTTGCCCTTAATGGTCTAGTAAAAACAAGTACTTAAATCCTCTTCAGCTATTGCTGCTTTTTACTCTGTTTGTGCTGTAATTATTCAGTCGTTAAGTCATTCAGTTTTCCATGATTTTTATTGTTTTATTATTTTTTTTTATGTTGTAAAATACGCCAGTTTAGGTTGATGGTCTGAAAATGCATTAGAGTGCTAGCTGTCCTTGAGCGTGAACCATTACAGCAGCTTTTATATGCCCCTGTCTCTGTCAGACAGCCCAGAGTGTTTTGACAGTCCTCTGATGGGTAATTGCAGTCTTTATCTGTTTGAGTTGCTCTGCTAATCGTTCTGCTCTCCCCCTCTCTCTCTCTTTCTCTCCTCCCGTTTCAGAGAAATACTTTGATATGAAGAAGAACCAGTGTAAAGATGCTCTGGACATCTATAAAAAGTTTCTGTACAGGATGACCAAGCTGTCAGAATTTCTTAAAGTGGCTGAGGTACCAATGTAATGCGCACACACACACACACACACACACACACACACACACACACACACACACTTTGATACGACAGGTCTGAGATTAGACAGGCTGTTCAAGGATCTCTCTGCTCCCACAATCTCTCTCTCTCTCTATCACTATCGCTCTCTCTCCATTCAACAATGCTCTTGCATTCATATTCACTGGATTGATGCATGCACAGATGCCATAAATTTAGTGTTCTGGCACTGCAATGCATTTCACAGTCCACATGGACTGTGTCCATAAACATATACATGTGATTCGGTTGTCACCAAGTTTCATCCTTTGAATCGAGGTTAAACTGACCTCTAAAATATTAAATATAATATAAACAGCTCCTAAAATATTGCAATTGTTAAAATAAGACTAAAATCAGCATTTTAATATCAGCCTGTTGATTAAGGGTCTCCATGGTAACATTTTTTTTTTTAATAATTAATGCTTTTGTTGAACAAAGACGCATTAAATTTATCAAAAGTGTCAGTAAATTTGTAATGTTACCAAAGATTTCAATTGGCAAATTATTGCTAGAAAAAAAAATCAATTTTATTTTAAATAAATGCTGTTCCTTTAAACTCTCTACATATATCACAGTTTCCACAAAAAATATTAAGCCGCACAACCGCTTTCTTGAGCACTAAATCCGTATGTTAGAATGATTTCTGGAGGATCATGTGACACTAAAGACAGGAAAAATTGCTCCTGAAAATTCATCTTTGCAATCACAGAAATAAATTACATTTTAAAATATATTAAAAAAAGTTATATTTTTTCACAACATGAAAGAAATCAAACTGAAATCAAAATGTAAAAAATAATCCACAGCAATCTCCACAACGATTTAAAAAAAATCCATATCCAGTAATCATTAATGACTGGATAAGCTATGGAAAATCCATGGAAAGTTACTGGTCCAAAGCGTGGGAACACT
Source organism: Cirrhinus molitorella (assembly GCA_033026305.1). Taxonomy (NCBI): domain Eukaryota; kingdom Metazoa; phylum Chordata; class Actinopteri; order Cypriniformes; family Cyprinidae; genus Cirrhinus; species Cirrhinus molitorella. The sequence goes on along the minus strand of CM065118.1, from coordinate 15,252,856 downwards.
GCAGAGAGAGTATATCCCACTAAGACTGCTTTTATACTGTGTGGAAAGAGCTATTTCTCTCCTGTTATCCTTACTGTGGCCTTGACGGCTGTCATTCCTACTGTGGATTCACATGGTGTGAGACCTTTAAAGTCTCTCTCTCCTTCTGGCCCAAATGTAGATCTGTTTGGTGCTAATAGGACTCTCACTCCCTCCTCTCTCTTTGACAATGATGAATTCCCGTGCTGCCGCCTTTCTCTCACTTCCTCTCTTCGTCCATCCAGCCAGGCGTTAGACTGTCTGGTTTTATTTCCAGGCTGGCTCCTCTACTGATGCATCAAATATCTCAGGGATTTAATTTGACAATGAGTCTCTGAAAAACAGTGTCCATCCTCATGTGAGATTCTTGTCTAATTTTCTTTTTTTTACCCCCCATGGGTCTCATTTAAAAGTCATTGTTTGTTAAAACTGTTTTTGAATGTTAACCACTCCACACCTCACAGTCAGCCGTGTGAGACATTATCAATGTCTGCGTCCGTTCCCATTGGTCCTCCGTGGCTCTTGGCATGCCACACCTCTGTTATTTTTGTTTCTTTCATTTTTAGTCACTGCATGAGGTAATGATCCATTATGTTTGATCTTTTTTCTGATTCCTCCTCCCTCCCCTCGTTTGTTTGTTTACCGTTTACCTTTGTTTTGTTTTGTTTATGACACAGCAAGTTGGGATTGATCAGGGTGACATCCCAGATCTCACTCAGGTCAGTGTACATTTCATCTCCACTTTCTGTTTCTCCTCTACTTTCTCACTACGCTGCTGCTGTCGTCCATCGTACCAACGCTCTACCTTCTTCCTTTTCTCTCTGTGTTCCACCTGTCCTCGTCCTCTCTCTTGTTGTCTTACGTGCTGTTTTTGTACTCATGCTCACTGTTTTTTGGACGTCTCCTGTCCTCTCTCCTGTTTGGTTTAAGAAGTACATTAATATTAATAGCTCCAAAACTTGTGGTAGAGCTTGACAGAAGTTACTAAACACTCCTCTCTCTGTGTTTAGTGATGACCATACTACTTCAGTTTAGTATGACTTTGTGGAGTTGCACTAGGCACAGTCTAATGTTTGAGGTTGATATTACAGAGTGGGGTTAACACACTGTATTGAATGAGAGGTTTATTCCTCGGCGGTAACACATTGTTTATTGTTCCTTTCAGACAACTAGAGGATCTTACCTTGTAGGTGGTGGGTTATATGCACTGCTTGTATTTGACATAACCTGTGTTACTAGTGCTGGGTGATATATCAGATATTTACAACATGTTAAATATATTTTATGTTGAAAATTAGCCAGTGTCGTTAATACTGCAGTCATTTTTAGTTGGCCATCCAATTTATTTGAAACCTGTGCCAGAAGGCCAGTTGTGCACTTACTATACTGTAAGTACAGAAATGTTAAAATTGTAACAAAAAAATACTTAAATTCATTTAAAACATATGTGTCATTAAACACAAACACATTTTTTTAATTTAATAAAATATATATTGTTGTATTGTTCCATATAGTAGTATTGGTAGTATTAGTAGTAGTATTTTTTTTTTTAAAACATGCTTTTGTTTATTTATTTTTAACTGTATTTTGAGTCAGAATCTTGGTTTAGTCAAAATTTTTATTCCCTAAATTAAAAGCCATTTTAGCAAATACATACTGTGTATGTTGAGATCAAATACAGTTGAAGTCAAAAGTTTGCATACACCTTACAGAATCGGCAAAAAGTTAAATATTTTACCTAAATAAGAGGGATCATACAAAATTAGGTGTGTCCCCGACTAAGGATTTACATAGTCGAATCAGAATTGTCACGACTTGCCTATAGTCGACTGATAGTCGAATCATGTGTTTGTGCGTGTATGTTGAGGGAACGACACCAGGGAGTCAACAAGTGCGTAAAATAACTTTTTCTTTTTTCACAGAAGCACAAAGAAAATAAAGAGACCAAAACTACCTGTAAAGTGATTGACAAAAATGAATGTGTTGTTCGATTAAACATAAATGAAAGTCCGGCGCTGGACTGTTTTCTTAATCCCGCACCTGTCTGCTCCTGCTGAATTTCTGCATTTTCCGCTCCCGCCCGTGCCCGCTATGTTTATGTCCACTCCCGCCCGCTCCCTTTTTCTCAGAGCTTGTGAAAAATGCTCACAAATAAATATTCGTTCAAGTAAACATCCAGAATAACAGGCTTTAAACATGACTGAGTTTAAATAAGATGATGCAAAACCAAAGCACCACACGTGCCAAAAACATTGGGTATTTTTTTTATTATTGTTATAAAACATTAAAACATTAAATCCGTTACAACAAAACCACAACTAGCGGCACCTCAGTTTAAACATACTGATACACAGGCACCAAACACCTAGAGATCAGTGGCACCAGACGATTTACTTTAAACTTTAACGTATCAAATTACTAAACACATAGAACTTAGAATTTAAACTTAACTTTAAACAAATTAAATACAAAACTAAATAAATAAATAGAATTCCTTACAATATCCAACAGGTTTTACGTTCACAATAGCTTAACAGGCTATTGCGAAAAAGAAAATAGACGAAATAATGCCCAAATAAATAAATAACGCCTAGTTTTGCAAACAAGTGAGTGCTGGAGAATGAAAGCGAAAGGATGAAAACGAGTAAGTAAATGAAGGAGTCATAAAACAGATTACATGATCTTACCCAGGCATTCCAGTATGTCACTATTATCAACATGAGCGCTTAAAATGAAAGTTAACTGATATTCAAAATGATAAGCAAGCGCAGCTTTACATTTCATATATCTGCAATTATCTCGTATTTGTTTAGGTTTCTCCTTTTGAATTACGAATATATATTAAAAAAAAGCTGCTGATATAGACAGCTAATTCTTTTCAAGCAGGGGGAGAACGCCCATGTTAGTTTACAGTTGGCCGTAATCTTTGCGGTGTGTTCAAGCACAGTTCTTTTAAGTCGGCTTGGTGTGTACCGGCCTTTACAAGCCAAATCTCACCATTCCCCGCGTGTCTCCCGCGAAATTTTCTGACCTCCCGCCCACAGCAAAGGTAAAACTGCTCGCTCCCACAAGAAAATCGGTAGGTCTAGCCTAGACATTGCGCACCCCCATATAACCAACATGGCATGATCCTCATTTCATAACACATCTGTGAAGGTTCGACTGTGAGATTGGTAGTCTCTTCCGATCGAATCGTCGAATTGTCGACGATTCGGAGTCAGCCCTATACAAAATGCATGTTTTTTTTTTTATTTAGTACTGACCTGAATAAGACATTTCACATAAAAGATGTTTACATATAGTCCACAAGAGAAAATAATAAAAAAAATATATAAAAATGATCCATTCAAAAGTTTACATACACGTACATATACTGTGTTGATCCACAGCTGTTTTTTTTTTTGTTTTTTTTATATGTGCTAGTTGTTCAGAGTTCCAGAAGGAAACAATGCGTTAAGAGCCGTGAGTGAAAACTTTTACAATTTTAGGAATTTTGTAGATTAGGGTGCATTTAATTTATTTTGTCTTCTGGGAAACCTGTAAGTATATTATGTAGCTTATAAAGGGCAGTACTAAATGAAAAAAAAGGCAAAATAAATAAGATATAAATGAAGAAAAATGTACACATCTTAATTCTAATTAGTGAGTGTTTGAGCCTTCTGTATTAGTTGCATAGAGTCCCTCAGTGTGAAAAAATGGACCTTAAAATCATACAGTCATTGTTGGAAAGGGTTCAAATACACAAAAAAAAAAAAAAAAAAAAAAAACAAAGAATTTGTGGGACCTGAAGGATTTTTCTGAAGAACAGAGGTCAGATTAACAAACAAGGGACTCATGAACAACAGTCACTAAAAAAAAAAAAAACAGCTGTGGATCATTCAGGTAACAACACATTATTAAGAATCAAGCATATGTAAACTTTTGAACGGGGTAATTTTTTGTATATATTCAAACATTATTTTTCTCTTGTGGACTATATGTAAATATCTTATTTAAAATATCTTATTCAGGTCAGCGCTAAATAAAAAAATAACATGCATTTTGTATGATGCCTCTTATTTTGGTAAAATAATGAACATTTTGTAGATTCTGCAAGGTGTACGTAAACTTATGACTTGAACTGTATCATCAAAAAGTAAGAAAGTTTTTTTTTTTTTTTTTTTTTTTTTGTCTATATCTCCCAGCCCTAGATTCTTTCTGACTGCATCAGCAAGATTCATCTCTCTTTAAAACCAGGCTAACTGATTGAATGTGGCCCAAACTGCCATCCTTTGCCCCGTCACTTTGCAGGCATGGCTGTACATTGCTTTTTCTGCTGATCCGAAACCAAATGTGCAGCTGTCTCTTTATAGTTTGATCAAATCGTTAGCTCAGATCAGCATAAAAGCAAATCTTCTGCTGGGTTGCATGACGGCTTCATGCTTGCAAACCCCGCTGACCATTGAAGTTGGTGAAAGTGGATCTCTTGTGAGAGCTATATGTTTTCACCCATGTCCCGTTTCTTCTTTACGCGAGAACTGCCCCAGCGGCCCTATGTTTGTAGGATTGTGATGAAGTATTCATGTAACCTCGCTTTGTCCTTTGCGTAGCCGCACGCACATCTATAATGTAGTCATTTAATCAAAAGCCTGTTCGTGCCGTGTCTTCTCCGAGGAAATCAAATCAGACAGGAAAGAAGCAAATTAAAAGCTGTTACACTTTCATCTTTCTTTTTTATCTCACTGCTGTGGAAGAAATACATTTCCCCGCTTAGCCGAAATGTTAGTTTTTAGTTCTATTTGAATTGTAGACTGCTGCATATGTGTTTTTTCCTCTCTTTTGGCTTGTTTTCTGTGGAATGGATTAGACCCAATCTGCCCTCTCAGCGATGTGGAGAAAAAGCCAACCTAGATCAGATCCAGACATGTTGGCCAGCACTGCCAGCTAGGCTTACCTTACCCGTAGTCCATAAGAGCAGTTTTTACACAGGTTGTCTGTTCTGGAAACTTGGCACAAAGCACCTGCTCTTTTCACCAAGCATGAGCTCTGAGCTTGTGCTAACATTTGCTCTCATTTGAATAAGGCAGCATGGGGTGTGTGTTCTTAGGTGCTAACATACACATCCCATGTTTTCTGATCTGGGACCTGTGTAATGCTTCCTCTTGTAGTTGTCAAGATAATTCTTTTTAACAGAAACAAATCCTAGGTTGGTATAAAGGGCTCAGAGGAAGGTTTTACCTAGATTTGCGTCTCAACACAAGACATTCTTGCAGAAACCCTAAACTACTAGTTTTAAAAGCCAGTGTGAAGAGTTTAACGTCATGGTCCAAAACTGAGTTTGAAATATCAGTGACCTCATGGGTCTGTCATGCGTTTGAGGTTTGGATCTTCCAGTATGCATGTCACTTCCTCTCTTTCGAATTCGTACTCTTCCTCTCTCTTGTTTCTGTGCTTGTTTATCCTTTGCCTGTACGCCTCGTACTAAAGCTTAAAGCATGCTCCTGTTATTATTTGCTGAAACTTAGGTGGATCGAGTGGATGAGTGTGTCTAAATGTGTTTGACTGTGTGAGTGTGTACTCTTTAAACTGGTTCTGTGTGTTCTCATTGAGTTCTTGACTCATCTCTTCCTCCTGCAGGCTCCCAGCAGTCTCCTGGAGGCTCTTGAGCAGCACTTGGCCTCTCTGGAGGGAAAGAAAACCAAGGAGCTCTCTGCCGACAACAGGTACGAAATCCTACAGATCCAAACAGTCCAGCGTTATACTGTAAAGCCCTGTTGAGCTTACATTTGTGAAGTCGTTTTTGTCCATTCATTGAAATTGAGTGATCAAAGTCTTCTGAAAAAAAAAAATAAATAAAAAATTACATGATGAACATATTTATTTTAGGCTTTTATTCACATCTAAACCTTAATCACCGCACAAACAGTGGTAGCCAAAATTATTAGATCACTAGTATATTTACTAGCTAAAAAATGGTTTGAAGTCAGTTATTTCTATCTTTTTCTGTAGTGTCAGTTGGAAATAGTCAGTAGTTTACATTTCCAAACATTTATTTTGCCATTAATTGTAATAATCCAGTGAGATTTTTGTTTGCACAGGGAGTCTGACAACAGACATTGCTCTACAGAGAGATCTAATCTCATCATCATCCAGTCTGTCTGGAATGACATGAAGAAACAAAACAAACTGAGACAGACTAAAACCAGAACAACTCTGGCAACGTCTCCTAGATGCTTTAAGGGCAAAAGCTGCTTTAAACTCAAAGGATGGCCACATGAAATGTTAATTTAATTAATAGAAGTTAATTGATGAGAAGAAAATCTGTATGACATTATTTTTGACAGCATCCTCATTTTACAGCATTTTTACACAACTGCCTAAAACTTTTAACAGTACTGTAGCTTTGCAGGTAGGTTTCTTGAAACACCTTGGAGACATTGCCACAGTTGTTCTGGATTTAGTCTCCATTTGTTCTGTTTCTTCATGCCATTCCAGACAGACAATGATGATAATATTAGATCTCTGTGTGAAGCACTGGCTGTTGTCAGACTCCTTGTGCAAACAAAAATCTCACTGGGTTATTACAATTAATGGCAAAATAAATGTTTGGAAATGTAAACTAAAATTTCCTGTTGACATACTACAACAAAAGAGAGAAATAACTGACTTCAAAATATTTTTAGCTAATGAAAATACTAGTCCTCTAATAATTTTGTCCACCACTGTACATAGAGCTCATCAGATCTTGTAAACGAAGTGCACTACATGGGGATTAGGAATGATTCAGTGTAAATATGCTTTCCTTTTGGGTGAATGAAGTCTGGTTTTCTGACATGCAAACCGCCGTAGCACGCACATAGTCTGCTCCGGACCAGCGATAAGTTAGCATGAAGCGGGTCATATGCGTGAGTCGACACAGTCTACAAAATGTATCTGACCCATTAGAATTCTACACAGAATGCAATATTTTATAGCAATATCTAAGAGATTGTGGCCATCATACGCTGTCAAATGCAGCTTTACCAAGCTTAACGACTTGTCCAAGTTGATATAAACAAACACTATAGCCAATTTAAAAAGGGGATGGGGATGCTTGATATGCCCCGCCCTGTTTTCCTTTTTTCAGTTAAAATGACATCAACACATAGAATAATGCTGTGTATTTCAAATCACTTCAGTGGACCGTGAACAGTGCTTTACTTTACAAGCCATATGTTGAAGCACCTGATACAGCAACAACAAGCCATTAGCAAGAGATTTATATATAGCCACATCCTGTAAGATATGTTTTTTTTTTTGGCTTGTGAACAGTGTTAAATTTATCAGGTCTAAAATAAAGTACTGATAGAGAAATCTCATTTCTGTGTATCTGTGTTTTTTTTGTTTGTAGAGCCAACACACTGTCCAGTGCGGTGTCGTCCCTGTCCAACACGGGCATGTCCTTCTCCTTCTCATCCAGCAGGATGGACGAGAAGGAGAAACAACAGGCCCTGGAGGAGGAGCAAGCCCGTCTGCAAGCTCTCAAGGTAGGTTACAATCTAGCCTATTATATTCTGGAAGAGCTGTTACTCTGTTTTTTTTAGCTGGTTCTTTGTAGAATATAAAAGCATATCCCAGCCCTACCCAGAGAAGTTAGTTGCAGCTGAGATTTGGCAGGATTTAAAGCTGATGTTCTGGGAACATTTTGTTCTATACATACAAGTATATGTGTGTTTACACAATACGCCCTTGTACCTTCAATGATTAGCCTGCAGCAGTTAGTGGTCAGCAGGGTTAATCAAACTTATCTGTCCCCATCAGGATGCACTGTCATACCTTGTGGAGCACAAATACACACACCAACACGCACACAAACTGAATGACAGGAGCGTCAGTGGTGTGGAATGTATCCCCAGATGCACCGTGGCTCCGTATCTGAATAGTTCAAACATTCAAAGCAATTTCAAAGTCCAACATCAAAGTATTTACACAGCCCATGTTCGGATAAGTGTCTGTGAAATTGGACTGGTGTTTCTTTGTGATTGTTGTCTTTTCAACACTCCTGGAGGGGCACGCTCAGAGTTTTAGGGCGCTATCATTTTCTCTTTCTGTGTTTTCATTTCTTCCCACATTTTCTTGTTGTTGCAAAGGGCATCATACCATGCCATGTCGCAACCTACCTCCTCTCTCTTTAGAAACTAGAATCCAGGGCTGCACGGTTAGAGAAAAAAAAAGTGAATTGTGATTTTTTTTCTGATAAGAAATTAAAATGCAATTCAAAGTAAATAAAAAAGCTTCAGGTTTGCTTGTTTGTAAGGCAGCACAGTTTGCCCTAAAATTATGTGATTTATCTATCAGGATGATGATGATGATAATAATAATAATAATAGTAATAATAATAATAATAATAATAATAATAATATGACTGTCTTAATTCATATTTCAAATGGTAAAACATTTAAGATTTTATTTTGGCAGTAATCTACAGGAAGCTCTTGTAGCTTTTCATTTGTTGACAACTCGAACTGTGCTTCAAACTGTGCAATGCAAGTTTGGGAAGATGGTTGATGCATGTTGTTTTCCCAAATGCATGTTCAGAGATTTGGAGATATGTTTGTGTGGAGCAGCTTTTACTGTGAACAGAGCTGCAGGATCATTAGCTGCTCACTTGTAAAAGAACACAGTATACCGTATTGGTCTAAGCCTAAGTTTTGGTTAATCTGATTTCTAATGAATTTTTAAAACTTGAAATAGCTCTACATGCTGACGATTTATTGACTTTTTTTTTTCTCTCCATATGGTTGGTTTAGGCTGCTCCAGTAGTTGATGCTTTTGAGTCTGCTAGTTTCTTTCAAAGGAAGTGTAACCTGGGAGATCTTCTTTGACTTCAGTCATCTCTTATACGTCCACAACACACACACACACACACACACACACACACAGACTGCAGATCTGAGCTGCAGCTGACTGGCACTACAGCTGCCTGAGTGGCTGTAATCTGTCTGATTTCACAGAGCTCAGCTGAAGGAAATGCTCTGTGCTGTCCTGCTTTACACTGACCATTGCAGGAGAAATGAGCCGAGCAGCCCAGTCTTTACATGCTTTAATTCTCGGTAAATGTTTTCTTCCTGTGTTTTGTGCTTGTATAGAACCAGCGTCTGAAGGAGATCACCATGCAGACCCCCTCCGCCTCTCCCAGCACACAGTCTATGGGTAGTGCCAACAACCACACTGCGGGCATGGACCTGTTCACCAACACCACAAGCCCACCCTCAACAAACAGGTCGCTAACATACTCTATATGACTGCAGTACATATTATGCTGTACAGTAATACAAAGCTCACAATATATGCTACACCATATGATCCAAAAGTATGAGATTTAGCGATTAAAAGTGAATTAAACTGGACACAAAGTTTTAGAGTTTTGAAGTAGAACAAATTAAGAGATGTTTAAGATTTAGTATATTTCTAGGTCACTAATCAAATAACATTTATAAATATAAACTTACAAAAGTCACATTTCCTTTTCATTTTTTTTCAGTTTCTTTTTTTGAAGCACAAGATGCATTTCTTAAACTGTTTTATCCACCGTTTATTTAATGTGTTTGGCTTCCAGCTGTTTTTAGCTATACAAAACAGTTTGATTTGCTGCTTGACATTGCAAACTGGTGTGTCTCACCATATGTTATCTTAATTATAAACACAATGATTTGTAGTGCAAATGGTTTTACCATTTACTGCACTTCGTTATTCTTGTTATTTTCCTACGACGGCTTATGAACCGGGAGTCTAACACATTACCAGCTTACTTCGGCATTGAAAAATAAGGTGGATAGCATGGTCAGATTAAAAAATATAGAATCTGAGAGTTGCCCATTTATAAAGATATTGCCTCGTTAAAAATTGTATTTAGATATTAGTATCTCAGCATTTTAAATAGTGTACAATATTACACAGTTAAATTGTGCAACAAATTAAAAGATGTCTGGTAGAACTTATTGTGTGGCTGTTGGGTTGTTTGCTGGTTTTAAATCCCTGGCTGTTAGCATCATGAATCTTGTGGTTGTTGTGGGAGCTGCCTCTCTGATGACACAACTCCCACAACAATGAAATCCATTTTATTTTTTCCCAAATCCCTTTTTTTTTCTTTTCTTTTTTTTTCAAATTTTGTTTTTTCCATTTTTCAATTTTTTCTAGATTCCGTGTTTTTTCCTGTTTTAGTTTTTCTGGACTTCGTTAAATAGTTAAATAAAATCATATTAATAAAAAAAAGCATGTTTAATTAATTAAAGTCATGAAACTTATGCAATTTAACATCAATTTATTAAACGTTTAACACCCTACGTTTAAACCCTATGAAATATTGCATTTTATTGTTACCAAATTCTGGTTTTATTTATCTATTGTGTAATTATTTCTTTAAAAAATAAAGTTTTCATTAATTTTTTAACAGTAGTAGTAGTATTACGTACATTCTAAATATTAAATATATTTCTGTCATCTTCAAGTGCAATACAGAGACACGCAGAACATCCAGGATTCATATTTAAATAGTCTAACTTTTATTTTGACGGGTTGCCGTGAATATCTATAATTGATGCTGGTGGTGGCTAGATTGGATACAGCTGCGGCCGAAAGCTAACAATAAATTTTATTCAAATGCAAATACAGTGACTGTCAGAGCAGTTCTGGAGATGTTGTTCATGTATTTATGTCCTCATTTATTAAGACGTCAGATGCTGAAATCACAGTGAGCGTCACGCATGCTTCAGTATGTGTAGTAAGCAAAGCCTCGTATCTGCGTCATTCAAAAATACAGAGACACGCTGAACATCCAGGATTCATATTTAAATAGTCTTTTTGCAGCTTAATATTTACACATAGTCCATATCGCGATTTGAATTAATTTGATGACATATTTTGATGAATTCTTCCAAATTCCACTACATTCCGCATTAAATAGTAAATTCTGTTTTTATGACTGGATTCCACGATTCCGTCTCCGTTTTCCGCATCGTGGAAATCATAGTGCCCTACTGTAAGAAGTGAACGGATGGTTATGGCCCAGTCTTTTCACCCTGCCTGGCTTTTAATGCTTTTTTGAGGTGTTTGCCCTTTTTTGGCTCTGGACTCTGAGCTGCACAGTGTTATAATCCAAATGTGCCATTGGTGAGAATGAAAAATCCTTGTACCATTTTTAAGAACTGACATAGGGATAGTTCACCCAAAAATTTAAATTCTGTCAGTACTCATTTTGTTCCAAAATCGTAAGACCTTTGTTCATCTTCGGAACACAAAATAAGATATTTTTTGATTAAATAGCTTCATGACATTATGGTTGAACCACTGATTTCACATTGACTGTTTTAACAATGTCCTTACGACATTTCTGGGCCTTGAATGTGGTAGTTGTGTTGTTATGTAGGGTCTATGCAGGGTCAGAAAACTCTCGGATTTCATCAAAAATATTTTAATTTGTGTTTCAAAGATGAACGAAGGTCTTGCGGGTTTGGAACGACATAAGGGTGAGTAATTAATGACAAGAGTTTTCATTTTTGGGTGAAGTAACCCTTTAAAAAGACCAAACCACAGCTGTGCAGTAGGCTCACTAGTATCGCTTAATGTGGTTTGCATGGACAAAGTAAAAAGGAGATCACTGGACACTTTTAGAGAAAGAAGCCCAGCCTCTCTGCTCCAGATTTCTTTTCAAAACCTTTAAAAGCTTTACAGAAAACACAAAGACTGAAAAACAGCATATTTAGACTGCGCTATACACTGTGTGAGAGAGGAGGTTGTACTCAATGTTGACATCTACAGAAAAAGACGATTTGCGATTTTCGATTTGCTCCCTTTCTCAAGTGATTTGATGAAGCCACTTGGCCTGGTGGTGCAACATCTTAAACAATGAAAATCACAGTCCAGTTGCTTTCGACTAAGTTCTACCAGACATTGTACAATGATTTTTTTGAATTTCTCAAACTGGGAGAGAGCAAGTGTGCTTTGTAGATACTGTACACTAGCGTTCAAAAGTTTGTGCCTGGTTTTTTATATATATTTTATATTATATATATATATATATATATATATATATATATATATTTTTTTTTTTTTTTTTTTTTTTTACATGTTTTTGAAGGAAGTATCTTGTGCTCACCAATGCTGCATTTGGTAGAAAATACAGTAACAATGGTTATATTGTGAAATAAAAAAAGTTATTATTTATACACAGTTATTGCCAAAAATATTGACACCCTTGCAATTCTTTCAGAAAATGCAACACTTCTCTCAGAAAATTATTACAATTGCAGATGTTTTGGTATTCATGTGCTTATTGTTTTTGTTTGCACTAAAACAACACACACAAAAAAAGATTCAAACTTGATAAAATTTCACACAGAACTTAAAAATTGACTGGACAAAATTATTGGCACCTTGTCAAAATTGTAAGAGAAAACTGCTTTTCAAGCATGTGATGCTCCTGTAATTTGTATTTAGACACACCTGTGGCAAGTAACAGATGTGGGCAATATAGTAATCACACTTGCAACCAGTTGAAGTTAATAAAGTTTCTTAAACTTAGTTTAGGTTGTTAGGTAGTTTGAGAAACTCTGATTTAGTAAATGGAAAACCATTTAATGCTACTGTTAAATATACACAGTCTATGTGGTAAAATTTGAATTAATTTTCTTTTGTACTAAACTCTGTTTCTCTTGTACAGCATGCCAAACCTCAACAGTGACTTGTTTGACCTCCAGCCTGCCTTCGTTCCTGCTGTGCAGAGCACTCCTATCTCCACCGCCAGCAGTGCCTGGGGAGGTGCGGCCCACTCCACCCACACACATACACCCGATCACCGTTGCCGCATCTATTTCTTTACCACTTTAGATCACTGACCTTTAATTTAGTCCCTGAAAAATCATTAGAATAGATCAATTCTTTGTTAAATTGCAGTAAATGTACATCTAATTATTTGTTCATTCACTTGCTAGTTCATTCCTACATACATTGTCTGTTTCAAATCCTCACAAGCTGGTTGTAAGCCCTGCCTCAAATGCTACCCCACTTTGGTGAGATAATGGCATATAGACAGTTTGGGCCATAGGCAGCATTTAAGGGCATCAATGATGCCTCAACGAGCTGACCAAGCAGCTTGCTAGGTTTTGCAACCCCACCAATGTTTTGTTGTGTTTGTGTTCTCCATACCCATCCATCCTTTTGTATAGGTTTAGAACAATGTTTTCTAGATATTTCGAAGCTTGGCCGATTTGGGCGCTTTTCCGCTGAGGGATTATCGCTGTGCTGAGTGTCAGAGGTTCATTTTCAGCAGTTCAGCACATCTGCTGGGCTAGTGTGAATTGAGGACACAAGGTGCAGAGTGTAGACACACTGCCAGACTCTTAACTATGCCAGGATTTGTAGGTCACAGCATGCACTTGGAGCGTGCACTTTACAGCTAGTGGGCAGGTGCGCCGAGGGCTAGCCAGACGCACAGCGAGACTCAGGTCCCCAGGGACCCACATATACTACTAACAGCGCAAAGACACACCAATGTAGACAGATGGAGGGACGAGGTGTTAAAAAAAAGGGAAAGTCTGCTGAGTAATGAGGAGAGCAGTGAGAAAGAGCCACAGGCACAGATTTAAACTGTAAATTGTTATTTATATCAGAAATCGTGCAATAATGATAGGACTCCACCAAAATTTCAGCTGTTTCATGTGTTTCGGCTGAAAATGGTATTTGATGACATTTTCAGACAAAAATGCATTTACTGTTGTCAGAAATTTTATTGTAGAGGAAAAATATGCATGTAAAATGGTCCAGATTTTTCGTTACTCAGATTTGTTTATTTTATTTGTGTGTGTGTTTTTTTTTTTTATTGTACAGCACTAGAATCAATCTAAATGGTTGCTGAGGGCTGACATTTTGCAAGAAAAGAGGGTTATGTACAATACTGTTCAAAAGTTGGGGGATGGTTCTTGTTCAGCTTATTTTTTTTTTTCGTGATACGTTTTTGTCAGGATTCTCTGAAGAGTAGAAAGTTTAAAACAGGATTTTTTTTTATATGGAAATCTGTAACTTTTGATACATTTAAAGGGATCGTTCACACAAAAATGAAAATTACCCCATGATTTACTCACCCTCAAGAAAGACATATAAGCAATGTGTATGCCTTTCTTCTTTCAAAAATTAAAATAAAAAAAATGTCCTGGATCCTCCAAGCTTTATAAAGGCAGTGAATAGGTGTTAAGATTTTGAAGCCCAATTAGGTGCATCCATCCATCATAAAAAGTGCTTCACACAGCTCTGGGGGGTTAATAAATGCCTCTTGAACTGAATCGCTGTGTAGGAAAATTTTTCAGATTTAATACTTTATAAACCATTATTTCTAGAGAGTGGCATTCCAGCGTGTGATGTGGGATGTAGGCGAAGCATAAGAAGTTTTATTTACAGTAAAGGAAAACCAGTCTTCTCACAGGAGCTTACGCTATGCCTGTGTCATCTGCTGGAATGCCACTCTTTTATGAACTTGTGGAAGCTAAAAAATTACAGTATTAACCTTTTTACTGTACTGGATTTTTTTCTTACACAAATTCTTAGTTTGCCTTAGAAGGCATTTATTAACCATCTTGAGCCATGTATAGTACTTTTTATGATGGATTATGCACTTTATTGGGCTTCACAATAAAGTGCACAACAGTGCTGGCTGTACAACATGTTTGGCAATTTGAATGTAATTTTTAAATAAAAGTTGTATTTTCGATGCATCAACGCTCAAGTCATGAGATTTTGGTGGTCAAAAGATGAAACATTTTCATCGTTTTTCCACAGAGCAACAGTCATAATGTGTTGTGTGACATCTTTCCATCTTTACATGTTGTTGTATGTGTGTGTTACTCTCAGGTCTAGAAAGCAGCACTCTTCATCCCATGGCTTCCATGCCCACCATGAATGTAGATTTTGATGCTGTATTTGGGACTAAAGCTTCCAATAGTGATGTGAAGCCATCAGCTGGTAAAATGTCTCACAAGTGTAATTATTAATAACTGCGCTTATTAATCTCTGAAGATTACTGCGAAAACTTAGTAACCTTCACCCTAAAATAAAACTCTTCTGCTGGTTTTGCTGTATGGTGAATGTGTGGAGCTTTGCCGCTGGAACGCTGAAACAAACTGTGCAGCCGGCTGCAGCACCTGCCCACCTGACTCGGTTCAGGAGAGATTGGGA
This sequence comes from Cirrhinus molitorella, assembly GCA_033026305.1. Lineage (NCBI taxonomy): Eukaryota > Metazoa > Chordata > Actinopteri > Cypriniformes > Cyprinidae > Cirrhinus > Cirrhinus molitorella. Next base: position 15,237,652 of record CM065118.1, on the reverse strand, counting down.
ATGTTCTTTAGGGAATCGCTCATGCTTTTTTTTTTTTTTATGCCTCCACTTACTCACTCACTTCGCTGCTCTGTGGTTGTGGACAGTCTGTTATCATCCCTTCATCCATCTACTGTGTGTGTGTGTGTAGAGGCTGGGTGCTGACTGGCATTTTTCTCCATCTGTTAATCGCCTGTCGTTACACTCCTTATCTGAACACAGAGCAGACGCACACACATTTCCACTCACCAATACACTCACTCTCTCTCTGCCCCTTTTCCTTCCTTTCTTTTCTTTCCTTGACCCCTTTTGTCTTACCTTTTACTTGTTTTTTTTTTTTTTTTTTTGGTCTCCCCCGCCTACCCTGTCTCCTTTTCTTATTCTCTCTTTCCTGGGTTGTAATGGCTGATCTGATGTGGTGAGTGTACTTGTTTTTTTTTTTTTTTTTTTTTGGTCTGCCTCTTCCTGCTGGCGAAGCAGGAAGTAGAACTGTATAAATATGGCATGTGTCAGCAGACTGTCTCGCTCACTTTCTCTCTCTCATTTACTAAAAGAATTAGCAAAATGCCCTGTGCTATTTACCATTTGAAAACCAGTTGTCAGCGGCCTCTTCAGTTAATGAAACCTATCAGCTGTTAGAACGTCAGTGTTAAATTGCATTCACAGCAGTGTTATTTTTGTAGTATTTATAGAGGGTTTGCACTTACGTCACGGTTTGGTCAGTTACCCGGATGCGTGGCCATATTGGTGAGATGCGGATGTAAACAACAGGATTGATTGCACAGTTACTGTACTACTGAATACGTTGTTCTGCTAATTTATGCTGCCTAAACCACGGGAAAAAAAAAATGTGTGGAAGCTGCTAAATCATAGAGAAGGACTTAATAAGCAGGAAAGGGCACAGTATTTTGACAAACTAAAGTTTATAGGTGGTAAAGATATGTACGAGCAGTATTAATTAATTACCTGACCGGAAATAATATGAACAAACATGAATGTTGTCAAGATTCTTGCCCTGGAAATCCTGGTTCAGTTTGGCCAACCACAACTGTTATAACTTTTGGCAGCCTATAGTACCCAGAAATGTTTTTCCTGGTCCGACCGATTAGTACAGCCCGAAACATGACAATAATTGACCATTTTCAGGAGCAGTAATCAACAAAATATGCGAGTTTCGTTAGGCTCAGTGGCATTGTTTACGTTCAGTGCCGCCAATATGGCCGATTGATGATGCGTCGTGAATATACTATTACAGTATTCTTAGTTTTATGAATTAGCTTTTATTATTATATCTTCAAATCATCTTTAATTTAAATGCTTTTAATACTAATCTTAAGCTTTTTTTGTGTTGTTGCCCAAAACATTTTTTTCATCTGATATTTTATTTTATTTCAGCTTTATTTTAGTTACCCAAAAACTAAACAATAACCGTGATTCACCACGCATTTTCCTTTTGTAATGTGATATATTTACTCATTAAGCAAATATTCAGTGCATGACTTGAATTTTGGAATTATTTAGATTGTGAAAAGTAAGCAGTCCTTAAATGAATAGAGACAGCGTTGAAAGTTTGCAGTCAGTTGATGATTAAAAAGAATTCTGGATGCTGAAGGTCAAGTTTAAATTTGAGAGCGTTAAAGTACTGCAGTTACTATTGCCAAGATTTTAGAAAGTATGTGTTTGTCTCAAACAATATGTAAATAGCTGCTTTTTAACATTTATTCAATAGCCTGTGTGGCCTAGATAATGTCAGCAAAAAAAAAAAAAGAAAAAGTAATTTTTGAGTTATTGCATTTTATTTAAAGACTACAAAGGCATTTTTCCTCTTTGAAATATCATGCACTGATTAATCATCCACAATAAGACCAGAACACATGTATTAGGAAAATAAAAAGAAACAGTTTTTAGCTTTCATGTCAGCTTTAATGCATCCATAAGGAGAAGAATAGGGGAAAAAATGGGTGACCATAGATTTTCAGTTTCTTTAAGGACCCCTGTTGTGTTATTTCCTCTTAGATCTCAGGGTGGTTCCTTCTGTCCTGACCTAATGTTCTACTCTAGATCTCTATGGGTCTTTTGTCATGCCGTGAGTGGCCTCACAGAGGCTCATCCCTGCTGCTCACATCATTATAAACATCAGCAGGACTGCAGCACGCTTTTCTTTCGACTCACTCCTTCTGTCTCTCTGCTCTATAACACTTATGCCCTAACCAGGCCTGATGCGACAAGTTTCCAGCGACAAGCAATTTATGTGTCCACACTGAAAGCGTAACTTCTGCACAATGTGACACTGTGACACCCATTGAGAGCGTATTTGATGTTTAATGTACAGCCATATTGAGTTGTGATGCACTGTTCTTGTTTTTTCTGTCTTAAGATTGATATCTCAGCTGGCATTGTCTAATACAGAACACTGCTGTTCATCTGTACAAATTAAATTTTATCCTCTCAGCTAACCTTAACATCCCTGACCAACACAGTAGCGAATTTGCTTTAGTAAAGTCTAACTGCTACCCAATTCATTTAAAAAGGTCAGCAGTGCAGAAATAGAAAAGCTTTTATTGCTGGTTGCTTGACGTGTTGCTTCTGGTTATGTGTCAGTCTGCACTTGAAATAAGTGGTTTGTCACTCTCATAATATTTAATCAGTGGAATAATATAGTTTTCTCTGTCTTTTTCACAGGTTATGATGCGTTAGGAGACTTATTGAAGCCTACGGTGACGGTTCACAGTCAAGCACCGGTCATGACCGCTCATACAGGCGGTAAACTGTTGGCCAATGACCTGGACTCGTCCCTGGCCAACCTCGTAGGCAGTGAGTCCCTCTCCCTCGCAGCATTATTGGTCTGTTTGTGTGGCTTTCTTTATTTACTTGGTCATAAGTCTCTGACCTTCAAATTGCGTTTGTGCTACTCTACTGAACAGAGAGTCAGCAGCCATATGGTGCTGTACGGTGTGTGTGTGTGTGTGTGTGTGTGTGTGTGTGTGTGTGTGTGTGTGTGCATGTTGGACAGAGATGAATTAAACCCAGCTTTGGGGAAATGAATAGGTCTCTGATGCCTCCAGTGCTGTAAGTCTTCCAGTATTACGTTGATGTAGGGCTGTTCTAACAGTCTGTTTCTTTTTCCCACTCTCTTTTTAGACCTGCAGTTTGGGGGAACACCAGGCAAAAAGTGAGGATTTACATTTCATTATCTAAATCGTTTCTGGTTGTGAGCTTCAAATTGTAAATGGAGGTAGTGTCTAGACTCTCTTTGCATGTGTTTGCATGCAGGTCTGATATGCAGTGGACTCAGCCTGGAGAGAAGAAGTTGACCGGTGGCACTAACTGGCAGTCAAAGACAATGAGCAGCACCACTGCCTGGAGCCCCGCCCCCTTGCCACCTGCTGCCATGCCACCTGCCGCCATGCCCGTGCCACACATGGTGAGAAAACACACATGTGCATACACTATGAAATCGTTATGTTACATTTAATTTTTCTAGACTCTATTTTATCGGTTAAATCACAGTTTATTAATCAAAAAGCATTTCTAATTCATTGAAATCATGAAACGTACACAATTTAACAGCAGTTTTTCTAAGAATATAAGAAATAATATTTTTTAAAGCCTATGAAATGCGTTTTATTTTTTATTTTTTCATAAAAATTAGTTTTATTAATTTTCATTTTAGATTCCATTTTAGTCGTTTCCTAAAATGTAATAATCAAAAGCATCTCAAATTAATTGATTTAAAAAAATAATAATAATATATTATTATTATTATTATTATTATTATTATTTTATTTAATAATATTTTTTTATTTAATTCCCAATAAAAATACTGTATTTAGGGCTGGGTGATAATTCAATAACAATAATTATCACAATAGTGTTATATTTTTACCATGGTATTGAGTTACCGTATGTGTGGTTTTAACTGAGTTTATCATGATTTAAATTAAATAAAAAAAAAAAAAAAAAACGTGGTCAGAATAAATTTAAAACTTTGAGGTTGCTACAATTTTTACAGATGTTACTGATTTTGCTAATGAACAAAAATGTACAACCCAAACCTGTTTCTTGATTTGAAACAAAACCCATTACAATTTATTTATTGAATTAATAAATTGATTATTTAAGGAAAATTAATGGTCTGGTGTCTACAACGTTTACTTCGAAAGAAAAAAAGATTTGACAGTTATCGTGATAATTATCGACATCGACTGATATGAAAAAAAAAAAGATCGTGACCGTGATTTTGCCCATATCGCCCAGGCCTAACTGTGTTGTTTATTTACATTTTTCTGGTAAACATAGCCTTTACGTCTGGAGAATTACACGGATACAGTACAAAATAGTTCGATTTAAATAAGATTATAGAATATATTGATTAGATGTCATTTTCAAAATGTTATTCAACAAAATTGATGTTAGAGGTATAGTCTTAGAGCTCCGAAAACAGGGATGACGTGTTTTTTTTGTTTTTGTTTTTTTTTCTCACTATTTTTTTTTTTCACTATTTTTGTTAAATCTAGTTATAAGGTCCGAATTAACAGATATAAACTTGCATTTGCGCAAAAAAAAGTCAGAGTTGTGAGATAAAATAAATAAATGTTATGTAAAAATGTTAATAGTAATAGGTTTAAATAATATTTCATGCTGTAACTGTAGAGCTAACATCCCATATGAGCAGCATATGTGAATATTATGTAGACCTTTTGTTTAAATCAAATTTATGCTTTAAAAGTGGAGTAATTATAGCAGTTTTCATCCATAGTATGTCCATTTAAACGTCTGTGTTTAGCTTCAAACATATTTTTTTCTCTTATTCCATGGATTTTACCCATTTACCTCCACTTGTTACCAGTGTACAGCTGCAAGTGGATTCTGCAGGTATCTAAATATACCTTTCAAAGTTTGGGGGTTGGTAAATCACCAAAACTGAATTTATTTGATAAAGGAAAATAGTCAGTAATGTTGTAAAACAATAGTCTTCAGTTTGAAAAGAATAAATTTCATTTTTATTTCTGTAATGGCAAAGCTGAATTTTCAGCACAGCAGCTATTACTTCAGTCTTCAGTGTCACATGATCCTTCAAAAATCATTCTGATATGCAGATATGCAGAGTAAGAAAAAAATCTTACTGACCCTAAACCTATATTCAAAAGTGTATATTCAAACGCTAAGACTTTATTTTCAGTACACTTGATTCTGATTGGTCACTTGCTGATTTCTGCAGTCAGAAACTTTATAATTTACAGAGCAAACCATTTTTCTGTGCTGTTTTTATTTTCACTTACATCACTCATCATCTCATTATAGCAAAATAAATGACTTTGTTCACCCTGTGACTGGATAAATAGTACATTTATACATTACTTAAAATATAAAGACATTCTTGCATGCAGTCAAACCAAAAAATTATTTAGACACCAGATATAATTTTTAATATTTTTTTACTAGTGGATGCAAGACACTATAGTTCAGGGCTGCCCTTCATGCAGAGTTCAGCTCCAACCCTGATCAAACACAACTGAACCAATTCCTGTCCACACCTGTCTGTAATTATCAAGTGCTCCTTCAGATACTAATTAATTGGTTCAGTTGTGTTGATCAGGGTTGGAACTAAACTCTGCAGGAAGGTAGATCTCCAGGAACAGGGTTGGGCAGCCCTGCTATAATTAATTTATGTAAGTGAGGATAGCAAAATAACGTAAACTCAGACATATTATACCCAAAAATTCTTCATATAATGGACTATCAGTAAAATTCGACCAACAATTTTTCAGACACTTTGAACTGGCCATGTGCTTGTTTTTTTTTTTTTTTCTTTAATTGCTAACTTTTTTTACACCACGGAGTGAACAAAATTAAAGATTGTTTGGTAATTGGTCAAAAAAGTATTAATAGTTGTGTAATTGTTGTCATACTAACAGTCTGACTTTTTGGTCGATTGTAATCCATTACATACCTTTCTGGCATTATCAAGATAAATTTGTTCTGACACATTTTAACGATGTGTTCTTGTCATATTCTATTACCATTTTCTAAACTATAGCAAATAAACTATAGAAATGTTGCAGGTGTCTGAATGAATTTTGGTTTGACTGCATGTAAACATTCTCATTTACATTTTCAAATACTCTGCAGCAATAAGATTTATTCTTAAACCCAAAGGAATCCATCTGTTGTAAAGTTCAGTTCACATCAGGTAACACATTTCATACACTAGCATTCGGATGGCCAAAAAAAAAAAAAAATTAATTTGTTTTTGCTCTTGTACTATATTGTCTAGCTTCAGTAAATATGAGTGTGAGTGTGCTTCTTCCTGTTCTCAAGCTGTGTGTATTGATCCAGTCAGGCAGGTGATGTGTTAGTGTGTTCTGACACAGGAAGGAGAGGAGTTTTCACTGTTTACATGTGTTTATGGCCTCTCTTCTCTCTCTCTCTCTCTCTCAGGGCATTCAGAGTAGATTGACCTCTGAACTGCTTGAGTTTTTGAGTTGAGAGAGAGCAGATGTCTGTGAATAACTAACCTTCAATGTCTCTTTCTGTCTCTCTCCACCTTTTCTGTGGTCTGCATCTTTCTGGCCCGTTTCTCCTTGTGTTTGACGTCTTCAACTCTCCTCACTCTATCTGCTCTGTATGTTTCTGTCTTTCTCTCTATCTGCTTTCTCGTGCTTAACCCAGCAGACTGGAATGTTCTATACTAGTTATGTAAGTACCTCCTATAAATGACAGTTCTATTATCTTGAGTATCGTTTAAGAGGGATCGATTCTCTCGTACACATTATCTCTCTTGTTATCTCACATTTCCCTCTCTTTCACACTCTCACACTTTATTTCTTGATTTCTATCTTCACCTGTTTGGCTCAATGTGTTACATTTTCAGTGATGTGAATGAAAATGGGTAGTTGCATGGAAAAGTTTTCGTATCTAAATAGATGAAAAGCACATATATACATATGCTTTAAAGCGAAATACAAACCATTATCAATTTATAACCTAGTGAGGTGTTTTATTTTTTTTTATATTTTCTTTCATTCTTCTTCTCTTTTATTGTAAATAATAAAAAAAACAACTATTGTATAGATTTTTAGATATACAGTAGGTGCATCCTTACCTAATAATAATAATAATAATAATAATAATAATAAAAAACAATAGTAGAGCTGTTAATGTATTTGTGACCTTGGACCACAAAACCAGATGTATTAGTAGCAATAGCCAACAATACATTGTACTGGTTAAAATTATAGATTTTTCTATTATGCCAAAAATCATTGTTATTAGGTAAAGATCATGTTCCATAAAGATATTTTGTAAATTTCTTACCGTAAATATATCTAAACTTAATTATTTATTAGAAATAGGCATTGCTAAGAACTTCATTTGGACAACTTTAAAGGCGATTTTCTCAATATTTAGATTTTTTTTGCACCCTCAGATTCCAGATTTTAAAGTAGTTGTATCTCGGCCAAATATCCTCGTGATATCCTAAAAAATCATACATCAATGGAAAGCTTATTTATTCAGCACTTATGACTGGTTTAGTAGTCCAGGGTACCATATGGTAATTGGTCTGTATGTATATCATGCATAATGAATGTCTATTATAAAATTTATTTTAGCTTGAGCTTGTTTACCACAGTGGCTTTTATGTTTCATGTACTCATGAGACTAATTAAAAACAATAGTTCAATGTCTGTCTGTAACTCTGGTTCCAGGCCGAATGACTACAAAATTTCACACTCTTTGAATGGGCAAAATATGTATATTCTCGGTGTGAATAGGCCTTTACTATAACTTCCAACACCCTCTGACTTCCAAAACCCTCTCTGTTCCTGATAAACACAGAAAATGTCATATGTTGATTTCCCTGTGACATATAGATGTTTGTTCAGTCTCTCATGCCCTTTCTGTAGCATTTGACATTTGACGTATTCATCTTTTGGCACTTTGACTTGCAAACCAGACTTGTGCAAATCTGTGAGTTTAGGGGCTGCATTTTACGTAACCTGTTTACGAATTACTGACGAATACATGCTATGTGCCAACAAGTAAATCAATGCTTGACATGTTCAGAATAAAGTGACAAATTAAGAGTTTAGGCTTTTAAATGATGGACAGGTATCAGGTAAGTCAGTGTTTTTAGGGGAAATTTTTTTATACATGCCCTACTGTTTGAAAGTTTGAGGTCAGTAAGATTTTGATCAAAAATACAGTGAAACAGTAATATTAATTAAAAAATAACTATTTCTATTTTAAAATGTAATTTATTCCTGTGATGGCAAAGCTGAATTTTCAGCAGCCATTACTCCAGTCTTCAGTGTTACATGATCTTTCAGAAATCCCTCCAAAATAATGCAGTGTATTTTGGTGCTCAAGAAACGCTTCTCATTATTATCACTGTTGAAAACTGTTTAAAAGAAAATAATGCATTTAAAATGGAAATATTTTGGAACATTATAAATGTCTTCACTGTCACTTTTGATCAATTCAATGCATCCTTAAACAGTGTAGTAAAACAACAGTGTTGCTGAGATGCATTGTATTATTTGACTGAGACCGCATGCATTAAAAAAAAAAAAAAAAACTAATTTTTACTCGTTGTTTGGTGAATTTTTTTTAGTGTTAGGAACATGTCAGATTCTTCAATTATATTGTTTTGCTCTAGTGTTGTGCAGTGTTGCATGTGTTGATTGGACCAACCCAGAAATCTGTGCAGGAGATTTTAAACACACCTGACCTGTCATGAGAACACAAGAGTGTAATTAAATGAGGTCTTTAAATGAACCGGATGTGATTAGTTACCACAGTGCTGTTGAATGAGTACAGTAGTGTTTGATCAGTGAGTGTGTCATTGTTCACTCGATCAGTGCAGCATTGTTTGATCAGTCAGCGCATTGATGGTTGATTTGCAACCTTTTTTTTTTCCCCTTCAGGCTCCTGCTCCCATGGCGTTTCCCATGACAACACCTCAAGTGCCTGTGTATGGAATGGTGAGTGTTGTGACCTTACAGTGGCTACATAGATATTGTGTAGATTAATTAAATTGTTAATAGCTAAAAGAACATAACGCAAATGTTGTGTTTTAATGAGTTTAGGTCCCTCCTCAGCTGGGACAGATGGGAGGGGTTCCAGTAATGACCCAACAGCCCATGTTGTACAACCAGCCTGTTCTCAGACCCACTAACCCTTTCACCCCCATCCCTGGAGCCCAGGTACACACACACGCACACACACACACACCAATTAATCACACATATGTAGTGGCCTCACATGCATTTAGTCCATACCACACTGCTCTAATACACCAAACCTTTATATTGTAGTTATCTTTCAGTTTCAATAGACTGAAACTTAACGTTGAAGCTTAAAGGTAGGGTAAGTGATTTCTGGTAGCCAATGTTGATATTTGAAATCACCAAAACAAACAAGGCAACACAATACGATTGCAGATGAGCAAAAGAGAGCCTATATTAATGATAGTTCTGTGAAAAAAAACAATGTTACTCGCCTATCAAGCAGAAACAAAGCAACCTCAGTGTACGATTGCAGGTTTTCCTGTCCCCTCAGAAAGAATTTGTGCCCCCTCAGTTTTCTTAACAAACTTACTTTATTTAAACTATTAATAGATCAATCAGCGTCTGACTTGAAGCAATGTAGCTAGACTACCGCAAGTGCGATTCGCGAGCAGATGCGGGGTAAGGTCATCGCAGTTTCTCCAGCGTGGCTGGCTGCACGAGCTTTGATTATGACAGCTATTTCATGATTTATCACTATACTCACTATATTTCATCCCGTGCTTTAATACAGCCTTGCCCTCCTTTTCATCCTCTCCTCTCCATGTTGAACATGTTCGAAAGTAAAAAAAATAGCATGCATACGAAAGCCATTGCTTCAGCAACTGAACTCGATCACTGATTGTATTACAAACACACCCCTTACTGCTGATTGGCTACAAGTTTGTTTTGATAGTGGACCCGTCCCAATATTCTACAACGTTTTTGAAAAACTACGTACCCCACCTGTAACATTCTGATGTCTGTTTTTTTTTTTTACCATTTAATGTTAAACAAAAAAACTAGGATTAGATAAGTCACTTCCAGAAAAAAAAAAAATCCTGGTAATTTACTCACCCCCATGTCATCCAAGATGTCCATGTCTTTAATTCCCTTTCGACTGAAGAAAGAAAGTTGAGTAGATCCTTCCAGAATTTTTCACCATATAGTGAACTTCAATGGGAGTCAATGGGTTGAAGGTCCAAATTGCAAGACAAGTGTTTGAGGTTAAAAGAATATACATTTTTATTTTTCTCAGAAAATGACAGATCATTTTGCTAGATAAGAACCGCATGCTTTGGCTGGGATTGTGTAGAGCCCTTTGAAGCTGCATTGAAACTGCAATTTGAACCTTCAACCCTCTGATCCCCATCAAAGTCCACTATATGGAGAAAGATCCTGGAATGTTTTCCTGAAAAACCTTTATCAAACTTCTAAATTATCAGGAAATTTTTATTCTGGAAGTTAACTAATATTTTAATAGTTCCTTAATTGTAATATTGTTTTAATTGATTGATTGATTTTTATATTTTAAAACTGTTACTGTTCAAATGTTCTAATGTGTCTGTTCTATTTTTATTGTGGACAATGAATGTGCAAAATAACCGTTAATGTGAAAAAAATTAACTGACAGCTCTCATTAAAACAGAGATTTAGTAGCACATTAAGTTCACTTGAATTCAAGTTTGTTATAATATTTGTAATATTCTGTAATTGTTTAAAATATGATTAAAACAATCTGATAATTTGCAGTGTAGGCCTGATTTTAATTATACTGTAATGTTGAGTGGCTATAATTACTCATTTTATACCCTACAGTGGAAACAAAAACTGTTTAATTGATGTGTTAATATAGTACTAGATGCTAGCCATCAAAATTTTGCTATCTGTTGTTTTCATATTAATGTGGAGATGTAGTGTTAAAATATATTTATGATCACAGATTTTATATAGTATAGGGAAAAATTGTATTTTACTCAACTGAAAAACACAAAAATATAGGTGCATTTTTATGAAATTAAACTTCTATTTTAATTAATTATATGCAGTAATAAACATGTAAACTTATGCTACATGATTCTGGATCAATTAAAAGACAATTTAAAAAAAAAATTGGAGATCACGATTCTCTCATGATTCTGAAGAAAGTAAAAGGTTAGATTAGAAATCTAAACAAAATAACAATTTACTACTGATCCTGATACAACATGCATTAAGTCTTTTTTGTAAAAAATATTTGATCGAATTTTTTAATAAAGACTTAATTTACTATTGAAATCTCCTGAATGAATGATTCATTGATAAATGTGTTTTTAAACGTGCAGTTGTCCCCACCTCCTGGTGGAAGAGGGTGAACATTACAATACATACATGTGTTATTTATGTTCGTTTTGATCGCTACTATTATAGACCAGTGGCGAGCGGTGACTTGTTTTTTTTTTTTTTTTTTTTACCGAGTGCTAAGACACCCACCCCCGACACCCCCATTTTGGGCTTTTAGGACAAACTCAACAAGGGGGAAACCATGGCAAGTGTCGATTTAAAAGTATGCACATTTCCTACCTTATTTGTAAATTAAATTCATCTCCAATCCTCCTCCTATCATTTCAGGTTTATCCATATTTTTTTTTTTCTAAGTAAAAACCGCCAAACAACGTTTACACACATCACGTTATGATACGTACGTAGTATTCAGAGAGTGAGGAGGTAGGGGATTTCCCCAGTCTATATGTCTCTGCTTAGACTGATTTTTATTATTATTATTATTATTATTATTCATTCTTAGTGAGTAGGAGTTAAAGCTCCCACCCAGGTGATCCTGCTATGACCATGCAAAATGATACACAATAAATGAAACAATAAAATCAGAGAAGAAATCAGATTTTATTATTCCAATTTTCTTCCCTGATGTTTGTTATATACATTTTTTATATACTTTTTTATTTTAATTTACTACTTAGGCATGTTGACAATAACGTATATCTTCAACACTGTCTATGATATGTTTTCAGTGGACTTTTAAAATTTGCTTTGCTTAAGAAAAATGAAAATATACAGTTCATTTTATTTAGTCAAGTTACATCTAATACAATGTGATTTTCGGCAGTCGAGATCTGGCAGCAACAGCGCATTTTTCCGCTTGGGCGAGCACTCCGCAGACAACTTACCTCTCCCATTAAATCACGCACATACCAGCAAAACACAGTGAGCGGAGACGAGAAAGCTGTGGAGAATCCGCTTGCCCGGAAGCTAACTGACGTAGATTTACAGAAAATGACTGTTGTTTGTCAAATAAATAATTTGATGTATTTATTCAGACTCATTATTAAGCTTTAAGTTACTTCTCAAATGACAAGGGATCAACTTATAATCATTTTTATATTAATTAACCCATGAACTCATTCTCTCAGACGGCCTGGATATGCGGAGCATTAGCAGCTGATATGGACGGAACGCCACTGTTATAGACATTGTTTATCCCCAACAATAAACTTTTATTCTAGTACTTCTGTTGTTTAAATGTCTGTAACACCGAAATAATGATCATTTTGTGATTGAAAGACAGGAATAAGATTGCGTTGGCCTTCGAACAGAGATCGCAATCTTTTTAGGATTAATCGTGCAACTCTAAAAACACTGCACGTACTATCATGTTCTCGCGAGACCAGACCAGACCAGACCAGACAGACTGTGCCACGAGATCTCGTCACATCCCTAGTTAACAACTTTAGTTAACATGAACTAAGAATGAACAATACTTTTACAGCATTCATGTTAATTACAACCTTTACTAATGAGTTAATAAAATCAAAAGTTGTGCTTTTTAACATTAGTCAATGTACTGTGAACTAACATGAAAAATGATTAATAAATACTGTAATAAATGTATTGTTCATTGTTTGTTCATGTAAGTTAACACATTAACTAATGGAACCTTATTGTAAAATATGTATTAACTAACATGAACTAACCATGAGCAATACATTTGTTACTGTATTTGCTAATCTTCATTAACGTTAGTTAATGAAAATACAGTTGTTCATTGTTTATTCATGGTAGTTCACAGTGCATTAACTAATGTTAACAAGATTTGAATAATGTATTAGTAAATGTTAAAATTAACATTAACAGAGATTAATAAATGCTGTATAAGTGCAGTTCAGTATTAGTTCATGTTAACTAATGAAGTTAACTAATGAACCTTATTGTAAAGTGTTACCAATATTATATTATGAAACTTTAATTAAGCATTTTTAAAGATATATTATCAGTTATTTATAGTTATTATTGGTTATATTATTAGCATATTAGTTTAGTATCGAGAATTATTAAATTTATCTGGTATTCACATGCACAAACAGCTTCTTGCCTGTGGCAAGTACACAGATGCTCCATTTAGAAGATGTTCAGTGCTGTCATATTCACAGTCATTATTGAGCGATTCAGTGCTGTTTTTTCTTATTTATAACTCTTTGTGTGTCTTTTTACAGATGCAGTTCATGTAAGTAGCACTTAAGCAGAGCGCCAAACAAGACGGCTGAAAAGAACACCAAGCGAGTGAGAGGAGGATCCGACTACCACCAAATAAAAGGAGATCGAGACAAAACGAAAGAGCGTGCATATGGAGAGGAATGTGTTTGTGTCAAGAATGCTTACCTCAATGTCTGAAACGGCTTACCCAACACACACACACCAGATGAGAGCGCAAACAGTGTGTCATTTTTCATTTCTCGAGGTTCATTTCTTTCCTGGGGCACGGTGTCTACTGGCAGGTGTGATACATCATAAAAATCGTGGATTTTATTGCAGATATTAAATTACCATGCACAGAGCACTCTTCTCTTTTCTTTTTTTACTTCATAATTAATATGAATTGGATCTAAAGCCCAACACAGTGGACTTTTCTTGTTACTGTCATCTTTTGCAAGCCCATGCTGAGTTCAGGAAAATGGTGAACGTCAAAGTAACCACTAGTTACTAGATCATTAATATGTTTAAATGGATCATTAACACAATGCCCCGGCGTCTCATTTCAGAACAAGGAAAGAATTTGACGCCTTATATAGGTGCTCTGCACCCCCAAGCACTTTACACATGCATTTATGTGTAACACAATATATAACATTGAGCTGGTCTCTTATATCTCAAACGTTAGTAGTCTAATGTTAACAATTAACATGTTACTGATGGGTTTCCGTTTCAGACACAATGGTGGTCTTGCACATACATAAATTGTTACGTGAGGCACATAAAGAGCCTCCCTCTCACTGGCCTCCCACCTTGTTTTGTCACTCCAAGGACACTGATAAACATATCTGCTCCTGCTCTTCTGTGTTAACCAAACATGTCATGCATTTACGACTACATCTCACACTCTGAGCCCACTCCCACATGTTCCACCCACCCTGGGAGCGAGTGACCGGAAGCATTGGAGAAGGGTACAGGGCATGTGGCCCTATTCAAAAATTAGTTTTTAATGAGGGTTTCATTCAGTTCTGTTTTTTAATCTTTTATTTTCTAGAAAGCATGTTATATATATTTTTATTATTTCAGAGAACGACATGAGTCACGGTCTGTTTTATGTTGCCAAATTATGTACATTTGTGATTCAAGAAATGCCATAAGCTAGCTCTTGTGCTCAGCGCCTGACAGGACGTGCGTATCGGTGTTTGCCAACTTTGAAACCAAAATCAATAGCTAAAATCTACTTTTAGTTTGTTTTCGTCCAGTTCCTCGCAATTCGGGGCACTGCTAACAGGGTATCGTTATTTTTGCTTGTGCAGCCAAAGCATTTTCGGTCCTCCTGAAATCCCTTTAACCCTTTCTAGAGCAGGTTTCTACTTCAGCCTTCACATCATCCCATAATTCCTGTTTTTTTCCTTCTTTGTGCTGTATTTAGTGATTGCGTTTAGTACTATTTCTGCATGGACTGATGGAACGTCAATGGAGATACGGTGTGGTTGCAGTTGTGCCATTGTAAAATCTTAGCGATTTTAGAATCTGCTGTGGAAATTGCAGCTTCATGGGGCTGATTGCATTTTTAAAATGATCACTACACATCTGCTGGCAAGGTTTCGGAGCTTAAGACACAGCAACAAACATTTAATAATTTATTGGTTGCAAATAGCAATCCTTACTCTAAGCAATGCAGTTCTTCTGCAATGTTTAGCAGAATGGTTGCCAAGCAATGCACAGACTTAGTGGTACAGTAATACTGATGAAATGAGGTCACAGGTGTGTGTTTATAGAGTATTTCACAACAGCTTTGAACACAAGCCAGTCAAGGAATGGATCTGTTTTAGGTTTTTGTAGTGTTGTTAAAAAGTCACTCCTCTTCACATGTTATAGAGTGGTTATGACATGTTTATAACAGTCAGTCTTGTGTACATTGTCATCAGAATGGTTTTAGGAATGTATAAATAAGATGCACATCCTTTCACCATTTATTTGCACAAGGCTCAGCCTACTTAAAAGGATAATCCACCCAAAAAGAAAATTCTGTCATGATTTACCCACCTTAATGTCATTCCAAACCTGTATGCATTTATTTCTTCTGCTGAATATAAAAGGAAATACATTTTAAAGAATGCTGATAACAAAACTGTTTTGGTTCTCAGTGACTTGCAATGTGTTTTTTTTGTCCATGGGAACCAAAACGATTTAGAAAAAAATCTTTTGTGTTTTGCAGAAGGTCAGTCATACGTGTTTGGAGCTCCATTATGGTGAATAAATGCTGACAGAATTTTTCGGAAACCTTCCATCAGTTCAAGCGTGGTTTTTGCTTTGTATGTTGCTAAAAGACATCGTCACAGCAAGGTTCGTATTGTTGCTGTACACCGTGCTGTGTGACCGCCTGCCCTTCCTTTTGTAGAAACAATGTGCGTCGTCTTTCTTTGCTTGCTTATTTCTGTGAGTGCGCGAGTCGGTTACTAATTCCTTATTGAGCGTCTCTTAACAAGCTTGTGAGTTTATTCTCCTTTGAGAGCCATCAGGGGGTCCAGCAGCTTCAGACCGAATTCTTTTTACATGCAGGCTCAATGTTGATGCTCTCGCTGGGTTTGCAAGGTAACGGGGCACTGAGGAGCGATACTGTTTAATTAGGATCTATTCTATTATCCCGTCACCGGAGGCTTTGAGTGTGTGTGTGAATGTGAGTGAGAGAGTGAATATATGACTGTGAGCTTCAGGGAGGGTGAAAGATCTCAAGATGTACAAGGGTGCTATCATGAGCCGGGGTTTCCATGGTAATCTCAAGTTTCTGGTCCTTGGCACAGGTGTGGTGAGCACAGCGTTTCCTTTTCTTAGTCACATTTTGTCGTCTTTTTTAATGTTATTAAAAGCTCTGCATGCATTGGCAGCACTGCCTGGGGTGAAGACTGTGTCTTAAGATGCAAGTTTCTTTGGCAACCGGTGAGAGTAGTGCTTTTGGACCACCAACGGGTCATGAATGCCTTTTCTCTGACACGCCAAAGGCTTTTTTTTAAACTTGTTTTTGCTGAGTTGAGGCGTTTAAGGAACAAACTTTCGTTTTTATTTAGAATCCCTGAAACGTTCCCGACGTTCTTGCTTTCACAGCTCCCCCTTGTGGTTACTGTTTGTCATCTTTCACATAAACAGCTGCTAGTTAGTCTTCTGTTGGCTTTTTATGGGGCGATTTTGCACACAAAGCAAATGCCTGAGTGTATTGGACTCACCGCTCTACATTCATACTTTACTTTAGAGCAGCCAGCCAGACTGAAGAGCAGCCAACTCCAGCGTACTTCTGAACTACTTAGCCTGATTTTATACGGCTCGGCTCGGCTCATTAGCTGGCCTAGAATACTCGGCTCAGCAGCGGCCTTTCAGAATCGATGTGTCAGCGTGTGTCGCACATCTCAGACCTCTAGTGGCGATGCTTGGTGTTCAGGGTCCTTTTTAACGCTAGCTGTCCTAGCTTTAATGATTTTGTTTTTAGGTAGGCTGTTTGTCTGCTACATCCTTATTAGCATCTTTTTGTCCTTATTTTCCTGTTACAGAGATATATGCAGTATATTTAGAAAATATGTATACAGTAGAAGCGCCATCAGCAATGCAGCAACTTTTTTTTAACCATTTATCATCAAATGCCAAAAAATGAGAACGCAAAACCTCTAAGTTTGTGCTGATTTTCCCCATTGTATTTTTTCGTAATTTATTTATGCAGACCATATTTCAGCATGGTGAAAGTAAAAAGCAGAAATTGTGGGATTGTGTTTAACTTTTTGTTTGTCTTTCATTTCTGTCTGCCTTTCATTCACATACATCAATAAAGTCCCTTTTTATTCCTGAGTTGTTGGTTATTTTTTTAGTTTCATTTCATTTTGTCTGTCATCTTTTTCATCTCATCAGCCAAGCAGGAAGATCATTGCCCTCGAGTTCATTTTGGATGAGCTGATGTCCGATACTGTTGTGTTTTCTTTTCTCTGGCCTCTTGAAATTGCACTTCATGCCTGCCTCGCGGCCCATAATGCAGGGTTTTTACAGTATGAACGCACGTTTTAAATACCTGGTCAAATTTGTGTAGTGACGTGTCGTGTTGTTTTCGCGTCTGTCGATGTGATTTCTGTTGAATCTATTGCACGAGTTTCACTGCAACAGGAACCACCTGATTATTTCTTTGTAGCACTTTTCGACAGTGGACTCAGAAACGGGAAAATCAACCGGTGTTTCTTTGTGTATCTTCTGTTTTAGGACCAACTTCAACTTCTGAAGTTGTTCAAAGCTGGTTATAATGTGTGGAACAGGATGTACAGCAACGCCTTCCATTTTGTGGTCCTTTTCCCCAACTTCACAGCAAGTCTTTAGCAGGCCATCTAAATGATAAAATGGTTTTGCGAGAGGTCAAATTACACTTTAGTAGACCGTTTCCCATCATGATATTAAGGTAATTCCTGGACCATGTGGCCAGGCTTTCAATATGATTCCATTTGTTACTAAGTAACAAAATCTGGTTTGGATTATTTAACCATTTGCTCTACTCTACTTTAGCAGTAACTAGTGATTTTTTTCACTTCTATGTCAATTAGTTGAGCTCAACCACAGCACAGTCACTATTTTTTTAATTATGTACCGGTGGGGAAAAGGAATCAGACATGTCTGGTTGTGCTTGTACATCAATGCTTGCATCGGTTGTCGGTGAAACCTTTAATCTGTAACTAAACCTGAATCAAACACCCTCTTCATCGACTTTTCATCTGCAACTGCCTTTGGTTTCCCCGTAAGCTTCATGTACCACGCAGCACTGGTTGAAGTCAATGATCTTATGATACCAGTCTCTCTTGAACTGTCGTTTGTACGCCTGCAATGAGATGCTCAACCCAGGACCAAGAGATGTGATGGATTGAACTGCATTTTCTTTCGATCGCTTTATAATTTGTACCTGTTTTCTTGCATGTTTTTGTATCTGACATGCTTGGGAAAGTTTCACAGTTCCATGTAACGTTTGCGAAGTTCTATTAAATATGGTGCTGTTTTTTAGTAAGCAGTTGTTGTCGTAGTGATGGACGGGTTCTGTGTATATCTGTTATTTTTTATGATTTATCAGTGGTTGGTTGTGCTGATCTGGTATGTTATATTCCTTCTTGCGATTTTGCTTAGGTCAGTTTTTGTAAGTTCTTTCATTCTTTCTTTCTGTCTCAGTCTCTGTTCTGTTGTCTGTATTTGTGGAGAAAATTTATGGTTGCAAGCCTCTAACCTGAACCATGAGTGAATGCCTTGTGAATAAATGGATTTAACGCTCGCGCTCACCGGTTTCTTAATAAAAGACATTTTTAACAGATTTCATCTCACTGATTTATTCTCAACATCTATTAAAGGATTAGTTCAGTTTCAGATCAAAATTTTAAAGATAATGTACTCACCCCCTTGTCATCCAAGAAGTTCATGTCGTTCTTTCTTTAGTCGTTAAAGAAATCGTTTTTTGACGAAAACATTTCAGGATTTCTCTCCATATAATGGACTTCTGTGGTGCCTCTGAGTTTGAACTTTCAAAATGCAGTTTAAATGCCGCTTTAAAGGGCTCTAAACGATCCCAACTGAGGAAGAAGGTTCTTATGTAGCAAATCGATCTGTTGTTTTCAAACAGTTGACAATTTATATACGTTTTAACCTCAAGTGCCCATCTTGTCTCGTCCCGTTTTCTTCCCCAACTTCAAAATCGCCCTATATCGCTGCAGAAAAACCAACCCGGTGTTTACAAAGTGAACATACAAGGAAGATCAAACAAAAAATGTAAAACAGATTTGTAGGACAATTTTGAAGTCCCCTTAGTATTGGCTCAGAAAATGACAGATCGTCTCGCTAGATAAGAACTTTCTTCATCTGTTGGGATCATTTAGAGATGTCTGAAACTGGATTTAAACTTCATTTTGTAAATTCAAACTTGGGGGCACCATAGAAGTCTATTATATAGAGAGAAATACTGAAATGTTTTCCTCAAAAACAATTTCTTTATGACGGAAGGAAGAAAGATAAGAATATATTAGATAACGGGGGGTGAGTACATTATCTGCAAATTTTGGTTCTGAAAGTGAACTAATCTTTTAATATTCATCTACACAGTCAGGAATTGTATCTGACTCCATTCTTCAAGGTTGCTCTTCTGCCATTTATTTTTTCTTTTAGTTTGTGCCTGTTAGTATGGTTTGCTATCAGGGAAAAGTTGTGCCTGTTGATCTTACTCTTTATCCCAGATCCCACTCCTAGCTGTTACAGAACATAACGGTGTAAAACAGCATCTGTAAGTGCTACCTTTCAACTTTGATGACTCAAAGTGGCGCGGTTTACAATAATTAGGCCCATTCAGTGTGTTCGCAAATAAAAGCTTGACCAGTAGGCTATTTGATCAAAAATAAAACTGAAATGTTATGGAATATTACTACAGTTTAAAATAACTTGAAAGCTGAATTTTCAGGAGCCATTGCTACAGTTTTCATTGTCACATGATCCTTCAGAAATCATTCTAATATGCTAATTTGGTGCTTGGGAAAGTTTCTCATTCTTATCAGTGTTGACTATCAGAATTAAAATTGCCTCACCCCCATGTCATCCACGATGTTAATGTTTTTCTTTCTTCAGTCGAAAAGAAATTAAGGTTTTTCAAGAAAACATTCCAAATTCAAAATTGCAACTTCAAAGGGCTCTACATCAGTGGTTTTCAAACCCTGTGTCGCGAAACTTAAAAATGGGTCGCCAGGATGATCTGAGGAAATTGTATAGCACATGTATGCATGTATGTGTGTGCAAAGTTCAAGATTTAAGGAGGAAGGAAGCGGGAACCGGCAAAATTAACTTTAATAACTAAATGACCTTAAACAACAAATCGAAAGTAAGCGGCAGCGGCCTCAGGCGGAATACAACGTGTATTTCGCGCTCTGTTGTGCAATGTTGAACATTGTAGCCAATCACAGACATATCTGTTGATTTCTGAAACCCAATGGCAAATCAGGTAGTCAAAATCCACTCGCCAAATTTTTGTTCAGTCCTGAGTTCTGGAAACTCGCGAATCTTCACATTATAACCAATAAAATAAGAGATTTCATTGTGCTGTGTAACGGGATTCCGCTTATTAGTGATTAGCTTTGCGCGCTTTCCTGTCTATATAGTCCATTTGAAATTTGAACACAAGATGTTTTTGATGTTGCTCAGAGGACCAAAGTGGCATACTTGCTGCAAGTTTCAGGAGTGACGCATATAAATATCTGCATATAAATAGGGGATTCGCTCGAAATGTCTTTCTATATATATATATATATATATATATATATATATATATATATATATATATATATATATGGGTCACGTCAATTTAGGAAAAAAAAGGTCGCTCTTAAAAAGTTTGAAAACCGATGCTCTACATGATCCCAGCTGAAGAATAAAGGTTTTATCTAGCTTTTTTTAAAAGAGAAATACACATTTATATACTTTTTAACCAGAAATGCTAGCTTGACCTCACTCATGTGTGATGTAGGTGAAAGCATCAACCCAGTGTTTACAAAGCAAAAGTGCAAAAAGCGTCAGTGCCCTTCACAAAAAAACATCATGTGATTTTTTTTTTTTCAACGTGATTACACAATGTGTGAAGACCTAGTGCAAGATGAGCATTTGTGGTTAAAAAGTATATAATTATTTTTTTTAAAATTTTTTTTTAGAAAATGGCCAATCGTTTCAATAGATAAGACCCTTATTCCTCAGCTGGGATCATGTACAGCCCTTTGAAGCTGCATTGAAACTGCAATTTTGACCCTTCAACCCATTGGCTCCCATTGAAGTCCATTATATGGAGAAAAATCCTGGAATGTTTTCCTCAAAAAATGTAATTCTTTGTGACTGATGAAAGAAACACATAAATGTCTTGGATGACATGGGGGGTGAGTAAATTATCAGGAATTTTTTATTCTAGAAGTAAACAACTTATTTAATAAATAGAAAGTAAAAAAAAATCTTACTGTCACCAAACCTTTGAACAGTAACGTATCAATTCTTCCAACAAATGGCACTATTTTCAGTTAAGAAAAAGTGATGCAGAAATACAGTTCTGTGGATGAGTTATGGGAACACTTAAACATAAATAGTCGGCATTAATATTGGCCATAAAAGCATTCGTTGACCTCTATTGATCTGTTTATTACATCAGATATAGCAGATAATAACAGGAAACCAAACTGTGGCAGCTGTGGAAGTGAAACATTTAGTTGTTGTTGTTTTTTTATTACATATAAAAAAAAAATTTCATTTAAATTACAAAAGCAGTTCACAATATGTTGTTGATGTGTCCGTCATTATTGTTTATTTAAAGGATAGTTCAACCATAAATGGAAATGTTGTTCAAAACCCACAAGAGCTTCGTTCATCTTTGGAACACAAATTAAGACATTTTTGATGAAATTTGAGAGTTTTCTCACCCTCCATAGACAGCAAGGGTTCTGTCATGGCCAAGCCACAGAAACGCAGTAAAGACTTTAATAAAATAGTCTGTGACATCAGTGGTTCAACTGCAATTTCCCGAAGCTTTTACGAACAAAGATCCTACGGTGTTTTGGAACGACACTTGGAGTAATGAATGACAGAATTTTCATTTTTGGGTGAAAATATTGTTCATTATTGGGTGAGTAATCAAATATAAAAGTGGCATTGTAACCCAGCTTTGGGGTAGGTTTTGGAAGTGACACAGTGATTTCTGTTTATTCTGTGGCATTTGTTGGTGGTTTTAGTGAAATGTTGAGGATTCAGCTGTGCCCCCTGCCCCCATCGGACCCTCTCTCTGTAGACCCTGGGAATGTCACACCCTGTCAGATGGACCCCAACAGCTGTAAGGAGAGAGAGATAGAGAGCGCACATGGCACTGGCTATTTTTAGAGTTCATTCAGACTAGAACTTCTCTCCTTCTCTCCTTCTCTTTCCCTGGACGTGGTTGTTCCTTCTGGATCTCTCTTCGGCTGAAAGTTCTGGAGAAGTTTCACAGCGGCCCTGCGAGTTCATAAGTACTCGAGACGAACGCAGGACAGAGCATATAAACAAGGAAAAGAGTCCAGTGATAGAGTGAAAGTGAACCAAGCCAATATGGCTCTACTGTGCTACAACAGAGGCTGTGGGGCTCGATTTGATGCTGACAAAAACTCAGATGGTAAGATTTAAAATGTATTTATTATCAGTGTATAGTATTTATCAGTAATATTTATTTGAATTTAACTATATATTTTAATTGTCCATGTGAAGGTCATGGCTGATATTACGGGCATGATGTTACTTTTAGAGTTTGACAACTGAAATAAGTGTTATCACTTCCTGTACTAGACCTGTGAAGCTGTTGTTTAACAAATTGAATTTTATAAATAGAGACAAGCTGACAGCTCATTGCAGTGTGAATGAGATCGCTGGCCTCAGATACTCTGGGGGCCAGGACTTAACTTTGATTTCATTTAGCAACAACACAGCCTCTATTTATCCTTCCTTGTTTTATTTATAACATCTGGAAATTGTAGAAAAGGTGATTTAGCATCTGTCCTTAGAGGTTTTGTGGATCTATGAAGTCTCAAGCACATTTGGAGGTGTTCTAATCAGATGTTACTTCCATAAATGGCTCAACTGTCTCCTCTGCAGAGCATGTGTGTCACTGCATGTGTGTATGTGTATTGAGTCTTGATAAGTCCTGCTATTGATAATGTCTCCTACTAACCGTACTTTCTCTCTCACCACCTGAAGATGCCTGCCAGTTTCACTCCGGAGTGCCAATCTTCCACGATGCCTTAAAGGTGAGCTCAAAATGTCTTTTTGTTTAGACAGCATTGTGTGCGCTTCGTACAGACCACCGACTGCTCAGTTCTGTCGTAACTTGATAAGCGCGTCGCCGGCGTGTTTGTCTGCTTCTTAGGGAGCCTAATATCCATGTTTTTGTTTTATTTTGTTCTTGGCTGTCTGATGTGGTTCTTTGTTTGTGTTTTTCTCCTCAGGGCTGGTCCTGCTGTAAGAAGAGGACGACAGATTTCTCAGAGTTCCTGTCAATCAAGGTATGCTAATAGTATGCTAATCGTGACGGTTTCATCTCACGCTGTTCTTCATGCTCTGCACGTAATGTACAGACTGAAACAAAATGACAATATGTCTCAGACATCCTCGAAATACTTGAAATATATTTAGTAACACTTTATAATAGGTTCCATTTATTAACATTACCCCTATGAAAACTACCCATGGTTTTTACTATAGTAAAAGTGTAGTAGCCTAATCTTTTTTGGCGTATTCATTACCATTTGTATAACCACAGTTTTACTACAAACACCATCGTTAAACTATGGTTATTGTAGCAAAACCATGCTTAATTGTGACTCTGGACCACAAAACATTTCTAGCATGGGAATATTTGCAGCAATAGCCAAAAATAGTTGTATGGGCCATTGCTATGGGTTATCGATTTTTCTTTTATGCCAAAAATCTTTCCTAATGTAAATATATCAAAATTTAATTTTTGATTAGTAATATGCATTGCTAAGAACTTAATTTGGACAACTTTAAAGGCGATTTTCTCAGTATTTTGATTTTTTTTAAACCGTCAGATTCCAGATTTTGTATCTCAACCAAATATTGGCCAATCCTAACAAACCATACATAATAGAAAGCTTTTTTTTCAGCTTTCAAGTAATGTATAAATCTATTTAAAGAAATTGTAATTTTAATTTAATTTTAATTTTAACATAATCAAAATTTTATTGAGATTATGACTGGCTTTGTTAATTAGTGACCATGTTTTTTGTTTTTATTTGTAGCAAAACCATGTTTGATTTTCTTAAGGGTAGTAGAAGGCCTGTAAAGGAACATTAGATATGGTATTGTGGATATTATTTCAGTCACTTTATTTGTAGATTAACGTTATCATAGATAGCTAAACGCTGTAAAAATATTGTTATTTCATGATATAAAATGCATTAACTAACAAACTGAACCTTAGGTATGAAATATACCAGTGTAATACAAAGTCCCACATTACCCACAACCCGATTTAAAATATATTTAAAATTCTATTCATTAATATGTTATTGGCCAAATATTGTATTTTGCATAACTCCAAAAATACACTAAGATTTTTTATGTTTTTTGAAGAAGTCTCTTCTGCTCACCAAGCTTGCATTTATTTGATCTGAAGTATAGCAAAGTCAAATTTTGATTTTTTTTTTTTTACTATTTAAAATAACTGTTATCTATTTGAATATATTTTAAAATGTAATTCATTCCTGTGGTTTCAAAGCTGACATTTATTATTATTATTATTATTCTAATGTTAAAAACAGCTGAGTAGATGTTTTTCAGGTTTCTTTGATGAATAGAAAGTTCAGAAGATCTTTGGATCTTTCTATTCATAAAAGAGTCCTGAAAAAATATATTTAACAGTTTTAAATATTGCTAATGCTAATAATAAAAAAATGTTTCTTGAACAGCAAATCAGCATATTAGAACAATTTCTGAAGCATCATGTCACACTGAAGATTGGAGAAATGATATTCAAATAAAAAGCAGTTATTTTAAATAGTAAAAATATTTCACAATATTACTAATTTTGCTGTATTTTTGGATCAAATAAAATGCAGGCTTGGTGAGCAGAAGAGACTCACCAAAAACATGACAAACCTTCGACAGGTAGTGTATAGTCAATATAAATAAATGTCAGTGGCAGTGTATTATTTTATTAATTTGCATAACTTTTCCAGGTCTTGAAATCACATTTTTAAAACAAATTAAAATAATTCCTAATAATAACAAAACAAAAAAAACATAATTGTTAAAATATAAAAAGTAATTCAATTCAGTAGCTTGACAGATGTATTTATATTCATTTATCAGATGCTTTTATCAAAAGTGACTTACCGAATACCAAATTATCATATAGTAGCAGCCAATATTATCAGTACTGAGTGTCAAAAACTATAAAAGCTAGAACAGATGTGTACACTCTGAAATAAGTAATTATAGTACTAATAATTGAACTAATCATGCCGTCTTTGTGATGGAAAGCCGTTCGCATTCGCACAATCTCAAACATGTAATTTATCTGCTCTGTGTCTAATTATTTCTCTCAGTCACATGTTGATTGGCACGTTCTGCTTTCTGTGCTTGTCCTCTCAGGGTTGCACCCGTGGGCGCCATAGTAACGAGAAGCCCGAGGAGCCTCTGCGGCCAGAGGTGACGTCTGATAAGGGAGACGTGAAGCAGCACAGCGGAGAGGAAATTATCTACCAGGGACCCAAATCTGCAGAAGCCCTGGAAAAAGAGAGACCCAGGTATATAGAGTACATATGCAGCTCACACACAATGTGTTCTGTTTCACACACCAACTCATTGTTCTGAATACAAAATTGGTTTTCTTTCTCTGAAGCCCACTCTTTGTCTCTTTCAAAAAGAGAAGTACAGCTCCTTCTGACTATTAAATAAAAACAGACAGTGACATGTTTTTCGATTCCCTCCTTTCTAGCTCAGATGAGCCAAAGACAAAGCTGCAGGTGAAGATCTCTCCCTCTCTGGCTCAGATTGCCGAGAAAATGAAGATCACTGAGAGGGAGAAGAGAGAGAAGCTAGGTGAGCAATTCCGGATATTCCAACAGCTCTGGACATTTTTTTCCCAACCCAACAGAAAAGGAAACATGTCCCTAAAATGAATCAATGAAATGCATTAGTAATATTTTCATGTGTTCATACTAATATAATAAGTTAATATTAATAATGTAATGTAAAATGCACAAATGTTGCATGTCATGTTGCAAATGAGCTTGTATTTAATATAGTCTGCATCAGGGTTATCAACATTAAATGTTACTTAAAAAAGCATTAAATGAAATAAAAGAAAATATAAATATTTTAAATGGAAAATGTAGATATCATATAAATAATGCATAAAGGCTAAATATATTGATAAATAAAAGCATTAACCTTTCCATGCCATAATATTAACATTATAATTTTATATTAATAATACAAACAAACAAATAAGGAAATGAATGAATGAATAAATTAATGGTATGCATTTTTGTTATCAGTAATTCACAAAATATATTGTGTTCGGCACAAATGATGTTTATTCATGTTGAGCCTGTATTTAATATAGTCTGAAATAAAATATAAATATATATATATATATATATATAAACATTTAATTCTTTTCTGAAAACAAAAATAAAATCAAATTCAAAATCTTAACTATAGTATATCAATGATACTAAAATCAATGTTAAATGTTACTTGAAATTAAATACATGTTCAAACAAATAAAATAAAATAAAAAAGTTATAATATAATAAATAAAAAAAGTTGCAAACATTTAGATTGAAGCACTAAAATAACTAAAACTAAATAAATCAGAAACTAATAAATAAAAACTATATAGACATTTTAAAAAGGCAAAAAAGACAAAAATTAATTACTCTACTAAAATTACTTCAACTAAAATTAAAGTGAAAACATAAAACAAAAATACAATTTTAAATAACTTAAATGTTAAATGTTAAATAAATAAATGTTTAATACAATAAAATAAAATATAAAAAACAAAGGGAATATACATTTAAAATGTTAAATAAAAAAATATTTTTTCTCTTTGCAAACATTTAGATTGAAGCACTAAAATAACTAAATTAATTTAGAAACTAATAAATAGAAACTATAGACAGATTTAAAAAAGGCAAAAAAAGACAAAAACTCTACATTAATGTAATTACTCAAATTTAAATTAAAAACTAAAATTAAAGTGAAAACATAAAACTATAAAAAAAAAAGATTAAAATAAAACAATGAAACAAAATAAATGTTTAATCAAATAAAATGGAATATATATATATAAAAAAAAACAGAAGGAAATCGAAAATAAAATATATTTTTTTCTAGTTGCAAGCATTTAGATTGAAGTACTAAATACCTAAAACTAAATAAATAAATTAAAACCATAATAAATAAAAACTACAAGACAGATAAAATAAAATAAAAATAGCAAATAAAAAATGACAAAAACTATTACTAAAATTACTAAAACAAAAAAAATGTGAAGCATTTTTTCCCTCCTATTTATGAGTTAAGAGCCTTTTTATTTTGCTGTTGTGAGTATGCACTATGGCATGAGTTTAATTATATTCAATTATATTAATTAGTTTCATTATATTATTTATGTCTTAAGTGATATCATTGCTCTAGTGAAGTGTTTATGTATTAGTGTTTATGTTTATGTAGCTTTTGGTTCTGCCAAAGCTCATTTCAGTCCTTCACAGTAGTTGTAGATATGAGGTCCACCTGTCCATAATGTGTCACTTACAGTAGGACCCCTGTAAAAACACAGTAACACCCTGCTGTAGAATTGTATTGTGCTGCATGACTGTCATTTTTTTTTAGATGTGACTATTGCACATTTTGGGAAATCATCTTCAAATTCCTCTTACTGTTGTTTTGTCTTTCTTCTGTCACTTCTTTCATCTCGCTGTCCTACAGAGAGTCAAGTCATGGTGGTTGGGGTTAAGTGCAAGAACACAGGATGCAAAACAGTAGGTGCTCATGTAATATGTAACAAATCAGCTTGTCTAACAAAATACATTTCATGCCATCTAGTGGCCATAATAAAGAATGCCACTGCAGCACTTCATGCACAGTCAGACTCCACAAAGAATCCTGGGCTTCAAGTATTTTAGTGCATCAGTACTGATCCGGCATCAGCCTCCTTTGCGCTGAACTAGTTTCATCAGAAGGATGGAGGAGCAGAAACTGATTCTAGTTCAGATTTTTTTGTGCAATGCTGAATGGACAGAGCAGAAGATGAGCGAGAATTAATGACTAAAGCCGCAGGTTCAGATCCCTTACTGGGATTTGACCTTAATACCTTCTGTTTAAGCTTCCCATCATCTTTAATGGATTAGTTTGCTGAAATCCCAAAAGTTCATCATGTTAATTACTCAGCGGAGCTATTCTTTAGTCCTTGTGAAAACTAAACCGGTATCAACAGGGCTGTATGTCATTCACAATTTAATTAATGATTTTTTTTTTTTTTTACTTAGTTTATCTTTTTTTTGTGTTATTTATTTATTTTTTTTACTATGAATGTTATTGTAGATGGTTTGAAATGTCACCAGGAAATTTAATTTACACTACCAGTCCAAAGTTTTTGAACAGTAAGATTTTTTATATTCTTTAAAGAAGTCTCTTCTGCTCAACAAACCTGCATTTATTTGATGCAAAATACAGAAAAAACAGTAATATTGTGAAATATTTTTACTGTTTAAAATAACTGCTTTCTATTTGAATATATTTAAAAATAGCTAAAAAGCTACATTTTCAGCATCATTACTCCAGTCTTCAGTGTCACATGATCCTTCAGAAGTCATTCTAATATGCCGATTTGCTTTTCAAGAAACATTTTTATTATTATTATTTTTATTATCAATATTTAAAACAGTTGAGATCTAAAGATCAGCATTAACTTTTGTAACATTATAGCTATACTATTTAAAAGCTTGGAGTCAGTGTGTGTATATATATATATATATACACACCATTTTTTTAATAGAAACTAATACATTTATTTAGCAAGGATGTTTAAAATTGATTGAAAATTTAGAAGTGAAGATACAACCATTTATAATGTTTCAAAAGATTTCTATTTTAGATAAATGCAGTTTTTTTTTTTTAAATGTTCTATTCATCAAATAAACCTGAAATTCTACTCAGCTGTTTTCAACATAATAATAATAAATGTGTTTTTTGAGCAGCAAATCAGCATATTAGAATTATGTCTGAAGGTTCATGTGACTGGAGTAATGATGCTAAAAATTAAGCTTTGAAATCACAGGAATAAATGACATTTTAAAATATATTCAAATAGAAAACTGTTATTTTAAATAGTAAAATTATTTCAAAATCTTATTGTTCTTGCTGTATATTGAATCAAATAAATGCAGGCTTGGTGAGCAGAAGAGACTTCTTACGTTAAAAATCTTTTGAGTGGTAGTGTATATATTCCATTAAATGTCATTTTATGCTCTGTGGTCTTTGAAATGGATCCAGGCGACACAAGCACAGACTTCGAACTGCAGTTTAGTAAATGCCTCTTCCTGTCATTACAATTCAAATTCCTTTTTAGAAATATAATCTCTTAGTGAAAGGCAGACTGAATTGTGCTCAGTCCTGCTCGTCAGGGTAAAGCCATAATGTTAGTTCACTTTTGTCAGAGATAATGATGTTTTTTCTTTAGCCTCTGAGACAGACAGCATATATAACTCTGTAACAGCTTCCTGCTCATTTATTTATTTGGATAAGAAGAAAAATGAGTGTATTTTCAGGTGTGAAGGCTAAACGGATGACACAGAGCTTATGCTGAGTTCAGGTGCATCAGCACTTTAAAGTTTTGCTTTTGTAAATATGCTGAGTTTCTGTGAGTGTTTCTCTGGAGTAACACACATCTGTGTGTTGACTATGAATAGCTGTTCAAACTCTCTGATTGTTTGTGTGTTCAGATTTACCAAGGTCCAGAAACGGATGCAGAGATCTGCACATATCATCCTGGGGTCCCCGTCTTCCACGAAGGGTAAGAAACCTGCAACATTCAAGTCTTTTTTTGGAAATGTGACTCAGTCTCTAACTATGCTTTTTCTGTTGTAGACTTAAAATAGGTATCCAGTTCCAGTATCTGTTACCTGTTTTTATAAAGCTTCTCATTGTCAGAGTTCATGTGATGGCACAAAAGTGTTCTTAACGATTATTGTTTTCATGAGATAAGAAGGAGATGCATGATTATTCACATCTGCTGATCATTGTCTAGATACAAATACTGGAATTGCTGCTGCATAAAAACCACTGACTTTAACGCCTTCCTGGATCAGAAGGGCTGCACGACAGGAAAACACTGCTGGATCCCCAAACAGGTGAGAGCGGGGGAATTTTTTTTTCTTCCCTTAAACAATTTAACAGAAATGTATTTAAAGTTTAACAAAAAATGTTTTTAAGGCCCAGTGAAATATGTTTCAATTTTTTCTTAAATCCAGGTTTATTTATTTATTTTTTTAATCAAATTCTGTGTTTTCCATTGATTTTCTGGATTCCATTTTAGTGGTTTCATTAAGTGTATTAATGAAAATCAAAATCTTTAATTAATTGATTTTCTAAAAATATATTTTGTTATTTTTTTTTAAAATACTTTTGTGAATTTTTCTGAACATTTGAAATCATAAGGATCTACAAATATATATATATTTTTATCAGTAGATAGTTATTTACACAGATCACACACTGTATAATCAAAAAACAACTAACCTTTTCTAAAAAATTTGTATGTTGTGTTTGTTTTGTCTGCAGGACAAAAAGAAGGTGGCTTGCAGGCATGATTGGCACCAGACAGGAAACCAGGTCGTGGTTACAATGTACGCCAAGAACTGTAGTCCAGAGCATTCCTATGTGGAGGCAAACCGCACAGTGGTGAGTTTAAATTCACATGCAATAGTTACTTCACATCAGCATCCAAGGCCTTTTTATAAATGAATTTGTCTTTGTCCGTAAATTCATTTATTTTTTTTGTTTCCATCAATCTGCAGTTAACATGCCACATTCAGTTTGAGGGTGACAAAGTGTTTCACAAGGACATCCACTTATGGGGGGTAAGATTGCTGTACATTCACAATATCTTATGATGTAGCAATGATATATTCTCCTGAAACTTAAAAAGTGATCATTTTTTAGTTTAGTGCATAAGAAACAATTCACTAAAATTGTTTGGAAAAAGAAGTTCAATGTTCTTTTGTCATTTTCTGTCAAAAAGTCAAATGCAGTCAGACATCTGTGTCCGCTTCTGGTCTCTTAGGTGATTGATGTGAAGAGCAGTTTTGTGAACATGGTGCCCTCTAAAGTTGAGGTGACCATGCGGAAGGCTGATGCCGTAGCCTGGGGGAAACTTGAGGACCCCAAACACAAACCTGAGCCAGAGGTCACCAATGAGATGAACACAGAACAGGAAGATGTCAAACCCGACTGGTACATCTCAGATGATGACATCAGTGAGTCTGACTGGGAAGACGAAGAGGAGGACAAGAAAGAGAGTGAGGAGAAAAAAGAAGAAAAACAGGCAGGTGATGCACCACCTGAGCTAGAAGAGCCTGTTGCTGTCCCCCCAGAAAAACAGTAACATTTATTGTGAAGTGTAACGGTTGTTTCTGAGCTAATGTATTTTTTACAATATCACATAGGATTTATATAAATGTGGGGCTGCTGCTTCATGCATTTACAGTTGAGGTAAAAGTTTACTCCCCCTTTCAGAATCTAAAAAAAGTTAATTATTTTAGCAAAAAAGAGGGATTATACAAAATGAATGTTATTGTTTATTTAGTACTGACCTAAATAAGATATTTTACATAAAAGATGTTTACGTATATCCGCAAGAGAAAATAAAAATTACCCTGTTAAAAAGTTTACATCCCTAGTCCCTTGTTTGTCCTGAATAGTTAAACTGCCTGCTGTTCCTCAGAAAAATTCTTTGTTTTTTTCAGCATTTTTGTGTATTTGAACTTATTTCAACAATGATTGTATGATTTTGAGAACTATCTTTTCACATTGTGAACAACTGAGGGACTATGCAACTATTACAAAAGGTTCAAACGTTCGCTGATGCTTCAGAAGGAAAAAACATGCAAAAAAAAACTTTTTCCAGTTTGAAGATCAGGGTAAATTGAACTTATTTTGTCTTCTGGGAAACATCTTCTGTAGCCTCTGAAGGGCAGTACTAAATGAAAAAATATTATATTTAGGCAAAATAAGAAAAATGTACACAACTTTTCAAGTTTTCACCCCGGGCTCGTAATGCATTGTTTTTCCTTGTGGAGCATCAGTGAGTGTTTGAACCTTCTGTAATAGTTGCATATGAATTGCAAAGCTGTCCTCCGTGTGAAAAGATGAATCTCAAAATCGTACAGTTGTTGAAAAGGGTTCAAATACACAAAATTTTAACTGTTTAGGACAAACAAGAACAAAAAACACAGCTGTGGATCATTCAGGTAACAGTATTAAAAATCAAGTGCATAAACTTTTGAACAGGGTCATTTTATAAATTCAACTATTATTTTCTCTTGTGGACTAAATGTAAACATCTTTTATGTGAAATATCTTATTCAGGTCTGTACTAAATACACAACATGCATTTTGTATGATTCCACTAATTTTGGTAAAATAATTAAAATTTTGCAGATTCTGAAAGGGGGTGTAAACTTTTGACCTCAACTGTAGCCTTTTTTTCACTTTGTTTTTGTCTGCTAAAATATATTGTACAGTATGTTATTGTGTGCTCAAAGGTTAGAGAAGTCTTAAAACTCCTTTCCTCCAGTTTTTCACACTATTTTATAGAAATTTTGAAATCTTTCTTCAAAAGTTTGGGCTTGGAAAATTTGAAAAATATGTTCTGATTTTGAATTGAAAGCTGAATTTTTAGCAGCAATTACGCCAGTCTTCAGTGTTACGTAATTCTAAACCATTATAATACACTTATTTGGTGCTCAAGAAACATTTATTATTTAATATTTAATTTGTTTTTGTGGAATCTTATCATTTTGTTTTGAAATTGTTAAAAAGTAAATTTAAAAGCCTTTACTGTCACTTTTGCTGAATAAAAATCTTACTGATCCCAAATTCTCACTGCAGTTAAAAATACTCAATGCAGATTTTCAGCACTGACGAAGAAATAAATGAACTATTTTGAATTGGAGGTAAAACAGTCTCATACTGTAAGTATATTCAGTGAATCCATGATAATAAATTGCAACAAATCAAACAGCAATGGCCACACTTTATTTTTGCGTCAAGTCAACAGCAACAATCCTGAAGTAGGTGATTGCAGTCAGATGGAGTCTCCAAGGCCATGGAAGCTTGACTGCAATCCATATGGCAAAAATATTTTAAATAAAAAGGATAAATAATACATCGTAAAAGTAAACAGTAGTCTTGACAATGAACTGGTACCAGCAAATAAAAATTCACTCTCTTCTCTTTTGGTTCTTGTTCTCTGTTCAAAGAAAAAATTAAAAAATAAATTTTCTGTACATAAAATCATTGCCTTCCGCATGTACCTGATTACCACAGTCAAAATCGATGTGCTGATACGCGGAGATGGTCAAAAAAGGTTTGCTATGTTAAGCCAAACGAAACAGCACTCAACAATTCATCACGGATGAGGAAGTTCAAAACAAAGACATGCAAAATAATAAAAAAATACAGTTCAGCTTTTAGGGGGCACAATCAGCACCTGTCCACCAACATTTCTTATCAAGACCATATTTGTAATGTCTTTTTTTTTTTTACAGAGCAATACTGTTAGACTTTGGCTCACAACTATCAAGAAAACAATTAAGTTGTCCAGTATTGTTTATATTATCTCTTGTAATGGAAAAATGTTACACTGTACCATTTGAGTCTATTGATAAATACTGTTTGTGATCCACACAACAGGCAAGTTCAAGTTTTTCTTTCCCTCCCTACAGAATGACCCCTGAAAAGGGGCACCAGTTGAATAACATTCATAAGTTGGATTATATACTTTCTTATATGTAACATAGGTTCTCCATGAATGGGATACCAGTTTTTAAAAATGATAAAACGAAACACACAACCTTTAAAGTTTGCTTTTTTAAACATTTGTTTTTCTATATTAAAGTGCAAGGCGAGATAAAATACATCTTGAAATGTACGACATACAGCATCACTTTCTTTCACGAGATTTCCCTGCAGAAAAAGTAAAGAAACAGCTCACTTTAAACCACTGCGCTCCATTTTACTCACTTGGCACAAGAGTTACGGCACTGAAGCTTCTAGAACGACGGCTCAATTGACACACTAGTGATACACCATCACGACTTGGCTGACGATCCGAGAGAAAAAGAAAAAAATAGACCTTTTTTTTCTGCATAAGGGCATGAAAGGCATGCAGAAACTAGATGGTCTTTGATAGAGAGATACAGAGACTAGTTGCAGATTAACTATTCAGCCAGTTTGACGAATAATACAGGTCCACCATACATTCATTCATCAGGATATTCCTTTTTTTTTGCGCATGTGTTTAATACAGTTTTTTTGTTTGATTTAGTTTGTTCCTTTCTTCTTGTTCGGGCGGCGATAGGACGGGGCCAAAGAAATGTCTTCTTTTTTGCCTTTGGAGAGCGAAGAAAGTTTATAGTTTGTGTCTGACGGCTTGAATACTAAGAAAAAGAGAAAAAAGTAAAGTAGCAAGATCATAAAACGAGATTAAAAAACAGAATGGATTAGGTCGCGCACGGGAGTTGTGTTGCTAAAAACAGAGAGAGCAATGGACGATCCACTTCCCGCTCTCTGATGATGAGAATTTCCTGTGACGCCATCCGCAGGCGGAGAACAAATGCAACAGAAGCTCAGTAATGCAGTGCCGGGCCGCTTACAAACACTGGGGTGGGGCATGTGTCTGCACAGGGGGTCACACGTCCTCCCGCAATGGGCATAAAGCAGCGTCCTGTAGCAGACTGTGTCCTCATGATGGAGGCGCAACAAATCACTTCAGCTCTTCAATTGCCCGCAGGATCCACATCACACATCCCGCCTTTGATATCCCAAGAACCTGAGCAGTACAAACAAATGTGTTAAAGTCATGAGAAACCAAAATTCCCTTGATATTTTGACATATAAAAGGTCATTGTACTATAATGAGAAAAATTTTAGTTTGGAAATGTACAGGTTGTTTTTACTCTAAAATCAATCTGCCAAAACGACACTTTATGATGTAATAGTGTGGTTAAACACCGCCTCCACAGAAGATAATCAACGCCTGCTTCTACATCGCTGCCTGTTTACCCGAAGACGCTGTGCAGCAGTGTTAAAGGTATAGTTCACCCAAAAATTAAAATGACCCCATGATTTACTCACTCTCAAGCCATCCTAGGTGTATATGACTTTCTTCTTCCAGACGAACACAGTTGGAGTTGTTTTAAAATTTATCCTGGCTCTTCCAAACATTATAATGGTGATGGATAATGGCTGTTATTTAGAAGCTCTAAAAAATATATCCATCGTAAAACTAAACCATATGCCACTGGGGGGTTAACACGTCTTTTGAAGTGGAGCATGGGTTTTTCTATCAAAAATATTTATATTTTTAAAATTATATGACTTCCGGCAATGGCGTATGCACGTTTGTGAGAGAGTTGAGATCCGGCTTCTTTGCTGACTTCTGACTCGACTTATGACATAAAACTCTGGTAGTGTAAACTCTGGTGAGAATAAACGAACGAGGATAGAGCAATACTAAATGCCGGTAACGAATTAAAAGTCGAAAATGAGAAGTAAAAAAAAAAATGTCAGCGGATTACACTATAAAAGAAGAAGAGCTTAAGTTTTTTTGCACAGCCATATTTGTTTGAACTGGAGTAACGTTACACCAACCAGGAACTCAAATCTCTCGCGAATGCGCACATGGCTGTGGCTGAAAGTCAGTGATTTGAGTTTATATTTTTAAAAATATATTATATAAAGTTTTGTAATAAAAACCCATGGATCCGCTTCAGAAGACATGTGTTAACCCCCTGGAGGCGTATGGGTTAGAGGTCGACCGATATTGGATTTTACCGATACCGATAGCTAGGTTGAACCACACTGTCCGTTACCGATTAATCGACTGATAGTTTTTAAAATGGATACTGAATGGAAAATAAAACAGTGGTCTACTATTTAAAAAAGGTACTGAACCATACTTTGTAAAAGAATAAATGTATTAATATTAATTATATATTTAAAAAGATAAGTAAATAGCATAGTAAAACATAGTAAATAGTAAAACACACTAGCATGGAACAACACTTACATTCTACATACATATCTATGGCTCTCATACTGTATAATGAGAGCGGAGCCTTCTCAGCCGCTTCAGCATGGACGCAACCCAAAAAACTATCGGCTGGATTTTTGCAGATAACCGATAGTTATGCTAATCAACTATCGGTGCCGATTAATCGGCAAAACCGATACATCGGTCGACCTCTAGTATGGGTTACTTTTATGATGGATATATGCACTTTTTGGAGCTTCAAAATAACAGCCACTATCCACCACCATTATAAAGCTTAGAAGGATACATTTTAAAACAACTCCGATTGTGTTCGTCTGGAAGGAGAAAGTCATATACACCTTGGATGGCTTGAGGGTGAGTAAATCATGAGGCAATTTTCATTTTTAGGCGAACTATTCCTTTAATTTTGTTGACGAAATTAGTCAACTAAAATGTTATGATATTTAGTTGACCAAATGTAGACAAAAACGAAAAACAACAAAATGGCATTTTAGTCAGAAGACTAAAACAATCCACATTTGCTGTCAAAAAGACTTGTGCAGTGCCAAGCTGTGGAAAAACATTGCCTTCTTGGTCTTTTGTTCACTTCATACCGCAGATTTGTTTACAAACAAGGCACAATTCGATGTGGGATTTTCATAAAGGTTGAAAAGATTTGTGAAAAGCAATGCTGTGCTAACTATTTTGCATCTGACAGTAATGTTGCAGCACACATATGTGAGTAAATGTTTTTATTACGTGCTCACTATTGCTTTGTCTGTTACTACAGATCATTTCATATGTACTGAGTATTTATGCATCTATCTATGAAGGTTGTAGGCTGTCAAACAAACACAGCAGTGGGCGTTTACTTCCGAGTCTACAATCAAAGTAAAAAATGTGGAAATATTACAAATATTTAAATGATGTTGATGAAGCCTATTATGCTCACCAAGGCTACATTTGTGTACCACTGCAATATGTTTTAAAATGTAATTTATTCCTGTGATGGCAAAGCTGAGCATCATTACTCTAGTTTTCAGCGTCACATAACTCTTCAGAAATCATTCTTATATGCTGATATATAAATGCTGAAATAAACGCAGCCTTGGTAAACATAAAAGACTTCATTAAAAACATTTAAAAATCCTGTTTCCAAACCTTTGACATACACTGTAAATTGCATCACAGTTTATCAGATGATAAGAAATAATTAGTTTACAATCCTGGCACTTGTTTTTGTATGACATGGCTGTGCCACATACTACACTACAATCTTAATAATTCAGCATGATAGTGATAGTATGAAGGTGGTTAATGCTGTGTTTCTGCTAGTGAATGTGTCTCTTACCTGACAGAGAGCTGCTGGACCGCTGCTTATGTAATCTCTCTCTCTCCTTCTTCCCCTTAGGCATGATTTTCAGCTTCATGCTGCTTTTCCCAGGCACACGAGATGGGTCCTGGAATTAAATGAACAATAGAAAGACAAGAACATTATAAACTTTGATTTAGAATAAAAACAGGAAGTATTTGAATGATATCATATATGATATTGCATATGAAAGTATGTACACTAAAATTCAAAGTTTAAAACAAATTTTTGGAAGAAATTAATAGTTTTAATCAGCAAATGTGCATTACATTGAGCAAAAGAGACTGAACATACATATATTAGAAACAACATTAGAAAATATTTTTATTTCAAATAAATGCTGTTCTTTTGAACTTCTTATTGTTTGAACTTCTATTAATCGAAGAATTCTGAAAAAAAAAAAACATTCCATAGTTTCCACAAAACATTAAGCACAACAACCGTCTTAAACATTTATTGATTGTTGATTATTAATTGATATTAATAATGTTACTTGGTCACCAAATCAGAATATTAGAATGATTTCTGAAGGATTGTGTGATACTGAGGACTGGTGAAAATAGAAAAAAATAACATTTAAAAATATATTAAAAATAGAAAACAATTATAAATTGTAATAATATTTCACAATTTTACTGTTTTTACTGTATTTGTGATCAAATAAATGCAGTCTTGGTGAGCATAACAGTCTTCTTTTAAAACCATAAAAAATGAAGAAAATGAATGTACATTTTTACTCTATAGATAAAGTAATGCTAACTAAAATGCAAGTCCAAAGGGTCACACTCAAAGTTAAGCACTAGAAACATGAATGCTTGGCAGGACAAACCTCCTCAGAGCAGTGCATGCTGGGACAGATCCAGTGAATGTCCTCCAGCTTGTGTAACTCAGCGCCGAGGCTGTCCACTGTGGAAAGAAGCTCCTCTTTTTGAGAAGGCTCCCACTGCTACACACACACACACACACACACACATGCAGAAAATGTCTTTATTATATTTCAGACTGCATTACTTCTTTAGGAGAAAGTGAGAGAAAGAGACAATGATGCTGCTCACCAGCAGTTTTCCCTCTAGCAGCATCTTGGTCTCTTGCTGGAGAACTTTACTGCTGTTGACAATGTCTACAGCTGTACTGCGACTCAAACCCTGCAGAGAAAACACACAGACACAGACACAGACACGGACACAGTTCAGCTTTAGTTTGACTCCCTGACAGACTCTTGCTGTTCAGTGATTAACACACAGTGTTGTTTAGTTCCTTCAGTTATTCTTCTATCGGTTGGTCAATGGAGGTCCTGTGGATAACAGCATGAGCAGCTCAATAAGAACATGCTGAAAGTCCCAG
Source organism: Cirrhinus molitorella (assembly GCA_033026305.1). Lineage (NCBI taxonomy): Eukaryota > Metazoa > Chordata > Actinopteri > Cypriniformes > Cyprinidae > Cirrhinus > Cirrhinus molitorella. The sequence goes on along the minus strand of CM065118.1, from coordinate 15,198,603 downwards.
CAGGAAGAAAGGACCTGCTATTATTCATACCGAAGACTGAAAGGTGCACCTGTTAACCTTTAAAGCAGGGCTGGACTGAGCTGATCCTCATCACATCCCTCGCTGTTATGAGCTATATATATATATATATATATATATATATATAGTCATGTGAAAAAATTAGGACACCCTATTGAATTCCATGGTTTTCTGTATCAGGACATAATAAAAAATATCTGTAACTTGGCATGTCTTAAAATTTGGAAAGTAAAACCTCTGATGAACAACAATACATAACATATTGCACCATGTCATGCCAAAATGGACAAGCCATGTGTGACCAAGTTAGGACACCCTTACTCTTAACATAGGATTTAAGAGGCTAAATAGCATTTAGACACTGCTAATCAAATGCATTTGATTAACTGATTATCAGCAAGAGTTAGCACTTCTATAAAAGCAGACATTTTGGCAGTTTGCTGGTCTGGAGCTTTCAGGTCCCAGGAAGTTCATCCCAAGATCAGACCATGTAATACTCAAAGAATTTGCAGACAACCCAAGAACAGGCCTCAGTTAACATTTTAAATGAAAAATGTCATGATAGTACAATTAGAAAAATATGGGACAAGTATGGCATTTTTGGAAGGCTTGCCAAAAGAAAACCTGTTCTATCTTAAAAAGCATGGCAGCATGGTTTAGGTTTGCAAAGTTGCATCTGAAAAACCATAAGACTTCTAGAACAGTATCTTTTGAACAGACGAGACCAGAGTGGAGATGTTTGGCCCTAATGCACAGCGCTAAGTGTGGTGTAAACCTGTAGAGCATATCAGCACAAACACCTCATATCAAAAGTCACACATGCAGGTGAAGGGCTAATGATTTTGGGCTTGTTTTGTAGCCACAGGACCTGGGGACCTCACAGTCATTGAACTCCTCTGTATACCAAAGTATCCAAAGGCATCTGTCCGACAGCTAAAGCTTGATCTAAATTGGGTCATATAACAGGACAATGATCTCAAGCACATCAGCAAATCTACAACAGAACGGCTGAAAAGTAAAAAAGAATCAAGGTGTTGCAGTGGCCCAGTCAAAGTCCAGACCTCATCCTGACTCAAATGCTATGGTGAGAGCTGTCCATAAACAAATGGCCATGAACCTCAATAAACTACAGCAACATTGTAAAAAACAGTGGGCCAAATGTTAAGAGTGATTCCAAATGTTAAGACCTGCCAAGGACCATATATTTTTTTATTATGTCCTGAAATAGAAAACCATGAAATTCAATAGGGTGTCCTAACTTTTTCACACGACTATATATGGCCATTCAACAGAATTGGCGCAAACTGCTGTCCCACAAACAAAAAACACATTTAAAAGGCATTTAAGAATTTAAATCTTAAATGTTTACTAAGTTCCTTTTATTATCTACTGAAACCCACAATAATATTTAAAATATCAGTCATCTTAATATATGTAAAATCATCATGTACTGGGTACTTCAACTTGGCCCCTAAATTTCAACTTATGAAAATTATTTGAAATAATCTTTGCATTTCATTCCATTATTGATTCGTTAGTGACAAAAGGGAACACGTAATCCTTTATTTGGGGGAAATAAACAGTTTGTACAGTTATGCAATTGTTTGTATTTTAGTATGTTTTAGTAGCGTTTTAGTATGCAAGTTAAAATTCTGTAATGTGATGTTGTCACTACCAAAAATGCGCAGTCACGACCAAAACATGGGATGTTTTGCCAAAAATAAAGTTAAAATAATGTTGAATTATCAACTAAGATGTTATGTTTTTGGTTCATTGTATATTCAAACTAATGAATCCTTAAGTTTGAAATCAGTATGATCAACTATGCCTTTTACAAAGAAAGACAAAGACAAATGTAATAAATAACAATAACAATAAATAGGTCAGTATAGCCCTTCTTATTAAATGACAGATTGTGTTTTGGTAGTGACAAATCTGGGGAGAGGACAACTATTCCAAAACTTTCTGAGAATACAATATAAGAATAACTGCACAATTACTAGTACCTTGGATATTATACAATTTGCATAGATACAAAATTTGTGGAAAAATATATATTTTTTAAAAGTTGTTTCCAATTCAGTCCACAAATTGGAAAACGTGTTCAAAAGTTACCAGTCCAACAACAAAAGTATTTTGGTCACCTCAGGGCTGGAGGGTTTGGAGGGGAAGGCTTCACTCAGGACGGCAGCACTGGCATTGACAGAATGAGCTAACTCCTGCTCCACCACCTTATGAGTCTTGGCCACCTCCCGGATCCTACAAAACATCATCACAACACATTCAGCTTCAGCACAGCACACGTTTTTCCTCCACATAAGCCTTTAATGCATGGTTTTAAATGTAATTTTGACAGCAAAATGACTTGTGAATTATTACAAGGAAGTGTTGCATTTCTATGGATTAGAAGTTACAGTAATGGGTGTGGTTTCATTCAAAACACAGTTCATTTCATCAACAGTCCTCAAATAGTTATGAAACAGTTTCCCACAAATGTATGCATTGATATTCACTGTAGTGTGACATTCCTGTTGTGTTACAAACTACATTTGTGTGGATGTCATAGACTCTATACACAGGCACATATAGACACACCTGTTGATGAGTGTGTCAGCCACTAAACCGAGCTGCTGGACCTGCGCACATTCCTCTTCTGTCAGATACTCCATGGACTGCTGGGAATTGAGTCGGGGCCGGGCTGGGCGGCTGTCACCTTTCCGCTTGTCTTCCCACGATTTCAGCGTGCTCTCGAATGCCTAGTGTCATAGCAAGACACAATGTTGACACATTTACACTAACGTTTGAGTTCAGAATTTTTTAGGAGGCAGGGTACAAGAGGCTATAATGCATCTGACATTGATAATAATATTAAATGTTACAATGCTTTCTGAAGGATTATGTGACAATGAAGAGCGAAAAATTCAGCTTTGCCAACACACTATATTCAAATAGAAAACTAAAAAAGAGAAAATATATAAATAATTAATTATTTTAGATTGTAGTAATGTAGATTTTATACCTTGCATAGACACGTTCAAGGGTCAGAAATGTAGTCAGAACATCGATAAAACAGTCCATGTGACATCAGTGGTTCAACCATAATTTTATGAAACTATGAAAATACTTTTTGTGCACAATGAAAAAAAAAAAGACTTTATTCATCAATTTCACAAGTGTGCCAAAACACTTGTCGAAAACGTAAGATTGAACCACTGATGTCACATGAAACGTTATGTTCTTATTACCTTTTCTGGACCTTGAATGTGGTCGTTGCTGTCTATGCAGGGTCAGAAAGCTCTCGGATTTGATCAAAAATATCTTAATTTGTATTCTGAAGATGAATGAAGGACTTACAGATTTGGAACGACATGAGGGTGAATAATTAACAACAGAATTTTCATTTCTGGGCAATTTATCCCTTTAAGATGCTTTGAAAAAATCTGTTATAAATAAAGGAAACTTGACTTGACTGTGCAGTTCATCTGCAAAACTAAGCTGATAAAGCTTGTTATTCTGGTAAAACTGGTTGACAAAGGAGGTCTTGCAAGTAGGGTTAGTCCAGTCGGACTGCAGCTTATCAAGTGAAAACGATCATACAACACATAGATATGACTTGCAAAGCTGGTCTATTTTTGGTCTACTTTTAAACGAGAAAGAAGATGAAAGTGCGCGCACACTGACCCGGTCTCTGGTGAGCATCTGGGCTCGGTTCTTGTGGACAATTTGGACAATGCCAGGAGGCTGAATCCAGGCCTCACCATCCACCTGCACAGGCACACCTTCATCACCCAGAATAGTGATCTTCACCTGCCGACACTGAGGAGACAGCCAGTGTCAAGTACATGATGTAAGCATTGTACAATTTACCCAAATCATGCATACTATTTAAGTATTATAAATTAAATGATCATACCTTACCCATAAACATGTTCTCTTACACAGAACAACATATTAATAATCAATATTTAAAAACACACCTACCCTCTAAAGCTCTAATTTACCCTAATCTCTTAACTGAGTGAATTAGATATAATTAGTTAAAACTACTAATGCTATTATTGCGTTGTCACAAAAAAACAAAACAACTTTTTCCATTGCATGACTTGCATTTCTTTAAAATGCAATTGCAAATCTTGTCTTTCCGATTAAATTCCAAAAAAGGTGTGGTTGAATTCAATTCAAAATCTAACATGTGACTTGAAAGGAAGATTTTTAAAATTCTGAATCATGTCCTTGCATTCAGACCTGTGCGATGCGGTGATGCTGTATGTTGATGACTCGAGACATGGCCATCTGCATGCTGCCGAACACAGCCACCACCTCCAACTTCTTATCATCAAATGATGGAGCCCCAAAATTCTACACAAACCAATACAACACCAGACAAAATGTCATAATGTCCACATTGTCATCATCTGATACTTTATTTACACAAGTATACATAAATCTGTCTCTATCCATCTAAATCTGCATGTTGTAGAGTAAGCAAAAGCAAAAACACATGAAACACAGGAAGGATCAGATGTCTGATGTACACTCTGACTCAGTGACACGAGTTAGATGCGATAATATAAAGTCACTCCAGTTAGGATGGATATATATATATATATATATATATATATATATATAACTTTATATATCAATAAATCTATTTACTAGTCTTCAGTTTACTGTACAGTTTAGATCAAAAGATTACATAAACCTTACAGAATCTGCAAAATGTTAATTATATTACCAAAATATAAGGGGTCATACAAAATGCATGTTATTTTTTATTTAGTATTAACCTGAATAAGATATTTCACATAAAATATGTTTACATATAGTCCACAAGATTAAATTATAGTTGAATTTATAAAAATGACCTTGTTCAAAAATTTACATAAACTTGATTTTTAATACCGTGTTGTTACCTGAATGATCTACAGTTGTTGTTTTTTTCAGCATTTTTCTCTATTTGAAACCTTTTTCCAACAATGACTGTATGATTTTGAGATCCATCTTTTCACAATGAGGATAACTGAGGGACTCATATGCAACTATTACAGAAGGTCCTCTTGTGGACTATATGTAAACATCTTTTATGTCAGGTCAGTACTTAATAACAAATAACATGCAGTTTGGATGATCCCTCTTATTATGGTAAATAATTAACATTTAGCAGATTCTGCAAGGTATATGTAAACATTTGACCTCAACTGTATATTAGCATTCTTACTGCATTTGCACTGTGTTCAGTGCTCTTTAGCATTCTCATCTTTTTCTAATTTCCATCATTTATTCTCCACACCTGTTTCATATTGCTTCTTGTTTATACGCCACAATGCACTTTATCGCACTGACAAATTGTTCTTGAAAAATGATGATGAGAGGGAATTGATGGATTGATGAGTGGTTGTAAATGTGGTTGATGCATTCTGAAAGTCATATCTGCGGGAAGAAACTCTGGCCAGGAGCCATTGTTTATTGACAGCTCAGAACATTCACTGAAGATAAATGCATGGCACAGATTCATCTGTTCAACCCTGAGATGATTTTCACTTTGCTGAACTGAACTGCCCTCCGGAAAATAAAGTTATAAGTTCTGAAGTGAAATTCGGTTTCATTGATGGACTCACATTGTCCTCTTTGGTGCCACCCCAGAAATTAATGCCTCCTGCATAGCTGGGGATGTTCAAAACAGCAAGACCCTGAAGACTCGGCAAGGACATGGGCACTCCATCACACTGCACAAAGAGAGAAAGAGAACTTCTCAGAACAAACATCTGAAACAAGAAACCATGACTACTTACACTGATGCACAGCACACGAACATGTACACATACACACACAGTGGCAAAGAATCATTTATAGTGCGTGAAGTGCAGTAAATGACAAAGAGTGCTTTCTCTTTCCATTAAAGGTCAGAAAGGGAGAAATGCATTCAGCCCACATGTCAGCATCTTTCAATCTCTTTCTCTCTGTTTGTTTGACATGAGCTTCATACCTCCAGCTGGACTCTTTGTTCCAGGTTCTTGTAGGTTTTCTGCACCAGTTCTTTGGTCCCTAGCACTCCGTACCACATCATGTTTTTAGTGCGACTACTGTTAAAAACAGAGGAGATTTCAGTTTTAGTCAACATTATGTAAACAAGATTCTGCAAAAATCAGAATCAAAAATCAAATGATAAAAGCACTAGTAACAACTCTACTCTGCAAGACATATTCATATAGATTAAGTGAACTCTATTCGGCAAATATTTTTTCTCTCTTACCTGCACTTTTTTGGGTGTTCGTCTCGCTTGTTGTTAAATTCTAGAGATATTTTGGCATCCAGCCCAATGCCAAAATAGTTATTCATCACACACTTTTCTGTGCACTGCCTGTGAAACAAACATGCAGGATGAATATGTGTAAGCTGAGTCACTTATTACAAACATTTATGGAGTTCTAAATGAGCAGCAAATGTGGATATATTCATCATACTCAAATTGTTCACAATGAACACAGTGAAATGTATTTATTTATAGACGAAATTGCTGCAATGTCACAAAGGTGAATGGTTTTGGGTTTGTTAGAAAAGTATTTTTTAATGATGGATAAGAGGAGTGCTGAGCTTCAAATAATCTATTAAGCATTATATACTATATACACTATTCTACAAATATGTTTGGGGTCAGTAGGATTTTTTATAAAGACATTACAATACAGCAAGGACACATTAAATTGATCAAAACTTACAGTTCACAAAGATTTGAAAAGACTTTTCATCAAGAACCACTCATATGCTACAGAGATGGAAATACATAAATAATGGTAACTTTATAAACATGAGTCCCACAGCCTGAAGATGGAAACATACAGTGCCTTGTGAAAGTATTCATATTTTTTCACATTTTGTTATGTTGCAGCCTTCTGTTAAACTGCTTCAAATAACTTCTTTTCCCAGTCTACACTCCATACACCATAATGACAACGCAATTTTTTTTTTAGAAATGATTCCATTACATAAGTATTCATTCCCTTTTCTGGGACACTTGAAATTGAGCTCAGGAACATACAAAACGCTTGTAGATGTTACTAGACTTAACCTAAATGTATATCAGAGCAAAAATCAAGCTCAGAAGAGCTGCAACATAACAAAACGTGAAAAAAATGAAGGGGTATGAAACCTTTCGCAAGGCACTGTACCGTGATTAAAAAATGTACTGCAGTTTTTGAATGTTCAAATGCACTTACGAGGCCCACAAACACTGTCTAAGCATTTAGTTCACAAGGTTTTGAAGCACAGTCATATAGTATGCAGTAACCAGAGATAATCTCTGAGAGTCAGTGAAACGAGTCGAATGAAGGACTCAATATGAAAACAGATTTATGTCCACAGAGACTGCGATAGACTAGTGTGTCAGTGAGTGGAATAGCAAACGCACTGTGGGGCATTACACTGTCAACATGGTTTTAAAGCTACTGGAACCTCCGATGTCATTACTGCACTTCTCTGGAGAAAGATAAGAGGTCTTTAATGTGTGTGCGTGTGTATGTTTGCACAGTCTTACACAGAGTCTTCAGAGAAAAGCACAGTGCTGAAGCTCTCTGACTTCTCCAGCAAAATAGGGGCTGTAGTAGTTGGACTCATTATGTTTTGACCTGTCAATAAAAAGAAATAGAGAGAGATGCAGCCATAAGAACAAACACACACTGATAAAAATGATTTTATGGTCAAGTAAATAATACAGAAAAATAAATGTAATTTTTACATTAAATAATTTAATTCAGACAAGAGTTTTAAAAAATGAGTAAATTCAATATTAGTACTCAATTTAAGCTTGTAGAACTTAAAAGTTGAATTTTTAAGTATATTTTACTTGAAATTGTTTGTTATTTTTACAAGTAAATATCAAAGTCATGATCCCATTGTTCCTATTATGCACTCGGGCATGAATAATTAATAAGGTACATTTTTTTAGCTATTTTCAAGATGTATTTACGCTGTTTTATGACTGCTTTCGTTGGTATGTTAAGTAACTTGCTGTTTTGTAACATCATATTCTACTCAAAATGACCCATTCATACTCAAAAACTATTCACTGATATTTACAGTCATTCTGAATCATGTGAGGTCTCTGTGTTCATTTTGTTAGTAACTACAATGAGTCAACATATAACCTTAACAACAAGGAGCCGTCTACTTGCTTACATACGTGTTTGTAAGTGCACAACATGCTTTAATGGTCTTTTTTCAGTGCTTTGAGTAAAGTTTACAAACCATGGCTGAGTGAATTGTACTTCAGGGTAAACTTAAAATAATTAAGCAGAAATTGCTCATCAAACTCTAACTACACATTAAATTTAATTATTTCCTTTGCTAATTTTACTTAACTTAGTTAAGTAGATTTTACTTAATTCCATACTTGAATTTACTTAGTTTTTTTTTTCATTGCAGAACCACTACAAATATTAGTACAAAAATAATAAATAATAATGGGTATCAAACCACTCTGAAAAAAAAAGGGCTACTCTGATATTTGAAGATTTAGAAGTTCATACTAATAGTTAGTTTTGGGTAGTTTAAATGATTCTGTGTATGATGTACTCCTTAAAAAATTATTTAATGTCTATTAAAATTCTGACTAGCGTACTTAAATTTAGTGGAGTAAGAATGAAAATGTTTGTCTTAATTCAAACTTGACTTATACAGCATAAAATGCAATTAATTTGGTTAAACAGATTTCCTTAAATCATTTGAGTTTACATTTTTATATATTTATTTGAGGGTGCTTAAAAAGAGAAACTGCACTAAATGAAACTCTGTACTCCATTAAATTTACTTTGTGACACTTTGTGAACCTGAAACAAACTGAATTTAGTAAAACCAATAGGAGAAATTAACTCTCTTACACAAATCTCTTGTAGCCTACAGCTTCCTTATAACTAAATATAACAATGTCTCTAAGAAAGTAAAGCATCTATCACTGCACTGGCATATGCAGTTATTGCTTTTTTAAATAAAGCAACATACTACACAAAACTAGACTTAATGTTCTTTGTCTCCTCCTCAACCTACAGTTGTAATTCCCTAAAACTTCAACATAACAGAGCTAAAAAAAAAAATAAAACAACAGACTTACTCCCTTATATCATTTGAGTATAGTTTACATATTCATTTATTATTCAACTTCCAAATGACAGAACAAATCCTTGTCAAACAAATCTAGTTATTTTCTTATTAAATTTACGATTACATTTATTGCGTAACACAGACAAGAGCATTTTATTAAAGTGAAAGCTGATTTTCAAGGCTCAGAAACATTTAAATAATTTTCATGGGGCAGTGATTTTTGTTGGGAAATATTACATAAAAAATAGATTAGATAGTAAATTATTTTGATAATGTCAGTGAAAACATGAAATAAAAATATAGCACAAGGTCTTTATGGAAAATGGATTCTTAATAGCTGCCCTTTATGTGAGCTAACAAAGTGTTATGAATGTTGATATAGTTGATGTTAATTAACTCTGTTGCTCCTTCAAGTGATCCTTGGCCTTTTCCTTTTTCCCCGTCTCCTTGCTCACACTGACAGTTTTGAGAGACGACCTTTTCTAGACAGTGTCTGGGTTGCATGATGTAGCTTCTGGTTCAAATGGTGGGACATTCCGCACACACATTTATACATTTACTTTTACACGTAGTGTATTGCAAATGCTCTTTAGTATTAATTTCTACAGATAACCTTCATTTTTGCAAAATGAATAATGATCCTTTAACTGTGGGATTTATTCAGGAACGGTGGAGGGTGATTTAATAAACCACAGGTTGAGGCCAACTGCAATTTGCTTTACTATTTTGTTTAAAACAGCTGCCATAAGTTAAAATGCCAAAAGTTTGAATACAATTTCAGAGCCACAGCTGAGGAAAAAACTTTTCGGTGAAAAGATTAATTGAGAAACACTAAGGATCTAATTACTAGGCACCATCTACAGTATTAATATTCATGAAGTGAGCTTATTACTCACGTGGCTCCGCCTCCTTGAGGTCCTCACTGCTGCCTCTTTTGATTGATGAGGAGGATGACATTCTCTGCACCTGGGTGTGTCTGTTCTGCTCATCCACCACTGAGAGAAAACAGTCAACAGCAATCTAATTAAATATTGACTAAAGCGGTCAAGTAGCCACTGTAACATGCTGTGTCATTCCTGTACTGCAGTGGTTTTCAAACTTTTTTTAAGAGCGACCCTATTTAAAAAAAAAAAAAAAAACATTTTAAATTTATGTGACCCATATATATAACCATTTACATGCGTCAAGTCAAGCATAGATAGATAGATGTGCCACAGACCAGTCTCCAGGCCCATGGAGGAGCTCCAGAAGGATCACTGTGGGTGCTTTATCCTTCATCTATTTTGACATATCATATTTTGTCCAGTCCACTGTTATTATCACTATGTCAATCATTACGATTTTGTGAGGGAAGCTCCCATTTATATGCGTATGTCACTCACGAAACTTTGCAGTGTGTACGCCATGTTGGTCTTCGCAGCATGAAAAGTAAAAGTTTTATTCAAATTCTGAATATATTATATATATATACGAAAAAAACCCCACTTCCTTTACAATCTGTGAAAAGCTGTCACTTATTTTAGCTTACTGCAATCTCAGAAAATTCCTTTATACTTAATGAATACACTGTACTTTTAATCTCTTAGTTACATTGATTCTAAACATAGCTCCTTATAATGAGAGGATACACAAGCTTGTAGAACTCAGGACTGAACAAAACTCCAACATTTTGATTGGTGAGTGGATTCTGACCAACCCCAAACACCTTTGATTGGCCACTGCATTCTAGAAATCATTGTTTGATATGTCTGTAATTATTTGGCTAATACTGTAAAATGTATTGTAAATAGAAACCTTCGATGCTCACCAGAGCACAGACAGAAATATGCATTAGAGTCAGCTGTGAGGTGGCTGCCGCTTACTGTTGTTGAGTTTATGTTTACGCTTTCTTCTTCCCTAATTTTTGAACACTGTTACGTAAATATATACATTTTCCTAAAATCACCCTGGCAACCAATTTTTTAAGTCTCACGACACCTGAAAACCACTTGAAAACAAGAGATTTAATTTGACCTAATTCAAATACAAGCATGATAAAAACAGCATAAACTAAAAGCAAAAATGTTTTTCATTAAAGCCCTTCCATGTTTTTCTCTCCAAAATCCAGTTACTTTCCACCCATCCCTGCAATTTAAAATGTTTTTACCAGTTTTAACTTTAAAACTTAAGTGCAGCAGCTGCCTTAAAATTTTAATTTTAAATCAACTTAAAACTACAAGTCGTTTCAACTACAATAAATTGAGTTACTTGTACTTTTAAGTTGATTTAACTTAATATTTTAAGGCAGCTGCTTAACTTAAGATAAAGTTTTTTAAGATAAAACTTTTTACAGTGTGTTGAAAAAAACAGCATATGCAGGTTAGCTATGTTTTGAAGCATGGCAGCTGGACTGGCTTAGACCAGCTCAAACCAGCTGCCATGGTTCCAAATATAGCTAACCAGCATATGCTGTTTTTTTCAACAGGATTACATGTTGAGGAGTTACCTTTTTCTGCCTGATCTATGATTTGTCGGAGTGCTTTCTTCAGGCTGTTGGCCCTCAGCATTAGCTGCTCTCTTGATCTGAAGGGTCTGGACTGGTCAGTGTCGCTCTCATCTGGTGAGATGGACCCAGGTGGTACCAGCTGGGCATTGGCGTCTTCACTGAGAGCCTTAACCAGAGAGTCCAGCTTCTCATTCAACATGGCACACTGAGAGACACACCAGCACAAACCAAAACAGTTTTTTTTAAGAACTGGACTCTTCATCTGACTTATCATTTGACTATTTAGCAGGTAATTTAATTAATCTTTTGACTGTTAATTCACTCATTTTATGAATCTTCAGATGGCGCACTGTACATTTAAATCATTTGTCTGTTTATTTACCAATTTACATGTTTTTAGACTCATTTATTTGCTAAAAGTGGCTCCAGATTTACCTTTTTTGCCATAGCATCAGCCTCCTCTTTATTCTCCGTGGCCCGTTCATAAGCTTTGCCAACCTCAGCCACAAAATCATTAACTGTTCCACACAGAAACCTGTGACAGAAAAAGATAAGAAGACAAAATTCATTGGTTTAAAAAGTATTTCTTTAATACTACAAACATTATTCTCACAACACATTCGCACACACAAGCCATCTTTATACTCACTTCGCAGATGATATAACGTCACTGTGTTTGTCAGAATCCAGGATTTTGGTCAAGTGAGTGGCAACAGAATCAGCATATTGTGTAATCTACATTCAGAAGTTTGGGGTTGGTAAGATTTGTAAATGTTTTTGAAAGTCTCTTGCGCACACCAAGGCTACATTTCTTTTAAATACACTAAAAATATTGTGAAATATTATTGCAAGGTCACCTGTAGGGGTGAGTCTGATGGGTCCTCCTCCTTTACAATAGCTGGGGTCTGTTTGGTGGGCACTTCATAGGTCATCACACTCCATCTGTGACACACATTCAGAAACAGAGAGATGAGTTTGTTGAGATTCATTCATTCATTTATTCAGTCTATCTATTTCTCTCTGTCTCTCACCTGTCCAGCATCTTGGTTGTAGCTCTTTCCAGTTTCTCCAATATCTGCAGCAGCTGGGCATCATCATCACACAATCCTCCCCAGCCCAGCACACGCGCCAGGTCATTTCCTGTGCCCAGCGGCAACACGCCCAGTTGGCACTATTACACACACACACACACACACACACACACACACACACACACACACACACACAACACAATGAAGATGTGACCTTACTGTACAGTACACTACCATTTAAAAATCTTGGGGTTTGTAAAATTTTAAAAGAAGTCCCTTATGCTCAGCAAGGATTTGCACATTTAACAAAAGTACAGTAACAACAGTAGTGTGAAACATTGAAAAACTTAAATGTTATGAATTCCTGTTAAGGCAAAGCTGATTTTTATAGCAGGCATTATTTCAGTCACACAACTCTTTAGAAATCATTCTATTATGCTGATTTGTAGCTAAAGGAACATTTTTGTCAGCATTCTTTGATGAATAGAACATATCCACCTGAAATAGAAATCTTTTGTAATATTATAAATGTATTTACTATCACTTTGGATGAATTTAATGTATTTCTTTTTAGAAATAAAATACAATTTTGAATGGTAGTGTAGATGTCTCTGGTTGTTTTTTACATCAGTGCACGCTATTCTAAAATGATTGTTTTCATAATCTTCTTTTAAAATGTAAGAACTTTTTTTCTGGATATTCTGACCTGTTTGTGCAGACTGAGTTTGTCCAGTTCAGAAAGAACCCAGCCAACACTCCCATCTCCACCACACACCAGGATACGAAAAGTTTCAAACTTTTGGAAGAGACGAAGCCTGTATGCACAAACAAAAATATAAAACAACAAATATGGTTTAGAGGGAAAATTCACTTTGTTAAAAATGAATGGATATTAAAGCTGCACTAAGCACATCATGACTAAGATTGTTACAGTTATGAAATACAAATGTTTGCTTGTTATAAAAGTTAAACTACTCTGACTCTTTTATTGCCTCACAAAGTCTTTTAATTGATATTGCAGTGTGTGATAAGCGGGCCTTGACCTCACCCTAGCTGTGGGCCACCATTCATGAGGTCAAAGACCTGTGCCGGGTTAAGTAGCTGCTTAAACCTGCGCAGGAACTTCACACCCTGGTTGTCACCACTCTTACTGTTCACCAGCACCAGCAGAGGACTTGAGCAGGATGGACTGGTGGCCTTCCAGAAGCCTGCAGGAAGCAAGGGATGATGAAGAGGGACAATGGAGGGATTGGAGAGGGAGGAGAGAGAGTGGCAATGAGAGAAGGAGAGGAGAGGAAAAGAACTTGGGAGGGATGTCATGTTTGGAAATGTAACCAGTTTTAAACACTGTCTCTTTAAGAATGTCTCTGTTATAAATGGGAATGAATGATAAAAAGTTTACATACACCATACCAAAATAAGAGGGATCATACAACATGCATGTTATTTTTTGATTTTTTGTTTAGTACTGACCTAAGTAAGATATTTCAAATAAAAGACACTTACATATAGTCCAAACAATAGTTTAATTTATAAGTTTACCTACACTTGATTCTTAATACTGTGTTGTTACCTGAATGATCCACAGCTGTGTTTTTACTTTTTGTTTAGTGATAGTTGTTCATGAGTCTATCCATCTATCACTGAGGACAACTGAGGGACTCATATGCAACTATTACAGAAGGTTCAAACACTCACTGTTGCTTCAGAAGGAAAAAAAGATGCATTAAGAGTCGGGGAGTGAAAACTTTCAGGATTTGAAGATCAAGGTAAATGTAACTTATTTTGCCTTCTAGGAAACAAGTATCTTCTGTATTTTCTGAAGGGCAGTACTAAATGAAAAAAATATATATATATATTTTTAGGCAAAATAAGAAAAATGTACACATTCTCATTCTGTCTAAGTTTACACCCCTGCCGGTTAATGCTTGTTTTTTCCTTCTGAACATCAGCGAGCGTTTGAACCTTCTGTAATAGTTGCATATGAACACCTCAGATGTCCTCAGTATGAAAAGAAGGATCTCAAACTCGTTGCAAAGGGTTCAAATACACAAAAATGCTAAAAAAAAATATATATAATAATCTGTGGGACCTGAAGGATTTTTCTGAGGAACAGCGGGCACTATATGTAATCGTCTTTTATGTTAAAAATATCTTATTCAGGTCAGAACTAAATAAAAAACAACATGCATTTTTTAAACCTTATTATTTTGGTAAAATAATTTTATAGATTCTGCAAGGTAATGTAAACTTTTGACCTCAACTGTATATCATGGCAGTACTTTTAGTAAGTTTTTTGTTTGTTTGTTTGCTTCTTTTCTGGTAATTGATTCGAGAAAAACATATCTAAAAAAAAAAAAAAAAAACAACCAGACTGAAGTCATCGGAAAGCACTGATTGTGCTATTTATTTGTGTTAGTGATTTATTTCTAAGTGACTTTTTTTTTTTTTCAGAAGAATATGTATTACAATAACTCACAACAATTCAAGACCTTTTAACATACGGGATTCCATTATATGTTGGGTTAAATTTGGCTACGTCCATCATAAAAAGAAATTTTGTTCCCACAAAACATCTTAATTAATGTAAGATATTATTACACTTTAAAGCAACTCTTCTGTATTTAAATATATTCCAAAATGAAGACATTACTCTAGTCTTCAGTGTCACATGATTCTTAAGAAATCATTCTAATATGCTGATTTGGTGCTCAAGAAACATTTCTTATCAATGTTGAAAATTATGCAGTTTTATCAGGATTCTTCTTTCATAAGCAAAGTTCAAAAGAACAGCATCTGTTTTTTATAATCTGTATTGTCACTCCAACACTCAACTAAATAATGCCATTTGCAAGTGCATGCACAAAAGCATATGACAATGTATATGGGCGTTATGGAGACAGCTGAGCTGATGCAGTTGCCAGGGTAACCCTTACCATCAGAGTCGATGCTGTTAAGTGCAGTGGGCGGAATGATGGAGACCTTACACTGACCCAGAGGACAAACCTTTCCCAATTGCTCCTTACAGCTGTTATGCACCTACACACAGGCATTGTATAGAGAGAGAGATGCATTACTGGCTATTCTTTCTCATACCCATCAGTGGAGACACACTGGTTATACAAGGTACACGCCTGTATAAATATGATGTAATAGTCTTTCCAGTGAACTCTAGATGTTTAGTTGTTATAGTTACAGATTGAATTGGGTGTGATGCTGTATTGTGGGTGTGGGTGATATACACAGCACTATGATCGGTTGTACAAAGTGGGCAGGAGGGTGACGTACGATGGCTTTGCACCAGAGGCACCGCCAGTCCTGTAGTCGGCGGACGCTACCACAGTTTCGATCACACACCACACACTTTGCACTGACCGGCAAGTTCCCCTCCAACCACTGGTGAGGCATTGACACCTGTACACACAAACACAGTGATTTAGCACAGCACAGAGTACCACTGAGACCACATGCATGTATAATGCATGTAAAGGTTCACTTACTCCATCCTCGTCTTCTATGATGTCATTTCCTATAGACGCCAGAGTGGTCCACTTACAGTTATTTGTGGATCGAACGGCACATCGCTTGTGGGCTTTGAACTTACACACTACCATGGAGAGAAAAGATGACATTAAAAAGGCTGTCAACTGAAAGTGATAACAGGCTACGGGCAATCTTCCTATTCATGACTCATTGATTACGCTATAAACAAACAGCGTCATTGTTCGTTCTACGAGCAGAATAAACAATGTGTGAAAGGGTAAATGTCACAGAAAGGAGAAATACAAACAAAAAAAATTAGAAACAGAAAAGGTAAACAAAGTGATAAAAATCTATGGGATTTCCATGGGAAACATAAAAAAAATAAAAATGGACAAAAATACAAAAAAAGCTTTGTGTTTATGTTTACCTTCACAGGAAAGACCATGAGAGGTGACCCCTGGCAAAGCCTCTCGACACACATTGCAGAAGGTGGGTCGGGCGTGAGAGCAGGCGTACCAGTTATGCATCCCGGAGAAGTGCTCCATGTTAAACTGACTGGCCTGGGATCAGTAAAATCACGTCAACATCGAGGCACCATAAATATATAAATAACTAATCAAATCTACTGCGGGGAATTTCAACCAGGGGGCAGGGGCTCAACTGGGGTCTCAGCAAACTCCCAAAGGAGTCTCAAGAAGGTATTATTTTAGTTCATCAAGATACTATCAACATTTTATCAGGTAGGAATTGTGTTTGTTGGGGTGGGGGCTGGGGGCATTGAAGTCAAAAAGGTTGAGAACCACTGATCTTGGGTCAGATACAACACCCAAGCTACTATTACAGGCAAAGGCTGGCTTGGAATCATTTAGGAGCTATTAAACTGTGTTAAGTTAAACTTTGGCTTAAGATTTAAAGGGATAGTTCACCCAAAAATGAAAACTACCCTCTGATTTACTTGCCCACAAACCATCCTAGCTGTATATGATGAATACATATATTTAAAAATGTCCTGGCTCTTCAAGGCTTAATAATGGCAATGAATGGTTGTTGAGATTCAATAAAGTCCAGTAAAGTGCATCCATCCATCATAAAAAGTGCTCCACATGGCTTCGGAGGGTTATTAAAGGCCTTCTGAAGCAAACTGATGTGTTTGAGTATGAAAAATATTCACTTTTTTTTTTTTTAAACTGATTATAAACTGTAATCTTTTTTTTCTGCTTTTTTTTCAGGGGACAATGCAGGATGTACGCAAATTTTGACATCCTATTTGCCAATAGGATACTAGTTTTCCTCTGCTGTAAACAAAACTTGGTTCTCGTGAGACTAGCATATTCTAAGCAGAGCTTGCGCGGCACTTATGTCATTTACTGGAGCACCACTTATATGAATATGCAAACGACATGTAGCAGAAGCTAGAGATTATGGTTAATTTTAAATACAGATATTTTTCTTACACAAACACATCAGTTTACTTCAGAAGGCCTTTATTAACCCTACAGAGTAATGTGGAGTACTTTTTATGATGGATGGATGCACTTTATTCGACTTCAAAATCTCACGCCAATTCACTGCCATTATAATGCTTGGAAGAGCCAGGACATATTTTGTATAACTCCAATTGTATTCATTTGAAAGAAGAAAGTCATACACATTTAGGATGGCTTGAGGGTGAGTAAATCATAGGGTAATTTTCATTTTTGGGTAAACTATCCCTTTAAGACAATAAAGATTAAAAAAAAAACGCATGGATTGACACACTAGCTCCTTTTACATCAATATTTCACCTAAACACAATTACAATTATAGCAAATACTTCTGTGCCTTTCTGTTTATTGATCACTTAACAAAGAAATCCATGTGAAGGAACATCAAACAGTATAATGTGCAGCCATTATGGGCATCAATGTACATTAACTTAACATTTGAATGATTTTAAAAGGGTCAAAGGTGAAGTTTCAGACACTGACCTCGTAAGTCTCCCATTTTTGTACAGACTTCAAAGCACTGATCCAATCTTCCATCTCCTTCCTGCTCTCCGCACACAACATCAGCTTACGGAATGGAGTGATAACCTAGGAGAAAGAGCCAAAGACACAGGTGTGAGCTAGTAAATGGTTGAAAATAATGAATGAATAAATGAATAAACAACAACAAACAAAATAAAAGAGAAGAGGCTCTGCTTACTGTGAAACTGTTGTTGATGTTCTTAGTGCTGGTTTCGGCCACGCTGGCATCTGAGAGGTCGACCTCATCAAATATGAGAGACTGCAAGACAATAGCATATTTCTGTCACAAATACAGCTCCACCTAAGGTTCAGTCTACTCCAGAGGGACACAGAGACCCCTGCTTTTACCTTTGAATCTTTGGCATAGTAGAGAGTCCTGCCTCGCAGTTTGAAATACCTCCTCTTCCATCTCTGAAAAGAGCTGGTCTGTTTGAGTAGAAGACCCTCCTTCACACTCTTCTACAAAACAAATGTGGAGAAAGATAAAATAGATGAAACACAAGCATAGAAGACAGCTAATGCAAACACAACAACTTGATTTGTTTTTCTAATAGTGTTCATGTGCCACTGTGTGCAAACACGTTTCCCTACTTCCACATTTTTCATAACAAAATATTTTATGCCATGCTAGAACTGGTTATTTTTAGAAACTGCTCCACGACCTGGTGGATTTACTGGTGCTCATAAATTGCTTCCTTTGCACATGCATGAAATTTAGTCTTCTGCTTGTTATACTGACGCATAATAAGAAATGAACACACACAAACCCCTGAGGCTCCAACTTGCATTAACAATCCTGTAGTTCAATCACACTGGCTTATCACCAGGCCCAGATGGAATTGACTTTTTCCACATTTTCTATGCTTTTCCCCCACATTATTTATGCTGTTTTGCTGGTTATAAACATGACAAAATGTGCTGAACAGATCTTTTACACATACTATACTCTTTTTGGTCACTGGAAGTACAATCAAATTAGTCAGAAGATGTATTAAATGGGTAGTATATTTTTGTGAATGAAAAGTATCTGAATTCTTTGAAAATCTGCATACATTTCTGTTTATTGCTATAGTATGATAACATATGAGGACTTACACAAGTTTACTGGTATATTAAAACTATCAATGAGCCTCTATCAGATGTATGATAAAAATACTAAAAATAAAACCAGTTTGATCTCTTTCTACCCCTTTCCTTTTTACTGGCATCACTCTCCCTTGTTTGATTATTCATAAAAAAAACAAAAAAAACAATGGCTAACCGTAAAGGTGTTACGGTAAGCTTACAGTAAAACCTGATCTCACGCCTAGCAACATTCCTGACTCGAGCGCTTATAATACTGAAAGCAGAACTGTCACATTTCCATAAAGTTCACTGTGAACCTTTAAAACATGGTCAGGTCATCAATTCATCTCCAACTTTCATCATAAACCTTCATGCTTCAATCTGGTTTGAAGGGCAGAGAACCTATAAAAGTCTTTCAACAAGTCATCAAATACAGCTGTACTTCGTGGCACAGTAAAATCAAATTATAATAGAGTCTGTCTTTGTCTAAACATGCAGGGGCATATTCTGTGTCAACTCATGACGTGAGATGTGGATTTCATAAGTGGATTGTAGCAAAGCAACACCAGTAGTTCAGTCAGCAGTGAGACAGGCTGATGGGGCAGAAACGACAGCATATCTGTCTGTCACACTGAAAACAAAGGGAGTGAGAGTGGTGTTGCTACATTAAGGAAATGAGTAAATAAAAATGAGTAACCTTAGCCAGGCAACCTTCCAAGAGTCACAATGTGTACATATAAAGGAAGTAATTTCATTAACAGAGAGAAATGGAAAAACTGCATGGTCTGATGGGAAAGAAAGAGTATATATGTGTGTGTGTTGTGTGTGTTTTGTATGCCTTTGTCTATATTCAAAATAAAAGTCAAAGAGGACAAATAAGGGACTCACGAAAAAGCAGCTGTGGATCATTTAGGTAACAACACAGTATTAAAAATCAAGAGAATGTAAACTTTTGAACAGGGTCATTTTTATAAATTCAACTATTATTTTCTCTTGTGGACTATATGGAGACATCTTTTATGTGAAATATCTTATTCAGGTCAGTACTAAATAAACATTTTGTATGATCCCTCTTATTTTGATAAAATAATTAACATTTTGTAGATTCTGAAAGGGGGACGTTAACCTCTGACTTGAACTGTATTAATTAAAAAAAATTCCGGAAGGTCTGTGTCAGATCCGCGTCACATTCTGCAGTGGCAGTTCTTAAAGTAATAGCAGCCAAAAAACCTAACAACCCAGCTGCTAATATGTCTATTAATCAAAGAACAAAAGAAAAAAGATGAAATCTATAACTTTAGTAGTTCTAAGGATTCTTTTTTTATTTAATTTAGTATTTAGTGTTTGATAACTTTATTCAATTTCTGTGTATGTCTACTTGCTGAAGGGCACAGGTAAATAATGGGTTTATGTGAAGATTATTTTAAGTTCACTTAAATTAGACGTTGTCATTTTTTAAAGTCTAATAAAGGTTCAATTCGACAGTTCTCAATTATACTGCAATGTTGAATTGCTATTTTCAATGGTTAAATATACAAAAGTATATTTAAAAACTTTAATGTTAGGTGGGATTAATCAGTAATAATTTCAGATGTATGAGTAATTAGCTAGTTTTTAATCGACTGACAGCACTAATTTAAATACACGACAAGTTTCAACAAGCAAACATAAAAATGAAGAGCAAATTGAGGGTTAGGTCATATGTGAAGGGGTATAAAATCAGATTTGGGCCACATTCAACAGCAATGTCAATGTAACCTCTGAGTCACTTTTGCAGGTGATTATATTCTCTACATGCCTTTCAACAGGTGTCTCATTTTCTCCACCATGACTCCCAGCAGAGCTCATAAATGGATGTGTGTGAGGACATAACTGCCCCCAGAAGGCAGTTAAATCTGTCAAAACCCCCCTTTGAGGACATCTGGGGGACATTTTCAATTGGAAAAACTATTTAGAAATGAATTAAACAATGTTTTCTTGGAGTAGATTTAGGGATTGTTTGAGTTTATAGTCATTACATTTAGATTAATATAAAAATAACAGAAGTCTATTGTATGCACATCCTCATTCAGCAGGTTAATGTGAATATGTATGTGCGTGTGTGTGTCAGGTTTTGCAATTTTTGTCGGAAACAAATGTCCCCAAAACAAAATCATTTGCATTATGAAAAAGATAATGGTTCAAAAACTTCAATAAAAAAGACAGAAGAAGAAAGGAGTGTGCAAGCTTATGTGTGAGAGTCTAAACTTCTGGATATCTGCCAGTGAAGCTTCCCTGTACACCGAGACAAGCATCAGACCCAGACATCACTCACTTCATCCTTTCAGAACAGAGCTGGTTCCACATTCATAAAAGATGAGGACATCTTTGATCTGTCACAGTGTGCAAGCAAACACACACACACACACACACACACACACACACACACACACACACTGAATGATGTCAGATGGTGACTCAGAGGAACTCTAAGGACAGACATCCTCACACAATGATTGCTATTTTTGTTTAATCTCCTCTTCCTCTCCTAATCCTCCCCTCTCTCTCTTTTTAGTTCCTCTCAAATCCTCAGCTTCTGCATTCATCCTGCTGTTCTCTTTCTCCTTTCTCTCTGCTTTCTTGCGTCATTCCGACTCACCCTGCTCATTCCCTTCCCCATTCCCTGTCATTTTCTTCTCCTTTCTCTGTTTTATCCTCTCTCTCTCATCTGAAGGGCACAGTGCCTCTGCAATGCCCTATATATAGCTGGAACTACAAATCCCATGATTCATTTCAGCAAAGCTGATTAGATCCAAGTAGTTATAAAACCTGGAAAGAGCTATCTGTCAGCATTCCCATTTATGTCAATGGGAATTGCTCAGAATGTGTATGCAGCCGTGGAAGTACACAGACTGGATGTTGCCATTTTCATTTATGGGATGTTTTTGGCACTATAATTGTGCCAGTACACCATTTACCAGAAGGAAATAACAAGCACAGCTAACCAGCCAAACCATGACCCCTTGATTAGATCCACTTGTCTGTTGTTCCCATGCAAACGCATGGCCTTGTGGTGCTGCTGTGGTTTGAATACTAACAATTCAATCTTAGACGTTCAGTCTAATTACATTCCCGAGGTTTTCTCCGACCCCACGAATCTCCCTGCAATCTTTGTACGTTCAAAGACTTTAAATTTAACTGAAAGACTTCATTTTGCTTTAAAAAAAACTATCGGGATGAATATGTCATCTTCCGACCCTTGAATTGCTGTTAAAGTGGATCTGAGAGGCTTTTTAAGTTAAAGCACTACAGCTATTAGGACAATCATGTGTCATCATACTTATAATGTGACTAAATAACTAATCTCCAACCCAGCTCAGCAACTACGCAATTCATGTTAGTAAAAGAAAGATGATTACAAATAGATGATTCCACTAAATATGGGGACATAAGGGAACAATGAGGAAAATGAACACGAAAGCATCTTCAAAATATTGAATCCCCAAGCAATAAAAGCATTATTAACAAATTACACACTCCAAGAAATCATTTGTTCATTCAGGAAATATCACTGTAGATAAACAAAATCAAATGCAATAAATTATAATTAAGAGTCCATTTAGAAGAGACAGACACAAAGCCCACTGCCAAATTCTTAACTTATCTAATAATGCATGCTTCACATGTTCCTATTGATCTTAATGGGGGGGAAAAACACTGCTTGTATGCATCTAACAATGGCAGAACACAATCATAGCAATAGCCCAATTTCAGCCAATCAGCCTTATCTATCAGTTGCCATGGAAACACCAATAAGCTGTCAGCAAACACAGATGTCATTCAAACAATCAGTGTTCCAAAGGCGTGGCCAAGCATTATGTGGCACTAAAGCATGCAAGGCCATAAGCTACACTATCTAGATGCATAGGTCAACATTGTTGCTACATTGTTCTGTAAAAATTAATGAAGACACTTTCTTTGTACTGCAAAGCCTGGTTAAACACAGATCTTAATCATCAAAACACCAGACTGGCTTTTCCGTTAAGAAATCCCTTGTTGATTCAGACATAAAAATCCTTTCCCCCCCCTCCATTTCATTAATTATTACAGACAAACAGAACTAGGCTTAAGTTGAGCTCTCTGAAGCTTTGTTCTTCTGATGTTTTAGCCATATCTGACTCATCTGTCTGTAGCAAAGAATCAAATGAAATCAGATTTTTGCAAACACTACAACATCTAAATCACAGCCATATGTAGTTTGAAATCTGATTTGTTTGAGAATATGTCTCAGTCTGAAAGGTCAAGCAATATTTTTTTTATTTATACATTTTTTTTTTTTTTTGTGAATAGTGGCTTTAAATTTGTTTTGCTTTCTAAAAAAAGCTTGCGTGACCTTTTTTTGTAATGTCATACAAACTGCTCGATATTGTCTGGAGCTGCATCCAAATTAGAGATGTCACTAACGATTATTTTGGTAATTAAGTAAACGGTCGATTATTCTGACAATTCTTTGAGTCATCTAATAATTATATATTTTTGTAGTAATAAAATTAGACCTAAGCAAACAATAGCCTTTAATATTATTTAAAATACATATATAATAGGAATTAAGCAATAATAATTAGTTCAAATAAAGTAATCACATGGTTTTATTAAACAAAACGACTAAACATACATAACATATAAACAATAGAGCTAATATACAGTAAATTAGGCATTATGATAAATGACGTCAACAGCTTGACAATTGTTTTTATACTTTACAGTGTGATCCAATCGTTGTTTAATATTGACTAAACAACATTAAATTCAAATGTCCACTCAATCTTTAATATTTGGCCATTTGTTGCTACCTGGTTGTGTATGTGTGTTCCTATGTCTGTGGATATTCATTTGTGGATTTTATTAAAGACTTTATATTGCATTTCTCCTTGTCCTGCGCTCCTTCCCATATGTACAGTGACAGAAGATCAGAGCAAAACAGTTTAGCGGCATGCTACCCTGCGTTTAGTTTTTATTTTGTTCAGTGTTTTATTTTATTTTTTGTTTGTTTTCTGTCACCATGATGCACTCTGTCCACCTCCTCCTCATGCTGGACCAGACGTGCCTTTCCCTCGAGATCAACCCTGGACGTTTTTGTTTCATACATGGCTCCTCCCTCCATCTGATCCACCCTGAAATCTGTTATTTGTTCCTCCTCCTGAACCCCCTCCCTCCCTCCCTCCACAGTTGTTCCTTCTTTAGCGCGAGGTCGCGCCTTCTATGAAGGGGGCGAACTGTAACGGACACTCACTCTTTTGTTGTGTTTTTGTTCCAGTCTTGTTCTTTTGTATTTTGGTTTGTTCCAGTTTGAGACGCTTCACACGTGTAACTGATAACAGTTTGTGTGGAGCAGCATTTACTGTGAACGTAGTCGCTCTGACACAAATGTAAACTATACACATTTAAATGATTAAAAAGCATATATTAAACAAAGCGATTGTGAATTCACAATAGCATTATGCTTCACTATGATTCAATTTGTTTAATATGCACTAATATGGTGTAATAATGTGTTTTTTTTAAGATTTTGGTCTCTGGAAAACACACCTCCCGGTATTTTGGTGGTTACAAGGGCAAAATGCAATCAAGGATTTTTTTTAAATCAAGTACTCGAGTTGAATGGAGGAAACGTGACAGCCTTAATCCAAAAACACTCATATTCACTCACGCTTTTCTTATGACATGAAAGCGTAAATACGGCAATGCCTGTCAATTATGTTCTTTCATTAAGCACAATTTCCGTTTTTTCTTTCTCCTTGACAGCAGCTCTCAGTTGTCATGTAAGAAAGACTTTTGACATCACGCTGGTGCTTACATAATCACTATAGCAACCGATGCAGATATATACCGGATATTGACTACACGGTCTGAACAAACAGATCAGATTGCATCACTTACTGTACAAAATGACACTTCTAGAGATCAGATCGGATTAATGTGCAGCATCAACAGTGAGATTTCAGGCTCTGTATGTATGAGACAGTCTGGGTTAGATGGCACAGTCTGGTTAAAGCTGAGTTAGAGCCAGACCAATTACCCAAAGCGCCCACAGAGACTATATGAGTCCCTTTCACAGCTAGTAATTAACCTAATGAACTGATTACAGCCCCTGCAGTACAGCCTATGAGTGTGTGTGTGTGCATGTGCGATCTAATTAGAGACTAAATCACACAGCCTGAGAATTTACTACCTCTGAGGTGTCACCCTGAAGAAGCCAAGACTCATTCAGTAACAGTGTCAGATTCTACACATGCGGCGTGCTAATGGGAACTGCTGCACACGTAACTGTATGAATCACACACCGTTTAGCATATTAGCTTTATTGAATGATTAATAAACACATCATGAGACACACTATATCGCTGTCACCATACATTCATCGATATGGGCTTTACAATGGGATATTCAAAAGCTCATATTTAGCCTCACGGAAATTTTGAATACGGTTAAAATACCTTAAAGGATTACTTCACACAGAAATGAATAATTTGGTCATCCAAAATGTAGATGAGCGTGTTTCTTCATCAGAACAAATTCAGAGAAGTTTAGCATTACCTCTGCACCTAATGGGTGCTGTCAGAATGAGAGTCCAAACAGCTGATAAAAACATCACAATAATCCACAAGAAATCCACTGTTTATCACTTAGCAGCTTGTGAAGTACAAAGCCGCTTGTTTGTAAGAAACAAAACCAAAACCATTATTGCACTTATCCAAATCTTTTCTGATGAAGAAACAAACTCATCTGCATTTTGGATAGCCTGAGGGTGAGTAAAGTTTTCATTTTAGGTGATCTGTTGCTTTAAATCAAACTTTAGTTGATCTAAAAAGCTGTACTAAAAATCAGGGCAACATCACAGGCTTTGAAAAGGAGAAAAAAATACTTTCAAGTCCTAAACGGGAGGAAGCTAGCCGCCAGAGACTGATGAACATAAAAGACACAGAGTTCTTTGAACAGCAAAATGGTCAAGTGATAGATGTAACCCCCCCCCCCCCCCCCCGCACCCCAGAGAGCATCTAATGTCTGCTTTTTTAGATATTAGTGTTTATTAGGTGTTAAGAATTAATGCATTCTGCACTGCAACATCAGGGTGTGTTGCAGACCTCAAGAGGAAGTGCTGTTTGAATGATATGTACATGTAGATGTACATGCAATCCAATCAATAGACCGCGAGGACACATAAGAACACTCAGCGGTCGATGGCATGATGGGTTGTTGGCTGGTGACTGTATCAGCAGAGATGAGAGAGCTGATAAATGCTAATCCTACATAACACACGGCCACAGAACATCAGTGTGCATGCTGATCTCTCCATCAGCAGGCTTTCAAAGATGTCTCCTTATTATCTTGTTGCAAAAAACGGAAAACAGATTAGTCTGGAGGTAGATATGTTACTCTTTACAGAGAAACACTGTATTTTTATTTATTTATTTATTTTTTACAGTTTTTATAAACATTTTCAGTTTTCATTTTAATCTTACTTTAAGTGGTATAATTTTCTCACGTTTTTTTGGTCTACTTGGCTTTAATTACATTTTGAATCAATTTTAATCAGCTTACTTATTCATAGCTTAAAGGGATAGTTCACCCAAAAATGAAAATTCTGTCATTAATTACTCCCTCTCGTGTCGTTGCAAACCTGTAAGACCTTTGTTTGTCTTTGGAACACAAATGAAGATATTTTTAATGAAATCCGGAAGCTTTCTGACCCTGCATAGACAGCAACGCAACTGACACGTTCAAAGACCAGAAAGGTAGTAATGACATTTAAAATACTCTGTGACATCAGTGGTTCAACCTTAATTTTATAAAGCTACGAGAATACTTTTTGTTCACAAAGACAATAATAATAACTTCATTCAACCATTTTTTATTTTCGTGCATTCTGACATAGAACCTAAATGCGCTTTTTGTTGTCTTTGCGCACAGAAAGCATTCTCGTAGCTTCATAAAATTAAGGCCGAACCACTAATGTCACATGGACTATTTTATCAATGTTTCTACCATCTTTCTAGGCCTTGAATGTGGTAGTTGCGCCATTGTTTATGCAGGTTCAGAAAGCTCTTGGATTTCATCAAAAATATCTTAATTTGTGTTCTGAAGACAAACAAAGGTCTTATAGATTTGGAACAACACAAGGGTGACTAATTAATGACAGCATTTTCATTTTTGGGTGAACTATCCCTTTAAGACACCAAATCAAGTTCCAAATCAAGTAAGATTTAATTTAAGAGTCAATTTGGTCTCACAAGCTTATTCTAATAACATAAAAAAGAAACAAAAATATCTCATTAGTGACATACAGTAGGAGGACAGAACTATAAAATGATCGTGGTTAGAATAGCTTGAATAATGTGGCCTTGGAAGAATCTGATAAGGAAATGTTTGACAAATGTTTTGACATCTTGTCAAATCAGGGCACAGTTTGTGACATCTCTTTACAGGATACGGATATAAGATTACCAAGGTCTTTGCCACTAATTGGGATTAGTCTGTCAAACAAATGTTTCAGTGACCATCATTAACCTAGGTCTCTGTGATTTCATGTACATTATGTACGCAATTAAGGAAGGAATTAATTAAAGTGAGAATCATACTCAGCACAGCGCAGTCAGGTATGACTTTGTCTGTGTCTTTATTTTCCTTATAGATTCATTCTTTTTTTACACGGATGTGTTCTGTATTTAACAGAAGTTAAAATAAATGAGAAGACTTGCAAACAAATTACATACTGCAATCACAGACATTCCTGTCTAGGCTGTAATTTTTCCAGAGGTTGTGTGAAAAAGCTCAGACATGTTTGAATTTACCTCACTGGCTTTTGTCTAAGGAGAATTAATCAGAGAAGCAGAAGCCCTCTGTTTAATCTCATGTCTGTTTAGGAGAAACAATTGAGATATTTAAAAGATGCCAAAACCTGTCATCTATGAATACTGATGGATCTGTGACAAATTGGCAAGTTGCTTTGAATAGAAGCAGCTCCTAAATGCATAACTGTAAATGCAAAGTGGTGATTTTCCCATGCAATCATTGCTATACGTATGCATACATTTGATAATAACATACACAGTGTCTGTGTATCTTTAACTGGCCAGACCACCTAGTTCTGTTATTTATTACAGGCTTTACATTAATGCTGCGGTAATCAGATCAGCACAAACGAGCATGTCCTGCTAACCCAGATAAACCTTATGACGTATACACATACACACAAACACCCCCCGCCCCTCTATATCATCTCTCATCAAAATCCAGTACACATATGCACAAAGCCAGTCATTAATCATCGGATGACAGGATCTCTTCATAGTCACTGAACGGATGAGAGCGAGATGAGAAGTTCAGCCTCACAATAAAAAAAAAATCAGATAATCACTAATCTACCATCACACAGTCTGCAGTACTCATTCTAGTGAAAACAAAGTCAAGTAGAGCTTAATGTTATAGCCTATCCAAACCTGTGAGAAGACGCTATTGCTGATTGTCTCTCCTTCTGCTGTTTTTACTGAACTGCTGGAGGAGGTTTCCAAAAAGTCTTCTTCTCTTAAGCGGCTGGCATCTCCCTGCACACCTCCATCACACCCGAACAAGAGCGGGGCAAAGCAACAAACGCTGCCTGGACACAGCCCGGGCATGATGAGTCCTTTCAGCCATCGACATGTACACACACATGTATAGAGACACAGAAACACGCTGACTTCCTTTTGGCCGCACCTGAAAGACACGCCTTCATTTGAAACAGAACTTCCTCTTACAGGTGAAGTGATAAGACCGCCCATCCTATTACACCAGGACCGATTGTCTGAATGAAAACACACAGGCGTGTGGAGGTCTATATTTAGAACTAGATAAACTAGTTTGGTAAGCATCACTACTCAAAGAACCACAGAAAATCCCAAGCAGCTATAGACCAGGACTGACATTTCAATTAGATCAGGATAGAAAAAAAAGGCAAAAGGCCATCACAAACATGAATGTTTCTCTGTGATAATGAACCATCCTGTAGGAAACCAAAAAAATCTAATAAAAGTGCTTCTCCTAAAAAAATAAGAAATAATCATGTTTCCTCAAAAGTTTTAAAAGAGATGTCTCAAACTGTCCTTATGCTAAATCCTTATGCTATTCATTAATTTTATAAATCTACACTGAAAACAAATTGTTTAAATATACAGTATAGCTAGTATATTTTACAAACATTTATAAGGAAAAAGCAATTAACACTCAATTAAACATAACAATTTTATATGAAAAAACCCTGAAATAGCATTTTCTTGTAAAATGTAGTCCAATAATCTTTTTTTTTGTTACAGTGTATGTCTCATTTACTCTTAAATTTGTCTCAAAGTTTATATCGTCAAACTATATATATTTCTTATGCTCATCAAGGCTGCATTTATTTGATCAAAAATACTGAAAAAAAACTGTAATATTGTAAAATTTCATTGCAATTTAAAATAATGCATTTATATGCTCAAAATATATTTGACCAAAAATACAGAAAATACTGTAATACTGTAAAATTGTATTGTAATTTAAAATTACAGTTTTTTATTTCACTATATAGTAAAATTTTATTTATATCTGTGATGCAAAGCTGAATATTTTTTGGAACCTGTGAAACTTTTTCAGGATTCTTTTATGAATAAAATGTTTAAAAGAACAGCATTTATTTCAAATATTTTTTTTTTATCGATATACGCTACTGTTTAAAAGTTTGGAGTCAGTACATCTTTTTTTTTGATAGAAATTAATACTTTTATTCAGCAAGTGTTAAATTGATAAAAAGTGATAGTAGACTTTTACTGTTAAACTCTTTACTCATCAAAGAATCCTGAATAAAGTATCACAGTTTCAAAAAATAAAAATATTAAGCAGTACAACTATTCCCAACATTGATAAAAAAAAACATATTAAATGGATTTCTGAAGGATCATCGTGTGACACTGAAGACTAGAGAAATGATGCTGAAAATTCAGATTTGCATCACAGAAATAAATAACATTTAATATATATGCAACTACATTTACACATAGAAAGACCCATTTATACTTAAAATAAAAACTAAAAAAATAAAAACAGTAAAAATGTGTATCAAATATCTAGAAAAATCTGTAAAATAATTACATTCTACATTATATATATTTTGAATTAGAAACTATGAAATTAATAACACATTATTATATAAAATAATTTACACTGACACTAATAAAACAATCAGTAATTCATCTCATTGTTATATAATAATAATAATAATAATAATAATAATAGTAATAATAACTATTATTGTCTATTAACATTTTTCTGCAGATCCCAGTCCCTTGCCCTACATCAGAGAATCAGCTAAGACAAAACTGACACTTCAGAAAAACACCACTAAGAACTCCATGTAATGTTTTGAGCTATTAAAAGAGCAACAGCTGAGGAATAAATATTTCCTATTTGTCATCTGAAGCACACAAGTTCCAAAATAAACCTACATGCGGAACATTCAGAAATATCTAGTAAACATCTTGACTGTGGAACATACCTAGAAGTGTCTGTTACAGAAACAGGTGGGATGTGGAAGAGATGAGCAAGACGCATCTGGTGAGAGGTGGAAAAAGATGGAAATACAGACTGAAATACACAGTGAAGCATGAAGGGTGGGCTCTGATGTGAGTGCTGGACAAGGAGACACTGTAACGAGCCAACCTATAATTGACAGCAAACACTGACAGACAGAGAGAGACGTGTTTTCTATCATGTTTATGTGCAAACCTCCACCCAGTCGCTTTATCTCCCGTTCAGATATTTCTATTGCAGTAAACCTCCCAGTCTCGACGTGTCTGCTGTTTTACAGCCTGGTAATGAGATAAAACATCTCCTTACTACAGCGCAAGGTTGACTGAAGGAAGATATCATTCCTTATGGCTCTGTTTTTATGAGAGCAGGGTGAATGAGCGCCTTTGTGGGTTGCAGTTCATTGTAAGGACACTAGGGGGCGGTAGTTGCTGGAGCTAAAGCAGTACTGCAGTTATTTGTAACTGTCTGTTGCCATCTCTTGATACACTGATGCTGATCACTCACACACATTACCATACAACAAACACAACATTCACACTGGTGCAATTTCACATGTGAAACACAGCTAACGTTACATGGCAGCCCGTGGTATTATGATGGCATGCTGTGTTGTCATAGCAACTACACTGGCCCCCGGTTGGTGGGGAGACGGACTATCTGAAGGGCCACCGGGCCGCACGCACACATCCACACTGTAAATCGACACAAATTCCCACATCAACATGCTGGGTTGAAGGCGACCTGCTGTTGGAGAGGAAATGAAATGCTTTGTCACTTCCTGTGAGAGCACGAAGTAAACGCTGGGGGATTGGCAGAGTCACACAACATATGGGGCTGAGCCAGTTAATCTGTGTATGGAGAGAGAGCCCAGTGCCAACATTAAACCTAACGAACCCGGGCGTCAGATTTAGTATCTGCATCACAGTCAACACGATTCCCTCGGTGGATGTAGAGCGGAAATTCTCCTCCGCATTTAGACTGATTAAACATGACTGGATCCAAACGTAGATTATCTTTCTGCGTTATTATGATGAAAATTAGAAGAGGAAGTTGAAATGACACTTTGGGAAATCTGATGAACGTATGAGCATGCACAAACACGCGGCTGCTGCGGGAAATCGCTCTAATCTCATTGCAGAATTACTGACGACTGCTTCCAGCATACGCCACGGATCTGAGACTGATTCACATAATCCCTTGAGTGAGAGACAGCGAGAGAAAGAGATTGAGGTTTGCTGCCTTCTTTTTTTCTTTCATTACAATCTTAGTTGGAAATGACGGTAAAATTGAGGAAGAGAATCTTTTTAGAGCTTGAATCAAAACAGTTTTATACAGGATCAGTAATTTACATGACAAAGTAATGTATTGGTGAGATTGTTTTACATACAGTATTGCCAAATAAACAATGTCTCTCTCTCTCTCTCTCTCTCTCTCTCTCTCACACACACACACACACACAAATAGTAAGAGGAAAAATAAAGAACTTTTTTTTTTTTTTTTATTATGAAAAATAAAGAACTAATAGAATCAGAAATAAACATTGTAAATTGGCAGTAAGCGTAACATAATGTAAAAAAAAAAACAAGACATTAATTAACATAATAAATAATTACAGATTAAATAACAGACTGTTAAAAATACAAAATAAAATAAATAATATCACAAATAAAATAAGATGCCAGTAATTCTAATATATAATATCATCTAAATACAATAATAAAATGAAATAAAATTAAAAGCCAGATCAACAGTCAATAATATGACATATGATATATATATATCAAAATAAAATAGAAAATACTATGTAAACAAAATAAAATACGATAAAGACATTCATGAAAATAAGGAATAATCACAGATTAACAATCACTGCTTAATACTATGGTAATACTATTATAAAAAAATAATGATAAAAATTGTGTTCATTTAGTTAACAGCTAACACTGAAAGACAAAGTAAGTGAATTGTCCCTCTATATAACTAAAATATAAATAAAATACATTTATATAAAAATATATATATATATATATAACCCCAGGTTACCAGTGGTAATACTATGATAAAATAAAAATATTATAAAAATAAACTAAATATAAAGTTTAAATAAGGTGGCATTAATATGTGTATATTGTGTAAATAAAAAAAATAAATTCAACGGCCATTAATTGAACATGTTTGGTAAGTTTTATTTAAAATTTTTAATTTAAAAAGTCATCGGATTACTAATTACTTTATTTTCAACTTACTTTTAAGTTTACTTTACTTTTCAAGTCGATCACTTGCATTTTTTCCTGTGAACAGTGAACAGCATAATTTTTTTATTGTTTGAAACTATTAAAAGTCTACTTTTAATTTGTATACACACAATATCAATAAAACATTGTGCTTTTGTAAAATAAAGAAAACAAACAGGGTGCACTTTCTGCCATCTCTGTCTCCTTGAACTTCTTTCTGAAGCTCGCCACAAAAATAAACAAAACTTAATGAATACCTGACATACAGACATGAGAAATATATCTAAAGAAAGTATGATTGAAGTATTCATATCATAATTGAAGTAAGTCATATCGAAAACAAATATTCTCTGATAAAGTAATCCTTATGAAGCCAACATGAGGTACCTCAGAAGAACAATGCGATGCAACACGCAGCTTGATCCAGCGGAGGATATTATTCTGAAAAATTAGAATACAGTTGCTTTGTAACGCGTTATACCCACCTCTGTTAATAAACAGAGATTATGACTATAGAAACACAGTGTGCATCACTCATACACAGTGTGGATGGAGGCTAAGGGAGAGGAAGAAAGAGACTGAGAAGTCCCACAGAGGTGACAACACCTATGGAGTGAACACCTGCTGCTCGTGTCATGAGCATTGGACTGAACAAAGGCTTTGTGATTGAAGTCCTGTTCCTGCTGCTACCATATGACACACACACACACACACACACACACTAACGCTGGGCTCAGTCACGACATCCTCCTCAACCCTGAGTGCTGTGCCGCTTGTGCCGTCTCCACATGAGCAATCCCCAGCCATTTCTGTGGCAGCGGGATGAGTGGCGTTCCACTAAAGAGCCTATTGTCCCTTCACACACTCCTCCACACACCGTTACAGCCCTCACACAAGCTCCTGACCACCTCATCACACAAACGAGTGGAATATGTCTGCTACACAACATCAAGCAGTCGCAGCCTTAAAATATCAAAATTATATCAGAAAAACAAGAAGCTGTACCACGGAAATGTTAAATCTTTCAATTTGATTTGATTTAGTACAATTAACCAAAGAGTTCTAATATACCTGGAGAGAGTTTTCCATTAGCATTACCATTTATCTAAATGGCAGTGATTCACAACCTGTTGCCTCTTTACTTCATGGCCACTAATTTTACGAAAACAGTTTATTGAGCCAATTACCTGAGTCGTAAGTGCCATGTCACTTTGTTGCAAAGAGGGGAAACACACACAAGTATTATTCAGATGTTAAAGGAATAGTTCACCCAAAAATGAAAAT
This sequence comes from Cirrhinus molitorella, assembly GCA_033026305.1. Classification (NCBI taxonomy): domain Eukaryota; kingdom Metazoa; phylum Chordata; class Actinopteri; order Cypriniformes; family Cyprinidae; genus Cirrhinus; species Cirrhinus molitorella. The sequence continues at coordinate 15,164,318 of CM065118.1, read as the reverse complement.
TACCAGATGATTTACTCACCCTCAAGCCATACTAGGTATATATGACTGTTCTTTCAGACAAATACAATTGGAGCTGTAATAAATCATGCCCTGGCTCTTCCAAGCTTAATAATTGCAGTGTAATAATAATTCCAGGGATTGAAATTAACTTTTTTACTCACCAGCCAATTTGGCTACTACATTTTTCAGGTTACCAGCCATAACTCCTACTAGCCAAAAAAAAAAAAAAAACCTTGAGACTGACTACACTGGACATGACAACATGACTGTTGCAAATCATTTTGTGTCAGTACTAGGGGTGTACGATATTGACAAAAATATAATCCCAATATTTTCTGGGATTTTATCAATAAAAATAATTAGACAATATTTTGCTAAGTGTGTTATTGTGCTGATATCTTAAAGGACTACCATGTTACTAAACAAATGAAATCAGTATCAAAATTCATCTTTGAAGAAGTTGCATTTGAAGTGGCATTTAGATGCATTTACAAATGTTAATGCAGCTCAGAGGGACATGGAATGCTTTATCCTGCATTTACAAATGCATAAATACTGTTTTGATATTTTAAACATGAAATGTTGAATACTGATATTTGAAATAATAATAATAATAAAAAGATACTTTATATGTGAAATTAAAACTGCCAGTAGGTGGCAGTGAGTCACTTAAATGAGTCATTGCGATTGAACTGAATCATTTAAACGGTTGATTCATTCAGGAACGAAACACCGTCATGTTGCTCAGAGAAGCAAAACACTGCTGTGGCTGTGTTTGGAATTATTTTTGTTGGCAAAATAGAGCAAAAACAGCCAATATGGTGTCTAAAACGCAAGTCTCTTGAAATTAACTTTGTTTATTGAACTGTGGTATTAAATCAATGTCACATTTGTAACCATGCTGATTTAAAAAAAAAAAAAAACATCACTCTTCGTGTGATATTAAGTATATGAAATGATTTAAATATATAGATTTTCTGCCCCCTTATCTTAAATTATGTGATCATTCTTAATGCATATATTAATAGACTGAATCATGTAGTGAAAGAATGAACCCCAAAAGCGCATGCACACTAAATTAATCTAGACTTCATCACGTAAGCTGCCAAATTGGCTAGTGATTTGACAGTGTTACCCGCATTTAGCGGGTTGGCGGGTGTTATTTTCAAACCCTGCATCCATCATAAAACGTCCTCCACATATCTTCGGGGGGTTAATAAAGGCCTTCTGAAGTGATTCAATGTGTTTGTGTAAGAAAAAACAGCCTTAAAATATCAAAATTATATCAGAAAAACAAGAAGCTGTACCACGGAAATGTTAAATCTTTCAATTTGATTTGATTTAGTACAATTAACCAAAGAGTTCTAATATACCTGGAGAGAGTTTTCCATTAGCATTTACCATTTTCAAACCCTGCATCCATCATAAAACGTCCTCCACATATCTTTGGGGGGTTAATAAAGGCCTTCTGAAGTGATTCAATGTGTTTGTGTAAGAAAAAGATCCATATTTAAAACTTCATAAACCAAAATCTCTAGTTTCCGTTAAAGCAGAGGAGAGAGCAAAACAAAACACAGGTCACAAATTAGAAGTACAAAATGAGGATTTGTAAATAAAAATGTCGGAGGATTTTGATATAAGCCAAGTGGAGACTGGTTTTCTTTTGTTGTAAAAAAAACTTGGTTCTCGAAAGACGCCGGAGCATTTTGTCAAAAATGAATACTTTGGATTGGCCATCAGTCAGAGGAGCACTATCCTGACTATCCTGGTCATTTGCCTTAGTCATCATCAAGTCATGATAAAATGGAAGTTCAAAGGTGTGACAGATCTGTTCTTATGAAACAGTGCGGACTTCATCCATCGGTTGTATTGCTTGTGGTCATATATCTCTGTAACAGTCCCACTGTGTGTGTATGCTGTTGGCAGGGTTGCCAGATCCACAGTCACAAACAGGCTTGAAAGTGAAACTATAAAACACAACAAGCTTAATCAAGTCCTAATAAATCCCTACACCACAAACACATAAACAGACTGAACACAGCGAGTCCAGTGGGAAAAATAGATTACAAACCACATACAGCTGTTGTGAATGTTAGTGCGCACTCACACACAGAGAAAGAGAGAAAGGTGTTGCAGACTAACATTCCACTTAACCTTTCCAGCAAGACACACACACACCCCTGACCCAGCACCTGTTCTGTGTGTGCAGGTCGCAGCTGTACACCTGTGTCATCTCCTCTTCTGACTGTGTTCATAAGTGAATGTTATTATATTGCAGTGTGCGAGTGTGCTCTGTGTGCGTCTCGTCAGCAGTTCTTCTCTTTACTGGCAGCGCTCGGCTTCCTTAGGCGGTAAAACGTTTTCTGCTGAATTAATCAATCACAGAGCATGATCTCTATGCAGATGAATCTCGCTAGATAAGTGAAGAGAACAGAAAGTTTCCAAACATTCAAATAACATCCTCTTAATGTCACTTCACATAATGAGTAAGGTTTGCAACGACTGGGTTCCTCAGGACGCTGTGTTGTAGGATGATTACATCACCTGATCTCTCACACATATCACTTTTCCACCACAATGGTGAGTCAGTGCTTGGCTGGGGATCTTAAGACCTCTGTCAAATCTGGTCTGCATCTTCACTGATTTAGTTTTCAAAACATACAATGTATTATGATTCAAAATAATTTAATTTAGCATCTGTGCACCGCTCAAAGAGCTTGTTTTCTATTTTAATGTATTTTAAAATGTCATTTATTCCAGTGATGGCAAAGCTGAATTACTTCATGTCATATGATCCTTTAGAAATCATTCTAATATGCTGATTTGGTGCCCAAAAAACATTTCTTATTTATATCAATCTTGAAATAAGTTGTGATGCTTAATATTTAATGAAGATTATTTCATGAATAAAAAGTACAACATTTTTTGATGTCTTCACCAGTGTTGGTGAAAGTTACTTTTAAAAGTAATGCATTAGAATATTGCATTACTCCCTAATTGCGTTAAGTTGCTTTTTATGGAAAGGAATGTGTTACATTACTTTTTCACATCTGGGCTGGGCTTGCATAATATTTCTATATACTGTATATAAAAAGTTATATTTTTGGCAAATGTCAAAGCCCTTTCACACCAAAAGTGTAATGAATAATCCTCAGGCTGAAGGACATTTAAATTCATGTCTGTACAGTAGAGAGTGCAGCTTAAACAAACCTTTCAGCTGTGCTGCCATTCTGGATCACATAAAGAATAGGAGAACAAAGTTCAACACTCTTCTGCAATAAAAAGGAATGAAGCGCAAATGTTATGATTATCTAAAGTCGTTTTTGTTTATTAGTATGGCTAAACTGAATCATTAAAGGTCAGCATCGGATTTCACTGTTTATATTCATTCTGAGGTATACTGAATTTCTTTTTGTGCAATTCACATTTAGTCTAGATCTACAGTAAGCATCATGTTTACAGCACACACAACACCTCTGCACTTACTTCTAATTTCTCTTAACATGGGGACAACAGAGCTGTCAGTCAATAAATGGGAAAACAAAGTAACAGGCGTTACTTATTTGGAAAAGTAACTTCTTCTTGTAAATTAAAAAGTAATGCATTACTTTACTAGTTACTTGAAAAAGTAATCTGATTACATTACTTGCAACGTGTTACGTAACCTTTCATTTCTTTAAAAAAAGCTTACTGATCCCAAGCTTTTCAATGAAGTATACTTCATGGCTATATCAGGTTTAAGCAGTCAAAGTGGTGACAATATATCTGGCCCGTAACCAAATTTGCTTTGGTGGAAATGTACAGAACTGGCCCAGGCACTGGCATTGCCACCCACAACAGTGGAAAAGCTAACACACACACACACACACACACAAATTGTGTGTGTCCAGATTCCACGGCACCCTGTGATCTCTCCCTCTCCCTAGGAAACCATGTTGCCCAGTGTGACCAGCAGACAGTCCCAGCGGCTTGTTAAAGGATCAGGCGTTCCATTGATCAGCAAGCTAATTATGACTCACTCTCCCTGTCCTTTTCTTTCTCTTGACACCCAATACACCGCCATGTGAATTTGTGTGATGAATACGTGCGTCGCCATTCAAACTACCTATTTACCCAGCCTGACGTCAGAGCGGATCTTCCATCTCTCTGGTCTCAGAAGTAGGATGTGTGTCGATATCATCTTCCACAGGATAATCAGACAGGATCATATAACCCGTTCCAGTTCAATTACAGTAAACCACTCCAATCAGCTGCTTCCAGCAATAACACACAGCTAGTGACGTCCAGTTAGTATGTGTGTGTGGGCACTGGAAAACAACCTACTCCTTCTCTGCATCAACCACATTGTTGTTTCTCTAACGACATCTTTCCTCGACATTCTCTTGCTCTCTCTCACAAAAAGTACCAAAAAGTACAGTGGTAATACTGTGAAAGTACACGAATACAGCAATCATGCATGCAAGCATGTTTATTAAGCTTTCATGTAGTGTATACATCTCATTTTTGACAAATTTACCCTTATTACTGTTGTGCAAGGTCACAAAGGATACATCACACCATCATGGTACCACCTCTGTTTGAGCCCTCTCTCAATGTGATGTCTTACAATATCTATTTCTGTCTCTATATATGTGGGCGGATCTCTCAATGCCCTAAAGCAGTCCATAATAAGGAGGACAAGCACCTTACCACGGTGACCTTGCTGTGCTTAATAAAGTATACAGAACAATGTTCTGAAGCACTGAAACATGCAAATACACTGCTGTTCACAAGTTTTTTTAAATTTCTTTTAAAGGGATTGTTAACCCAAAAATGAAAATTCTGTCATTAATTACTCACCCTTGTGTCGTTCCAAACACAAATGAAGATATCCCTGCATAGACAGCAATGCAACTACCATGTTCAAGGCCCAGAAAGGTAGTAAGGACATGGTTATAAGCAAAGAAAACAAAAATAATGACTTTATTTAACAATTTCTTCTCTTCCATGTCAGTACCCAACGTACATTCACATGTGTGTGATGCAGCTGACGCTGGAGCCGGCATTCTGACGTAGAACATCCATCTCTCTTAGTTCATCATCTGTATATTCTGGTTCAAATAAGTAAGGCTGGGCTAAAAAAAATTGCAAGTCATCCTTACTGTCAAAATCTTCAGTCAGAAGATTGTTTTATGTACAGTGTGCATCTCTCTCTGCTTGCAAACAAGGTGCAGCGCATTCCAGGAGAAGGAGTCCTTATTTTTGTTTTCTTTGAGCACAAATAGTAGTTTAGCTTCATAAAAGTACAGATGTCACATGGACTATTTTTCCATGTCCGTACCTTGAACGAGGTAGTTGCATTGCCGTCTAAGCAGGGTCAGAAAGCTCTCGGATTTCATAAAAAAAAAGATGAACAAATGTCTTACAGGTTTGGAACGATCAGATGTTCTTGCTTCTAAACTTGTGGAGTTGCATCTTGAGTGCTGCTGCCATTCAAGCAAATGTGGAACAAACCAAACACTAAAGCATTCTGAAAATCGTTATGCTGATAATACAATTTGCTATGAAAAAAGCAAATGTGTAGTCGGGAGTTCCTCTGTCATTTCAATGAGAATGCAGAGACAGCATTTTACGGCGGCAAACAGCCTGTGACAGCACACTGTACGCGCCAAACTTTGCATACTCAAGCAGCTCATTTGCATACCGATTTGCATATAGTCTCAGGTCAAAAAGTCACACTGTCGCTAATAGATGTTAATAAAAACTGTGTTCGTACAAGAGATTCGACACAGAGCCAAATCTGTGTGTGTCTGTGTACAGATTACAGTACATATGTGCTGGAGAGCATTCAGAAGCTCTTGAAGAAAGAACTCCATCTGTGTGTGAGTTTGTGATTAAGTGTGTGTGGGTTTACACGGGTGTAGTAGAAAATGTCTGTTGACTTAGTGCTATCAATTTATTTGTAATTTTTACTTTATTAATATTTTTTCCAATTTATTTAGTATTTAGCAATCTTAATTTACTTTATTTGGACACTGGCAAGCCAATAAAACACTAAGCTGAAAACTGAGTGCATATGTGTGTGTCAGACTGCTTGAGTGTGTTTCCATGAGTATGTGTGTCCAGTGTGGTAGTCCTTCAGTGGGGGCGTGAAAGGCTCTCCCCTTCTCTCGCTCCATCCACCATGCAAATGAGCCCTATACACCGCTCTCAATAACACTCAACACACAACCCGACACTCACCCCACTGTCCTCCCACTCTCCCTGTTCTCTTTACTGTCACTCCATCTTTTCTGTTTATTTCAGGTCTGTGCAAATCATTTCATTTCTTCACCCATCCCCCCTTCTCATGTCGTTGTCGTATTTTATACCTTCTTGTTTTCCTGAGTGTTCTTTATTTAGCAGAGCAAGGCCCTAATTTGCATAGCCTATGGCCACTGTGAGAGAGAGATAGAAAGAAGGAGGGAAATTCCTTTGGCCTTCTTGATGGTACTGGAGGTTGAATCCACACCTCTCTCACCATCTCTCCCTCCCGCAATTGCTCAACACAAGCCAAATAGGGAATCGAAGAAGAAAACAATACCGCTGCCAACTATCTCTCAGTGTGTGTCTTCCTTTATGATCATGTTGCTGCAGGCAGAGATGTTTTCACATCATTTCTCAAAGAATCGACCAAAGTCCCATTTTCTCCACTCTTCTTTGCATCTCATGTGTTTTTGATAAACAACATGGAACCAATTGAAAATAGTCACACCATTCAAATCATATTCAAAACATCCAGTTTACAACCAAAAATAGCCTTCTAAAAATAGCCCACATCGGTATAATATGTCAAGGGCTGAATTGTTTCACGGGCCCACACACGTTCACCTTAACATGCAAAACGGGCAGATTTACAAGTCAAATTTCAATTATATGACGCCACGCAAGAGACAAAACAGCGGTACATACTGTGCTTGTAAACACCTCTTCATTTGTGTCTTTTTAACATAAGCATTATTTGAATTATTTGATTATTAGTGATGCTTGCTAAAATATCACTAATGTTATTGATCATAATTACACTGCCATTTAAAAATGCCTTTTTGTTTAAAAAAATCATATTTTATTTAGAAAGGAATGACTTCCACAAAACTGTAAAACACCACCACTGCAATACAGTTAATACAGTAAATACAGTTATAGTCAAAAGTTTACATACACCTTGCAGAATCTGCAACATGTTAATACCCAAATAACAGGGATCATACAAAATGCATGTTATTTTTTATTTAGTACTGACCTAAGATATTTCACATAAAATTTCACATAAAAGTTGATTTGTAATACTGTGTTGTTACCTGAATGATCCACTACTGTTTTTTTTTTTTTTTTGGGATAGTTGTTAATGAGTCCCTTGTTTGTTCTGAACATTAAATCTGTCCTCTGTTCTTCAGAAAAATCCTTCAGGTCCTACAATTTCTTTGATTTTTCAGCATTTTTGTGTATTTGAACCCTTTCCAAAAATTACTTTATGATTTTGAGATCCATCTTTTCACACTGAGGACAACTGAGGGACTCACATGCGACTATTACATAAATTTCAAATGCTCACTGATGCTCCAGAAAGAAAAAACAATGCATTAAAAGCCAGGGGTGTAAACTTTTGAACACCCCTGAATGTGTACATTTTTCTTATTTTGCCTAAATATCATAGTTTTTTTAATTTAGTACTGCCCTTCAGAAGCTACAGAAGATATTTACATGTTCCCTAGAAGACAAAATAAGTTACATTTACCCTGATCTTCAAATTCAAAAAGTATTCACCCCAGGCTCTTAATGCATTGTTTTTCTTTCTGGAGCATCAGTGAGCGTTTGAACCATCTGTAATAGTTGCATAGTCCGCCAGTTGTCTTCAGTGTGAAAAGATGGATCTCAAAATCATACAGTCACTGTTGAAAAGGGTTCAAATACACAAAAATGCTGAAAAAACAAAGAATTTGTGGGACCTGAAGGATTTTTTCTGAAGAACAGCAGGTAATTAAACTGTCAAACTGTGTAGAGGAGCGGCGTGTTTTTCTTTACAATTAGACTAAAACAGAATAAAATATTGGATACACCTTCACAACAACATATAATGCACTAAAAACACTCAGAACATCTCAGCAACCACACGGCAAGGCCCTGGCAAACACCCACAACACCCTAGCATTGTGGAGGCGACTTCTGCATGGGCAAAAACCACTCACATTATCTTCAGAAAATGTGTGTTTACTTCCACCACTCTTGTTTGACGAAGATAAACAAAACAAAATAATTATAAACGAGTATAAAAAAGTAAAAAAAGCAAGTCACTGATGGTTAAAGTATTCCAATGATGCTGATTTTCTAAGAGAGGGCATGCACAATGTGAACACATTTCTAGAAAGTGAATAAAAATAGACATTGCTTGGAGCTATAGTGAGTGAGAGGAAGCAAAACCGTGTGTGTGTGTATTCTCCTCCGCAGTTTGTTAGGGTCAGTGTAAAGAGCGCTGGTGTGTAGTGTGCTCTCTCTGGCCGCCCCCTCAGGCCCTGCTGTTGTGTAACCACCGCATTGCAGTCGCACACATAAACGCATAATGACTGAAGTGGCATATATGTGGGATAACACAAGTGTCTTCATGCGTAACTATGCGTGTGGGTCAAGTTTTGCCCACAATGTAGAGACCAAAAACCCTCGGAGCGACAGTAAAACTGGAAATCATACTGTGGGGACCAGACAATATTCTCCAGAAGAGAAACAGCTTAATAAACACTAAAAAATGTATTAGAAATGTATTAAAAATGCAAAAACAAATTCTATGACAGTTGTGCTTATGGGTATAGCACTGGGGCCATTACAGGGATTTCAAGAAAAAAATAATTTTATGTTCTTTTTTTTAACTTGAAAAATACATCTAAAAACATAATTGTGGGATGCAGCAGGAGAAAATGTGCATCTAAATGCATATGGTTATAAAGAAAATGGTTTTAAAAACAGCTAAATAGTCTAACAACTAAAGCAAAGAGCTAAAAAATATTTAGGGCCATATGATTCCATTTTATTTTTCCCAAATTGTATTTTTCTGTTTTCATTTTTCTCAATTCTGTTTTTTTTTTTCAGACTTATGTTTTAATGGTTAAATTTTATTTTATTAATAAAAAAGCATGTCTAATTAATTTAAATAATGAAACTTACAATATTTAACAGCAATGTATTAATATTTTAACAAAAAATACATTTTACATCACATTAATATATTTCTGTCACACTTTTTAAGTTCAGTTGCTAAGTAAAGTTAAATTAGGTTTAAGTTAAGTTAACTTTAATTTAAACCAAACTTTTATTTTGACAGGTTGCTGTGAAAACCTATACATTTCTGTTTGCATATGATGTGACGATAGGTTTTCCCAAAATGATCATGACATGGTTTATTATTCACAGACACTAGTTCATACTGCATTTTGATTTATGTGTACTAACTTAATTTTGATTTAATCCTCCAAATTTGGTCAAATTCCATTTAATTCAATTTTTATGACTGGATTCCACGATTCCATCCAGTTAGTGAACTAGTCAAACACCCTGATCTATAGTGGAGGATAGGGGCTAGACAATATCATGAGCTCAATTTAAAATAATAAAAATCAATGGAAAACAAATGTTTGAATATTTTGGGTTTGGGGCATAAATCCTCTTTTTTGGAATCCATGGTTCCATGAACAACCTTCAACATCCATGGAGTCATTCCACTGTATAGATTATTTAGAAAATTAAAATATTCTTCAGACTGGGAAAAAAGGTTATTTGGGTTCTTTGGGGAACCCAAAATGGCTTTTTTATGGTATTGCTGCAAACCATTTCTTTTTGAAGCCTTTATTTTGCAGCCCGTATGCTAAAAATTACAATGCTAAATTCATCCCAGAGGGGACACCACAGAGAAAGTGGGATAAAATCTGCAGATAAATATAGAAAAAGATAGATTGCAAGAACAGTGGTTATGCTCACAGCAGGTGTGTGGAGCCTGGCCTGAATCTTCAGCTAAAGCTCCAACAAGTGTTAGAAGAACATTTCCCATTGTTCCTTGTTTCGTCAAGCAATCACGGACAAGTGGTAAAGACTGAGAGGAGAGAATAATCTAACCGCGAGAACACACACTCTGGTCCCCGAGGGCACTGTGCAACACACACAGCTTGACACGATTAGAAACCCAGTGGGAGACAAGTTAAAACAGTACAGAGAGAGAAAGTGGGAAGGGGCTGGATAAATGGCACTCTGTCTATTTACCAGTGACATCTTTCCAATATCCAACAGCAGGTGATAAACAATGTGAAGAGAGAACTTGAGAGAGTGCAAATGATGGAGAGATAGAAAGAGAGCGAGAGACTGCTAAACTAGAGTAAATATAAGAGGAAAACACTTTCTCTGCCACAAACAGTCATTTCTCAACATTATTTCTTCACCAATTTCACACAAATACGGAATTTCAACTCTCAGTGTCACAATGTGGCTGCAACAAAGACAGAGGCCGCAGAAGGGGACCAGACTGAGAATAAATATAGCCAGACTAAATTTAATCCACTAAAGTCTATAGTGAGAACTGATCAGCATCAAAATGAGAGGGAGGCACCAAAGACAACTCCCAATAACCCTTGTTTAGGCCAGAAAAGAGCTGTGGTGAAATCTGCTCATTGCGACAGGCCTCCAGTGCGCTCACTGCAATACACAGCTCTTACATCGCACTCTTAGGCAAGTTTCTGAAAGTTACAAAATGAGTGAAATACAAAATGAGGTCAAAACATAAATGTGCTGGGTCATTCTAGTGGGAAATGAGGGTTCAGTTATTGCAAAATGTGTTTCAACAAGACTTTAACTGTAAGGAAGTTTCAATTTGAGAGTAAAAAAGGGGTAATTGCAATATTTATTTATATTTTTCCTTTTTAAAGGGAACTCCGGGTATTAAGACTTGAATGGCTTAATATAACATAAATGTCTCTTACAGAAATAAACAGTAGAAAACCCATGAAAGATTTACGTTACTGACGTGATATATTTGCACTCTGTGAGCTACTGGAGCTACCTGTTGTTATTTTTACCACAACACAACTCTAAAAATACTGACACAATGCCATATTTTATGGCTTTTGGCTGTAATTTTCAGTCAAAGGGCAACAAGAGAAGTGATGTAAGTATTCACTGCTTTCCTACCGATAAGAAGAGGAGAAAAAAAATGGGAAGATGCCTGTGGACAAATAAAACTTCCAAAAGACTTGCGTCTTTGTTCTCTCCACTTCAGCTCTGGTGCCTTAGACCACAGCTATTGAAAGAGCTGCAAAGACAAGGAACGCTAGATGCAGAGGTGGGACCAAGTCATTGTTTTGCAAGTTACAAGTAAGTCTCAAGTCTTTGCATTCAAGTCTCGAGTCACGACAGACAAGTCCAAGTCGAGTTGCAAGTCCTCAACTTTAAGCTTCAAGTCCTAAACAAGTCATTATTGCCGTTTGCCCAAATTAGTGTCTCTGTATTAATTACTACAATCAATTTTAAATCGATAATAGTCTACAGTAAGAATAATAGCAAAGATACAACAATTAGTGGGGTTTCATTGAGGAATTAATTATTGTTTGTGAACAAATATAGGAATCACTGAATGAATAATTAATTTTAAGTCCACTGTTTCATTTGTTTTCCATAACAAAACTACATATTTTACAATCACCGTTATGCAGATTGATCATATACACAGCTAAAGGGCTTTCTACCACAGTGGCCATCCTTCACAAAACTAATATCTACTACAGTTTTATCACAAGTACAAGCATTTCAAATGGAATTTATGCAATATTTCAAACTTTTAACCCATGTGAGAAAATCAACCTGCCGCAACAGTTTAAAATCAGACCAATTCCGAGAAAAAAATGCGGATTTGGCAACCCTATGTCAAATACGAGCAGCATCCAAAGCGATTTAAATACTCCGCACATTGATAGCAACTCCGTTATGTGTCAAAATTATATTCAATATGTTTGCGGGAGTAGGATAAGAAAACAGTCCTGCGCACGACTTTAATACAAAAAAAAAAAAAAAAACGCACACAACAAATGGAGAATGTAGAAAGCAAAAGGCAAATCCTGGACATTTTGGGGCGATTTAGGACATTTTTTAGAAGATATAGCCATAAGTCTTGCCGAGTCACAGGGTTCAAGTCCAAGTCAAGTCTCGAGTCATTGCTGTCAAAGTCTAAGTCAAGTCTCAAGTCTTCTTTGATTATGTCGAGTCAAGTCACAAGTCATAAAATTAGTGACTCGAGTCAGAGTCAAGTCTCGAGTCCACAACTCTGGCTAGATGCCATCCTGGCAGGATGTAAACATGACGATGCTTGCCACTAAGTTTCTCAGCATGGATTTCACTCAATGTTCGGGGCGTTTAGACTGGCATTTTTGGGTCATTTTTGTGTTGAAAAAAAATTATGGTATGGGATTTGGTTTAAGCCTATTTTTAAATATCTATCGCCACTTGTAAGCTCTTTCAGTAGCTATCGTATCTATATTATATTTGCAAGTTGTGTTGTGGTAAAAATAGCAACTGGCAACACCAGTACCTCACCGATTGCAACCATTTCACATCATTGAAATAATGGTACCCCCTTATAGTCCAACATTTTTATAAAATGCTGTGAATTTTTTAAATAACGTGTTTTCTACTACATATTTCAGTAAGAGACGTCATTTACATTACATTAAGCCATACAAGTCTTAATACCCAGAAGTCCCTATACAATACAGTCACAGTTATGACACAAAGACGCAACTGTAAGAATATAAAGTCACAATTTAGAGAAAGTTGTGATTGCAATATATAGTCACAATTGTCTTTTCATTTATTTTTGAAAACAGTAAAAACAGGCTCCCATAATACTTACATTAGGGAAGATAAAAAGAAATGTGCTGATTTTTTGTTTGTGATGATTTAAAGTTTTGGTAACTCATGTCTTTCCAAACCTGTATGACTTTTTTCTTCTTAAAATGTCTTTGTTAAAGATCTAGAGAAGAAACTAGTCATACATGTTTGTAACAACATGATGATGAGCAAATGATGACACAAATTTCCTTTTTGACAAATAAAAGCTAAAAGTTTGTGACGTTTTAAGCAAAGTAAGCACGGATGTGGTTTGTAGTGCAGGACAAAGAATACATGGTGCTTATGGTTTCTCTCAGACATGCACGTATACAGAAACACATATGTGCAGCGGTGTCTTCTTTTTTTTTTTTTTTTAGTCTGTTTCTATACTCAGGCATGCTGCTTCCTTCCCAAACCCTCAAACACACTTGATTGAGGAGGTGTGTGTGTGGGTGGGTGGAGAGGGTGCTTCAATGCTTTCATCTCAGGGTGACACAGAATCCCTCTCCAGTATTATATCATCTGCACCTGCACTCAGTGTGTGTTTGCCTGTGTGTGTGTGTGTGTGTGTGTGTGTGTGTGCATGCACAGGGGCAACCACACCTGCCTCCTTAATGTAAACTCTTGATGCTGACAATATCTTAAGATGGCAAAACACAAGGAAACCCCCACCCCCATCACCACAGAGTATGAATCAACAAAGCTTTTATTGGAATGAAAATAAAGGGTAACAGCGTAGCTAAATCAGTACTGTACTTGTGTACATTGTGCTTAAAACAGAGGGATAGTTCAATCAAAAATAAAAGTTGTGTCATCATTCAAAAAGAAAAAAAAATAATATAAAATTACATTTAAAAAAAGGGGGGGGGGATACATAAAAAATAATATTACTTTTTAGGAGAAATACCCTTTTAAGCTTAAAGAAGTTGAGAAAATGGATCACAATGGTACAAAATTAAGTTGGATATGGTAGTGTGTCAAGAATCAGCCATTGCCTTTCACATACATTATGAAACAGACAAATTTTTCACAATTTAGAATAAAGTGTGCTTCAGTTTTGAGTGTCACAATGCCCCATTCTATCCTTTCCTCCTTCATTTTCAGGGTTTTTTTATGCCTGTCCTGTTTCAATGGCTAGTCATTCAGTCTGTTCATGCTTATAAGGTAATAAGATCCTCTTCCAGTTTCTCTTCTCTTTTTAGGGACCTGAGGCATTGCAATGTCCTTTGTATTTCTCTTTCCTGTCATTCCAAATAGACCTTTTGTATCTAATGTGTATTCTTGGTTAATCAATGAGGCCAGTTAGAAATTAGTTTTAGGCTAAAACCAGCTAACAGTATTCTAATGATCTTATTGTGCAAATTATTTGTATATATATATATATATATATATATATATATATATTTTAATTTGACCTCATGATCTTTAATGAAAAATCATAAATAATATTAATGTTTTACATACATAATATTTTGCTGAGAAGGACATACAGACATCTGGTGCTGTATACTAAACTCACATATAGTTGAAGTTTAGATCTGCCTCCATCCAATCAACAACCGATGAATAGTTCCCTCCCATTTTTTTTCTTTTTCAGTAATCTGCTTTTTGGAAGCTGGTTTTAGCCACTGAATCAAAAAAATAAAAATAAATAAATAACAAAAATAAGGTTATTGCAACTTTTGATCTCACAATTCTGACTTTTTTCCCAGAATTGCAAGATATAAACTCTCTCTCTTTTTTTTTTTTTATAAAGTTATGATAAAGTCCAATTCTGAGGGGAAAAAAAGACTATGTTCTCAAAATTGCGATTCTGACTTGATAACTCACAATTACATGTTATACAGTAAAAATTGCGAGATAATTCTGAGAAAAAAGTCAGAATTGCGAGATATAAATTTACAATTCTGAGGAAAAAAAAGCCAGAATTGTGTTTTTATATCTTGCAATTTTGACTTTATTTTTCAGAATTGCAAATAAACTCCAAATTCTGTAAATTCTGAGAAAAAAGTCAGAATTGTGAGTTTATATCACACAGTTCTGACTTTAAAACTTGCAACTAAAAAAAGAAAAAAAGTCAGAATTGCGAGACGTAAATTTGCAATTGCGAGAAAAAAAAAACTGCGGAAACAAGTTTCCAAATTTCCTCAGCACAGAAGAAAGTATCTACTTCCATTTCATGGCTTTCTGTTGAAGGGTTTTTATTTTAAATACAGTCTTTCCAGAAATTACAGGAATTGTTTACCAAAAAGATAAAACTTACTTTTTTCTGCAAACACAACACAAAACAACAACAGCACACTGACTTGAAGTAAATGCACAAAAAATCTTTTAACAAGGGACAATTTTCTATAAAGCATGCATTTGAAACATACTATACAGTTAAACCTGACATAAATTAAATGTAAAATACTTGAATGCATATATTCTGCTCTCTTCCTCTAAAGCTGTAACTGCAAATCTGAACTAACAGATTTTCAAGAGGACCTCTGTGATTAAACACTGGGAAAATGAAAAACGCTCCTGCCACACATTTTGAATAGAAGAATTAGTTTTCTGATCGGGGTGTAACTGAAGCACCAAGGTTTGATTTAGTCATGACTCTTCTGAAGAGGTGTGTGTTATAGTGTGTCAAGTAACTGATACATGCTGCTCAAGTGTTCGCAGACAGGATGTGCTCTAACCTTAAGTACAGACCTCAGAGCTGCAGGCTTTTTTCAAAATAACTACACATTCACACATGCACAACCATAAGTGTTTAGCCTTAAACCTTAATAGCCCAACCCTAACCCTAACTCTGTGCTTTCTTTCTCTCTGAGAGTTTCTCTCATTCTCTTTCCTGCTCTCCTTTTTTGTTTCGGTTACCTGAAACCTCTTTTCACAATCACTTTTTCTCAACTCAAAAAAAAAAAAAAAAAGGCTTCGGTATTCACCATACAACAATACCGAAAGCAAACACATACATTGTAAAGCAATGCTTTACTATTTTGGGAAAATTTCACAAATATTATTGAGTGATGATAATCTCTTCCTAGCATTATCTATGTGTGAGAGAATAATAAAGAGAGAAATTTCAACCTTCAAGATACTTTCGGTCAGCCTATGTAGGTGTTTGGTGTGTGGGTGGGTAGGTGTGTATGTATATGAGAGAGAAAGAAACTGAACAAGTTCCCCTTCCTAAAGCTATAATCATAATAGCACTCAGTGCTTTTTTCACTTCAAGCACAGCTCTAGATAAAACTCTGTCTAACCAATACCTAAACTCAATCCTGCTCTAAATAATACCGTGTGCATACAAATTTGACCCTGAGAACAGAAAGCAACACCGTCCTACTTCCTTCGGCTTCAGTCCAGCCCTCTAAACAATGAGACGCTGCTCCATTCAAAACAGAGAAAGCTTAAGGAACTGATCACTACAGACCGTCTACGGTTACAGACATGAAACACAGCCCGAAGAGAGTGAAATATGGATGAGAGACACTCTCCCAAGTGCTACATGTGGAATAACATAAAATGAACAGGATGGAGGGACTTGTAGAAAACGTCTCTGTGATTAAAAGTGAAATATGAGGCATGATTCTAGACTCCGCCTCACTGGCATCAAACCTGACAGCAGGTTCCACAGAGGGAGAGAGTGAGTATGTGTATCCTGTTCTAATAAGATTAGACGTCGAAATGGGATTAGTTTCATCCTGGCGACATTCCCATTCCAGGCTGCCCTAAAGACAAGAGCATCAACTTAGCTGCACTGTCAACATTTAAACTAATGATCACAAACAAAACTTAACCGTACAGATTGTGCTTACATGTGTGACATCAGAAAAACAACAACAACAAATCTCTTTAAAGATTCAAATATTGTGCTTCCTCCTAAAAAAAACACTTATTTGAATTCTGGGAAGAAGTGCTCCAAACACAATGAGCAATTGTGCTAATGCAGATGACAGATTTAAGACTGGTCTGCATTGTCTCTGTTCTGCAGCAAATTTAGGATATTTTATCCTGGCAACTTGTAAAGATGTTGAAAATGGCCCATCAAAAGATGATTAACTGGTAAGTAAAGATCCATTTTGTGGAGTCCAGCACACCAGTGTCCAAAAGACAATTTCACAGAATTAAAGTAAACGCCTAGAATAAATAATACGTAAATAATAAATAAATAAATACATATGTTTGCATGTATGTTACAAAAACATTAAAAAATCGATTACCTTAAAATCCAAAACTTTAAAATCTGGGTCAGATTTACAGTTGAAGTCAAAAGTTTACATACACCTTGCAGAATCTGCAAAATGTTAATTATTTTACCAAAATAAGAGGGATCATACAAAATGCATGTTATTTTTTATTTAGTACTGACCTGAATGATCCACAGCAGTGTGTGTGTTTTTTTTTTTTGTGGTAGTTATTCATAAGTCCCTTGTTTGTCCTTAACAGTTAAACTGACCACTGTTCTTTAGAAAAATCCTTCAGGTCCCACAGATTCTTTGGTTTTTCTTTATTTTGTGTATTTGAACCCTTTCCAACAATGACTGTATGATTTTGAGATCCATCTTTTCGCACTGGGGACATCTGAGGGACTCATATGTAACTATTACAGAAGGTTCAAATGCTCACTGATGCTTCAGAACGAAAACACAATGCATTACCCTGAATTAAAGTTACGTTTGCAGCTTCTCGCATCCTTCTCCCTGAGTCTTGAACTTTGTTACATATACACCTTCCTTAAATCATCCTGGCGACCCATTTTTTAAGTCCCATAACCCACCCGAGAGTCGCGACCCAGGGTTTGAAAACCACTGCTTTAGACCACGATATGGGCCTAATGTCGTTGAACCACAGGGAGACTTGCAGATTAGCGGATATTTTTTTCCTGTCGAATGACCTCATATTTTTTTTAGTCGCACCATTGAGAAATTAGGTCGCATGCGTGACCAAATTGGCCACACTGTAGAGCCCTGGGGTAAATTTAACTTATTTTATTTTCTGATAAACATGTTAGTATCTTCTGTAGGTTCTGAAAAGCAGCACTAAATGAAAAAATATAATATTTAAACTAAATAAGAAACATGTACAAATCTTCATTCTGTTGAAATGTTTTTCCGTTTTTCGTTTTTCCTTCTGGAACATCAGTGAGCATTTGAACCTTCTGTAATAGTGACATATGAGTCCCTCAATTGTCCTAAGTGTGAAAAGATGGGTCTCAAAATCATATAGTCGTTGTTGGAAAGAGATCAAATACACAAAAATGCTGAAAAACAAAGAATTTGTGGGTCCTGAAAGATTTTTCTGAAGAACAGCAGTTTAACTGTTCAGGACAAACAAGGAACTCTAAAACTAACCAAAAAAACACAGCTGTGGATCATTCAGGTAACAACACAGTATTAAGAATCAAGTGTATGTAAACTTGAACAGCTATTATTTTCTCTTATGGACTATATGTAAACGTCTTTTATGTCAAATATTTTATTCAGGCCAGTACTAAATAAAAATAACATGCATTTGTATGATCCCTCTTTTTTTTTTTTTGGTAAAATAATTAACATTTTGCAGAACTTTTGACTTCAACTGTATTTTGGTCACATTTATTGTCTTTTCCATCATTTATTCCAGCTCATGCAGTAACAATGACCTGGAAAAGAGTGTCAGTTTCACCTACAAGGTGAATACAAGTAAAGTAGGACAAATGCTAAAGTAAGGCACTTGAGCCTAAAGGGTTCTTAAAGGAATAGTTCACCTTAAAATATGAAAAAGCGTTGATGACTGACACAGAATAGAAGTAAGCTTAAAACTCATCTCTTTCAACTCTATTTGCTGTTACCATAAAAAAAAAAAAAAAAAAAAATATTAATCTCTTTATTCCTTCCCTTTCTAACTTGTACTTGTCTGAAGCACCACTTGAAATCTGGTATTATAGCACTGCCTGTGTCTGTTTGTCTCCCAACTGTATGTCGCTTTGGACAAAAGCGTCTGCCAAATGCCTAAATGTAAATGTAAATGTAAATGTAATTGTTGAATAAATAGTTATTTTTGTTTCATAACATTACGGTTGAACCACTGATGTCACATGGCATATTTTAACCATGCCCTTACTTCCTTACCGGGCCTTGAACGTGCTAGTTGTGTTGCTGTCTATGCAAAAAGCAAAGCTCTCGGATTTCATCAAAAATATCTTAATATGTGGTCTGAAGATGAACAGGTCTCATGGGTTTGGAACGACATAAGAGTGAGTAATTACTGACAGAATTTTCATTTCTGGATGAACTAATTTACTATATTTATGTGTGTACTATTGCTAAACATCTGTATGAGGTTTTAAGCATGTAATATATTCGTATTCACCCTATGCATTAGACATGATAAGCAAACCCTTTGCTACTTCACACCTCCCCAGCAGTGGCATTCTGGGAAATTTGACCGCCATGTCATGGCACCCTGCTTACTTTCAGTCTGTTCCTCTCATCTTGCCAAATCTTACTCTCTATCTCTCTATGTGTCTCTCAGTATGATCATTTTTGGACTTGATTCTGTTGAACGTCACAGGAAATAACAAGCACACTAAAACCATCTTCCTGCAGACCTGACCACAGCCACAAATAGACCTGCGCCAGCGTAAAAATGACTGACCTGCTAGCAATGCTTACTGGAAGAGAGAGAAAACAAGAGAAAGAGAGAAAGAAGAACAATATGAAACTTCTTTACAAATGAAACCAAAAACCACTTCCTTCATGTACTGATGACAATGGCCCAGATATAGAAACGCTGATCTCCACCTCACAACCCAAACAGCTATATTTTAACTATTTTAGCTCTATTTTTATTTCTATGTCGCTGTTGTAGTAACGAGTGACTTAACATTGCTAAACCAGTTGGCATTCCTGCATGTGTTCAAATCAGACTAATCTAAGCATCAAACAATAAACTGAAGTGCTTCTTTTTCAATCCAGATCATCCGGATCACACACCCAGCTTGCATGCATCTGTGCTCAAATGCATTCAGTGTGAATTTAGGCTTTCAACAGTGGCGTGTGTGTGTGTGTGTGTGTGTGTGTGTGTGTGTGTGAGAGCAAGGTTCGTGTGTGTCCTCTGTTTACACTGCAGTGTTGTTTGGTGCAGTGCTGATGCATGTGATCGCCACTGAGAGCTTTTATACTGGATCGCTCCAGATTTGACAAGAGCCGGGCACAGAACAATGGCCTTTGATGAGAGAAGAGGTCTGTCTCTCTCTCCTCTAAAACTCCTCAAGTGGACCAGAGTGACGGTGTAAAAAAAAAGAATGACTCATTCTTCCCTGTTGCGCCCTGTTTCTCTCTCAACTTTTGGCCTGCATGAATGTGTAGATTGTCAGCATCAGAGCCATATTACTCTGTCACTGCCCATGCCCACAAAACCAACAGTTTTGACGTCTAGGTCATTCATCCCCATTTCAAACCCTCTGTGACTATTTTTCAGAGCAACAGTGCAGATCTGTGATCTCTGTTTTCATAACCGGATGTTTACAAGGACAGGAGAATCTGAAACTGCTAATCTATATTAGGGTTGTACTATATCAGCTAAAGTATCATGTATTAAAACTTGTCACTAGGGTGGTACCCTTTCAAAAGGTACTAATATGTATCTTTGGGGAAATTATAAGTTTCATTTAGAGGTAAATACTGTAAAAAGATGTAGCTCTTGCTGCACCAGTGACAACTTAGCATATTTTTTTCTGCTACCTGATCTCATGACGAAAACATACCTGTGGGAGCTTTTTCACAAGACATGAAATATGTACCAATAAGTAAATATCACTGCAGTTTCGGAAAAAAATGAACACTAGACGTGGTGAAACACCGAGCACTTGATTACAGCTTCATATGTTTCACTTGCCGGACATAACAAGCTTGCTCAGTAGCTTAGATGGCATGGAATTGGATTTAGGGTACGAAATCCTTGGGTACGAATCCTGTGAAAAACAATGAAAAACTCACAATGACAGAGCTGAAAGATGAGAGTTTGAAAAACAAGCTAAAACAGCATGCTAGCATTTGCATTTTTACATCACATTCACTTTTGTTCATACTATTGGGTAGGTTTAGGTGTAGTGCAGATGGTACGTTATTTTAAAACATCACAGAGCATTAGGCAGCGTGTCCACCGAAGCATTTTTAGCCAGCAGGTGCTCTGCTGAAAACGCCGAGCTGTGAGCGTTTGAGAGCATAGTGTTTTTTTCTGTTGAGATGCTGTGGTTGCTATGATACAGAATATCCGCTGAAGTAATAGCAAACGCATCGCTAATAAAATATTTCTCCAAGCATTATTTATCATAACAATATTATGGTAGTCCGGCTATTCCATTTGGTAAAGACATAAATACTCGGAGATAGGGGTGCAACGGATTGCAGTTGATAACTTAAAAACTTTTAAACTTGTAGATAATCCTAAATTTAATCCTAAATTTTTAACCAAGAGAAAAAGACAGTTTTTTTCTGCCGATATTGCTTTTTAAGTAATTAATTACACAGAGAAGTCGTGTTCACGTGAACAGGGCATGTTAATCAGTCAACAATGGCTAGCGGAGGAACAGAAGAACTTGAAAAGCCTGCCGCGTCATTCAAATCACATGTATGGGAGCATTTTTGCTTCCTTGTAAAATATAATGATGATGGAAGAAGGGTGGTGGACAAAACTGTTACAGTGTGTAGGCACTGTGGCACGAGAAAGCCGTATGAATGTGGCAATACATCGAGCATGTGCGCTGTTCTGTGTATGCACTCAGAGACGGAACAGAACACGGACAAGTAAAGTGAACGTTTAGCTTAAGATGTTACCTAAACGGTCAAATACATGCAAATATATGTCAAAATGCGACGTTTGGTGATTATTCGTGTAATCCTGCGTCAGTTGTCTCAAATTAACGCAAACAGTTGTGAATGAAAATACGTCTGTAACAGTATACTGGATCTGTGCAGCTAATATTAGTAATATTAGTAATATTCCTTCTGCGGTCTTTGCGGTTAATGTTAATCAAACAACAAAAGACAAAATCACTCACTGCTCTTGACGGATGGACTTTTGTAGTTTTTATAAGAAACAAACATGTTTAACTCTTACAGTGAAGACTATGCTGTTTTATTTTCCATTCAGTTAATTACATTAAATTTCAAAAAAAAAAAAAAAACAACTATCATTCCATTCTTTCACCATCTTTTTTTTTTCTATTGTATTGCTATCTTTAAATGAACCAATCATATAAAGTTCCGGACCCACTCATAATCGTGTTAAAAAATCGTGATTACAATATTGACCAAAAATAATCGTGATTATGATTTTTGCCATAATCGAGCAGCCCTACTTGTAATAAATGGAAAGCAAATTACATTTGTCTCCTCCCCTTTTTGCTGATCCGAAAAATGGTCCGATCCGTGACACAAAAACCGTAATGTGATTCGAACCGTGAGTTTTGTGATCCGTTGCACCACTACTCGGAGACAAGCAATATTAACTTCTCCATTGTTGTTCAGCCTTAGTACAAGCAGGGTAGTTGGTAGTCCCGCCCTCCACTCTGACTGGTTACCTGACTAGAAAGTGACAGTGATGAGCGTGGCGTTTTACTCAAAGTTGAACATTCTTCAACTCTCTGAACTGAGGAAAAAACGCCTGAACGCTCAGCGCGAAAAAGACACTCAACGCTCGGCACGCTCCTGGTGTTTTAAAAAACGCGGCGCTCCCATTGAGCACAACTGAAAAAATACGCTAGCAGCGGGGAAAAACGCCTTGGTGGACATGCAGCCTTAGAGTTATAGCACCATACAAACAGACATTTCAAGTCAGAACTGAGGTGACATACAAAATCAATGTCACATAAAACGTACCATATGTGCTACGTATTTGGCGGTATGTATTTCTCATCTTGCAAAAAAGTTCCCACATATACGTTTTCATCATGAGATCAGGTTGTTTTTCTGAGAGTGAACCTCAATAATTTTGTATGTATGTTATATGAATGTATGTTTTCATTTCTTTACTTTCACACAGCATTGTGTGTGAGTTTGTTTGTTAGACTTTGTTTACAGTAAAGTTATGTCTGCAATAATGAAGGTGAGAATCCGAAACCTTTCTAAAGTCCACCGAACTCATCACAGGAGGTGCTTGTGTGGTTTACTTTCATGTTGTTATATTCCACATAGGCTATTTTTAATTGCTGGCTTGTGTATAGATACATCAGGCAGATGTTGCACCCTGCATGCAATAATGTATTACCATGAATCACAGTACTAACATTAGTATTACATGCTTTTTCATACACTGTTAGACATTTCTGTAATTTCTACAGTTTCTGTATATCACCCAGTATAATACTGCAAATTCCATTTACAGTAAATAACTGTAGTACCCTTTGCATTATGGGAATTTTCTGTGGCATCAGACAGACATACAGAGACTTACTGTATTTTTTTTAAATTGCTGTATACTACTGTATTTGCCTCTTTGGTACTATTCTATTGAGGTTGTTTTATTTTCCTCATTTCTTACATTTGGACTGACATTTGCCCTAAACCGTGTCTACAGCTTGGGACTGTCTACACTGGACGTGTTACATCGTTTGTAATGATTGGAAAATCCATTAGTCATTCATGTCAGAAACAGTGCGAGCGCTTGGTGTACATCAGAAATATACGGGGACATCACTTTACTGTCCGCATGTCCACTGTATATAGTATATATGACGGGTTCTATTTTGTCTTTTGCTAAGTCATGCCATGACACGCCACTCGAGTCCGAGGAAGGCATGGAAGCAGCGCGGCAGCGCCACAGATTTTGCCCTGGGATAAACTAGCAAGAATGGAAGAGTTCCGGAGAACATCTGCGCAGTGTGTCGATGCACCTTACGAGAGAATAACACCAGCAAGCAAAGTAAAATATATGTACGTTTGTCTGTGTATTTGCATCAACATGGCAGTAAGTTTACTATGGTAAACTGAGCTGACTTTTGTCAGCTTACTGAATTAAGGTACAGAGCAAAAAAATAAAAAAATTTACGCTTAGGTTAGCTAATGTGAAATTTTGTTCAAATGTTAGTAGTTAACGTTGGCCGGTAGCCTAATGAGAAAGTAAAATCATATATTAGCTAGGTTAAATCAAGTGTTATGGCTAGCTGCCTTTCTAGTTTTAGAATTAGTTTGTTATAGTTTTTAATCTAATTTTAGATTTACTGCATTTTTTTTGTATTTGTGTTTTACTCTGTTGTAAGAGAACATGGTTTTGAGAGCTTTGTGTATTCTATATGGGGTTTGCCTTTTGAATTTGTGCCATTTCTACGTCTTGTTTTTCAGAGAAGACATTTCTGTCACTAAAAAAAGTGGATGGTGAGCAAAGGTGGTGGCCACGTTTTGGAACAGCACCTGGGTTTTGCAGATGGCTATGTATTCTTTGGTTGTTTTGACTTTTTTCCCCATTATGTTTCTGTTGCCTAAAGATTATTTGTGAAGATAAATCCAGATGATACAACATAATGCACTGCAAAACGTTCTAAGACAGGAGAAATGGTGAAGATGCACTGTTCCAGCATTGGAAGACTGTATTTTTAGGTGTTATACATGCAATGTTTAAAATAAAGAATTTGATATTTTGTAAATAAAGTGAAATAATTGAACACCAGTATTAAAGAATAAAAATAAAATGAATTCTATTTAAAAATTATAAAATTTAATGAAATCTATATTAAAATGCATGAATTACAGTAGTATACTGATGAATTATTTAATCAAATACAGTTTACTACTGTAAAAACCCTTTGAAATGTCTAACAGCGTACTCTTACTAAATACTATTATAACTAATTACTGAATACTGTGGCACTGCTGGTATTTTGAGGTTTGGGCAATGCAATACTACATTGCATAAGTAAATTGTGCAATTGTGTACATACTAATAACATTCAAGAATAATGATTGTCGCTACAGTCATATCTGACCTATAGGATCAGTCTCCCTGCAAAGAGCATTACTCATACTGGGAAAACCATCTGTGATCATCAATAGATCTGAGGAGAGAAAGAAAGAATGTAAAAAAGAAAGCAAGAAAAGTAAAAAGGCAACAAATGTTGATAAAAAGGTGACTGAACATCAAAAAAAGATGTGATTGAACTCTGTCTACACTAAGTTGTGCTTCGCTGTCTTGACTGAAGTAAACCCCTGGACGCTTCCTGTTTTGTGGAGTGTGTAGCGTGAATCAAAACCCTCCGCTGCTATTTTTAGAGGCAAAAAACATGCTCTGAAACACAGAGAGTGCCAAAAGAGGAAACACAGAAGTAGACTTCCTTCCTGCTTCGGTTTTCTTCATTGAAACGATGAAAAGAATAGATGAGAGAATGTGAGTGGGCGTCAACATGGCCTGATGGCTTCCATTTTGTCCTGACTGGTGATGCTATTGCTGCTATGCACGCGTCCGTGTGCTCGACATGACTGATGCTATGTTATGACATGCACTATCTGTCTTCGTTAGCAAAGAAAAGAGATGGAAACTGACATACACACACTACTATCAATCATACTAACAACCAGTAGCTCATTCTTCCTCTTTTTCACAGACACACATTAAACATTATGACTGGGCTAATTAATTTCACTCATATGATGGAGGCTTGCATCCAGTGAAGTTTCCAGCATTGAATTTTTTGAAAGCAGTTTTACATAAAGCTATTCATATTCAATAAGATTCAATTCTGGGCAAGACATGACAGCTATAGAACCCAAACAACGGACAAATCACAAACAGGTAGATTAAAGCGATTTGAT
Organism: Cirrhinus molitorella; assembly: GCA_033026305.1. Lineage (NCBI taxonomy): Eukaryota > Metazoa > Chordata > Actinopteri > Cypriniformes > Cyprinidae > Cirrhinus > Cirrhinus molitorella. The sequence continues at coordinate 15,138,660 of CM065118.1, read as the reverse complement.
TTATCACTTGTCAGTTTATTGCACCTGGTTAGTGTGTAAAATTGAAGCTCAGCTGACAGCATGTGCTGGGTTCCCCTGGGCAGCTGTGACGATTGGAACAGAACTAAAAGGTACCTGCTGCATCTGTGCCTCTCGTTCACTTGTCCTCTGCTCTCTCTGCCACCTGTCTCTCTCATACATGTGCCCTCATAATGTGAGAAAGAGAGAGCTCATTACAGTAGACTTTTCTCTGGAGGATGAAGGACTGCTAGTGTGTGTGTGTGTGTGTGTGTGTGTGTGTGGGGATCACTTATGGACCCAGCAGAATGAAAACAACATGAAAGGAAGATGAGAAAAAAGAAATGCTAGGGAATAAAGCATGTACATTTGTGTCTCTGTTTAACCTATGTTACGTTGTTTAGCGCTCACTACAAGAGAAAGAAAGGAAAGTGGAATTAAACCATTTTTTAAACCTCTGGATGTTGCAGCCCTCGAAATAAGAAACAGCTATTGTCACAATTATATGATTCACAAACGAACAAATGACTCACATGAGCCGGTTCTTTTTAGTGAATCAATAACATATGCCGTGATCAGTAGTCAGATTTCCAAAAAAAGACTCTTATGTGCCGGTTCATTTTAATGAATCAAAAACATGTAGCATGACCAGTACAGTCTGATGCAACTGATACATGAACAAATAACTGTTAACACTCTAAAAATAAGTGAAGTATGGACAAACCTAGTGAATGGGTTGTTTTGACGCAATCAAATGTTTAACTTAACCTTCTGGGTAGTTTTAATTTAACTCAACTATTGCTTTTAAAAAATATATATATTTATAATATTTCTTGCTTAAAATAAACCCAAAATAGATTAGAAATTAGCCAATTTATTTATATGTTCAATAAATAAACATTTATAGGTTATTTAAATACAAATTAATTATATATATATATATATATATATATATTTTTTTTTTTTTTTAATTGCTTATTAATAAATGTTCACCTTTTGATTATTGCTGATTTCTCTAGTAATTATGTGTCTAATTTTTAATTCACAACCACAAAAATTTGGGGTTCATTTTAAGCCAACCATATAGTAATTTTTACACAATACACTCAGTGCTGAGTAAAGTATGGACAAACCCAGCGATTGGATTGTTTCGACCCAGCAGCTTGGTTAAATGTTTAACCCAACCTTCTGGGTAACTTATTTTAACTCAACTAATGTTTAAAAATGACTATATGGCTGGCTTAAAATGAACCCAAAATAGGTTGTAAATTAAAAATCAAACACGTAACTGGGTCATTCTACAGAAATGTCTACTTTTGGTATGGCAAGATGTCTTAAAATGTATTTCTTTTTCTAACATTTAAACTTATACCACCTTTTGACTATGAATACATATAAATGACAGCTTAATTATATTTTTGTAATCTTTTTTGTAAAATTACTTAAAGATCACATGTACCAATTCTTGTCACTGGTTTTATCTTCTTTGGCAATATTAAAAGTTTTTATGAAATATTATATATACAGCACATGTAGTCAGAGTTACAGAAAAAATGGAAATGCAAGAAATAAGGAGATTGCTTTATTTATTAAATGTGACAGAAAAAACAAACAAACACAGTAACACCAGTGACACAATGAATCACCAGTGACATACATAAGACCTGATATACTGGTCTTTCCTGGTGTTATACCCATAACTAAGATAACACCAGTGACAATTTTCATGAAAAATGCATTTTATGAAATGGTTGCTGCAAGGTATCAAACCACATATTGCCAATCATGGTATACTCACTAAGTTAAGTTGTTTAATCAATTTGTATTCTAGTTTTTTTTTTTTTTTTTACAATAAAGTAAGTCATACCAGTGACTTCAACTAAAAGCTTCATATGAAATCATGAGATAAATTAGAACATTTCTGATAACTGAAAAGAGACAGTAGACTTAACATGGGCCTTTTTTCATAGATCTTTAGGAAATAGGAAGTCAAGTGATGTCATCAGTTTCATTTTTATTTCAAAATAAACAATTTTTTGTTAAACGGTAACACCAGTGACATAACTCCAGGGGACCACTACTTTTATTATATAATTTATAATATTCATTTGGCATTTAGTTATTTTTTATGCAATTTACATCATATATTTGATAGTTAGGAATACATTATTGTATTTTTAAATGGTAGAAAACACTGTCTTTCCCTCTATACATGGCTGTGGGGATGAGCAGTTTTGTGGTTCTTCAGAATTTATATAATTAATTAAAAAAAATATTTCCACATTAATGGCTCAAGGTGGTGTAATTGTTCAAAAACATATTGTTTCTTTTTAAAATATAAGGAAACTGTAACCCTAAAGTGTTTTTCAAGTGTAATATTTTGGTAAAAGCTAGGAACAGAACAATGGACATTTCCATAGAATGGCCCAATTACTAGAGGCATTAGCGATATTAATAAGCAATTTTAAAATATATATATTATTTAATTCTTATTTTTTCAACCTATCAATAAATCTTGATTTAATGAACATATTAATAAATGTTAATTTCCAACCTATTTTGGGTTTATTTTAAGCAAGAAATATAGTATTTTGGGTACAGTCAGTAACCTAGTCACTGGGTTTGTTCATATTGTACACAGCATTTTTTCGAGTGGGAATAAACAACTGTTCTTTTAGCCTATCAATCAAAAACACGCAGTGTGAAAAAAACACACCAGATTCCCTAAATTAAGCACTCTTAGGAGAATTAATGAATGAAAAATTACATTTTGGTTTAAATAACGCTCAATTGTGAACTGCAATTTTGTTTTGAAAAACGCAATTCAGACATTAAAAGTTTTGAAAAAAAAATTATTTTGAAAAAACTTTGTGATCATTTGGCAATGCAATTGCATTTTTTTTTATCTCAAAAGTACTAAAAGAATCTTTAATGGAAGAACCACACACACGCACTGCCATCTTCTCTATTTCGCACACAGACACGTTCTGACAGCTATTCCTGTTATTTAAATGCTCTGCAGTCTTTCTGTCCCCTCTGCACCTTCTGGACAAACCAGAGATCTTCAGGCCTCTGTTGTTCTCTCTCTCTCTCTCTCTCTCTCTCTCTTTCTATCTCTCTTACTGTCTCACTATCTCTCTCTCTTTCTCCGCTCTCATCTCCCTTTCTCCGCTCCATTGCCTTAATGGACTGTCAAGGCAATGATGGACGATGCTTTTCTAATTAGGTTTTCAAGTTTAACCTAGAAAGAGAGAGAGGGAAAGGAAAAGAAAGGGACGAGAAGGGGAAAAAGACAAAAAGGGAGAGCATAAGAAAGAGAGATAAATGAGACAGGTACTACAAGGTGAACGCAAAAAGTAAACAAATGATAAATGAACAGAAGAAAAGCTTCAAGGGCTTGGGAGTTAAGGTTCAGTTCATCCAAAAATTAAAATCTGTTCCCTCAGTTAATTTACACTCATTATTTACTCATCCTCATGTAATTTCAAATCCATATGCTGTTATTATTTCTGCTGAACACATTTTTACACAGCTTTGCCAGTTCACAATACACAATCCATATGATTTGCAGCTTATCGAAGCTTATACTTTTATGTGACTAATAGGCTTTGAACAGCATGAGGGTGAGTAAATAACTGCCAGATTTAAGAACAAGCTCATGAAAAATGATTCATGTGCATCAAAGTTTCTTATTTTGTCTTTTGTCACTTCTAGTCTTTCTGCATCCTGTTCTCTCTTTGTCCTTTGCAATAGTGTATTTGAGGCTGTCTTTCTCTAAAGGGACCTACAAAATCCACCGGGACAGAACATCAATACAAAAGGGGTTTAAAGTCTCCTGGTGAACGAGATGAGAGACAAACATACAGGCTGTCGTCTTTGCTTCTAATTACTTTTAACTTATTAAAGATAATCAACTTATTGGATAGCCAATAACACATAATGTGATGTTAATTAGAAAACAAGGTACTGCAATAGTTCTAATGTGATTATGACATCCTGTCTATATATCCTAAAGCTAAAAAGACCGCTTAGACTAAATAAGTGGAGTAAAGACGATGCTTTCTTGAAAGTTCAGCCACCCGAGAATTCAGTCGCAGCTGTATTCTTTCAGTCTTGGACATATTTGACATAGTTTAGCAGGTGATACCAGAAAACAGGCAATCACTAAGAGGCACAGACCTTGGCTGTCCAAAATTAACTATGAAATCTCATGTTACCCAAACCATTAAACAGCCATTAGTGATGGATTGAGACTACACTCACTGTGGGTTACTCTCGGTTGCCACATAAGGTCACCTTCTGGGAAACACAACAAAGGGAAATAACACAGGGTCATTCCTAGACATGAGACAACCCATTTCCTCATGTAACTCTGCAGGGGTTTTGCACACACACACCATGACCCTTGACCTTTTTCTCCCACTGAATACAGTTGGTCTTCAGAAACACCCAGGAGCCCAAGAAACATCCACATGGTCTGATTTTTCAAGTCTTCTCAAAAGACATGAGGAAAACTGTCTGGAATTGCAGTGCTCAAAGTTTTCAAACTCAGACCCAGTGAAAACAGCAAAAACATACGGATTTGACTAGGGATGAACTTATAATAAAATTTTATACTATTTTGTCTATCCAACTTTTTCTTTAATGCAAGCCTACATTGTAAAAAATGGTTAAACAGTAAAAGATCGTAAACTGACATTCCCAGAATTTTTTGTTGAAATAACTCTTTCTTCTTAGTTTTTTCTTAGCAGGTCTGTACATTAGGGTTGTTAAATGAATGTTTATTGCATTATTTTAGTTTCATTTGTGTTATCATGATGGTGTTTAGTTTTTGTGTGAATGACACTGTGCACATTCTATGTATGTTATAATATTTAAAAGCTGCTTGTGATGGGCTTTAGTTCATCATGTGACTTTCTCATCACCACCTGCTTTTGGTGTTTATCAGTGTATTACAAAGGTAACAGATTTCAGTACTTCAATATGTTGGTACATTACCATTATATCAGTTAATAAAATTACGGTATTTACCTGTAGATTTAAGTGAAAACCGTAAACTGTAAAACACTGCTACTGTATTTGTTACAGTAAAATTCCAGCAACCACAGCTGCCAGTTTTCTACCGTAAATTCTACTGATTTTTTTACAATGTATGGTGAGACTTCTGGTTTATTTTTCAACACAGGGAAATACACTCTCAAAAATAAAGGTGCTTTGAAATTTTCTTCACAGCGATGCCATAGAAGAACCATTTTTGGTTCCACAAAGAACCCACTGAGTCAAAGGTCATCTCTTTCTCACCTTTTTATAATCTGAAGAACCTCCTTTCGCCAAAAAAACGTTTGTGAAACAGACAGCCGTTAATGGAATCATTTAGACAAAAAAGGTTCTTCTATGGCATCATGTAGCACCTTTATTTAATGAATGAGTGTAATGAAAAGAATAACAACGTGCAGTAAACAGTAAAATTGTTTGCGCCACAAACCAGTGAGTTCATAATAAAGATAACACATTAAAATAACATGATGAGACACACCGATTTGCAATATCAAGCAGGAAAAAGAGCTGTTTTGTACAGTTAAAAATAGCTGGATGGGGATGAGACCAGAAGAATGCCTATTATTAACATATTGTCTGGTAATTAGCACTTATAAATCAACTATTTATAAGCAGCCATTTAGGAGCTGATTGAAGAAAAAGTTGTAGTTAATGGTTTGTTAATATCGATAATTGCACCTTAAATAAAAGTGACCAATTAAAAATAAAACAACTAACATTAGTTAATATAGTAAAAATAGGCATCAAACAATGTACAACATGGAAAAAAAAAAAAAAAAAAATATATATATATATATATATATATATATATATTATGAGATGTTAACGTTTAATAGTGTTATTCAATTTGAATGCTTTTAAAGATGAACTTAAATTAGTGTTAGATGACGAAAATCTAAATCAAGTCTAAATGTAAAAATAGAGGTAATGAGGATCAACAATTAAAAGCTATACTACAAAATGGAAATAGTGATTCCCATGGCACATGATATCACTAGTATCACAAGTATATTTTTACCATTTCCTCAGTGTCACACCCTCTTTCATAGTATGTGCACACTTCTCGTTTTCTACTCTGAACTATGCTTTCTATTTTTTTATTAGAAGGTGTTTTTTCTAAATGTTGTTTTGCGTGGTCCTTGACTAAATCTTTCAGTATTATCCAGTCTTGCTACTGGTATCCGCTCACAGATTTTCAAAAGTGCATTGTGAATAAAAAAAGTTTTGCTTTTGTATCAGACCTCTTTCTTTAGAAGACAAAATAGTAAAGAGGTAGCAGTTTTCTGTAGTGTGTAGTCAGACTCATTCTTATGGTGAAAATTGTAATAATGCTGGACACTGGTCTGGTGGGGTCACATCCTCATTAAGTCCACTACCTTGAGAAGAAATGGTTAATTAGCTGTCATGGAATTCTGCCCTTTCGCCACTTAAACTGAGCTGAATTTGTCTTGTGTTATTCTGCCTCACAGCAAATGGATTGAATGGACGCACTCTGTGTCTCCCAGCTAACACACAAAACTCAACAACACACATATTTTCCTCCTTGCCTGCCTCCAGTTTCTGCACACAAAATTAATGAGGGCACTAACAAAAAGGGCAGAGAGAGAGAGATAGAGTCTTATGTAATTCTTTACCCCTTGGAGAGGAAGAAGGAGAATAGGGCCATCTAACACGCAGAGAGTATTGACAGTGCACACTGATAAACGAGACCCTCAGAGGAAACCTGTTACAGGATATATGTACACGCATTCACAAACACATATATAAGATCTCTGCATATTTCCTCCTCTCTATACAAGTTGAACAATAAGAATTACATTTTTTTTAGCCCAATACAAATCATTATCTATGTTACTCAGTTAGGTAATGTAACCATGGTGAGATATTTACATCAGCACAATCGAGCAGAATTCATAAAATGTTGTTTGTTGAGTCCTGCACACGTTATTTGTCAGGTCTCCTCCTGTACACTAATCCTGTCATCATCAACATAATCATACACAGAAACACACAGGGCATGTTTAGAATGGCATATTAACTGCTATTTTGTAAAGAAAGTAGCATTCAGTATGTATACTGTGGACATTATGGAACAAAACAGAACCCAGTGGAATAAACACATACATACACTACAATTTAAAAGATTTTAAAAGAAATCACCAAGGCTGTGTTTATTTGATGAAAAATACAATAAAAACAGTAATATTGAGAAATATTATTACAATTTAAAATAACAATTTTAATAAGAGATTATTTGAAAAGTAAATAGTTTTTATATTGTTACAAAAAATGTCTGTCAGTTTTGATTAATTTAATGCATCCTTGTTAAATAAAAAAATTTAGGGATGTAATGCTATCAAAATTTCACAATACGATAAATGTCTCTATATGAAGTTCACGATACGATATTTATTGCGATATTTTTAAAAACATAAAGCATTGGAAAAAATGTTACTTAATGTAAATTTATTGCACTCAGAGTTAAAATTAAGAGCTCCAGCCCATGTTCTTAACTAAGAAAACTTATAATATAATATTAATAACAATAACAATGACAGTATATATTGCAAAACAATTGCACTGCAAAATAAATGAAAATAACTAGCTAGCTTTACACTACAGTAGGGAAATTTCAATAACTTCTTTTGTCATTTCTACACTTGAAAGAGATATTTTGAATTTGGACTGTAGTAACATTACCCGTGATGTGGCTACAATGATATCAAGACAGTTTTGCTATCGCGATACCACAATATTAATAATACTGTTACATCCCTAGTCACTTCTGATTCATTTTAATGCATCCTGCTAAATAAAAAAATACACATTTTAGCCTAGACATCAATATATGTTTATATATATATATATATATATATATATATATATATATATATACTACCGTTCAAAAGTTTGGGGTCAGTAAGACTTGCATTTTTTTTATAAAGTCAAGGCTGCATTTATTTTATCAGAAATACAGAAAATAAACTGTAATATTACAAAATGTTATTACAATAGAAAATAATGGTTTTCATATACTTTAAAATATAATTTATTCCTGTGATGCAATGCTGATTTTTCATCAGCTGTTACTCAATTTCCCAGGCTTAAGTGTCATATGATCTCTCAGAAATCATTCTGATATTCTGAATTATTAGTAGAATTATCAGTTTTGGAAACAGTTGTGCCGCCAGTGTTTTTTTTTTTTTTTTTGAACCTGTATTTTTTTCTTTCAAGAACAACATTTATTCAAACTATAAATCTTTTCTAGCAATGTAAAATGTATTCATTTCTTTAAAAAAAAAAAGAATGAATAAACATTTACTGACCCCAAACTTTTGAACAGTAGTGTGTATATATATATATATATATATATATATATATATATATATGACAATATATGTTTATATTGTTACTAAAATTAATTTTAGTTTGAACGTGATCATTATAACACATATATGGGTTAACTGTCTCAGACATGTACACAAATCACAACACATTGTTAACTACACATTCAGCTGTTTTACATTTAAATGTCAGTGTGTGCACTGCAGCAACAGGTAATAAATGAACTCAGTCAGGCTGAAATGACATGACACACTTCATAATGCTTAGCAGGGTTTAACAAGTATGCTAATGAAGGGGAAATCACTAATGAGCAAGAGGAAGAAGCATGCAGTGTTTGGTGACACCAATCCAACCGCACACACAAACACACAATTAATTTTCATCAGGCACATACTGTACAGAATGTCAGATTCTGCTAAGCAGCATTAGCCCGTCATTAGCCGCCCTCAACATCTGATGACCCTCCAACAGACCATCCGCTGACCGTTTATTGACTGTCTGATGCCTAGTCCACATAAAAATAGCAAGCGCTGACTAAAATCAGCATTTCCGGTCTGACTGACTTGCTTTACATGACCTTAGTGTGTAAGTGCACACAGTTTTTTTAAATAGTGTGGTTACAACACATGCTTCACGAAGAAAAATTAATTATTGTAGTATAATCTACTGCAAATGTACACCTAAATTGCACATAAAACAAAAACAAACTGTGGTTAATCAGATGATCACTTCCTGTTGTTCTGGTCAGATTAAGCTGCATTGTAGATCACAGTTCATGCCGCAAATCAGAAGTCTGGCTACACAAGTCTAGCTTGTGACGTACTGTGCAAAAATTCAGATCACTACATGCGGTGCACAAATCCCTAGGTCCATATAAAGTAAAATATACACTACCAGTCAAAAGTTTTTTAACAGAATTTAAAAAGGCTTGCATTTATTTGATCCAGAATACAGCAAGAGCAGCAGAAATAGAAATGAATACTTTTATTTAGCGAGGATGCTTTAATCTGATCAAAAGGGATGATAAAGGCATTTCAGATAAATGCTGTTCTTCTTAACTTTCTATTTATCAAAGAAACCTGAATCTATAGTAGCAGTAATAATATTACACAATAATAATAAATAAATGTTTTTTATGAGCAGCAAATGAGAATATTTGAATGATTTCTGAAGGATCATGTGACCGCAGGAATGATGCTAAAAATTCAGCTTTGAAATCACAGGAATAAATTACATTTTAAAATATATAAAATAGAAAACAATTTTTTGAAATAGTAAAAATATTTTGAACTCTATATCAAATAAATGCAGGCTTGCTGAGCAGAAGAGACTTCTTTAAAAAAGATTACTTACTGTTAAAAAATTTTTGACTGGTAGTGTACAATGAAAGGACAGCTACCAAATGTACCTAAAGATCTATGCCTTTATCTCAAGTAATATGGTGAATGCTCGTAAAAACACCCTTATTTCCTGTCAAGGTTTATGAGTATGCAGAAAAATGAAAATCAAAGTTTTCCACAGATTTCTCTCAACTGCTATGAAACTTAAACAAGATAAATCCAGTTATTTGTGATGTGATTTTATCAAGCATTACTGAAAATTATGAATTATGAAAATGACACTACAGTTCAAAAGCTTGGGGTCAATACGTTTTTAGTTTTAGCACTGACACTATTTTATTTATTTTTTTCGGAAGAATCCTGAATAAAATTACTAATCAGCACAACTGACCCCAAATGTCTGAACAGTACTGTACATCAAAATAATTTCAACTGTTCCAGGTTGCAAAAATTATCAAAGAAATTTTACATGAAGTGACAAAGTGACAAGACAAAATGAAAACCTTAACATAATTGGCATCTGTGTAATTGCCTGATTCAATTAGTTCAGCTTCACTGGCTTGCTGATACTGACTAATATTCTGCTAATTTCATCAACTGCACTGTCAAGATAAATATGGCTGACACATGCTGATCTGGGATCAGTCAGGTTCATCTTATTACAAATATGATCTAAATGTTCATGTACACAAAGCCATTGCTTATTGGAGATCTGCTTACAGTAAGCAGATCAGATGGTTAAACTGATCTGAGGTCAGTTTTCAGTCAGGGGAAACCAAAGGTGAAACAGCGTTTAAGGCCTGATCTGAGATCTTCTGAAAGCTTCTAGAAATGATCCAACAAAGCTGATATGATTTGTTATGGTGGCAGTGCAATAAACCTTTGCACTCTGTGAGTAGCAATACAGAGTGTTAAATGTAAAAAAAAGTTGTTCAATGGGCCAAGGCCAAACAGTGTGAGAGAAATAAATAGCTAGTTACTAAGTGACTGCTAAGCCCAACTGTAGATGAAAAAGAGAGATCTTATAACCTTGCATTATTCTGTCATAATGACACCCAACGCTCAGGCTATAAACCAGGTGGCCTCACTGTTGCAGTCACATTTAACACTAAGGATCTCACAAGGGTCAAAGGAGGAAGGTCACCTGATACATGAATACTGAATTGTGGGGGGTGGGAAGCACAGGTGAGGCGCTATATTTTTACTACACTCTTTGTCTGCAGGGCCTGTCTTCAAGTCTCATTCTTGTATGGAAGCTTATCAGAGAATAAAAAAATAGTTAATTACTTTTTCTCAGAATTGCGAGATACAAAGTAACAATTGCAAGTTAACATCTGGTTGATGTAAAAAGATATAAACTTGGAATTCTGAGGAGAAAAGTTTGAACTGTGAGATACACTACCAGTCAAAAGTTTTTGAACAGTACGATTTTCAGTGTTTTTTTAAAGAAGTCTCTTCTCACCAAGCCTGCATTTATTTGATCGAAAGTACAGCAGAAACAGTACAATTTTGAAATATTTGTACTATTTAAAATGACTGTTTTCTATTTTAATATATTTTAAAATGTAATTTATTCCTCTGGTGTCAACACTGAATTTAGCATCATTACTCCAGTCACACGATCCTTCAGAAATCATTCTAATATTCTGATTTGCTGCTCAAAAGACATTTACAAATAAAAGTGACAAAATGACGTGACGTGTGGCCAAGTATTTAACCCATCCAAGTGCGCGCACACACACACACACACACACACACACACACACACACACACACACACACACACACACACACACACACACACACACACACACACACACACACACACACACACACACACACCGTGAACATACACCCGGAGCAGTGGGCAGCCATATTGCTATCGCTGCGGCGCCCGGGGAGCAGTTGGGGGTTCGGTGCCTTGCTCAAGGGTCTCACCTCAGTCGTGGTATTGAGGGTGGAGAGGGCGCTGATTAATCACTCACCCCACCGACAATCCCTGCCGGACCTGGGACTCGAACCTGCAACCTTTCAGTCACAAGTCCGACTCCCTAACCATTAGGCCACGGCTGCCCCCCCTATTTATATTATATAATATTTATGTGTAATGTGTGAATTAAACATTTACATTTAATGTCTTTATCATCAATTCTGATCAATTTAAAGCATCACTGCTAAATAAAAGTATAATAGAAATATAAACAGAAGTATATAGAAGTAAAAGTATAATAGAAGTAAATAGAAATATAGAAAACAGTTATTTTAAAAATTTCAAAATTGTACTGTTTTTGCTGTACTTTGGATCAAATAAATGCAGTCTTGGTGAGCAGAGCACTAAAAACATTAAAAATCTTATGGTTCAAAAACTTTTGACTGGTAATGTATCTTACAATTCTGACTTTTTTATCAGAATTGCAAAATATAAAGACACAATTGTGAGTTAACAACTGATCTTTACATCTGACTGATGTAAAAAAGATATCAACTCGCAATTCTGAGAAGAAAATTTTTAATTGTGAGATATAAATTGGAAAGTGCAAAAAAATGAATTATCATTTTAAATTTATGTGACAAAAAAAAAAAAAAAAAAAAAACGGAGATGAGAAAAGAAGTCAGAATTCTGTCCCATGGTGGAAACAAGCATCCATATTCTTCCTGCTTGGGCAGCTATGTGTATATATATATATATGTGTGTGTGTGTGTGTGTGTGTGTGTGTGTGTGTGTGTATTTTGAATTTAACACATCGTCTGCTCAACAATTCCAGCAATTCTACTCATCTTATCAAAATGCAACACAAAGCTGACAAAATAAACAGGGACGTGTGAGGGGTCAAGGGTCAGGGTAGCTCTCTGTGTGTCCATGAACAGACTGACTTCTACACCAAAATCCCCTCTTTGGCAGGAAATAAAATCAATCAGAAAGAAGCTGCTTCAAATTAATTTTAAAATGAGCTCAATTAATCAACAGCATCTGGGCTTTTGATTAACAAAGAACATGTGCAGCCACTCTGTAGACTAGATGCTGTCCTGTGTAGCATAATAAGCTTGCTGTCTCATATCCTTTTGCCCTTTCCGGAATAAACATTAGTCCAAACTGACACTGATATTGTACATACACTGTACTAGTCATAGCATGCCAAGTATTGACTGATTCTGAGCCATCAGTGACTGTCCCCTGGATCAATATGCACTGCAGCTACGACTATACAATGTGTGTGTGCACACATAGGTATTGGGCAATCATCTTTTGGTGTATCAAAGTGTGACTTCAGCAACTTTTCTAAGAAAATCTTCTCTACTTAAAAAAAAATAATAAATGAATAACGTAATATTGGGCTGGTTTTTCCTCTAAATCCTACCTTGGCTCGAATCTGACCAGAAGTGGACACTTTTCGGATAAGTTTGTGCGAGGTCTCCTCGGGCTCCCCGTCGCTGTCCGATGATTCGTCACCCGCCTCGGCTTGAGGGTCCGGAGAGGTCAGGGACTCCCGGGGCTCCCGGACATAAAGGACATTTGGATTGAGCTTCGAGGCCATGACTGTGCAGGGGACACACGAATTTCACAGCACTCGTCTCCTCCTTTGTGCCAAGTCAGCTCTGGAACAGAGAAAGCATTGCTCAATGGCAGCTAACGGTATTGATTCCCAAAGACGTTTCTTCTGCTTTCATTTTAAAGCCCTATGAAGCTCTGTGAAGTACAGCATTCATAGCAAGATCAGTTCCTCTATTTTGATTGTGCTGAGCATTGAGGCCAACGAAAGAAACCAGTGCACAAACCAAAAGACGGTTAACAACAACATTAGGGGATTATTGTGTCTATTGCACAACAGCATCAAGTATTAAAATCTTGTGATCTTAGTGTTCAAGTTGGTTTCATGCATAAAAAGTGATGTGGCAAACAAGGAAAAGTACTAAAATACTTAAACCTTGAATACAGGTGAATCTACACAATTTAAGTGTTACTTTCAAACTAATTCTTTGTCTTGATTTGGCAGTCAAAAGTTTTCAAATATTAATAATATTTTCAAACAAGATATACAGTTGAAGTCAAAATTTTACATACACCCCTTTGCAGAATCTGCTAAATGTTAATGATTTTACCAAAATAAGAGGGATCATACAAAATGCATGTTGTTTTTTTATTTAATACTGACCTGAATAAGACACATTAAAGATGTTTGCATATAGTCCACAAGAGAAAATAGTTTAATTTACAAAAATGACCCCGAAAGTTTACATATGCTGTGTTTTTTGTTTAGTGACAGCTGTTCATGAGTCTCTTGTTTGTCCTAAACAGTTAAACTGCCCACTGTTCTTCAGAAATGTCCTTCAGATCCCACAAATTATTTGTTTTTTCAACATTTTTGTGTATTTGAACCCTTTCCAACAATGACTGATTTTGAAATACATCTATTCACACTGAGGACAACTGAGGGACTCACATGCAACTATTACAGGAGGTTCAAATGCTCACTGATGCTTCAGAAGGAAACACGATGCATTAGAGCCAGGGGTGTAAACTTTTCAACAGAATAAAGATGTGTCCATTTTTCTTATTTTGCCAAAATATATATCTTTTTCATTTAGTACTGCCCTTCAGAAGCAAAATAGAAAATAAGTCAAATTTACCCTGATCTTCAAATTCAAAAAGTTTTAATCCCCCGGCTCTTAATGCATCGTGTTTCCTTCTGAAGCATCAGTGAACGTTTGTAATAGTTATAGAACCTTCTGTAATAGTTGTATGTGAGTCCTTCAGTTGTCCTCACTGAGAAAAGATGGATCTCAAAATCATACAGTCTTTCAGTACTAAATAAAAAATAACATGCATTTTGTATGATCCCTCTTGTTTTGGTAAAAATAATTAACATTTTGCAGATTCTGCAAAGTGTATGTAAACTTTTGACTTCAACTGTGCATTAACATATACACACACACGCCATCAGACCTTTTTGTTTTAACCTTAAGCCACACAAAACCACAAATCCAAATGAATTCAAATTCATAGACTGAAAACATATTCATCCCAAAAAAAGCATGCAGGTCATTTTTATGACTTGCTTTTTGCATAACAATAGATCCAGACAAAATAATGAGCGCCACGCCATTGACCCTTACGCAGACGGTGAAGCCCATTAGCGCTCAGAATCGATACAAACCCATCTGACATAATCCACAGACGGTCGCTGTCAGGGCTTTGAGAGATACATGAACTCGCTGACTGTTGCGCTTGTGTTCACAGCTGCGCATTCGTTGCGCTCACAATCATTCGATTCGGCGACACTCCGTTATCACCTTTCTCGCTGTTAATCTAATTAAATCGCCTCTTGCCCCAAAATATTGCCGTAAAGTGTCTCCACAGACAAAACGCGACGCTTCTGCATCGGACTTCAGTTAATGGCAGTAAACATGAAATAACTACCTGTTATGATGTCGCGCGTCGGTTGTCTACGTGTGAAAAAACGAGCCAGTCGCTTTGCAGAGCAATAAAGAGACGTTCAAATGAATAATGCCATTACTAATGTTTTAAACGCGGGCGTCTAATGGGCTTTCGGATTTGAGGAGATTATATTTACGTTACACATATCTCTGACTCAGTAGCACCAGCTGTGTTCTCATGTCTTTCAAAGCAAAAACAGCCGTGCTGTAGGCAGCATTAATGTTGTACATAGACAATTTAGCGATCTCACGAGAGCGGCGTTCTCCGGCTTCGTCATTTAAATAAAAGCGTTAACGGTTTGATTCATTGAATGCCCGCGGCGTTCGGCCATCACTTTCTGAATTGACAAATAGACTCAACTGTCACTTTCGCGCATGATTCCGTCTGCGGCGGTTGTACCGACTAAATGAAAAGCTGGACGTGGATGTGGTGTTTTACCTCTACGGTGCGTTGTCGGTTCCCGTTGACCCTCGTGTGTGTGTGTGTTCTTGTTGCTCTCGGTGGGCTCGGTTAGATACTGTCAAATCTGCTCCTGTCGCGCACATACGCGCGTCTACGCATAGCATCGGATAAGATTTGAATCGAATGGGAGGGGTGGACTACAGCGAGAGAGCGTCTGTGTGTCAGCACATCTGGATGGCTTGACAACAGATATCTAAGAAATGTGCGAGAGATTAATCCATCACCTATTATCGTTTTACTGCAGTTCTCTATGCAGATATATAATGCTTTACAGTATCGCTTCTGCAACTTAAGACTGGATGGTGGTTTAGTAGGAAGGGAAATCTTTGCTGAGGAAATGTGCGACTTGTTGCTACATGTCGAGCTGTTTGACAACCTTCTGACCATTGATGAGGTCACTTGGGTAATAATGGTGTCCGCAGTACCACTGGACAAAAGGTCTAGGGTGTTATCAAGAATCTTGACATAGCCTACCCTTTTCTATGATAAGATATGTAATTCCTTACATCAATGGATACTGCTTCTCAATGAGTTTTCTTTAAAAAATAGCCTATACACTGTAGTGGAAACCTTACTTTAGGAACTCTAATACAACTGTATTAAAAATTAATGCAGTTAACTAGCTAGCAACAGCACACTTCAGCATGAATGGCTTTATTTGGTGTAGCAGGAAGTGCCAGAGAAAAGAAACTAGTTATGCCAATGGCTTTTGCCCTGCAATATAGACTACAACTCAAGTCTTGTAGCTATCAGTCCTCAATCTAAGCACAAGCTTTACTCTTTACCAACTAAAACCCTTAAAACTACATCATAACTCATCTAACACAATTGTATCTGTGTCCATTTTCTCATTTTATTCCATAATTAAGTAATGATTAATATATATATATATATATATATATATATAAATAAATGCATGCTGGGAACCAAAAATCCCCTGGACATTTTCAGTTTGTGCAAAAAAAAAAAAAAAAAAACCCTGAATGGATGATATAAACATCTAATACAGAATATAAGCACTGATATGTGCTGTTCTGAGACCAGACCAGAGGTCAGAGCAGTTTGTAAACGCTAACCTGCTGTTATCCCACGACTTGTATGATTTTATACATAATTGTTGCAAGTAACTGTAGCATTAATTTTATGCTCCTTTTGTGCTATAATTCTTGTTTTGCATCTACTTTTACAGTAATGAGCTCTAATGGCTATTAGCTCTTGGGCATTTCACATCCACAGTACTATAGATAGATACTAATTTTCTGTCATTAGAATGATATAAAATTGCAACAAATTAAAGTGCTTTTATATTTAATACATACCTAAGTGGCGTCTAACTGTCCATTTACATTCATCTGATGCAGCAACTGTATCCAAATGATGGACTTCAATCCATAGTATCAATATAAATAAAGGAGAATAAATAAACAGATTTTTGGTAGTAATGACTATTTCCTTAAATACGACTATGAATCATCATGTATATTCACTAATATCAATTAATATTCTACTGATCAGCTGGATACTACCAGTAGTCTACAGTTGACTACATTTGAAGTGGATCAAAAAAGTTAATCAAAGTTGTCCTAAGACAACCACAAGTATTGTTTTGGTTTTAGGACAAATTTTAAGAAAGGTTTTGATCCACTTCAAATGTTGACTACTGAATATGTATCCAGAAAATGTGTTATTGTTGAGATATTATACATTGAATATAAGTTAATATCACGTATTTTCAGCATGAAAATCCTTCCTTCCATAGAAAATCAGTTCTATGAAAGAACTAATACTAAAAGTGAAAATGCAATGTGTACATTTTGAATTTGACTTCCCTTGAACGTAATTACCAAAATTATTATTTAATTTCTGATTAATCTCTCATTTCAGTGAACAAAAGCTTCATTTTTAAGTCATAATGTATAATTCTTAATATATGTGTAAAGTTGTTTATGAGTAATAAGGGACACCCCCAGCCCACAGACTATCGGCAGTCATTATTTTGGATGTAGTTTTTTGCTGCCACCCAGCGGTGCACAATAAAACACACGGTCTGTCGGATGCTACGGGTACCAATTAAATAATCATCAAGGTCACAGAATAATTCTATTCTGCTTCGAAGCACATTCTTCTTCAACACCACATCCAGCGTATTTAATTCGTTTGCCTCACATCTAAAATTAGCTGTAGTTTACGTAGAGTTTGTAGCGATACACTCGTCCAGTGAACACTTAATAACTGGTTATGAGATCAAAGAGATTCATCAGTCTCGATGTTTCAGAAACCCTCAGAACCCGGAGCTCGCCCAGAAAGACTTTCGTGATCCCCGGGAAGCTTTCGTGCCCCACGAGGTACGTCATACTTCGCGTGTCCACGCGCATTTAAACCACTGTAGAGCAATAACAGCCTACCTGCTGTGCGCAAGCAGAGACACGAAAGGGGCTTGGTGATTCAGATGCAGAGGGAATTACACATGTACACTTGGGAATAAGTTTCACTTCTAGATTTATAACGTTTTCATTTAAAGATCATGGCCAAATAAATAAATAAATAACCTGCAGTAGCATTGTCCTGTTGGTTGCTTACAGAACGGACAATCGTCAGATGGATCATGCAAAAGAAACGTTCCTTCGTTTATCGGTTGCCATGAGAACGCGTCCAGTAAGATGTTCGCCTCCAAGTTTGCCTCAGTGAGCTGAAGAACAGATGGATGGATGAATAGATAGATAGATAGATAGATAGATAGACTGATTTAATCCATTCCTATCATTCTCATTCTCAGATCATGAAACACTAGGAGCCTCTCTTTGATCTTCAGTAAATGAAGCAGGTTTGTTTGTGTATCCTTGATACAAATGTGATTACACATGTAGCCTGCAATTACGCAGACACGTTTGTACCATGCAGATTCCCATTAATATATTCATCTCTACTGTTTTTGTCTACTGTTGTCTACTTTTTTTTTTGCAGCTATAGTCTTCACAAGGTGGGTGTAAATAAATATTTAAATTGTGTGGATTTCAGTCTCAAAGGGACTGAATACTAATCATGCAAAAGAGCACAACTGGAACAGGATTATAATTTTAACAGCAGCGCACAGGGGAAGTGTGCAAGCAGAAAGCGCTAATTGGTTCAACAGTTGAGGAATATTATCTAAAGATCAGTGAATCATTTAGAACAATCCCAGCGGACTCCTCAACAGAGTGAACAACAGCCATTGCCCTTTTGCATTGACTAGAGATCAGCTTTGCCATTTCTTCAGTAATTGTTGGATAAAGATGAGGCTAAGGGTGCTGATTCCCGAGCAAAATAACAAGTGGTAGTAGCGCGAGCTGTTTTAAAGAATTAATAGCACTCCAATAGAAGTTGTTGTGAAAACTAATGAGAAAATAGGAAAACAAAGACTTCCAAATGGGGGAAACACTCACTGATGATTCAGAAGGAAACATGATGCATTGAGAGCCGGGGGGTAAAAACATTTTTGAGAAAAATGTACACATCTTCATTTTGTTCAAAAGTTTACACCCCTGGCTCTTAAAGGAGAAGTTCACTTCCAGAACAAAAGTTTACAGATAATTTACTCACTTTTTTGAGGAAAACATTTCAGTGTTTCTCTCTCCATATAGTGGACTCCTATGGTGCCCCCGAGTTTCTACTTCCAAAATGCAGTTTAAATGCAGCTTCAAAGGGTTCTAAACGATCCCAGCCGAGGAATTACCTAGTAAAACGATTGGTTATTTTCCAGACTAAATTGACAATTTATATACTTTTTAACTTCAAATGCTCGTCTTTTCTAGCTCTGTGTCAACTCTGTGTATTCTGGTTCATGACAGTTACGGTCGAAAAACCCCCATCTCATTATCTATCAACACTCAACTTCAAAATCGTTCTTCATCGCTGTTTTATCTTTATTTGTAAAGGGCATTTGATCTTTGCACATTCACTTTGCAAACACTGGGTCTGTACTTCTGCAGCAATGTAGGATGACTTTGAAGTTGGAGGAGAAAATGAGATGGTTTTTCAACCTACCCTGTCTCGAACCGAAAAACACAGAATTGATGCAGAGCTAGTCAAGACGAGCATCTGAGGTTAAAAAGTATATAAATTGTAATAAAAAAAAACAAAAAACAAAAAAACAATTGTTTCGCTAGATAAGAACCTTCTTCCTCGGCTGGGATCGTTTAGAACCCTTTGAAGCTGCATTTAAACTGCAAAAGGCACCAAGGAACTCCACTATTTGGAGAGAAATACTGAAATGTTTTCATCAAAAAATGTAATTTCTTTACGACTGAAGAAAGAAACACATGAGCATCTTGGATGACAAGGGGGTGAGTAAATTATCTCTACATTTTCGTTCTGAAGTGAATTTCTCCTTTAATGCATCATGTTTCCTTCTGAAGCATCAGTGAGCCTTTTGTAATAGCTGCATATGAGTCCCTCAGTTGTCTTCAAAGTCAAAAAAGTCAAAGTCAAAGTCAAGTCAAGCTGTGGATCATTCAGGTAACAACACAGTATTAAGAATAATTTTTATACATTCAACTATTATTTTCTTTTGCGGACTATATGTAAACATCTTTTATGTGAAATATCTTATTCAGGGCAGTATTAAATAAACAATAACATGCATTTTGGTTAACATAGTTAACATTTTGCAGATTTTGAAAGGGGGATGCAAACCAAATGATGATTAACAGAAGTCATTCGGACAAAATGAGCTCCAAAATATGCAGACAACCTTGTTAATAGAAACTGCAACGTTTTTCAATATTTTTTTTTAAATAAAATATTTGAGTTACTAAATATGCAGACAGCCTTATCAATAAATGATGCAAAGTTCTGAAATATTTGAATTATTTTTAAAAATAAATTATTTTGATAAAAATTCTAAATTCAAAAACTCTTGTGGCATTAATAAATATCATTTCGTAAAATCCCAGTACTGGGAAAAAATTTCAAAAATGTCCCTACTAATCCCTACTGGCCTTTGCCTCATCTGACCTGGTATCTTCACACAGCTCCCGCTATCCTCTCTCATGTTCACACATGCCATAAATACACAGACGCCTGAACCCCTGCTGTCTCCCTCTTAGGGTTAATTTGAAATGACACATTCTCATCAGTCTGTGAGGCTGTGGGTGAAAGCTATGGAAAAGTCTATCCTGAGTGGATGCTAACACTTGTCTCTGACCCCCTTTGGGATTACTCTTCACACATGGGCACCTGCTGCTCACGCAAGCCAGCCAGACCCCCACTGGGCACGAGTTAACTGCCGCAGACTAATCCCCCATCGAGTGAAGAAGAGATCTTGACAAAAGCGAGAGAGAGATCGGACAGAAAAAGAAAGAAGTGAAGTGATAAACAGTGATCTGTGCCTGTAGGTATAACACTGCCATTATTAGATGGAAAAACTGACCCAGTTAGACCCATGGTATCACCAGCTCCAGCTTAAGGCAGATATTAATGTAGGCATCACTCACACACAGAAGAAGTCTTTAAAATAGCATGAAATGAAAATTCACACTATTATAATGTATATTATAGATCTCAAAGTGAACAATTCCATTTTTTTTCTGGAACCTCATAATGACTGCATCTGTTGACCTCAAAATGTCATAACTGGCTTGACCTGACTTCTCACTTTGACATATGCACGACTTCTCCAATCATTTAGTCAGACTAAACCCCCATCTCTGCAAGCTAGCATTCGTCTGCCTCTACATCTCAAAATCCAATCAACAAGCAATCGATAGAATCAAGTCCCAGTCTATGTTTCTCGATCATCCATTACACAATGATGTACATTACAGTACAGAAAAAAGACCTGTCACTACTTCCGTTTTATCGCGACTTTAAAAACTTGTTTGAGGTCAGGCATGTAAATCGTTCTTGAGGTCAAAGGTTTTTCTCATAACGTGAAATTAAATTAAATCCCCATCCTTGCTTTCAGTCTGTCTGCCGCACTCTCGCTTTTCTCTGAAACAGGAAACGATTATAGTTTGACACATGGAGATGGAGGAAAAATGAAATTAAAGGGATACAAAAAAGGAGAAATTAGGAGGGGAAAAAAGGTCGAGCCACTATCTAGGAGACTGTCACCTTCTGAAGATGATGGCTGGTGAAAAGCCTAAGTGGAAACAGCTCTCCAGCTTGCTTTCTACCTTTCTTGCATGTGATGTTTTAGACAAATTTCACCCAGGCTTACTCCATAACTCATCCATAAATCAATATGCACTACAGTTAACCGCTATTATTCGCTCAATACACCATTACAATCCTCTAAATTGCAGCTTTTTGTAGCAACTAAGCTAAATTATGACATTTCGCAGTCAATTCTTATATAATTGAACTTTCTACTAATTAGCCTTCAGTAGATTTGCATCACAGATTCCAAACTATAATGTCAATTATTGTAATCTAATGAAAATGATAGTGCCATTGTTTAGCGTGGTGTAACAGTAAAACAGAATTTGCTAATCACCGAATATATGTATATGTTAAATATATAATAAATATTGTATTATATCTATAGCATGTGAAGAGTTCAGATGCAAAACCAGTTAAAAGCCATCTTGGTCAAAAATGAGATAATGATACTGAGTGAATGCTCTCGACACATTTTATACGTCCATCAGATACTTTTACTTCAAACTCGCTAAAATCCCACCCTCAGCCCAATCAGAAGTGCCACCAGTGCTTACATAGAAACCTGTACATCGGAGCCTGATAAAAATGCATTTTTTAAAGAAAGATGTCAGACGGATTTAGAGGTTTTTGCATTGGAACTCTTCACATACAGGACACAGCATAAATAATGAGTACACCCTCTCTGACTAAATATAAAAGACGTACTTTCTTAATGATTACTATAATTTATAGAAAGGTGGCAAAATCGAAATGTATTAAACATATTCTGAATTGCAGAAATGAAAACACCCTAGATTTAATTCAACAAAGAGTAATATTCTAGTACTTAATATGTCCTCTATATCTCTAAGTGTACTGCTCTGACCCTAATGAGTGTACAAGTTCATGACAAATTTTCACATCTGTCCTGTTTATCTCCTGGGGGACAAACCTCTTTAAATGCCCTGTCTTTAATGGGGTGTTTTGCTCAGCTTGTCTCTACAGAATCCCCCACTTAAGAGCTTTAAGATTAGGTGAAATACATGTCCACTGAAGGATTTTCACCTTGGGAGAATGAATATCTTCATTGTCATGTTGATGTCCGACAATGCAGAGAATGAGGAGTGGATAGCATCTTCAGTTTTGTGTATTACATCACACAGTGGTGTGTGATTTCATAACAGCATTGATAAAGCACTCCCTCACACCTTCAGCACTTATACATCCCAATATAAGAGCTTTGCTACCACTGAACATCACTGTGGGAACCGGATACTTCTGACTGTACTCCTTCTATAGCAACACCGTAACATTTTGGATGCTGTTAGATCTTAAATAATTGACTTGGTCTCATGAGACCAGAGGATGGATTCCCAGAAGTCTATATTTTGTAAATATGGGCCTTGGAAAAGGCCAAATGAGCTTATTGTGCTTTGGCTACAGTAGGTAGTTCTGGTGTGGATAAACAACCATGCATGTCACTTCTGCAGGCTGCATCTTATGTGGGTTAATCAGCAACTCTTTTCATAGTTTTTGCTGGCTCTGAGACACTTTCTTGGAGTTTCTCCTGCTCTTTTTCTAGCAAAAACTCACTCATCACTAAATTAAAGCTTAAAGTAAAGACCTAATCATTTCAGGGGCCTTTTCACAAGTACATTGTTTTTGAATTTCTGCATTACTTTTGCCATATTTTCACATTTAAAACAACAATTTGATATTCCTCTTATACCATTGTCCTCCTTTATGCTAATACATAAATCTCATGATAGTTCTCTGTTAAGTTGTTTCATTGTTGTCAGCATTAAGTCTGAGTATGATTCAGTGGGCTAACACTTTTAACTGTCAAGAAATTACTTATCTTTAACAGTTTAAGATACTTACCTGTTGATCACACTAGGCATTTTTATTTAGTTTTATTTAGTAACTTTTAGGAGGGTGTACTCATTTTTGCGACACAACATTTTATCACTTTGATAAGAAACTTTCTTCTTTGATAACTGATCAAGCAGACTTGCTGGAATATTATATCTCTAAAGAACCCTAACATGTCTTCTAAGCAAAGAGTAATTGCTGAATGTGTTTAGTTTCAGAGAGGGTTTACTCATTTATGCTGTGCACTGTATCTTCACTATATTGCCAAAAGTATTGGGACACCCCCTTCTAATGAACAGGTTTAACTACTTTAGTAATTTCCATGAGTACTAATCTTAATATTTAAGCATATAATGATATTCTAGGGAACTGTGTCCTTCTAATTTTATAGCAAAAGTTTAGACAGGACCCTTTTTTATTCTAACATGACAATGTCTGTGGATAAGGCAAGGTTCATAGAGAAATGTTTGATTCAGTCAGTGTGGAAAAACTTGACTGGTCTGCATAAAGCCACGCCATAATCCCTGCTGAACACCTCTGGTGTGACTTTAAATGCAGACCTTGAGCCAAAAACTCATCAACAAACACCAAATCTAGTAGTCAAATCTGTTCATTAGAAGGGGGTGTCCCAATACTATTGGCAACATAATGTATATCTATCAGGGTGGAGGCAAGGGAGGTGCTGTTGTCTTAAAAAATATACCTGATCTTATGATGAAAATGTACTCCATTGCGATATGATTTGATATAACTGGCTATGATCAGCTGTGATTGGTTCATTTGATAAATCCAGCCTGTTGTGTTGAATGAAAAATATAATGGCGTTAATGTGAAGACTAATAAAAAAGGAAGTAAACAACTCTCACACTTGTATCACACACTTTGTAAAGTCAAAATTAAATTTCAAATGCCGTGAAAAAAATGATATTTGGCTTTTTTAGTGCGTCTGTGTTTACTGATCTCTGATGATTGATAATACGAAAATAAGTTTATTATGAAAAAGATTTTAATTAAAGTTTTAATAAGTGGAATAGCCTATTAATTATATTGTTAATGTGACTATTATAAGAAAACGTGACTAGGACATGAATTTACATTTAATAAAAAATAAAATAAAATAAATACCACTACATGCCACAAATATATATATTTCTGTCATAACGACTCTTGGAGAGATTGCCATGGTAATGTACATGACAATGTTAATGTTTTTTGTTCTTAGCGGAATATATCCGCTTCGCTGCTGCTGCGGCAGAGCAAGTACAGAGACTTGCTACTGCCAATACACGCACAACATGCTGCTGTGAGCATGTAAGAAATACTTCTGCTGCACATGTAACATACATAAAATAACCCCCATATCGCATACATGAATCACCCTGTAGCAGATCTATACAGGTGGAGCTGGAGAAGGTGGAGGGTATCTGAAGCACGCTGCAGCTGCTACCGCAAGCACTAGTCATATGTTTGATTGTTGAGCATTGGCTACTGATACAGGAGAGAAGCAATTAGCTGTGCCATCTAATAATGATGCCATTATGTCAGATTGAGACCTGTCAGACTGCGTCATCTAGAATTTTAATGTCAGAACTTTGTTAATAAATACAGTCATGGCCAAAAATATTGGCATCCTTGCAATTCTGTCAGAAAATGCAAGCCTTCTCTCAGAGAATTGTTGCAGTTGCAAATGTTTTTGGTACTTTTTTTTTTTTTTTTTCATTGGAACAACACAAAAAAACTGAGGAGAAAAGTAAAATCTGCCCTGGGCAAAATTATTGCCACCATTAAATTAATATTTGGTAGTACCCCCTTTGGAAAAAAATAACTGAAATCAGTCACTTCCTGTAACCATGAATAAGTTCCTTACACCTCTCTGCTGGAATGTTGGACCACTCTTCTTTTGCAAACTGCTCCAGGTCATTCAGATTTGAAGGATGCCTTCTCCCAACTGTTGTTTTGAAATTTCTCCACAGGTGTTTTATGGGACTCGGATCTGGACTCTGGATGCTGGCCATTTCAGAACTCTCCTGCGCTTTGTTTGAAACCATTTCTGAGTGCTTTTTGAAGTGTGTTTTGAGTCATTGTCCTGCTGGAAGACCCAGGACCTCTGGTGGAGACGCAGCTTTCTGACACTGGCCACTACGTTGCGCCCCAAAATTCTTTGGTGATCATCAGATTTCATGATACCATTCACAAAGTCAAGGCATCCAGTGCCAGAAGCAGCAAAGCAACCCCATCTTTTAACCTCTACTATGTTTGACTGTAGGGACTGTGTTCTTTTCTTTGAATGCCTCATTTCTTTTTCTCCCAGACGGATTGTGGTTTTGTCACATAAGTTTGGCAAACTCCAGTCTTGCTTTTTTATGCCTTTGTGTCCTCCTGGGTCTCCTACCATAGCGTCCCTTTTCATTCAGATGGCGACGGATAGTGTGAGCTGAGACTG
Organism: Cirrhinus molitorella; assembly: GCA_033026305.1. NCBI lineage: Eukaryota > Metazoa > Chordata > Actinopteri > Cypriniformes > Cyprinidae > Cirrhinus > Cirrhinus molitorella. The sequence continues at coordinate 15,112,589 of CM065118.1, read as the reverse complement.
TTGTACCCTATGTCTGTAGATCAGCTTGGAAGTTAATCGGGGTTTATTATCCGCCATTCGAACAATCCTTTATTGTAACTTTTTATTTCTTTTGCTCTTCCATCCACATCCAGGGAGGTTAGCTACAGTGCCATGGGCTGTAAACCTCTTGATGATATTGTGCACAGTGAACACAGGAACATTAAGATCTCTGGAGATGGACTTATAGCCTTGAGATTGTCCATGTTTTTCCATTTTTTTTCTCTCAGAGCCACAGACAACTCTTTGCACTTCTTTCTTTTCTCCATGCCCAGTGTGACACACACAACACAAAGGCTGAGTCAACTTTTCTCCATTTTAACTGGTTGCAAGTGTGATTACTATATTGCCCACACCTGTTACTTGCCACAGATGTGTCTAAATACAAATTACAGGAGCATCACATGCTTGAAAAGCAATTATTTCTTACAATTTTGACAAGGTGCCAGTAATTTTGTCCAGTCCATTTTTGAGTTCTGTGTGAAATTTGATCAAGTTTGACTTTTCTTCTCTGTTTTTTGTGCACGTGTTTCAGTGCAAACCAAAAACAATAAGCACATGAATACTTAAACATTTGCAATTGGAACAATTTTCTGAGAGAAGTGTTGCATTTTCTGACAGAATTGCAAGGGTGCTGACATTTTTGGCCATGGCTGTAAGTACAGTACTTTTTTAAAGAATCTTCACACGTTTGTTAGAGACTACTAAAGGTCATAATATACTGCAATTATTATAGCACTTCACACAAATCCAGCTGGCACAGGAACCTCTTACTATGCTAAAATGATTCTCACTTAGGAATTTGAGCATTAAATCCTAGACCATGAGTACTATATATTTGCTTTTACTTTGTGGTGGTGTAGTTTGCTCCACCCACTCAAAAGACACACAGCAGTGTCATTAGGATAGGCAGCAGAAAGAAGCCTGAAAGAAGCAGAGTGCTGCATTAAAGAGCCACTCTCGCCGGAGACTGAAAACAGTTTTAAATTGGAGAGGGCTGCAACTGAGAAAATCACAGTAAATAAAAACTTCATACTGAGAGTGTTTAAGCTGCTGCTGTCAAACAGACAGTGAATAGAAGCACACTGGCTTGCTCGCAGCGGATAAATACATTTGATGAGGCAGTCACATGCACACACATACTCACGCACACAATGCTACAGCATCTGCTGACGAGCGAGTTCCAGCGTTTGGGAAGCGTCAGCAGGTTTCTGCGCGGTCGACGTGAGTTCAGTAATAGTCTTTTCAGCTGAATGGAGGAATTGCAATGCATTTATTTAATCATCAATACAGCATCTCAGGACAACTTAAGCACCAGACTGACATGCACTTGTTCATTTATAGAGCGAATAGATCTTGGCTATAGCTGCTTACACATAATACTAAGATAAACAGAGCTAAGAAACATACTAGGACTTAACACAGTAGGGTAATAAGTGAATTTTAATAAATAGGTCTGCGTGTATTCATCAAAGTATTGTTGTGCAACATAATTTCCAACTGACATGTGCAACAAAAATATGTTGCGCAGACACATGGATGTGATACTGCAGAAATGTGTTGGAGATTGTTGTAACAGTGCCTGCATACTTGTGAGAAAGGTATGAGAGAGTGATGATGTAATAGCTTACCCACAATGCTGCGCGGAGAAGATGAATGGGGGAGTGAGAGTGAAGGTGATTGGTGGGAGCTCCCATCAATGAATAGCCATTGCAGGGCCAATGCTTATCCAACGCTGAGACTTATTGTAATTCTGATCACGGCTACTTATTCATAAGATTGTCTGTCAGGGAAAATGCAATGAAAAAACAAAACAAAAACAGCATTCCTTTAAACAGTTCAGTGCCCTCCCTCTCTGTGTGTGTCTCTATTTCAGCACACAAACAAAACCCAATTTCAGTGGATTGTTCGTTTGAACCTGTACAGTTTTTTTTTCTTGTCCAGTTTTTGTTTTGCACATGGTGCACAGGTATTAGAAAAGCCCCAAGTGTCACAGCAGGTAAAACCTGTATACCATCTACTGCTACAAAACAAATTCGCATGATCATCTGCCAGTATGTCATAGCAGATGCACAATTCAAGGAAATGTGACTTTCTAAAAATAAACAGCCTTGTAAAGACATCTGCTGTTGGAGTATTTGACAGTGTCCTCATAGTGGGAGACGCAAGCACCACTGAACACTCATCCAGCTCTTGAATGAAACACACTTACACCTTTCACCACTATCCACAATCCGTCTTAAAAACGACACCTGATTCGAGATATTACATTATCACGACCCCTAGAATTTGTGGGTGCAAATATATTGTGTAATATCGCGTAAAAGACACGTGGGAGACCAGAGGGACACGTGAGATGTAACAATAGAGACGCGCACGCAAAGTAGACTTATTTGGAAACCTAAAACAAGTGACAGCTGTGCTCCGGCTTTGTGTGAGCAGGACAGTTTGGTGTGGTCGGGAATCTTGAAGAAAAGAGGAAGAAAGAATCGTGCTGTTTTGCGCAAAGCGGCAGCAGCTGCCGGCGACCTTGGGTCTGGTACCGGGGGAAAGACACAGTGAGACGCGTCTCTTGAACCTTATAGTTGGATTCGTGTTGTCTGAGCGTGTTTTATTATTAATATTCCGTCCACAGCATCTCTGATTCACAGACTCGATCATGACTGTTGTGAGGACTCTTGACGTCAGAGGGGAGAATCATCGGTGAGGTCCAATGGGGGGAATATCAAGCGAGGCAGAGCTATCGTCCTACCAACAGTATTAGCCATGCTAACCGACGAGCACCTCGCCTTTCCACAGGACTTAACCCGCCAAAGATGACGGTTTTACTCAACTGCGTGAAACAAAGGGCATTTTAGTTCTTCTTTTATGTTGTTCTCCGTCTCTTTCTGGGTCCTCCATCTCCCCTCTCATCTCAATCTCCTCTCGTATGACAGTCAGGCACGGACTGCGCGGGAGCTCGGGGGAGAAAAAGGCATTGCAGCTTCATGGCACTGAGGTACCGTCTGCTGAGTGATGCGCACTTGCGCTTTCCTTTGTGAGAAAATGTCTTAGTTAAACGTGTCATTAAATTGCGATGATTGTTTCGCAACGGGCACCGGTGTATTTAAACGAATTGCCGGAGGGTTGACCTTTCCGAGTCCTTTGCAGTCTTTTCTTGGTCAGTTTACATATAGCCGGGTCTGTGAGGTGGAAATTTATGAATGAATGAGTTAAAATGTGTCTGCGTCTATGGCGTCAGGCAAAAGCGCATCATTGTGGATTCTGGAAGCATATACACGATGCCTTCATAAGAGACCCGTGCACTGAGGTGGCGCGTCTTATTTTTAGACAATTACTAAAAATAGAAACAAAGTGAAGTGCGTGCGTTTTGCCGGGACTGCTGCTTGATTAATCGCCTTTTGGCGACGAAATGCACATGCAGCAGTAAACTAAGCGAAATGTTGTATATTTACAGCTCGTCTGGATGCAATTTGCTACATTGTTTTGCTGTCTCACAGTGTGCTTATTAAGTGCTCAACGACTAATTAAGTACAAATCAACACTTTGCCAGCTGTAATGATGAAATCTGACAATTCTAGCTAATGACAAAATTTGTAAACACGTACCCTACTTAGCCTAACAATTTCATTATTGACTGCCTAAGAATAAAAGAGTGTTTCATTAGGTTTTGGGGGCTTCAGGCATATTTCTTTTGACAGATATCCTATTCCCACTGCCTTTCCACTGACATACACATTCTCTCTTATCTTCACTACCGCACCCCTCTCTCTCTCTCTCTCTTTCACCCCCCCTCCCTCTCTCCCCCCACCATCAGCTATGATTCACTCTCTTGCAGCAGCAATGAGCAACCAACTTCAAAACACCTCTTCCCTCTCCACGGCGGGCACGTGGAATCTCCTGGATGTGCGGAACTCATCACCGGTGCGAACGGCAGAGCTGAGGCCGCTTTCCGTTAGCCCGTGGGACATTGCGCTGTGCGTGACGGGCACGCTCATCTCCTGCGAGAATGCAATCGTGATCGCCATCCTCTTCTACACGCCCACCTTGAGAGCCCCCATGTTTATTCTGATAGGGAGCCTCGCGTTTGCGGACCTGCTCGCGGGACTTGGCCTCATTCTCAACTTTGTCTTCATCTATATGCTGAACACGGAGTTTGTGACTCTGATCTCCGTCGGTCTGCTGATCGCCGCCTTCTCCGCATCCGTGCTCAACATCCTGGCCATCACGGTGGATCGCTACCTGTCCCTCTACAACGCTCTGACCTACCACACGGAGCGCACGGTGACATTTACCTATGTCATGGTGGTTCTCATTTGGCTGGTGTGCATCATCCTGGGCCTACTGCCAGTGCTCGGCTGGAACTGCCTCCGAGACGAGGCCAGCTGCAGTATCTGCCGGCCGGTCACCAAGAACAATGCCGTGGTGCTCGCTGTGACGTTCTTACTGGTGTTTGCCCTCATGATGCAGCTTTACCTACAGATCTGTAAGATTGCCTTCCGCCATGCACAGCAAATCGCTGTTCAGCACCAGTTCATGGCCATTTCCACCACGAAAGGCGTATCCACGCTCTCTGTCATCCTCTGCACCTTTGCCGCATGTTGGATGCCCTTCGCCATGTATTCGATTGTGGCAGACTCCAGCTACCCAATGATCTACACGTATGCAACTGTGCTGCCGGCGACATGCAACTCGGTCATAAACCCAATCATATACGCTTACAGAAATCCGGACATCCAGAAATCCCTGTGGCTAGCCTGCTGTGGATGCGTGCCGTCCAACTTCTCCTTGCGGCCAAGGACATCGAGCGATGTATAGGTCGGACTCACATAATTAGTTTGTACTGTGTCGGTGTTAATGATATGATGTCCTCCCTTGGTGGGATACCAGTCAAACGTTGCTGGTGTTGCGATCCGAGATGTCAACCTGCAATGTATAATTAGATGTCTTTAATGCATAATAGACCTATATGCACAAAATGTCAAATTATTCCAGATGTGAGACCATTCAAAATTGAACATGAACAGAATAATCTGAATATTCTGAGATTTGCAGAACAGGCCCACAAATTGACATATATATATATATATATAAAAGAAAAGTACCATTAATGATTACAAAACTGATTTGAAACGTGTAAAGGAAGCTTTAAACTGTAGATAGCTTTCATGTTCACGTTCAAGTTCTTTCAGCACCACGGACAGCGGCAGGTACAATGAGGATATTCCCTACCCACCTCTAACACTTAAATCTGTGTTCACTTAAAAATGTATGAATGACAGAGAGAAAACACAGTCCCGCGAGCAAAAATTATAGCACTTCTTGCATCTGTCGCTTTACAGCCAATTTGATCAAATCACCTTTTTAGAAAACAGAAAAAAAAAGCCCTCTTTTCATTTAAACGTGATTTGTTTCTACACATCACTGGCAATGAAATGTCATAAATGTAAAGATTCCTGGGAAAAGCCAATTTGTTTAGACATGCTGAATTGGTTTATTGTCTAACGTTCCCAATGACTGAAATATTTTCCGCCACAAAGTTGTAAATCAAATCATATTTTCACACATTTTTGGTCTCCGCAATCCATTGAGCACGTGTTTTGGTTTCGTGTGAAATGGCGGGGTTAATGAAGGTCTGAGCGCGAAATGAGGTGTCAGCCACAGTGCTTTAAATTCGACGTCAGGCAACATCTTTGCAAAAGGCCAACTGAGACATGAACGCTTAAATATGACAAGCGCTTCTGGGTCTGTACAGAAAAATTATCCCGGTGATTATCAGATATAATTGAGTGTGTAGACTGTACAATTAGTCCGTCAGATCAGGGATCAATGTTAGGGGCAGGCTTGTGTGTAAATAGATCTGCATGAAGGCCTATTAAAAGATCAGATAACTAGGCCAAAACGGGACAGAAGGGACTTCAGTTAAGATTCAGCCAAAAAGACTTTGAAATAACATGTGGGATTTAAAAAACATCATTAAATCTGCCAAATTGGGTTTATGTTATGCTATACAACCAAAAAATAAAATAAAATAAAAAAACAGCCACAAGCTCAAAACCGAGAAACACTATGCCTTTAAAAATGGCGCAAAAAACATCACTAAAAGCTAAAGGATATTTTATATGCATAGATATTTGTGCAGAAATGTGACACAAAGCCTTGTGTTTTCAAAGGGGGTATGAATGTCACAGTCAATGTTCTTTGACGACCCCTCGTTTGCAGCAAAGTATCTTAATTTAGGCCTTACTTTTCCTCTTCTGCAATAATGAATTAACACGTACCGTTCATTGATAGAGCTACAATCACAATGAGGCCATCAACAGAGCTAATTTTACTTCCTGACTTGAACATGATAAAATCAAACTGAGAGTAGGTTAGTTAGACCAGGGTGTTTCAACTCTTTAAATCAATTGTACTGTTTTTTAAGGATGTGCTTTCACATTGTAGTACAAGTATTCAAAGTTGGCCTTGAGAGCCCATCCAGGTGCCCTCTGACTAACCTCAATACTCTTAGTGACCTGTACGAAATCTGATGGACTTTTTCGTGGAGACATTTCACAGTCTGGACACTGTGGAACAATTCTCCAGTCTTTTGTTTTTGCACGATTGTGTGATACGTCTGATTGTTTGTGTGTGTGTGTGTGTGTGTGTGTGTGTGTGTGAGAGAAAGCGAGAAGACCATTTGTTTATATACCACTCACGTCAGGAGTGGGGTTCAGTGACCTGTCACACTGTGCCCACTTATAAAAAAATAACCCACCCCACGTAATACACAACACTTGGCAAATATCAGTGTTTTTCAGCAAATCTCTACCGTTATGTAATGTATCTCCACTACAATGTACTCAATGGGATGCCATAGATTCAGTTCGTTCAGGGGTGCAGCGGTTATTTTTCTTATGCAATGCTGTATGGAAACGTATATTTTTATACACATCAGGGCATGAGTTTTATGATGTCGTTTTGGTGTGTGTGCGTGTATATGTGTGTGTGTTCAGTACCTGTATTCTTATCGATGGTTTCCTATAAAAAGCAAAAACAGAAAAAAAGAACTAAACAAAAAAAAAAAATTATCGAACAAAACAAAAAAGCGTTGACAAGGCAGAAAGTGCCATAATTACACTTACTAGTGTCTTATTGATTTTAACGCATTTACCAGATCAGTAAAAACAAGGTTTATGAGTTGTAACATCACCTGAATGTGTCGCCAGTACCATTCACCTTCAAATTTGCAGCGGTCAAAGCACAGCTTGGTGTCCTGATAGTCGACTTCTAGGCAGACAGGACATAGTTTAGTAGCAGTTCTAGTATATACATTTGGGTCTAAAAGTTAAAGCTCAAAAATAGACCTAGAGAAGCAGGTGGTGCGCACGTTCTACGCCAAGAGAGCGGCTGCAGTCCACCCTCTCTCTTGGACATTGGAGCCTACTACGGCTACCGGCAGAGCAATGCAGTCCTCTCTTTAGCGTTCTGTTGGACTGGGACAGCCCTTTTGTGTGCCAGACTACAGACAGATGGTCCACCCCCAGCCTCATGCTCAAAAGTGACCTGTCTAATTACTAACACCGCAGATATCATCACAGAATTGAAGTATGCCAGGCAGCCAGCCATCTAGAATTTCACATATCTTCAGTCAGTAGCGGATAAAATATAAGATGACTGCATTCCTCTGGAGCTGCAGCACAGGCGACAGAGGCTTCTTTTTGAGAGTTACAAAGATCTAGCGTGAGACCAGCGTACCTGTGGTGACGTCGACTATGGCGTACATAAATGGAGAGAGGTCGTCTGAATGACGGCACCTAACCGCACGGAAGCTCTATTACCACTAAATCTGGCCCTGCTAAAAATAACCTTGAAGAGCATGAAATGTTACATTTATCTAGGGTACTTGAAATCCGTTTTCTGGGCCATTAAGCAGAGCTCTGTGTTTCCCATCAACAGCTACATTAGAGCGAGAAGGCGCCTTCCTAAAATAAGGGAGGGGAGAGAGACAGTAAGCCTTTAGAAGAGCCTCTGGAGTTATGTAACCACTGCACCCAAATGTAGCCCATTCTCCGAAATACAAATCTCTGTGCATTGCCGATGAAGTCTCACTATGATCTACAATCACTTTTGCAATCATCTATAGAGCTAAGGAATGTTTTTGTGTAGGTGAACTGTCAGCACAATTGCGGTCAGAGATGTGGATGGGTGCTCTGATACTGTGATGTAATCGTTGTTGATCATTTTCTTGCTTTGTTTGTTTCTCTTTGTATTGTGAACTGAAATCTGACAAGTACGATGCACTTTATGAAAGGAACATGCTACACGTTGCAATGTAAGTGTGGAATGTAATCCTTCCTAAAAATGATTTATTTTTTATTACTGTAAATATGACAATACTGAAACAAAAAGAGAGTGAGTGAGAAAAAAACCCAACAACAACAACACGAGGAGAATACTTTGTCAAATAAAATTCCGCAAACTCAATCACTGTCTATTGTTGTTTGGTGTCTTTATCGTGTGTGCGTGTGTGAGGGGGAAGGACAGACTCAAACCGGTGCAGGTCATCGTTTGAAGGCGGCGCAGATTTTGAAAGGCTTGCGAATGAATTATTGAGCCGTTCCGTTTTACGTAACGCACGCTGTCAGGATCACGGTGAGTGTGGGATCTGAACGCCAGAGATCTTGCCGAGCCCACGCTGTGAGGTACTGGGCTGATCGAAGCGTCTGCTGCATAAAATGTAGTATAGTTTCAGGAGAATTTAGTTACTACTAAAGTAGTCTTCAATTCTATAAAACGATAATCAATTAAAAGGTGAGCTCCTCAAAAACATCAAGATGTCAAATCATTTTTTTTTTCAGTTTAAGTGATGGCTATATATACTAAGTTAGCCTACAACGCTACATATTTGTACTTTATTCTGAACAACAAAAATATAGTTTTATCATAGAGAAACGTCCTTTCACAGATTGTATGACATTACCCATCGACCCTATATAAATGTTTACGTTTGTACTCTAAATAAAGCAATAAATTATGATGAATAAAATGTAGTTTATCCTTACTGTCAATAGTTAGAGCACTTCTAACGTCAACATACACATACACTACCAGTCAAAAGTAAATATTTTTTTTTAACAACAAACAACTCTTCTGCTCACCAAGCCTGAATTTATTTGATCTAAAGTACAGTAAAACAGTAAAATTCTGATTTTTTACTATTTAAAATAACAGTTTTTTTATTTAATATATTTTAAATGTAATTTATTCCTGATTTCAAACTGAATTTTTAGCATCATTACTGCATTACTACAGAAATAATTCTAATATTCTTATTTGCTGCTCAAAAAAATATTATTATTATTATGTTGAAAACAGCTGAGTAGAATTTTTCTTTTGTAACATTATAAATGTATTTATCATCACTGTTGATCAATTTAAAGCATTAATGCTAAATAAAAAGTATTAATGATTTGGTATGATATAGTGCATAATGTTACAAAAGCTTTTTCATTCAGATAAATGCTGATCTTGGGATCTTTCTATTCATAAACTGTTTTAAATATTGACAATAATAAAAAAAAAAAATCGTGAACGGCAAATCAGCATATTAGAATGATTTCTGAAGGATCACTGAAGACTGGAGTAATGATGCTGAAAATTTAGTTTTGATCACAGGAATAAATAAAAATCTTAAATATTTTCAAATAGAAAGCAGTTACTTTAAATAGTGAAAATATTTCACAATATTACTGCTTTTGCTGTATTTTGGATCAAATAAATACAGGCTTGGTGAGCAGAAGAAACTTCTTTAAAACCTTTTGACTGATAGTGTATAGACTACATAGGATTTGCTATAAGATACTTAAAAATGTAATTAATAATATAAATTATATTTATATGAAATATGTTAGAAGCGGATGAAGTTAAAAGATTGTTATAAGAATAACTGTAGCATAACAATTAAAACCGCCAATAATCATTATAAACGTAAACAGCAATGTTTAATGTATATTTAACAACTATTAATTGTAGGTGTCTCTTATGAAAACATGACATGAAATAAAGTATAATAGGTATTGTGCATTCTTAAAAATAAAGGTTCCAAAAGAGCAGTTTCTGCAGTGGTGCCAGTGATCCCCAAATAACCTTTCAGTGAACAGTTCCTAAAAAAAAAAAAAAAAAAAAAAAGAACAAAGAACCCTTTTGGACTATAAAGAACCTTTTCTGCATTTGAAATGTCACATGGGTGTTCAAGGTTCTTCACAGAACCATTAATGCCAATAAATAACCTTTATTTTTGAGTTGAGTTTGAGTTTAAACGACAAAACGGTTAAAAATCACCAAAGAAAAGTGATGTCCATTGAAAGTTAATTGGTTAGACGTGATAAATCACAAAACAAAACCGTCCTGAGGTAAAAACTCAGCAACAACGTTAACTCCTGCCAATGTTGTCTCCCACAAATAAACGCACACAAGGGAGAGAAATAAAAGGTTGGTGGACAGTGGTTAATGGCGTTCACCTGGTTATTAGACGCAAGGAAAACACTGAAATTGATGTACCAAAACGAATGAACTCATCCACTCTTCAGTGGTGGACTAATAAGTGAGAAATTGCGCATCCTGCTGGTAAATTGGATGAATCACAATTAATGAATGCGCGTAGAGGCAGGACAGTAAGGTTTACCCACATAACCTGCCTACTCATTCACTCATTCGCTCACGAACACGCACACGGTGAAAAGCAGGGATGAGTCACCGGGCGCGCGCGCCCACGCATGCGGACAGAAACTGAGAAGTGACAGTATCACCGCCTCAACAGCACTGAGTCACACCACAGCACTACTGAGACAGTCACCACGAGAAACTGCTCCAGGACACAAACATATAGAACGGATCACACAACATAACCTCTTCTTATACATTGTTATTACACTTTCAGAGAACTGTAACTAAGACAATAAAGACAGCAAGCCTCTAATGAGCCACCAAACGAAACAGATTAACAACACTCTTGACTGCGAGCTAGTGCATCTGGCGCATGACTACAAGCTCATCTGTTATTGTTTTGCCCCGTAATCGTCCCTGAATCATAGTGAGTCTCTCATTGCTCCTTCTTAATAGTCTCTTCCTCCATTAGGCTTGCACACAAACAAACTTAAACAAGAAAAAAAGAACAACTAAACCATTTTGTGAGAACTAGTAACCATTTCCTGCATCCCTGTGGAGATTCAAAACATTTTCCAACAAACAGGCTCACTTTAAAACCCCAATTTGGCAGCTCTACAAATAGCTGAAGGAGACAATGAGGACAGTGAAACAGGAGGGAGATGCGTCACAGATTCACACAGCTGATCATTCCTGCTGTAAGTCACGACTGTGACGGAGGCACGTCTGACCTTCCTCAAAGTTAAGATCAGGTGAACAAGACCCCAGTCACCCTTAGTTTCTGCCAATTTAGAGGGATGAGAAAGCACAATAAGAAAACCGAATGAGGGAAAGAGAGGGAGAACATACAGTAAATGCTGAGGATCATGTAGCAACAAAGAAGGCTGCCTCTGAAGTAATGCGATCTAGCATGTGTAAAATGATAGGGCTAACTTGAAGGATATAATCCATAATTCAATAGAGACAAAGTTTAAGGAAAGGATGGACAGGCAGTGCGATTGAAGCGAAGATAACCGTTATGTAATGCAAGAAAAGGTACTTGATGCTTGCTGTATCCCACACACTTTAGCCAATGAATTTCCACAACTTTGCTAGTCGATTGTGTTTACCTCAAGATGATTTTTACATTTCAAAGACATTGCTGGAGTAGATTGCTATTTCAGTGTCAGCACCAGTCCATGAATAAACAGTTGTAAATTATTTTTATAAGTGCACAGATGCAGATGTAAATAAGAAAATATAGCTGCAAGCAATGACATTTAAGGACATATGTGAGAGAAAACAAAACAAAACAAACAAACAAACAAACAAACAAAAAAACATTACATATTATTTAGCAAGCCACTTAAATCAATGTTTAAAAAAGCATTTTTGGCAAATCCTGGTCATTTATCATAGAAATATGATGTTTTTTTTTAAACATGTATGACTATAACAGCACTAGCTGTTGTCTCATCTCCCTAAAACTTTGCATGCTTGTTTACAATCACCTGTCGCATGTGTTTTCGTTTAGGCTTTATAGGCTTTTGGGAATATTTGGACAGGCTCCTTTTCTAAACGGCCCCGTCATAGCTTCCCAAAGGGTACATTTCAAATTTTTTTTTTGATAATTATTGACATAGAGAGTCCTGAGAATTGCACTGCAGTGTTTTTTTTTCCAGACCTAAGACTAGTTTGCAGAAGTATTTTTTATTTATTTATTTTTGTACACTTTCTCAATCCTTCAACAAACGGTGGGATTGACAGCAGTGGTTGTAGAGTCAAAGTTGTTTGGAACGAGAAGGTCTATCATATAATATAAATATTGTGCATATATGTGAAAAAACGCACAATATCCAATTATTTATGCCCTTGAAAAATGTGATTTCTCCCCAGTGGCTGATTTCTTTCAAATTTCTCACAAAGGTTTAGGGTCGTAAATGCGCAAATGTCCTCATAGCCACTTGTGGCACTTTGGACAGTGCATAACAATTTTATGTTAAAATGACAAACAGGTACGTAGTTATGGCTGTTTTTTTTCTGCTTCCCCCTCTTATAGTGCCACCAAGTGGCCAAGCTCTGTGATTTTTTTCATGTGACCTCAGATTCATCTCTTACATGTGTATTGTGAGTTTGGCAAACGTATTTTATTCTGTTCAAAAGTTAGACGTTTTATTCAAAGCAGCCCTCCCCCTTTCGAGCGTTTTGGCATCCCTTTAAAACGGAGAGTCGAAAGGTACTTCTTTTTTGGGGATAATTATTGATATTCACTGTCCAGAGAATCTTTCTGCACTGGTGGTGTTTCCGATTGAGAAAAATGCACTCAGAAAAGACTTGAACTTGAAAAAGACTTTGTTCCGCCGTCAAGCCGAATGAGGTTGACGTTTGGAGACTACCATCCCTCCAAATCTCTAAAAATCTCCAAATCTCTCAAGTCTCTACGATTTACGGTTTGGTCTGCCCGATCAGTTTTACGTGGAGATTGCTGATCCTTAGAAATTCTAACAATTACTATAGGGTTTCCTAATAAATTAAGTAAATGCCCTAGGATTTGTACGCACTCATTTGTGGAAACAGATTACATATTTTAGATCATATTTTAGAACTAGAAAATATTCACACTATTAGAAACCAGAATTTTTTTCTCCATATAAGGCATTTCAATGGGACCCAACAAGGTCCGAATTGCAGTTTCAATGCAGCTTCAAAGCACTCTACATGATCCCAGTTGAGGAATAAGTGTCTTGTCTAGCAAAATGTTTGGTAATTTCTTCTTCTTCTTCAAAAAAAAAAATAAAAAATAAAAATAAAAAAATAAATAAATAAAAACTTACATTTTAACCACAAAAGGATGTCTTGCACTAGCATTACATAGTCACGTTGGAATGGTAGTGTAACGTAGGCGGAAGTACCAAGTACACAGTGTTCACAAAGTGAATGTGCAAAAAGTTAAACGCCCTTTACAAAAAAACATTAAAACAACAATGATGGATGATTTTGAACCAGAGTACAAAGATGAAGAACTAACCGCATGTGACATTTCCAATGTGATTATGTTAAGCATGAAGTCGTGGAGCTAGTGCAAGACAGGCATTTATGGTTAAGGTATATACGTTTTTATAAAAAAAAAAAATATATAAATTGACAATTGCTTAGCAAGATAAGACCCCTATTCCTCGGCTGGGATTGTGTAGAGCCCTTTGAAGCTGCACTGAAACTTTTTTTTAAATCAGAAAATGTCTAGGCTTTCCATGATTACAAGAGGATTTCTTTAAGCACAGAAAGCCTGAAAATTGTCAGTAAAGTAAACAAAGCAATCCACAAATCACTAAATCACAAAATTCCAAGGTACCTTTAAGCATTACTGACCTTCCTTTAGTATATGCAATTAAATAAGTAATTTAAAAACAGAGCAATACACTGAATCTTTTAAGAAGCACTTTAATGGCAGTCCATACATGCATGCAGCATTTGCCTACATTATATTGTTTTTTGATACATTGAATTTTCATACTGTTTTCTTATTTATATAAATCAAAATTCTGCCATTTTAACAAAGTATTATACATCACATTGTTTAAAACACAAAGGACTTCATTCTTTACATACAAAACACAGGCTAAACACAGTTTAATGATAGCTGTTAATTTGGGAGAAAACTCCCTATTTGTGCAGTGAGTGACACATTTAAGCAAATAAATAGAAAATAAAAGCTGAAATACTGAAGTGCTCTTATTCTGTACAAATTAGCATATATAGCTTTTCAAATGCCAGAAAGGGCAAGATGATTCAAAATTAAAACACTAGCAAATAAAACTGAAATCCAAAAAGGACTCCGAACCAGCTGTTCATCAATTACAGAGCACATTGTTCACTTCTATTTGTGTTTACGGGTACACATTACCAGGTCAAACAGGTAAGAGCACAGCTGTCTTCATTGTTGCCTGCTTAATTATGCTGTGCTTGTTCCCTTGGTAACAATGCAGTGACATCTACTGTGGTTATAGTGAGATGACTGACAAGCGAATGGTTTGAGCCTTTAGGGGACAGACGGCCACGTACTGTATCCATTTGAAAAGACACACAAAAAAAGAAAGAGATTCTGACAATTAAAGATACAATCATAATTACTAACACAGCACCACTTGAACCTCAAAACAGAGTATTAAAGTTTGTGTTTAATGAGCCTATAGATGAATAAGAGCCCAGTTCTGTTGTCTTTTGTAGTTGCACTACAAGTAATTGCCTACAAGTAGCAGCAATAACAATGTGTGATTATGTACTGGTGGATATAGAATGCACCAATATAGTAACAAAGTCTTTTGACTTGAAGCCAAGAAAGCAAACGAAGCCATAAAAATCATTCCAATCCATCAAAACGGGTTAAATTATTTGAATTAATTACATTTGGGGAAATAGTTTCATCAATAACATATGTAAAACATCACCACTAAGCTTCTCGCTATCTTTTAGATACAGAAAATATATTATATTCCCAAAAGAATTTGAATATACCTTACACGCCCTTGATACGGTTCTCCGAATCAGATTGTCCATCCATGCTATTCGATAAGCTGGGAAAATCTACTGTGTGTTTGTGCTCTACATGAGCAAATCGCTCAAGAATATTGCTTTTTAGACTTGCGATTTGAATTTTAACTGGTTTATCTGCTTGATACTTGGTCAACATGCATTTGAGAGGTTGTTTCTTTTGGCTTGAACATGAAAATGTTTCCGTGAATGCTTAGTATACTAGCCTCAAACACGTTAATGATTATTTTCTCTGCCCTTCAAGTTGTAGTCCTGGGCGAGTAGGACTAAAATTAACACTGTGTGATCATCCAGCTGGCTGTTCTAATAATTATGAGGTCATGTTCTAAGGTTAGTGAGAGGGAAAGAGTGCAGGAGAGAGGACAGATGGTAGGACCACCACATTCAGAGTAAATGATGAATAGTGTCAGGCAGTGGACTCAAGCCCGCTGCGAGGAGCCGATCTCTAACGGACATTGTTCTATGGGGTCAAAACTCTTATTAAGCTTCGCTGTCAAGGCTTCAATTTTGGATGTACAATCTAAAATTCAAAAGTTTCTGGTTGTGTCTCTTTGAGACTTTGTAGTTATGCAGCCCTTTTTATTTTTTTAAACACAGGAGCCGTGTTATATTAGTGCAGACAGACATCGGCATGCTACATTAGTTGTGATAATTCTGTTGTCTGAAACCTACGCTCTACCGCTTACTTCATGTTTTTTTATTCTTCTATTGTTGTTGTTTTTTCTGTCTCAGTCTGACCACTCGTTTTCGTCCAGCTCAGAGTCTTCGTCAGATTCGCTGTACTCCACGGCGATGCGACGGGATAATATAGTGGCCACGTCGTTTCCAACTGGCTCCTTCTTCGCTTCCTGCTCTCGCTGTTCTTGTACCTTACGCAGCTGGATCCCTATGAGAAAAAAACGAAAAAAAAACCTGAAAAGTGAAAACTAAAGATACAAAGTTGTGTGAACATTTATTTATATTACTTAAAGGGTGAGTCACACAAAACCTCTTAAGAGCTGAATACAAATATGGCTCAGCCCATCACACACACACACACACACACACACACACACAATAAAAATAATAAAATAAAAAAATTAAGTCAAAAGTCTGAGTTCACTAAGACTAAAAAAAAAGAAAGAAATTCTCTCCCACTCACCAAAGCTGCATTTATTTAAATAGTAACATAATTCAATATTATTGTAATTTAAAACAACAGTTTTCTCTTTTAATACATTTAAAAATGTCATTTATTCCAGTCATGAAACCCTACATTTTTAGCAGCCATTACTTCAGTTTTCAGTGTCACATGATCCTTCAGAAATCTGTTATGCTGATTTAGTACTCAAGAAACATTTGTTTCATTATTATCAATATTGAGAACAGTTGTACTGGTTAATATGTTTGTGGAAATATTATTTATGTGAAAAAAATTATAATATATATTATAACACTATAAATGTCTATACTGTCACTTTCAATCAATTGAATGCATCCTTGCTGAATACAAGTTCATATTTTCTTCAAAATAAATAAATAAATAAATAAATAAATACATACAAAAATAATAATAAAATGCTATATTATATTATAATCTATTACAAAAGAAAGAAAGTTTTCTTAACTAAGAAAACTTTGAAACCTCACTTTTTGTAGAAGAAAAAAAAAATTATATATATATATATATATATATATATATATATATATATATATATATATATATTATATTATATTATATAATTCAATTCTTAATTTTCTATTATAAAAAAACAAAATCAAATTCCATACTTTAGGAATCCTGGATATAATAAAAATAATAACAACAACAACAACAATTTTATATTATTGTTATTTCTATGACAGTAATAGCCATATATTGTACTGCACTGTAAAATAAATCAAAACAACTATGTCATATGTATATTATTTTTGCTTTGCACTACAGTAGGGAAATTACAATACTTATTTTCTCATTTCTACACCTGAAAGAGATATTTTGAATTTCTGCAGTAACGTTACCCATTTAAACTGCTAGCTGTCAGCAATTCATACTGCACAGTTTTTATTTTGATGGAAACGGCAGTAGAGCTTATATTTTGATCGAACAGGCTTTTAAAAACGCTTTTCACTACAAATTTAGTGTAACGCTGTAATCATCTGCTGTGAAAACGAACAAAGTGTGCACTTCGCATTGAAACATGCAGCAAAAACAGATTTGATGAAGCGATTAAGTCATATTGTGCTTTCGGTTTTAGTTTGTTTGACAGAGACTGTGCCAAAGCATAATGGCCCAAAACACAACTTTAAAAACCATTTATGTTAGAATAAAAAGTTTCAATATATATATAAAAAAACTACACTTTTTGCCCGGAAGACTGCGTAGTCATGTGACCACAATAATATTGAGACAGACATCAAGATACCACAATATTGAATACTGTTACATAGTGGGGTTTTCATGATGCTGCCAATTCTCTTTATCACAATGCAAAAAAAAAGTTCATTGTAGTCACCATCTGACATCTTAACACCTAAACCCCACTTTATGTTTGACCTCTGACCTCGTCTGATGGCCGCCAGCAGGTCGCTGCGTGCGTCGCTCATTGGGATGAGAGGTACCTGGCCCTTCCTGGGGACAACCGGTGCTTCCGCAGGGGCAGTGGGCATAGGGTGTGAGTGAGGGTGTGGGTGGGGGTGTGTGGGTGGCCCAGGTGGAGGTGGAGGAGGGGCTGCAGGGGGGGGATGGGTTGGGGAAGGGGTGTAGGAAACAGGAAGGGCAGGGGTCGGAGGAGAAGGGTTGTAGGTCTGGGAAAGAGATGGCATGGCACTGGCTGGGGCAGAGGAAGGGCCAGTGGGACTGTCAAAGGCAGTTTGAGCAGAAGGAATAAGAGGAGGTGGTGGAGGAGGAGCAGGAGGTACGAAATACTCTCGATGCGGTGCCTGCTGACCACTGAGATACAAACAGAGAAAAGAAATTATTCAGACGCATAATAGCACTAATACAATTATCTTTAAGCCTAGAGTACTATAGTACATGACGAGATGGAAACTCATTGGCCGTTTGTTTTAAATTTGAGCATGTCTCAAACCTAATTGTTATTGTTAATTCAAATAAAGCTGAAATAATAAGACATACACTACCAGTCAAAAGTTTTTCAACAGTAAGATTTGTAATGTTTTTTTGTTTCACGTTAAATTTATTTTTGATCCAAAATACAGCAAAAGCCGTAATATTGTGAAATATTTTTACTATTTAAAATAACTGCTTTCTATTTGAATATATTTTGAAATGTAATTTATTCCTGTTATCAAAGCTAAATTTTCAGCATCATTGCTCCTTTAGAAATAATTTTAATATGCTAAATTGCAGTTCAAGAAACATTTATTATTATTATTATCATCAATATTTAAAATAGTTGAATTTTTTCTTTCTTGTGAATTCTTCTATTTAGCAAGGATGCTTTTAATTGATCAAACTGATAATTAAGACATTTATAATGTTACAAAAGATTTCTATTTCAGATAAATGCTGTTCTTCTGAACTTTCTATTCATCAAAGAAACCTGAAAAAATTATATTTGCCTGTTTTCAGCATACTACTACTACTACTACTACTACTAATAGTTTTTAGAGCAGCAAATAAGAGTATTAGAATGATTTCTGAAGAATCATGTAACTAGAGTAATGATGCAAA
Source organism: Cirrhinus molitorella (assembly GCA_033026305.1). Taxonomy (NCBI): domain Eukaryota; kingdom Metazoa; phylum Chordata; class Actinopteri; order Cypriniformes; family Cyprinidae; genus Cirrhinus; species Cirrhinus molitorella. Next base: position 15,093,715 of record CM065118.1, on the reverse strand, counting down.
AAATTCAGCTTTGAAATCACATGAATAAATTACATTTTAAAATATATTCAAATAGAAAACAGTTCTTTTAAATAGTAAAAACTATTAGACTATTTGGATCAAGTAAATGCAGGCTTGCTGAGCAGAAGATACTTTTTTAAAAATCTTATCATCCAAAAACTTTTGACTGGTAATGTATTTGATGAAAAATGAGGGGAAAAGGCCAATTCAAAATATTAAATAAATACCCTAACAGAATACAGTGCTGGTAGTAACTGATTACACAGTCTGGATTACGTAATCCGATTCCAGAAATTACTTTTAATTAGACTGTTACAATTTAAAATGCTCCTAATTAGATTACAGTTACTTTCCATGGATTACATAATTACATTTTATTTACAATGGCAGTAAATTATTTATCATTTACTGATTCACCTCTTTCTTTACTTTCCACTAAATAATCCAATTCAAATCTGTGTGATAAATTAGGTCAAAAATAATCTAAAACTATTACAAGAAGTCAGACTACATTACCTAATACGTATAACGCACATTATGTTACTAACTACAATTTTCAAAAATGTACAAATCATATAATTTGTAATCAGTAATGGATTATAATTTGTAAGTAATCTACCCAGCACTGACTGTATATAAATAATAGTACAATTTTGTGTAAGTTTGCGTGTTAACAGATAGCTACAAGTAAAAGATGTGATAGATACAGACTGAATGACAGCTACAGTCACTGAGAAAACTGAGCATTTAGACAAGGATTATGCAACCTCTAGGGGTTCATGATGGAATTGCAGGGGGTTCATGAGAGTAAAAAAAAATAAAAATCCATACTCTAATCTTAGATAGAAAATGAGTAATTAAATGTATTATTCATTATATTTACTGAATGGTTACAACATTTATTTGAAATCTTAATGGGTATTTCACATAAATAATTTAGATCTATAGGAAACCTTGCTTTACATCTTTTATATTACAGAGCTTTACACAGAATTAATTAAATTAAGAGAAGAAAAAGAATAACAGACCTGTAGTCTTTAGCCTGCAGGGGACGTGGCCCGTTGAGAGCGGGGTCTGTGACTGGTTGTCCATGGGAGGTCTGAACCCTGCCAATGGTCTGTCTCCCAGGTGGAGCAGCAGAGGAAGCGGCCGGCCGATACCCGCGGTCCAGGGACTGGGTCTGGACATGAGAGGGGGCCATGAGGTGCTCTTTGCCATCGGCAGCAGAGTAGGCGCTGGTCACAGCCATCTGTTGAGCCGGGTGACTGGGGCTGCCTGGGTAAGAGTGCTCACCCATGTCTGAGGCAACCGACCTGATGATGGAAGAGAGACAGAGAAAAAAGAAAATTAAGAAGAGGGTTCTTGAGATTTAAAATGAATATTTTGGATTTCAAAGTTCAGCTATATTGAAAGCACATGTGTGGCATGTTGTTTATTACAACAGATAATAATTTGTTGCCTGCTAATGGTCAAAATGAGCCCCTCAGTGGATTTCCAAAGTCTTCAGGTCGAGCCACTGAACCAGAATAAATGTTAAAACAGTGTTTTGATATATAGCAAAAACAATATTGGGAAATATAAATACAATTCAAAATGTTTTTTTTTTTTTTTCTAAAATATTTTGCAAAATTTTTAATTCATTCCTGTGATGGAAAGGCTGAATTTTCAGCAGCCACTGCTCCAGTCTTTAGTGTCACATGATCCTTCAGAAATCATTATAGTAAGTAAACATTGTGTTCATTTTCATATGTAAACAATGTAAACATTCTTTCCTTCTATTGACAGAACCATTAGGAAAATTAATAACCAAATAAAAAGCACATTAAATATGCACAATAAAATGCTAAATAATTATTCAATATATCACCTACCCTAATCATCTAATAGTTTAACCTGACTAATGACAAAAATAAAAATATTAATAAATACTAAAAAATAAATAAATACAACAGTATAAAGATGTGATGCTTTAGATTGACTTTATAAACACAAACAGATGTTGACAGCTCATTGTCAACAGATGGCAGTAGCGAGCTATGCTAAACTGCAGCTCACTTGTATTGCCACGGAAAGCCATCAAAGCAAAAGAGACCACCAACCTGCTGTCCGGTGAAAGTGAGCCCTCAGAGGACATGCCGTGGTACGGAGAAGGCGTGAAGCGGGCATCTGGCCGGAACTCCTTATCATATGCCATTACGTTCCACTCCTGCCTACGATTCCGAGCTTTACGAACCTTTTTCACCTCACGGCTGGGGTCCTCCACCTGCTTCTGCTGCTCCTGAGTGAGAGAGAGGAGAAAACAAGAGTGAGGCAGCAAGAAAGGCTAGTGTTGCAGAAAGCCCAGGGTTTCATCACAAATCACATTTGGTGAAAGAGTATTAGACTGTCAAGCTAAAAGAGCAAAGTCGCACACACACAGATTGTAGTGTCCACATCTTTCACTGAAAAGTGCTGTGAAGAAAGTTTTCTACATAATTCAGGGAATGCATTAAACACACACACACGCACTCAGTAGAAAAGCTAGTGAAGAGACTGTAGGGAAAGAAAGTGCGAATGCACAAACTGGAGTCAGCAAAGTGAGGGACTGACGGATGAATAGAAGGACTGACAGAAATGCAGGTCTCTTACGGAGGATAGGAGGGGGCTTCTGAGTAGGGCCTGCCTGGAGTGGGACTTAGTCTGGTCTGAGTGAGTCTGGCCTGAGCCGCTGGTCTGGAGAGAAGGGGCAAAGTCTGGGGGAGTTAGAACTCATTCATGCACACATAAAGACACATCCACTGATGTTTCCTTCTGCTCTCTCCTTTGCATTCAAACACTCAAACAATGAATTTGAGAATCAGTTTTTACAGGGGGCTCAGTAGTGCTATGGAAGCAAAGGAAGGTTGTCTGATGTGCTTAGTATTGTTGATAAGTTAAAGTCAATCTTAACCATGTACTGTACCTTGTACAACAACATTTATTTCGGTATCAACTTGATACCAAAGTTCCAGCATTTTTGACATCCTTTAAGCAGTATGTGATTGTAAAAAGAACAGACAGTGTAAAACAGGACCATAAAGTGCACACAAAATCATATTTATGCAGTAGACACACACCTTCTGTCTCCTCTTTTCTTTCCTCTTGTCCTCTGTGGCTTGCAGCATTTTCTCCCTCCAGAGGTTAAAGAAGTATGAGGGGTCTGTGTAGAACTTCAGTGCATCTTTCTTATCATCTCTATAGAAAGAAAGAAAGAAAAAGGAAAAAACATATGTGACCCTGGACCACAAACCCAGTGTTAAGTAGCATGGGTATTTTTGTAGCAATAGCCAACAGTATATTGTATGGGTAAATTTTTATGCCAAAAATTATTAGGATATTAAGTAAAGATCATGTTCCATGTATATTTCCTACCATAAATGTATAAAAACTTATTTTTTGATTAATAATACACATTGCTAAGAACTTTATTTGAACTTTAAAAGGTGATTTTCTCAATATTTTATTTTTTTTGCACCCTCAGATTCCAGTTTTTCAAATAGTTGTCTCGGCCAATTATTGTCATATCCTAAGCAACCATACATCAATAGAAGCGCTTATTTGGCTTTCAGATGATGCATAACTCTCAGCTTAAAAAAAGACTGGTTTTGTGGTTCAGGATCACATATGATGGTTGCTTCAATAGCATTTGCTCAGTGTAGAGCTGTATTGAAGCACTACGGTAGAAACTGTCCAAACAAACCAACTTGCTAAAATGAATTGGGCTTTTAGAGATACTCGAGAGTGGGAACATTCTAGGAGAGTGCACTTGATAGGCAACAAGTGATTTATCATTTTGTCACACTACACCAGAGATGCACAAACAGGCAATGTGGAAATAGGAAATGAAACATGTAATTGAAGCATTTCTTATTTATTTTGTTTTAACAATTTTTTTTTACTTTAAAATGTAGATGATATAAGTAAATTTCCATTTGTATTTCCGCCACTGAATTAAAAAAAAAAAAAAAAAAATTATAATAATCTCACAGTCTGACTTTCTCACAATTGCGAGTTTACATCTTACAATTCTGCCTTTTTTCTCAGAATTGTGAGATATTACAATTCTCGTAATTGTAAGAAAAAAAAGTCAGATTTGCAAAATAGTCTTTTTTTTTTTTTTAAGTCAACGTTTTTTTTTGTCAGAATTATGATATAAACTCACGTTTGAGAGTTATAAAGTCAGAATTCAGAGATTTTTCTTAGAATTGCTAGATATAAACTCGCAATTCTGGCTTTTATTCCTTGCAAATTCGAGTTTGTATCTTGCAATTCTGACTTTTGATTTTTAAATTGTAAGATATAATCTCACAATTGTAAGTTATAAAGGGGGAAAAAAGACAATGTTCTCAGAGTTCATATTTCAAAAAGTCAGAATTGCGAGTTTATATCATGCAATTCTGACTTTGTAACTCACAATTGCAAGTTTATATCATGCTATTCTAAGGAAAAAAGTAAGTCACAATAATCTTTTTTATTTTTATTCAGTGGCAGAAACAGGCTTCCACCATCCATAGCCTTCAACCAAGGTTGATTTTTGGTTGATTTTCATAGTAAAAGGTTTGGGAACCTCTGCACTACATCATTACATGCCTTAAAATAATTTTTGTAAGTTGCACTATTTTGCAACCTGCTAAGATAATGTTATGCTACAAAAGAAAAGTAAAAAAAATGCAATGTTGCTATTACACAATATAAAATGGTAGTATGTTATTTGATATGATTTAATATTGCACAGATTGAAGTGAGGATGATGATCATCTTCTCACCTGTAAGGGCTGAGAATATTGAGAGGGGGAGGTTTGTCTCCACGGTGGTAGAGCTCCAGGACAGGATTAGGGATGGAGTTCCTGGAAACCACCTGTTGGTCTTGAATGGTGGAGCTCTTGAAGGCCTTCCTCATGTTGATATCTTGCAGAGAAACTGAAGAAGGGGAAAAGAAGGAGAGTTCAGATTTATGCATTTATTTCATTATTGAGATTGCAAAAATAACATTCTTAACATGCATATTTGTCATTTTTAGTACAAATGTCTAAACATTCTTAGTACAAGATAAGATACGACAATTACTAAATAATACTGATCTGAGATCAGACTAAATGTTTACTTAATGGTAATTAAAGGTGTGGTTTGAAGACAAACTGTCCCTTGATCAGAATTAAAGGGCCTTAAAGTAAAGCTGTGTGAAATCCCTGCTTAAGTATCTTATGTGTACGTTAAAGAAAGGAAGAAGCTGTCCAGGAGACCACAGATGGTCATTCTCTTATTCACACGCTCTGCTTCTCACCCTGGACTAATCTGGAATGGCACAAACATATGATAGATCAGCTGCGCATTTAAGAGCAACATCATTGCTTTGCCTGCCCTAAAGCATGTGGAGCGCCTGCCTCACAATCCCATGTTTGTTTATTTGTGTTTTTCACTAGACCGAGCTGTTCTACAGCGAGTTAAGATGCCCACACAAATCAAAACCAAGGCAAGGACATTTGAACTTGGGACATCATGGCCAGTCACAAGACATGTAGAGCTGCAAAACGATTAGTTCCGATTAATCAATAGAAAAAAAAGTTTATGTTTGCATACTATATATATATATATATATATATATATATATATATATGTGTGTGTGTATGTGTACTGTGTATATGTATTTACACTACCAGTTTGGACAGACCTTCTCATTTAATGTTTTTTTAAAGAAGTTTCTTATGCTTATCAAGGCTGTTTTCACTTGATCAAAAATACTGAAATAAAAAAAAATTTAATATTGTGAAATATTATTACGATGTAAATCAATGTTTTTCTATATAAATATACATTAAAATTAAATTTTTATCTGTAATTAAAGTTGAATTTGCAGAATGATTACTCCAGTCTTCAGTGTCACATGATCCTTCAAAAATCATTCTAATATGCTGATTTATTATCAGTGCTGGAAAAGTTGTGCTGCTTAATATTTTTTTGGAACCTGTGATACTTTTTTCAGGATTTTTTTAATCAATAAAAGGTTCAAAAAGAACAACATTTATTTAAAATAGAAAAGTTTTCTAACAATATACACTACTGTTCAAAAGTCTGGGGTCAGTCCATTTTTATTGTTTCTTTTTGAAAGAAATTAATAAATCTGTGTTAAATTAATAAAAGACAGATTTACATTGTTAGAAAAGATTTATATTTTGAATAAATGCTGTTCAAAGAATCCTGAAAAAAAGAATTACAGGTTGCAAAAAAATATTTGGCAGCACAACTGTTTCCAACATTGATAATTCTAATAATAAATCAGCATATTAGAATGATTTCTGAAGGATCATGTGACACTTAAGACTGGAGTAACAGCTGATGAAAATTCAGCTTTGCATCACAGGAATAAATTATACTGTAAAGTATATTTAAATAAAAAACATTATTTTATATTGTAATAACATTTTGCAAAATTTTTTTCTGTATTTTTTGATCAAACAAATGCAGCCTTGATGACCATAAGAAACTTCTTTTGGGGGGGGGGGGGGGGGGGGAGTACAATGGTGTTCCGTGTATTCAGAGTTGTTTACAGTAAAAATAATAATAATTTGGACGAATCTTTCTTCCAGGTTGGTACAAGTTTCAGCTGTTTAGTTTTTTTTTTTCCGATCGTGGATCTAATGACGTAGACGATGGTGGAACTCCTTATATGAGCATTTCTCACGGAAAGGCACGCCCGCGGACACATTGACCAGAGCGAGGGAAAGAGAGCGCCCATCAACACGCTTCATTCGGCTGCACTGCTGCAAGGGATTCACTCGGGAAGAATGTCTCTAAAGAAGTGCGGTTCTGGTTGTAAGGCAAACTTTGCTCAGCTTCCCAAAAAACCCAACGTTACGTGAACAGTGGATGCACTTCGTTTTTCTGGGGCAGCAATAGAGTTTTGCAAGTGTTTGTGTTGACGAACGTTTCATAAACAAGCCCAGTTCGACGCTGGATGTGCACATTGTTTGATATCGATATTGAGATCCCGGTCACGATTCAGAACTGCAGATGGTAAATGAAACGGCATCAAATGTCTGTGTTTTATTGGCAATCCAAGCGTGAGTGCTCGTCGAACTTAGCTTCGCCCACGGTGTGCCTCCAGAAGCTCAGCTTTTTCAGAATCGGAAAGCTGTATTTTTCTTTTAGAAATATGATAAAACTAAAGACTTTTTGGAGATATAAAGAATGCAGTACTACTCTATAGGTACTCATGATTAACATGAGATTGGGAAACTGTGTTTATTATGCCCCCTTTAAAAAAAACATTAAATGAGAGGGTGCGTCCAAACTTTTGACTGGTAGTGTATGTGTGACAGGTTTATACACACACTCACAAACATACAAATATTTAATAATTCATGGATAAAAGCGTTTGCCAAATGAATAAATGTAAATGTATTTAAACTATGACTAAAAATGAACAGTTTCCCATAGAAAGCAGTGCACAAGTGGAAAGGAGCTGTTTAGATATTCCATAGCATCAGTCATGCAAGTGATGTTATACAATGATCTATGACACTGTGGAAATGAATGTCTTAACTGTGGACCAATTATAAATTATTTATTAGGTTCTTCTACATTAGTCTAGGGGTTGTCTGTTACTGAGGGGGCGGGGCTTGTTTATGATGTAAAGAATGATGGACTGCCTCAATCGCCCTCTAATTATGTATGCCACAGGAGAATGCAATATTAAAGCACTGGCTGTGCCTCAGGGGCCACTGTACAGCTTTATTGAACATTAATAATTCAAGACTGAGCATACCGGCTGATCTGACAGCAGGAATGGGGTATATAAGGTTAAACCTGGGACAACTTATAAAACAAGGTGCTTCTGCTTTACAAAATATGTACTATGAGCCACAATGCAGTGCTGCTATAATGGAAGAGAAAATCCCTTTCCTTGTCCTTGGTTTCAAATACTAACATACATCTATGCAGCTCACCCATAAAATCTTGCACCTAATATCTGCCTTTTCTATCAAACTGGTTGCCTTTTATTATTCAGATGTGATTCTTATCAGGTTCACCAGTAATCAGAATGTTACTTGGCTGAACTGAACAGTGTTATTTTAGTATCATTGAGATACTAGAGATTGAGATCATAATTTTTTTTATATTTTCTGTTTTCCTTTTAAGCTTAATGTTTTAAGTTACTGTTTTAGTAATTTTGTTTTGTCCTTAAATATGTAGATATAGTTTTTACTTATTTTAATTTTAGCTATTACATTAAGTTTAATGACAATGAGAAATGTCTGAAAAAAAATATTTTTTAATTTTTAATTTTAATTGAAATATTAAATATTTCAATAATTAATTTCAATTTTAAATAACACACACTATCAGTTAAACGTTTTTGAACAGTATGATTTTTCATGTTTTATAAGAAGTTGCTTCTGCTCACCAAGCTGCAAAAACATTTCTTAAACACCAAATCAGCAAAATAGAATGATTTCTGAAGGATTATGTGATACTGAAGACTGGAGTAATGATGCTGAAAATTTAGCTTTGATCACAGGAATAAATTATGTTTTAAAATATATTCAAATAGAAAACAGTTATTTGAAACAGTAAAATATTTCAAACTTGTACTGTTTTTGCTGTACTTTGGATCAAATAAATGCAGGCTTGGTGAGCAGAATAGACTTAAAAAAAATCATTAAAAATCTTACTGTTCAAAAACTTTTGACTGATAGTGTATATTTTATTTAAAGTACATTTTTTTTGTTAACTATATAACAACCCTGGCTCTAAGACGTATTAATATCCAGTGATCTATAATATACAGCTCTACAAACCAAACACTGACTATATGCCTCGTTTTAAAAAAAATTTAGTTTCTTTATTCTATATCTTTTTTTCCGCTCTTTCTTTTGCATCTCCAAATACCTCTTTTGTCCTTGTGCACTGTCTGTTCGAGTGCAAAAGAAGCTCAGTTTTAAGTCTGGATGGCTGGTTATAAATTAATAATTAGAACGGACGTTAAGGGGGGATGGGGTGACATTTTTGGATCAGACACAACCATGAATGCCAGAAAACCCCATCACCCTTTCTGGTAACACACAATATTCAGACTCTTCCTCTCTGTGAGATGTCACGATATTCAGAAACCATCTCATTCTTCTCCTCCTCCCACTGCCCATCTCTTTCCCAACTTTGCATTCTGGATGCAGCACACATAAACCCCAGATCGCCATCAGGTCAGACAGACACACACATTAAAGGGCTATAAACACGCACACATGGCCCAGAAACCAAACGCTGTGCATTCCCAGCAGGTTTTGCTCTCGGCACAGGTGTGGTTGAGAGGTCATCGCTCACTGTGAATCAGGTGATAATGGAACGCTCAGACTTTAAAAGAAACGTCGATGTTTCTTCTCCGTAAGTGAGGGGTCACAGGGGAGCTGGAACATATTAAACCCTCTTTATCGGCTCTCCAGTTATCGATCACAGCTGGGCTAAATGTTTTAAACAGACGAGGACATCGTTAGAACACGTAATGTGGCCCTAATCTTGATTTTGCATACAGACACTGTGTTTACAGATAAAAATCTCCTCTCTTATGTCCATCAAACACATAGCCTGACATCAGAGTCATGCTGTGCTCTGCTATCTGCTTCATTTATTGAGACAAGAGATGGTGCCACCAGCCACTGGATTTTTCTATTCCGCAGAGAGAAGAACAAAAGAAAGAGATGAGAGGAGTAGAGGGAGGAGTAAAGTGATACAGTTTGATGTCTCTCTCTTTCATGGCAGAGAAAGCTGGGTCATCCCTCTTAACTACAGGCTAAAAGAAGACCATTATAGAGGACAGCACTCGAAGGCAAACGCGCTCTCTCTCAGCCCCTCTCCAGCTGCTAGCCGCTACAGCTGAAAACTTGATAAGATCTGGAGATGATGCAGAGATTAAGCTTAACGCTTGATGTTACCCTCTTCCACCGTGGAGTCCAGCTGGGTGACTTTGATAGCCAGCAGGTCCACTCTCTCTTGCAGGTTGTTCATACGCATGTAGAAACTGTTGGCTTCATTAAACAGCTCTCCGAAAATGTCCTCTGCGTGACGACCTGCGAGACAGATGGCGACAGGAGCATGAGAGAATGGCGTGCTGTCTGAAAAATCAATTGAATTTCCATGCTAGGTTGGGTGCTGGTCTAGCTAGTGGACTAGCACAGTGGTGCTATTCATCAGCAAATCTTGGTCAAGCTGATGGACCAGAAAGTTGCGCTCTAAATAAGAGGGTTTAAATGCTGGTTAAAATAGCTAAAACTTAGTTAAACTAGTTAAAGACCTTGGTTGGGAATTTGCTTGTGTCATTACTGTCTCTGTTTAATAATATATAGAGCCTATAGAAAATCATCATACCCTTTGGAAATAGTTGCTTTATCTGATTTATTTCCAGATTTATTTGATTCATTGTGCAGTGTAGAGAGCTTCGCTGATTGTAATGGAATTTTGTGAGATCGCGATGAAATAAGATGAGTGACAGCTTTTAATAATATTTAAGGGAGTTTGTAAATGTGATATTGATTTAATACAACAGTTCAATAAACTAAGTTAATATTAAGTGACTTACATTGTCTGTATTTCCTGATTTTGTTCTATTTCGTCATCGAAAATAGTTTGAAAAAGTCACAACTGAGCCGCTGCGCATCACTGTTCAAACACAGCGGTTTTGTTTATGAATGAAAGTGCATTTTAAAAAGAATCCAGTCAGCCAATGATTCAATTTCCCATTCATAAAGACAGTCACTTGCGTTACTCTTGAATGAATCAGCCGCTCTAAGGAATCAAATGAATTCAGTAATTAAATCAGCGACTTACCACCACCTACTGGCAGATGTAGTTTCATTTTAAAGTATCTTTTCAGTTATTTAAATCTTAATATTTCTATATTTAAAACATTAATCTCAACATGAATTTATGAATGTAATTGCACCCATGCCACCTCTGAGCCTCTTTAAACGTATGAAAATACACCTACAAGCCACTTTTGTGTTCTGTGCCAGCTCTATAGTACAAATTAATTTTGTTCATACTGAATTCATGTGATTGGTAACTTCTTATTCTATTTTTTTAATTAGAAATTTTAAAAAGCTTTTTTTTTTTTAAAAGACATTAAAGATGACATACTTTTAATTAAAAAATGCCATTAGAAAGGTCAAAAATTCCCCTGTAAATCTTGTAATGGGAAGGCAAATATTTGATCGTTGATTAGAAGGTGCTCCTAAAAGTTTGAATGTGCTCCTAAATGTTTTAATTAAGGAGCACAAGTGCTCCTAAAAAGAAAAGTAAGCGTAGTGCCCTGCAAACCAAGGAAATAAAAAACACAGCAGTTCTGCAAATTAATAAATGACAAAAAATAAATAAAATAACAGCTGGAAAAGTCATCAGCCTCTTCATTTAATACTTCATAGAGCCACATTTTGCTTTATTTACAGCCATCAGTCTTTTTGGATATGTCTGTACTAGCTTTGCACACCTTGATTGGAGAATATTTGCCCATTCTTCCTTGCAGAATTGCTCAGTCAAATTCTGTGGTGAGCAGCAATGGACAGCTCTCTTCAAATCTATCCACAGATTTTCGATTGGATTTAAGTCAGGGCTCCGACTTGGCCAATCAAGGACATAAACCTTCTTATCCTTACGCCATTTTCACTGTTGTTTAGAGTCATTGTCGTGTTGGAAGGTGAAAGACCTGCCCATTTTCAGCTGTCTAGCAGAGGGTTTGCTTATGTTGTGGAAGGTTTTCCTCTAGAATTTGGATGAACTTGGCAGGATCAATATTCCCTTCAATCCTGACCAATCGCCCAGTCCCAGCTGAAGAGAAACACCACCACAACATAATGCTGTCACCCCCATGTTTCACAGCTTTAATGATGAGGGTTCTAATGTGTACATGCAGCTCAAAATAGTTAGACTTATTTTATTTTCCAGGCTGTAATGTGTCAAAAGGTAAAGGTTTTCACACGGTATGATGATTTTCTATAGGCACTGTATATTTTTACAGTGTAAGTTTATTAAATATTTTGAATATACAGTCCTCTGCTACAAAAGCAGTCTGGTTGAATAATTGTACCTCTTACTGGAAAAAATTTAAGCCTAAAAATTAAATATTGGCAAAAGGATGAATAATAAATAATGTCAATACAACAAGAAAAAGAGAGAAAAGCAGGGTGTGACTCACTCAGGCTGCCCAGTTGTTTGATGATGGCTGCCAGCGTGCTGTTGGTGACACACTCCAGTTCACTGGGAACTCCATCAGGCAGAGCACCTCGACACAGGTGCTTAGGCTCAATACTCCTCTTCACCAGCGGCATGACTGACTACTGCTGAGAGGGAATCAGCGAGACCCATTAAGACACAAATCAACCTTCTAATGAATGCAAAAAAAACACCAAATGAGGAGATATATTTCCAGAGCTATAAAATAAACTTTCATTTAAACTAAGAATATACACACATAAATATAGTTACAAGCAAAATAATATTGTTTGTATTGTATGTGTCATCGTTTGTAAAAGTACATAAGAATTACCTGAACATGATTTTGCATACACATTTTTAATTGTTGAAAATGAACTATAATACACTATAAAACTATAACACCATGAAAGCTTTGAATTCATACACACAATGAAATTACAAACAAAAACAATGGCACACATTGCAAAACATGTCATATGCTTGATGCTCACAAGATTTCCAAAAGTCATTAACAAAAAAAAAAAAAAAATCTTAATTCAGCAGGATAACAATGTTCAATATGTCATATAAAACTGTTTATGTCTGCAACACATTAGATTTAAGGTGACAAATCAGCACTGGGTCTTCCTCACTGTTAAACCCTGTTTTTAATTTTTTTTACCGAGTGTACAAATGAAAGCCAAAAGTAAAAGATGAAATTTGAAATCAGTTCTATAACATCAAATCTAACAACTATTCAACTGCACCAGCATGCTATAAGCATTTTATGCTGATTAATAATTTGGCTGTATTTAATCCAGACATCTGACATAACTGAGCCCTTGTTTCTTGAAAGAGCCTACTGTGGTTGATTCCTGTTTACAGACCACCAATAACCACAGACAAATCACATCACACACACTGATGCAGGCACAATGGTTCAGTGACCTGGGCACTCAGACAACATCGCCTGGCAACTAAAGCGGACGAGTATGCTGCTAATGAGACATGAAAAGCGGCTGTTATAGCCCGGTGGGAGCAGCCGTGTGTGTTCCTGCTTTCTTTGTGTGTCTAGTTATTATTTCAGTCTGAAAGTGATTGGAAAACCTTCTAGATAGTAAATGTTAACATAACTTTTGACAAAAGCTTGGGGGCAGTATTTTGTTTAGAAATATATACTTTTATACAGCAAGGATGCATTCAACTAATCAAATGTGACAGTAAAGACACTCACAATGTCACAAAAGATTTCTATTTAAAATAAATGCTGTTCTTTTTAATATTCTGTTCATCAAATAATAATAATAAAAAAGGTCATCTTTGGTCAAAATGTCAAATTATAGTTTTCACAGACAAATTAAGCAACACAACTGTCTTCAGCCATTTTTCATGATAATAAGAAGAACTGTTTTCTAAATCATTATGTGGCACCGAAGACTGGAGTAATGGCTGCTGAAATTTAACACCTGGCATCACAGAAATTAATTAAAGTTGAAGTCAAAATGACATACACCTTGCAGAATCTGCAAAATGTTAATTATTTTACCAAAATAAGAGGGATCACACAAAATGAATGTTATTTTTTATTGAGTACTCACCTGAATAAGAGATTTCACATAAAATACATTTAAATATAGTCTGCAAGAGAAAATAATAGTTGAATTTTAAAAAAATGACCCTGTTCAAAAGTTTACATACACTTAATTCTTAATATTGTGCTGTTATTTAAATTATTGTACATTTCCAAAAATATTTTACAATATTACTGTTTTTACTGTATATTTGAAGCTGTAACTGCAGATGACATTTCTTTTAAAAAAACTTCTTGTGTAATTCTATTCATTTTAATTTGTCAATGTTTTTAAAATGTTAATATGATGAATATTTTCATTGCTTTTCATCAAATGCTGGAACACACACCATTGTAACAATTACACAGCAGTTCAATAACAGATCACGTTGCACCGAAACATTCACACTCTCTTTCAATCGGTCTTCTCTGAATCTCTCAGTCTGCTCATGAATAAAGCATCAGAGCTGAGTGAGTCTGTAGAGGCACATGGCTATAATCCTCACTCCCTCGAGTGCTCGGCTGGACTGTGTGAACTGTAAGTAATAAAAGGATGGGTTAATGGAGAGAGAGAGAGAGAGAGAGAGAGAGAGAGAGAGAGAGAGAGAGAGAGAGAAAATATATCTGTCTGTGTTTTGGGAGGGATGAAAGGACACATCAGACTCTCTCAAAACATGCCTGTCTCTCAAAACTCTTTGAACTGCTCACCTACATTTACATTCATGCATTCGACAGATGCATTTTTCCCAAAGTGACTTTGAATTTTAGACAATTCATTTTATCGGTTTGTCCCTGGGATTTAAACTCATGACCTTGGCATTGCTAGAGCCCTGCTCTGCCAGTAGATCAACAGGAACGCTACCTACCTAGACAGTTTTTGTTTGCTGCTGACTCAGGATACAGCTATAATTCTCAAATATGCTGTTTAGGTAGGCAGATCTCTAGGATTTGAGACACAGATACTGATGCATACCATGTCCCAACATGGTATGAAGTGACAAGTTTCCAATGAAACTACTGTGCACTGTAAACAAAACCAAAAAAATCTGTAAAATTGACAGTAGAAAACCGGCAGCTGTGGTTGCTGGAATTTTTCTGCAAAAAAATACAGTAGCAACGTTTTACAGTTTACGGTTTTCACTTAAATTTACAGGTAAATACCGTAATTTCATTAACTGATATAATGGTAATGTCCCAACCTATTGAAGTACTGTAATCTGTTATATACCTTTGTAATACACAAATAACCATCAAAAGCAGGTGGTGATGAGAAAGTCACATGATGAACCAAAGCCCATCACAAGCAGCTTTTAAATATTAACATATATATCATTCACACAAACACTAAACACCATCATCATAACACACATGAAACTAAAAAAATAATGCATGAAAACATTAATTTAACAACATTAGACGTAGCATACACCCCTAATGTACAAAGACAAAACTAAGAAGAAAAACAAAAATTTCAACAAAAAAAACCCATCAAATTAAAAAAAAAAAAAAAAGTAACATGGAATTCTGGGAAGGTCAATTAACGGTTATTCACTGTAAATGTTAAATTTTTACAGTGTTTTACCATTAAATTCACGGTCATTTTTTACAATGTGCAACTTGACACAATCTCTCAGCCAATCAGAACTTTATTAGCTAAGACCAAATAACTATGTTCCTTTTTCCCATCCCGATACCGATTCCGGTAATTGGGCTCAGGGTATCGGCCGATACCAAGTACTGATCCGATACCTGGGTGTGTTTCTGTATATACAGCTGTAGATACTACTAGTATGAAATGATATTATTATTTTATGTTGTGCTTCAGACTTATCCCTTAATAAAACATGAACAAATATATAAAGTGAACCAGATTATTTTATTATCTGACATACATTTGACAGTATTATTTTTTATATAGTTAGCATTACTACTAATACTACTAATTTTCTGATGTACATCAGCATTGTTTATAA
Source organism: Cirrhinus molitorella (assembly GCA_033026305.1). Taxonomy (NCBI): domain Eukaryota; kingdom Metazoa; phylum Chordata; class Actinopteri; order Cypriniformes; family Cyprinidae; genus Cirrhinus; species Cirrhinus molitorella. The sequence goes on along the minus strand of CM065118.1, from coordinate 15,077,971 downwards.
CAGAATTCTGGGCAGAATCTCTGGATCTCTGGATCTTGCAGCAGTAACTGTGTCGTGAAGTCAGCTTTGGCTTTTTTCGTTTGATGTTTCTCACATGCAATAGAAATTGAAGCGCTTATGAGCTGAACAACATGGTGGTCGTGCCAGTGCGACCGCTCACAAAAATTTGTCATACTGGCAACACTGCAAGACAGCACTCTCTAAAGCAGCCTCCCGAGCATAAACGAAACACAGCACGTTTATATGTTTACAGTTGTCGCACCGCATCCAGTTTAGACAGCGTCACTGATTATAAAATCAATAGAACCTCTATTGTATTTTGTCACTTTGCGCCGAGCTGCTCATTTCAGCTGTAGATGGTGTAAGTCCGATTGGGAAAGAAACTGATGATCCTGTAACCACAATCAAATTTTTACTTTTATTACAATTTTATTATTTTTTTGCATGTAATTTTTTTACCTGAAAAGATGGCAAATAAAACAAAAGGAGCCGTGGGTGAAGCAGGCTTAAAGTGACATATGCGCATCGTCATGGCACCGGTTCGTGACCACGATTGTTGTAGTTTGTTGGAAAATTATTTCACACTGCTCAGACATTCCACGACCCGACAAACGCTGATTAAGCATGTTCAGTCGGGTGAAAACAAACTCCAACCAATGCCAACAAACGCCGACAGGGGGAAACACACTGATCCGACAAACTCCAACAGACTAGTCCGTTGCCGTTTGTCGGCGCGGTGTGAATTGGCCTTATCAATAGTAGTTTAGTTAAAAAAAAGACAGAAACACACAGCACAATTAAAATTTGTACCTAAAAGTTAAATGAAAATGAAGAAAATACAAATAAAAAACTAATTTAAAATACTAAAAACTATAATAGGATCTCAGTGATGCTTGCTATCTCACTTGATGTCAATAATGAAACTTGAATGAAAATTGGTCATGAGAATTATGGGAAACACTGAGAAAAAAAAAAAAGTGAAAAAAGAGAGAGAGAGAGAGACACACACACACACACACACACACACACACACACACACAAGTGTGCCACCTTGCCAGGAGGGGCCTTGGTGTTGTTGCCATGGAAACAACACTGAAGCGGCTTCTAAGAAAGGATTGAATTGAGAGAAGTGAAAAATGGTGCAGAGAGAATCCCCCACTATATATCTCAACAAGATGTCAAGAATGCAGCAGAGCCCCACCCACTCTTATAAACCCCTCCCTCTGATATATGCTGGCATCAGCCCAGAAATCTGAAAACACACACACACACACACACACACACACACACACACAAAAACATTTAGTTATTTAATGACTACCTAAGCATGTCTGAATTTTTTCAATCTCTCTTTGACAGCAGGGGGTGGTCAGAGACCCCAGGGAGAGCAGCGAATTCATGAGTTGCTGTAATGTGTGTGTGGGGGCGTGTAAAGTAGTAATATGTAATATGTGATATGTGATGTGAATATTAAGACTGCTGAGTGTATGTGGTTCACCTCATTAACCAATGCTATACACTCGTCAGTCATAGTATAGCAGCAGAGGTTTATGAGTGACATTATATGTCAGAACTACCCACTTTTGTAGATGCGTAGGTCTAAGGGTTGTTTTTAATGTGAGTCAGTGTTATTTATTATTGTTGCATGTGTGCAAAAGCATCTGCTCTGTGTGAAACAGACGGCATTTATAATAGAATTAAAGGCCCAGCTCTCTCTCTCTACAGGCATGTGTTTAAAAGTCAATGTAATGCTATCAAACACTCATCTCCCTCTGTGAGCCAAGTGCCTGCGGTCTGCTTGCAAAATATCAAACACCATATCATTAGCCACGAACAATGAAGTTCATTCTCTGAATATGTTTTAATCTAATTCAATCCATCCAGTACACAAGAGAAAAGTCTACAGAAGTTTTTAAAGAAGGCTGCACTTGTTTGGTCAAAAAGGAAAGCAGTAACACTATGAAATATTATTCATATTTAAAATAAATGTTTTCTATTGTAGAATATTTTAAAATGTAATTTACTCTGGTGATGTTAAAGCTGAATTTTCAGTAGCCACTACTCCAGACATGCGTCACATGATCCTTCAGAAATCATTCTTATATGCTGATTTTTTTTTTTTTGCTCAAAAAACATTTCATATTATTATTAACAGAAAGTCAAAAGAACATCATTTACATAAAATTCAATATGCTTTCTGAATTAAACTATGTTCTTAAAAAAAAACAAGTCTTTTTTTTTTTTTTAACACATAAAAGACATTTACATATAGTCCACAAGAGAAAATAATAGTTATAAAATGACCCTGTTCAAAAGTTTACATACACTTCATTCTTAAAGGGGTCCTATTATGCTTTTTTAACTTTTTCAATTTTAGTCAGTGTGTGGTGTGTATGTTTGTGCATAAAAAATATCTACAAAGTTACAAATCTTAAAGTCCACTCCAAAGGGAGATATTACATTTTTTAAAAATCACTTTTCAAGAACTACAATGAATGGCTCATTTGGACTACAAGCGTTGTTTTCTGGATGTTATGATGTCATACCGCGGTCCATTAGAATATGTTAAAATAAACTCCGCCTACTGAAATTTGAATGGTTGTGATGCAGCATGGTGTTGTTTTTGGGACGCTTCAACGAGCCGCAGCGCTTCAAGCATTGACGACAGTGATCACGTTCTCCTCCGGTGGCCGTGTCAGAGCTGCACGCCGCAGACATGTGCAGTATGGGGGGCAAAACACATGCAGAGGCGAGGCTGATATAAACACAAAATACAAGCATTGACTAGAGTAGCCACGATCTCCTCCAGTGGCCACATCAGAGCTGCAAGGTGCTGCAGACGTGTGCGGTACGAGATTTATTCATTATACAGTGTAGATAGCTTAAGGGTTTTTAAAAAATAAGTGATGTTATTTGATAATGTTAATGTTCTTTGCTCATTTTCTGTAGCTGCTTTTTGAATAACTAAGGAAATGTAAGCATTATAATTAGTAACTTACAATGTTTTTATTCAATAGTTGTCATGTTAAATACAAATTGAGTCATATTAAAAACATTAGCCTTTTTAGCCTTATGCTGGAGCTGGTTTCAGGCAATGAAAGTATGTAAATAATTGAATAAATTAGCACGATATTATCATGTATTGGCAATCTGGCAGGTCAATGATAGGACCCAACACTACTGTAGCATCAACTATACCTTCATATATCCTTAACTATAACCAAGTTAAGCTTGATGCTTTGGCAAGGTTCGTGACAGTACTGACACCGTCTAAACTGTTCGCCAATCACAGTGGGAAAGCTAACCAATCACAACACACTTCGTTTTGTTATTTGATAATGTTAAGGGCAGCACTAAAAAAAAAACAAAAAAACATGATATTTAGGCAAAATAAGAAAAATGTACACATCCTTATTCTGTTCAAAAGTTTGTACATAATTTTCTTACTGGAGCATCAGTGAGTGTTTGAACATTCTGTAATAGTTGCATATGAGTCCCTCAGTTCTCCTTAATGTAAAAAGATGGATCTCAAAATCAGTCATTGTTGGAAAGAATTTAAATACACAAAATTTTCTGAAAAAAATAAAATAAAATAAAAAAATAAAAAAATAAATAAATAAAAAAAATAATTTGTGGGACCTAAAGGATTTTTCTTAACTGTTCAGGACAAACAAATAACTAATACTCACAGCTGTGGATTATTTGGGTAACAACACAAGAATCAAGTGTAAATCAACAGGGTAATTTTTATTAAATTCAACTATTTTTTTCTCTTGTGGACTATATGTAAACATCTTTTATGTGAAATATCTTATTCAGATCAGTACTAATTTAAAAAAATAACATGCATTTTGTATGATCCCTCTTATTTTGGTAAAATAATGAACATTTTGCAGATTCTGCAAGGTGTGTGTAAACTTTTGACCTTAACTGTATATTTATATAAGGAGAGCAATGACTATACCTGCTGTTACTTTTCTAAACACTTACAGAAATGTTTACATGTTGCTTCACCTTTCAAAATGTTAAAGTATTAAATGTTTGAGAGAGACTGTACAGTCATTACTTCATTTCATTATTGTTTCAATATCATATATCTGTGCATATTTGTGAGCATACAAAACTTATATAAATATCCAAAATATCCTGACTCATCTCTGTCTCCCATCTCTTCTCCCAGCAACAGTTTTCAGCAGGAAATTATGATTTAAATGTCAAATCAAGAGGAGCATATACAGCAGAGCTGCACTTGCAGGTCGGTTTGATGAGGAGACATTTGTTTATGCTGCTCAGATTCCAGAGCCCCTGATCCCCCTGTCTGCTAGCTTCCCTTTACCGCTTTAATGTCAGGATCAACGTTTGGGCTCTCTGAGTCGTGCTGATCAACACCCCAACCAAAGCCACCAAACAAACAAACAAACAAAAAAACTACCATTACATTTTCTTTCCTTATCCCGTTTATTCAGAGCTGTTCAGAATACAGAACAAGAGTGTCATTAGCGCAGACTGAGAGGAAGTGTTGCCATGGTTTCCTTTCATGCCCCCTGATTGTTGCTTGATCAAAAAAGAAAGAAGAGCAGAAGCCAAACACTTAGATAGACAAGATAGTTAGACAAACAGCTAGGTAGGGCTGCAACAAACAATTATTTTGATAATCGACTGATTGAACTATTATTAGAACGACTAATCGTTGATTATTTCACTGATTAATCAGTAGTCTTGACTGATTATTTCAGCTTTTGCAATTAGTAAAAATATTATGTTATACATATTCTAAAATAAATAAAGGTCACTTCAGCTTTAGAAAAGCATATTATGTAATTACAATTATTATACAATTAATTGGTAATACTTTACAATAAGGTTCATTACTTAACGTTAGTTAATGAACAAAGAATGAACAAAACTTTTACAGCATTTATTAATCTTAGTTAATGTTAATTTCAACAGTTACTAATGCATTTCTAAAAATCACAAGTTGTGTTTTTTTAACATTTGGTAAATGCACTGTGAACTAACATGAACAAACAATGAACAGCTGTATTTATTATTTAAAGATTAATACATAAATGTAATAAATGTATTGTTCATTGTTCATTCATGTTAATTAGTACATTAGCTAATGTTAACAAATGATACCTTATTGTAAAGTGTTACCAATTCATTATAGAAACAGATGAGATGACAGACATCTTATTTTGCCTAAATATCATGTCTTATACACATCATTCTGGCTAACATCATACAGAAAAAACAAAAAGGTAAGTGATAAAAGGCTCTATTTTTTGGATAAACTATTTTATTTAAAACATTTAAAACTGTCTTGTAACTCCACACCAGCAGAGGGAGCCCTCCCCTTGTAATGACTGTTATCACTCCCACTGCTTCTATGATTACTTCCTGTTTGGCAGCCATGTAAGGATGGCCATGCCAAACAGGCCCTTGCAAAGTATTGTTTTACTGTTGTGGACTCTACCAAGCATTTTCCCTGTTTTTCCTTGCCTTGTTTCATTGTAGGCATTGTCATCGTCATTGTCTGTTTTCATTGCCATAGTCTTGTTTCTTTGGACTGCTTTCTCAGATTTTGACTCTTGGACTGTTTCTCTGTTTTATGATTGTTTCTCTGCCTACCTTGACCCTCGGCTGTGTTTTGTATTATTTCGGATATTGTTGCTTGCTGGTGTTCGACCCTGCCTGTCTTGACTACGATCTGTACAATAAAGCTCGCACTTGGATTTTAGCCCTGTCGTCATGCTCCAGTCCTGTTACAGAATACTTTGCTGACCACAGATCCAGCAACTTGACGAATCACGAGATCAACATGGATCCAGTATCACGCCTCTGGTTGGCGGGTTCACCATTTACTGTGGGGGTTGCTGATGAGGAATACTGCTATCCTACAATACCCACCACATGAACTTTTCACTCAAGAGCCCCATTGCAAGATTGCTGCCATCTCACAGTCTGTGCACAAGATGGCTGCCATTTCAAAGCCTGCTCACGTTAAGCCTGCTGCTCCAGGTCCTGCTCACGTTAAGTCTGCTGCTCCAGGGCCTGCTCACGTTAAGTCTGCTGCTCCAGGGCCTGCTCACGTTAAGTCTGCTGCTCCAAGGCCTGTTCATGTTAAGTCTGTTGCTCCAGGTCCTGCTCACGTTAAGTCTGCTGCTCCAAGGCCTGTTCACGTTAAGTCTGCTGCTCCAGGTCCTGCTCACGTTAAGTCTGCTGCTCCAGGGCCTGCTCACGTTAAGTCTGCTGCTCCAAGGCCTGTTCACGTTAAGTCTGCTGCTCCAGGTCCTGCTCACGTTAAGTCTGCTGCTCCAAGGCCTGTTCACGTTAAGTCTGTTGCTCCAGGTCCTGCTCACGTTAAGTCTGCTGCTCCAAGGCCTGTTCACGTTAAGTCTGCTGCTCCAGGTCCTGCTCACGTTAAGTCTGCTGCTCCAGGGCCTGCTCACGTTAAGTCTGCTGCTCCAAGGCCTGTTCACGTTAAGTCTGTTGCTCCAGGTCCTGCTCACGTTAAGTCTGCTGCTCCAAGGCCTGTTCACGTTAAGTCTGCTGCTCCAGGTCCTGCTCACGTTAAGTCTGCTGCTCCAGGGCCTGCTCACGTTAAGTCTGCTGCTCCAAGGCCTGTTCACGTTAAGTCTGTTGCTCCAGGTCCTGCTCACGTTAAGTCTGCTGCTCCAAGGCCTGTTCACGTTAAGTCTGCTGCTCCAGGTCCTGCTCACGTTAAGTCTGCTGCTCCAGGTCCTGCTCACGTTAAGTCTGCTGCTCCAAGGCCTGTTCACGTTAAGTCTGTTGCTCCAGGTCCTGCTCACGTTAAGTCTGCTGCTCCAAGGCCTGTTCACGTTAAGTCTGCTGCTCCAGGTCCTGCTCACGTTAAGTCTGCTGCTCCAGGGCCTGCTCACGTTAAGCCTGCTGCTCCAAGGCCTGTTCACGTCAAGACTGCTGCGTCAGCGCCTGCTAACGTCATGTCAGTCACGCCAGAGTCTGTTCAAGTCACATCTGTCAAGCCAGAACCTGCACTCGCTGCACTGCACCTTCCAGAGTCTGCACCTGTCATGGCAGCCCTTCCAGAGTCTGTTTCTGTTACGGTCGCCATAGCAAAGACACGACTACCATTCCAAATTAGCTTTCCATCACAGCTAATATTCCAGAGTCTTGTCTCATTGCAGCACTCATTGCAGAGCCTCTTCACGACAACGCTGCCATCATGAAGCTTTTTCACAACTTGGCTGCCCTCGTAGAGCCTTGTCAAGCAATGGCCCTCACGCCAGAGCCTGGCCAAACCACAACCAGATTCTGACCTTCCAGAGCCTCGACAGGTCTCTTCTGACCTTCCAGAGCCTCGTCATGTCTCGACTGATCTTCCAGAGTCAAATCAAGTCACCGCTGCCTTTCCTGTGTCAGGTCAAGTCACCGCTGCCCTTCCTGTGTCAAGTCAAGTCACAGCAGCTCTGCCTGGGCCAAGTAAAGCCGCAGCTGACCATCCAGAGTCATGTCTTGTCTCAGCTGTTCGTCTATAGTCAAGTCACCTCTCAGCTGTTCATTCAGAATCAAGCCACATCACAGCTGAACATCCAGAGCCTTGTCACGTCACAGCTGAATGTTCAGAGCCAAGTCACATCTCAGCTGATCTCCTGGAGTCACAGCTGACTGTCCAGAGACTCATCTCGTCACAGCTGTTCGTCCTGAGTCACATTATGTTACACGTCAGAGACATCTACCAAGCCGTTATTTTGTTACTTTGGAATGCTCTCTCGGGTTTTGATGATTGGACTGTTTCCCTGTTTTATGATTGTTTCTCTGCCTGCCTTGACCTGTGTTTTGGATTACTCTTTTTTTTTCTTTGTTGCATAAAGGCATTATTTTTGTTTTCTTATTGCACAAAAAGTATTCTCATAGCTTCATAACATTACAGTTGAACCACTGATGTCACATGACTATTTTAATGATATCCTTAACACCTTTCTGGGCCTTGAATGTGGTAGTTGTGTTGCTGTCTATATTCAGAGACAGAAAGCTCTTGGATTTCACCAAAAATATCTTAATTTGTGTTCCAAAGATGAACAAAGGTCTTAGGGGTTTGGAATGACATTAGGGTGAGCATTAATAACAGAATTTTTATTTTTGGGTGAACTATCCCTTTAAATCCACTTCAAACTTACCCTCAATGTCAATGAATCAAATGTTCTGCATTCATCATGTGGATCAGTGCTTGCAGATCTGATTTTGAATGCATCGGATATGCCTTTAACAAACCAAAAGATTCTTTCTTGTCATGAATGATACAGCTTTATTTTGACACAAAATTTGTTAGATATGGGTCTCTCTGTTTTAAGAAAAGCCTAAACTTTAGTATTAAATGAGAGTATAGTTGTTAAACTGGGACGGGCTCGAGGGTTAGTAACACCCTTTTCGTCTCTATCCCATGAACTCTTCTCACTCCGTCACACACAATTAAATGTGCTGCATTCAGCACAGTCGGGACAAATCAGCCAGGCAACCATGTGACCTGGAGTCCCTGTGCCCCAGTGCATGAACCCCTGGTTGGATAAGGCCTAAAGCAAAGAGGGTCACTCCCTGGAATGAGTGCTTTGAGGTCTGCTCTGATCTGAGACTAGCTTTGTATATGGAGTTCCATTCGCTTTTTTTAGGAAATGGGGCAGGCTAACAGGAGAAACTGGGGTGTTTGCAGAGACGGCGGCGGATTAACTGGAGAGTGAAATATGGCTGTGGGCTGAATAGAGATAGATGAAACCTTCAGCCCAGAGAAGACCTAAATTAAATACTTTAGCTTGGTTTTCAAACAAAGGATTCACAGAATTTCAGCTATTTTCTAAATGCATGTGAACATTCATTCATGTATTTTAATTTAATTTTTGTTTTTTGAGCTTGTAATTTTTTAATAACATTGTCATAACTATATCTTCAGGTGAAACGACAGACTTTTCTCTGGTGATACATGTCAGACTTCTCCAATCATTTAGTACGCTTAAACCCTAACCTGTTCTTACAAACGACTGCAAACTCACTTTTTTCCCGGTAGTTTGTTTTCCTTGTATGTAGGTCACAAAATGAAAGAAAAGGTCTGTCGCAACTTCCATTACATAAAGACTTTAAGGAATCCAAGCACAAATTACTAAACATTTTCTAAATTACCTAGTTAGTGGGTTGTCCAAATGTCTAGATGACTAGGTCCCAGGAATTCTGTATAATTAGATTGGTTCAAGGTCATCGCACAAAAGTTGTATAAGTCTTAGTCCTCACAAAAAAATATATAGAAAGACCTGTGAAGTCAGATGCATAAAAACATTGCTTACAGGAAACATGAAATTTCACAATAACTGTCTGGAAATGTATTGTTGAAAACAAATTTGTTACAAACGTGATGTTTTAGCATGCTGACAGTAAATTTAGATTAGGTCTTGTCAAATGTATTTTGATGTTGGACAAGTAATCGACAACCAATATTTGATGTTGGATGTCTGGACCATCCAGACCCATTGCGATCACCATACCAAAGATTACAGAAAAATAGAGCTTCCCAAGCTAACTGACACCTTTCCTAGTCTTAAATGTAACTTTGGTATTTTGTTGTGTGCGTTTGTCAGGTAACACCACAGTATTAACAGGGCTCGCAAAATGTAAAAATCTCTGGTAGCCCTTCGGGCAGGTACTCTTTAGATTTTGGTACCCTGAAAATAATTTAACTAGCCCCACACAAAAACAAAACAAAACAAAAAACCTTTTTTTAAAAATATAGAAAATCAGTCTAAATGTCAATTAAAAATATTTTAGAAGGAGAAGGAATTTTATTTCACTATTTACAGGGTATCTGCAGCATTTTTAAATATCAATTTAAGGCAATTTATTACACTTTTTAAGAGCTGCACAAGTAAAATGAACACAGTATGAGTGGGGTTGGACAATGTATGGTAGCATATAAAGCCATGAATTTATGATTTACAGTCTAGATACAGATATTCACAAAAACCAAATACGTTATACAACAGCATTTTAGCCTTTATACCATATTAATTGTTTAGACATTTTTAGAAGGCACATTAACTTCTTTCACATTTACAACTATGTGTTTGCTGCATAAAAACATGGGTCGATATTTGCAATAATCTGACCAAAAATGATTGGAAATGCAAATTCATTCTCTGCCACGAGTTGGCGCTTTAGGAGTGCTGAAATATTACCGTTTCCATACAAACGGCTGTACACAAAGCAGCACCGCGCTCATTAACGCGGTTTTATCAGGTATTATAGTCAAGATGAAATGACAATGCAAAGGACCATTTCTAAAGACAGTCTTTTCCCTTCAGATACATAATATATAAAGACGTCCGTGCAGCGTTTTGACTTTGAAACGGGCAGCGCGCATATTTATTCAGTGACATCACTGCCTTTTGAAGTTCAATCCAGCCCTATCGCGATTCTTGTCTTTCCGTCCCCAACTGTAAGACCTCTTAAAATTATGATTAAAATACTTTTCTTATACTATTTAACGTATTGACAACTTTTTATGGACTTCAATTTAATACAACTAAATTGAGGAGTATTTAAGGACCTGCAGGAGCCCTTTACTTTAAGATAGCCCGTCGGGCAGGGCAGTGAACAATTTTGGTAGCCCGACTGGAAAACACAATAGCCCCGGGACGTCGGGCTAGCGATTTTGCGAGCCCTGATTAAGAATCAAGTGTATGTACACTTTTGAATAGGATCATTTCTATAAATTCAACTATTATTTTCTCTTGTGGACTATATGTAAACAGTTTTTATTTGAAATATCTTATTTATATGTTAAATATCTTATATATATATATATATATATATATATATATGATCCCTCTTAACATTAACCCTCTGGGGTCTGAGGTGATTTTGGGGCCCTTGAGGTGTGCTGACATGCCCTGACATTTGTGCTTATTTCAGCTACTTATAACATACTATTTGCCCATAAGTATTTTTCTTGTATTCAGCACACACTGTGCTACAATAATATGTGAGAAAGATAGATGTACATGTTTGCATTTTGTAGAAAAAAAATATTATGCGTGGTTAGCACATTTTAGGAAAAAACATTCATCTAAAGGATGGCCTAAAAAAACCTACTGAATAGTTCTGACGAAATCATGAGTAATCAGTCTTGTAAGCTAGAATATTTACTTCACAATGATGTGAGAATCATTCCAACCACTTCATCACAAACAAAGATATAATAATTTGAATTTTGAAAGTAAGTTTTTTGGCCAGCATTGCCATATTCATGGGAGTGTTAATAGCTCTGAATATTCATGTAATTCACACAAGGAGAGACAAAAGACACTCCCACAATGGCTAATGTTTTTTAGATCACGCAAGGTGTGTGTAAATGTTTGACTTCAACTGTATATATCCCATGGACATAGTTGAAGGAATGAATCCTGTCTGCCAGTTTTCAGAGCATTTGAGAAAAAAAATCCCTTCTATGCTGTTCTGGAATCTTGCTTTTGATTATAAATACTGACAGAGAACTTGTTAAATGGATGAACTCTAAACTCATAAGGTCCCTGGCACCATCCAGACAGGCTGGGCTGAGACTGATGACATGGTACACCAGTGGATTGATTCACAACATCGATGATGACCACCGTGACACCCATGTAAAGTAACTGCAACAACCACACAGCATCGATCATGCCCTACTGCTGCCCGATATTGCTGAGTAAGCATTCTGGTAAAACGGGCTGTGTGTGTTTTTGGGTTTGTTCATAGAACTGGAACCGAATGACTCAGAGAAGCACCTACTCAAAGCTGCTGACAACTGAAACTTATGAATAAGAGAAAATGAGAGAGACACTGGTTTAGTCCAGCTGTCTCATATCCTGATGTGTCCTGGAAAGGCCTTTCCGATGGGCTCAATAGACAGGCCATGCTTGCATTTTCTTTTTTGGTGGTGGGTAACAAAAGGCAAAGGCAAAATAGCATCAAACAGCACTTTTACAAAGCCATTGCTTTTCATTTGCACACAAACACAACAACAGAGGGAAGAGGTCGGCCTGCTCTATGACAACAGATAATATGCTAAACTGACTTTCAGGTAAGAAAAACAAAAAGTGGAAATATCTAACCTCTAATGAGGCTCCCATATACTCTTTTCACTTGACCTCTCCAGGAGAAAAACCTAAGGGTGTACTGTTGCCTTAACCAGCTAACACAGGTCAAGGCAGTGAGGGGCCCAGCTCCGAAAACACAACACTGATACAGCTTTGGAAAACCCATAGTAGAGAAGAGCGCAATGTGGTGATGCCTCCACATTTAACACACCACTGGGTTAACTAGTAAACAACATGACACAACAATAGAACTTCATACAGTAAATCTCAAAAACAAATTGGTGGCATTTAAAGGCATACGTCACCCAAAAACGAAACTTCTGTCATCATTTATGCACTGTAAGACCTCTGCAAAAATGCAACTACACAACACCACACAATTTCTCAACATCTCTCACAATTTAAACTTGTTTAACCTGTTAACCAACTAGACTAGTAACCAACAGACTTGAGACTTGATTTGAACTCTCTTGAACAGCTCTTTAATACTTTCTAAAAACTCATGGTCCCTTACAAGTTGCAAGCGCAGATAACAATAACAACACACAACTCCTTTAGGTATAAACACAGTTGGCGTCAATTACGTTCAACAAAAATATTTCTAAAAAGAAAAGCTGAAAAATGTACAATAGAGGGTTTGCAGTTATGTCACGGTTTGGTCAGTTACTTGGATGCGCGGCCACATTGGAGATACTCGGATGTAAACAACTGCATGGATTGCACGGTTAATGTACTTCTGAATACATTGTTCTGCTAATTTATCCTGTCTAAACCATGGAAAAATGCAAGGAAGCTGCTAAATCATATAGAGACAGACTTAGTAAGGAGGAAAGGGTGCAATATTTTGTCAAACTAAATTTAATAGGTGGTAAAGATGCGTACGAGCGGTATTAATTAAGATTTTAGCCTAATATTTCACCTACCTGACTGGAAATGATAAGAACAAACACTAATGTTGTCAAGATTCTTGCCCCGGAAATCCTGGTTCAGTTTGGCCGGCCACAAATGCCTTTTGTTCCTTAGACAGGTTTTTGCACTCTTCTCCTTGATTTGTTATAACTTTTGCAGTTAATAGTACTTCAAATGTTTTTTCTCGATACGACTGATTAGTACGGCCCAAATCATGAAACTAATTGACCATTTTCAGCAGCAATAATCAGCAAAATATGCAAGTTTTGTTTGGTTCAGTGGCACTGTTTACATTCAGTGCTGCCAATATGGCCGACTGATGATGCGTTGTGAAAACCCTCTATATACAAGAGACTTGACTTTGATTCTGTATTAAAGACTTGAACGTAAACATGTTCATCCAGCAAACCTGACATCAATGCTAAGGTTCAAGTAAACAGATCTATTCGGGCTCGTGGTCGCGGTATCAAAATGCTGACAGCATCATAATCAAATGTGACATTTCAAAGTTGGTAAGCATGCTGGACAAAAATCATTTACTCTGGCTAACATGATTAAGTTGACATTAACCCTTCTTTAGTCTGGGGCCCTAGAGATGCTTTGGTGTGTTTTAAAATCATAACAGTTTTTTTTCAATGTATATAAGAGTATTAAATGTAAATAACAGTTAAAATAATTATTAACAGTTTTATGTAGAAGTGATGCCAACCAAATATTAAAGTTCATATGAAACCTGACATTTGGTTAATACAAATGTTGTAAAAGAGCTCAGAGCACAAGGTCTAACATTAACATTTACTCTAAGGCAGGTAATTGAGATTGTGAAATTTCAAAACTAAGAGAATACATATTTGTAAAGGTGGACAGACTTTTATAAATCATTATGACCCATTATGGTTATGTTTATCATTATCACATTTTTGTTTTGGCGACTTACAGCAATAAATATCGTACATGGAACAAGCCCTTTAGACATACTAGATCGACGAATAATAAATTATGGAAACAAAAATATGTATGTAGTATGTCGCAGTTCCTAATAAAGTTACCAGCCTCAACTGATTCGACATTTTGTTTGTTTGTACCACAAATGATATAATGCATTGCACACCCCATATTTCCACGGTGCAACATTAATCCTCATCACAGCCATAACACACACACACACACACACACACACACACACAAAACACAGCACAGCCTTTTCATGTGATCAAAACAGAGCACTTGCGCTCGACGTTAGCGTTAGCAGCTCAGCTTTGTCCAAGCCCATGAGAGATGCAAAACCGATTAAAAGCCCGTTTACCTGTATATATCAAGCGCTGGCGCGGCGTCTCTCTGATTTCGGTCCGTATTTTGCTCTTCGTCTGTATGATTACATCGCAAGCATCACTAAACCGTTATTTTCTGCAACGACTAATGTGAATAACGGTGCGCGACGCAGGTTCAGTTGTTTGTAAATCGCTGAACGATGCGCTCAGCGTGCGCGTTTCCTTGACAGCGTCGAGTCTTCTGCTTGAGCGCGACAAACGCTGCCTTGGGCGCATGCGCAGACAAAAGCCATGACCACCTCCCACCGAAATAAGCACGCAGACTGGAGCAGAAGAGGAGGAAATAATCAGCACTTTACCTCAGAAATCTCCACAAAAAAGTCTGCGACGTCGGTCCAGCAAGGTAGTTTCAGTAAGTGCTGTCGTCAGATAAACGCCAGTGTTACGGCAATGTAAGCACAAACAAGTGAAGTAAAGACAAATGGATGAGCTTTTCTAAACGAAATTTACCTACTACTACGCAGATGCTAGGAATAGATTCAAGTTTTGAAAATTAGAGCATATTATGGCATAATAATTATGCATAATTTGCTTCATATTCCCTACATTCGTATTTCATCAGTAGATGGCAGCATCGTTAATGGTGATACATAAAACATAAAATGCACTATATGCATTTTACCTTCAAAAAATGTTACAACTTTAACTATAATGTTAAATTCTTACCTGGTTATAGTTACCTTACCATATACATTAAATATACAGTTGAAGTCAAAAGTTTACATACACCTTGCATCTGCAAAATGTTATTTTACCAAAATAAGAGGGATCATACAAAATGCATGTTATTTTGTATTTAGTACTGACCTGAATAAGATATTTCAAATAAAATACGTTTATATGTATTCCACAAGAGAACATAATAATTGAATTAATTAAAATGACCCCATTCAAAAGTGTACATACAATTGATTCTTAATACTGTTACCTGAATGACCCACAGCTGTTTTTGTTTGTTTGTTTGTTTGTTTAGTGTTACACTGTAAAAAAACAATTTGTGGAGTCAACTTAAAATAATTTGTTACCTGGCTGCCTTAAAATGTTAAGTTCAGTCAACTCGTAAAAAGTTTTGTCAACTTTGAACTCAAATATCTAAGGCAGCCGAGTAACAAACACAGCTGTTAAGTTTAACAAATTTTTTTTTTTTTAAGTTGTCACTTAGTACAACTTAACATTTCAACTTGAATAAACTTATTTGAGTTGACTGAACTTAAAATTTTCTTTTTGTCCTGAACAGTTAAACTGTTTTTCAGAAAAATCCTTCAGGTCCTGAAAATTCTTTTTTTGTGTATTTGAACCCTTTCCAACAATGCCTATATGATTTTGAGATCATCTTTTTACACTGAGGACAACTGAGGGACCCATTTGCAACTATTACAGAAAGTTTGAATGCTCACTGATGCTTCAGAAGGAAACACAATGCATTTGCACTATTGAATGGGGTACTTTTTAGAAATTCAGCTATTATTTTCTCTTGTGGACTATATGTAAATGTCTTTTATATGAAATTCTTTTTTTTTTTTTCTCAGAAAAATTCTTCAGGTCCCACAAATTCTTTGGTTTTTCAGCATTTTTGTGTATTTGAACCCTTTCCAACAATGCCTGTATGATTTTGAGATCCATCTTTTCACTGATGCTTCAGTAATGAAACACAGTGCATTTTCACTTTTGACGGGGTCATTTTTATAAATTCAACCATTGTTTTCTCTTATGTACTATATATAAAATATCTTATATATCCATCTTATCTATCTTATATATATATATATATATATATATATATCTTATCAAGTCAGTACTAAATAAAAAATGACATGCATTTTCTATGATCACTCTTATTTTTGTTAAATACTTAACATTTTGCAGATTCAAAACTATATATCTTTTTATTATGAAGAGTTTATTTGCAAAAACAGATAAACACAAAAATATAAATAAAAATTATGTTCTTATTGTGTTATTATTTTTTTATTATGTTATTATTCTTATATTATATTATTTTCATTAACAAAGATTAACAAATACTGTAATAAATGTGCACAATTGTTCATTGTTTGTTCATGTTAGCTAATACATTAACTTACATTAACTAATGGAACCTTATTGCAAAGTGTTACTGTTTTTGCAAATGAACTCTTCATATATATATATATCTATATATATATATCTATATATCTATATATATATACACACACACACAAAACACATCTGCTTTAAGTGCAGTGTTTGTTAACTTTAAGTCATCATGTGGCCTGTTTTATCACGGTTTGTATTTTATTTTATAATTTTTTTGTTTTTAAAAGAAGGTGGTATATTAGCATTATATAATTAGCTGACATATTAATTTTGTCTGAAAAATGTTTTAATGAAGAAAAGTTAAAAATGCAATGTTAAGATTTCCCGCCCACACACATGTGGCGCTGTCCATGGTCCTGGAAGCAATTTGATTAAATTCCAGGTAGATGTACCCAAACTCTTCAAGATATGCTTCACTTTACAAACATAGTGACCACCACAGTGAGGTGTACTGCAGAATGCATGATAATTGTCATTTATTAAATAAATAGCAGCTTCACAAAATGATACCATTGTGAGAGTGATGGACTTTTTTTTTAACAAAAAAGGATTTGGTAAAACATTCACAGGCTATGGTATAAAAATGGGAGTTTGAACAAGGGAAGATGATACAGGAGAAATTCTAAGGCTCTACACAGAAAAACAGCGAGAATTTACAGCTTTATACATTATAGGTTCCTAGACATCCTCAAATTAACATTTTTGGTCTTACAGACCAACATTTGTTGCCATGGACAGTTCGCCCATGTAAAGTAAATGGTTTTAGTACTCTTGTCTGTTGTGCAACTTTGCTTCTTCTTTCACTCTGTCATGACCACCTGATGAGGCAGCACACAACTAACCTTACATTCACAGGAGAGCATGTTCCCCAAAGCTAGAGGTTAATTCCTTCAATACCTGTTGAAAAAAATCCTGGACTAAAACTCAGACTGCGTTTGCTATGTCTTAGCACAAGTTTAATGTTAAGTATGTCTCCCCATTGTTCTGTTTGGTCCAGTTTTTTAGATCACTTTAAGAAGTAGTTTGAAGAAAACTGGAGTTTTGCAGTCAATTCCTCAACAACCTCTAACTGCAACTCAAAGGATTCTTCATATACTGGAGATGGTTACAAGTTACACAAACAATGATCTGACTCGCTAGTGTAATTAGACAGCGTAGCTTTATCCATATTGTAATGCAACTAGCTTGGATGACACAGTAACTCTTTTTTTTTTTTTTTTGGATTCACACTTTTTGTAATTATTCAACTGACCACAAGAGGATGCTATGACTCTATCTGTCGAAGATTTTGCGTGAACTGCAGACTCCTATGTCCAATGCTGCTTTAGTAAGAGACTGGGTACTCATGCAAGACTTAATGGCATTCAGATATCTGAACCTGTTAACACAAACAAACACACTCTCACACACATTACATTCCCTCTCCCTTTTCTGACCTTGGTCAGATTATTGTTTTCTGTAGCTAACTCAGCATACATTCTATGCTGTGATACAGCTGAGGTTGCGTAGACAGCCGATTTACGAGTCTTAAACATCACTTGGAGCTTGGCCCTTTTTACTACCATAGTTTTCAGACACTGCTGGTGTGCTCTGTGTGGCTGTGACCGCTGCTGATCGACAGCTCTGATATTCCTGGTCTTAGCTCCAGTCCGGGGTCAGTGTCCATGTCGTGGGGCTCCAAATTTCGGATTCCATTGCCATCCCCATTCCTGCAGTTACTGTTCCGGTCAATGGAAACTTTTTCGCAGATCAGGATAGGTGTGACTACTGCATGGGACGGACAAGGAGCATGTATAGTGATGGGTTTGAGACCCACCCGTCTATACTGGCAGTGCATGTAACTTGAAAATGCCCTTCGGTAGGTCTTGTTAAACAAAGTGTACACTAAAGGATTGACCCCTGATGAGATGTAGCCCACCCAAACAAAAACATTGAGCAGTTCTGTCAGCACAGGCTCATTACAGGCTTTATGGCAGAGGACGTGCAGAACATTAGTGATGAAAAAGGGACACCACATGATGAGGAAGAGGAAGAACACTACACCCAACACTTTGGATGCTCGCCGCTCGTTCTTAATAGCCTGCATCATGCCTCGTCGCCCGTGGGTTCCGGCTGGGTCCCGTCCAGCGGGCGAATTCATTTGAGAAGGCGCTTCTGAACTTGGGATTATTGAGATGGTGTCCGGGGGCACGGTTAGACCGAGCATGTTTCCGTCACTGTTGCTGATCCGCAGACAGTTCAGACTGTTGCGTCGGGATGCCGGCGGAGGGGCCAACTGGGAAGAAGGTGGAGCCGGAGGTTGCAAAGGCTGTTGAGAAGAGGCTTTGCCCTCATAGAGGAAGACTGTGGCCTGACGCTGAAGCGCTTGGACGGTGAGACAATACGTAACCACCATGATGACCAGAGGAATGAAGAAGGCAACAAAAGAGCCGACCAGTATGAAGTATTCCTCATTCAGAGCACAGTTGCCGTTTTTCAAGACCTTTTCTCTGTTATGCAATCCGATCACTGGGATGGGCATTGAGATACCTGTGGTTGGAAGAAGAGAATACAGTTGATGTCAAAAGTTTACATACACCCTGTAGAATCTGCAAAATGTTAATTATTTTACCAAAATAAGAGGGGTCATGTTTTTCAGAAAAATTCTTCAGGTCCCACAAATTCTTTAGTGTTTTAGCATTTTTTGTGTATTTGAACCCTCTTCAACAATGACTATGATTTTGAGATCCATCTTTTCACACTGAGGGACTCGTGCAACTATTACAGAAGGTTCATTACACCTTAAGAGCATTAAGAGCCAGGGGTGTAAACTTTTGAACAGAATGAAGATGTGTACAAAAGTGAACCTTCTGTAATAGTTGCATATGAGTCCCTCAGTTTAGAGGTCTGCACGGGACTGTTTTTTTAGTCCCGCTCCCGCGAGGTTTTATTCTGCACCCAACCGCTCGCGCTATATATTCATTCTTTGTTCACCCGCTGCCCGCTTAAAATAATTTTCTTCCCGACCCGACCGTTCCCGCTAAATTCAGATCCAGAATCTCACATTTAAATACTACCGAAAGAGAGAGAACAAATAAAATTGTAGGCTGTACATTTTTTTTTTTATTATTATTGTCAAGATGCTTCTAACATCTTTAAAGAAAATGTGTTGCAGAAGAAAACAAATGTAGGTACAAAAATTGTAGCCTATTTGTTATTTTTATTCAAAATAAAAATGTAACATTTTTCTGAGAAAAAAAAAACACATGACATCTGTCATTTACCATTATAAGCAAAAGAACAAAACCGTTGGCTTGTAACTAGAGCCCCTATAAAAATAGTTCAGTTTTGTATGCAATGGCAAAGTGATTATAGGCTACTTAGTTTCATTTTTTTAGTTCATTTAGAAAAAGTTTGAAGCATGTTTTGTTCGTTAAATATAAGTTTTTTGTTTTTTAAAGTAACAGTGGTCAGCGGAAGATTGTTCATAGTCGGTTTGGTCAATTTTCCTTCTCAAATCATCACGACTAAAATAAAATCTATAGATATAGAACAGTTCAAGTATAAAACAATTTAAACGTTAAACCTAGATAAATGTGCGCTATTAGGCGCATATACAATCGTTTGTGCAGATAGTGAACAGTAAAGCCGTTTTGCAGGAGGCGCCAGCGCGATCACTTGCATTTTTTTCAGTGAAAACAATTTAAAATGATCCGACATTTTTGCTCAAAAAGGTAAGAGTAAAATATTATTCGGAACTGAAAAGGGTCTACTTTTATTTGTGTGCAAAATCAACAAAACGTTACAAACAGTATTTTATAAAATAAAGAAAACAAACATGATGCACAGACATGATAAATACATATTTAGAAAGCTTTAAATTGTTACTTAACGAAATAAAACAAATCGAAAACAATAGCTCTTTAATTATGTATTAATCCGTAAAGATTTCTCTCTATAAGGCGCGTCCCAAAAAGAAGATTGCCAGTCAGGAATTTTGCGACGCTGACTCAGAATACACTAAATAATTCAAATATATCCTCACTCAGTGGCGGAGCCAGGGGGTGGCCAGGGGTGGCCACGGCCACCATGAACATAATCACGGCCACCCCATTGGCCACCCCGCTCGTAATTGCATTTTTAAGAGACGAAAATAATTTTTAAAATATTGATTAGGAGAACCTTGATCATGTCTATACCAACTAATGTTTTGACCGCGAAACTCTCGCGACACTCACCGGAACTGAAGAAATAGCGCGGTTTTCCATCTTTTGTATAAGTGGGAGACGAGGAATACAGCTCTGCAGCGCAACTCTGAACGTTTGAGCACAACATCCTATCAGGTGAACTATTCAGCGCAGTTTTATCAATATCCTCGTGTAAACAGAAGTTAGGAAGCAGTAAGCTTTACATTAGGTGAGTTAACGTTAGATGTTTAGAACTATTGTCACGTTATCTAGAGCTTTAGGAAATGTTTAGGATGTTTTTTTTTTTGTTTTTTTTTTTATCATAAACTATGTTTAATATGATGCAGACATTCCCGTATAAATGCTAGGATCAAGGTTGGTTTTATATAGCAGAAATAACAGAAACATTTAACCTCTATACATTGTTTTTTAACATGGTAATGTTTAAATGTTTTTTTGCTTATGTGTATTATTCATGTCAGACAGTCAGTAAAATGTGAGAAACATGAAGAGAAAGGCAGCATATATAGCATCCTTCTTAAGGAAGAGTAGCAAAAAGCAGTCAAATGAATCATGAATTATGACTAAAGACTAATAATTATGACTAAACATTTTATGTGAATTTAATTTAATTGTAATTAAAATGAAAATATTGTAGCAATTGCACATTATACATCATTGTGAATAGGCACCTACAATACTTTTAAAAAAGTATTTTATGGTGCCATATTTGCTAGTATAACGAAATTAAATGTGCCACCCCAGAGTAACTGCTGGCCCCTGCCTGGCCACCCCTATGAAAAATCCCTGGCTCCGCCACTGTCCTCACTATTTTCACCGACACGTTCATTGTTATTTATTTTTGCCTGTGCTTTGTGGCAAGTTTCAGCCTATTGTGTGCAATACCTTAAAAAATAAAAAACGTTCAACAACCAGATACATTTACACTTAGGATATACGATAACAATGTGTAAAGCGCAGAAATTCTGTTCAGAAAGGACGTCGGTAAGGGGATATTGTTAGACCGCCCGCTTCCCTTCAAATTACACCAGAGTTACCGACCGCTACCGCGTTTTATTTGGAAATGTAGTCCCTCGTCGCAAGAAATCTAGTCGGGTCTCGCGGGTCCTGCGGGAGAACCGCGGGAATGCAGACCTCTACCTCAGTTGTCCTCAGTGTAAAAAGATGGTACATAAAAAAACGAAAGAATTTGTGGGACCTGATTTTTCTGAAAAACAGCAGGCAGTTCAACTGTTCAGGACAAACAAGGGACTCATAAACAACTAGCAATAAACAAAAAAACAGCTGTGGATAATTCAGGTAACAACACAGTATTAAGAATCAAGTGTATGTAAACTTTTGAACTGGGTCATTTTTATAAATTCTGCTATTATTTTCTCTTGTGGACTATATGTAAACTTTTTTATGTGAAATATCTGATTCAGGTGAGTACTAAATAAAAAATAACATGTATTTTGTATGATCCCTAATATTTTGGTAAAATAATTAACATTTTGCACATTCTGCAAGGTGTGTGTAAACTTTTGACTTCAACTGTGTATATAAGCAAACATCAAAGAAACAGACTGACAAATGAGAAAGACAACTGGAATGCGAGATGCCGCAGACAAAAGACTATCGTCTTCACTGAGATTTATCCTCAAGACAAATCCTCTCTCTTATCCTGCTAGATCAGTATTCCTTATGGCTAAGAGAGAGAATCTGTTATTTAATTAGAGCAGATGAATCAGACTGTCATGGCAGATAAAGCCTTAATGCTGTTTTGGATCCAGATAAGAATCAAATAAACATTGGGCTCACGTTCAAACAGGAGAGAGGTTATGTGTGAACCCTCTGTCATCTGCACTGATGTTACTTAGAGTCTAACTATTATAGCAAATGAGAACCCTCTGTGGAGGAAAGAGATGAACAGGAGACAAAGAAAGATATAATAGTGGATAGAGCAGCGTTGTTATTAAACTAAAACTGTTAAAAAGCACATAAAGTTACTAAAATGTAAATGAACACTGGAAATATAAAAATAAAAGCACACTCTGAGAACAATAAAAAGGAAAGGAAAGCCTGTGTGGGTGAGAGAAAGAGAGACACCATGTCCGAGAGAGTGTGTAGGCTTACATTAATATAAAGCAAGGTCAGAAGAGTTTAACTTTTCTAGAAATTTTAGTGAGAAGAAAATATGGAGAGTGAAAGC
This sequence comes from Cirrhinus molitorella, assembly GCA_033026305.1. Lineage (NCBI taxonomy): Eukaryota > Metazoa > Chordata > Actinopteri > Cypriniformes > Cyprinidae > Cirrhinus > Cirrhinus molitorella. Next base: position 15,055,176 of record CM065118.1, on the reverse strand, counting down.
TAGAGGGTCTTTTTAACTTCAACTACCAGTAATATTATTGCAGACAATTTTTTTTTAACTCTTTTCTGTTGGAACAGATCAGTGATGGTCACTCTATATTATATGTCAAAATTCAAACTGTAGATGGCGCTAGTGCGGTAGCAGTCCAGTCTTTTAGCTTTCCACACACAATGGCAGACTGTGGTTTACTTTGTTGAACAGTAGGTGGTGATCGTCACTAGTAGTATCTGATTACCAGACCAATCACAAGCATTCAATTAATCCAAGCTTCTCTGAATTTAGAGCTGCTGCTCTGGGTGATAGAGAAAATCACTACAATTGCCAAAACTGGTGTTTGTTTATGCAATGTCATTTCAAATCATGTTCATTGTTGCTGATCTGAGGGGCCTCTTAGACCCAGCTGGAGCCTTGAGAAAACCTCACAACACAATCTGGCATTCTGAGGGGTCCTGTGAGATACGAACACATTCCAAGTAATAGATTTAACAGGATTGCAGTGGACTGACATTGACTTTAGTAGGTACAAATAGCACATTGTTCAATCTAAAGACCTCCACTGACATTGAAAAATAATTGTGTTTGTCCTTTTTCTGCAGTTCTTCTAGGCATGCTGGTTATTTGGGGTTGATGCACAGTTCCAGTCAATTTTTTTCATACATTGTTTTAAGAAATAACGTTATTTTTTTTAAAAGTAATTATATCAATGTTTCTCTGACCTATTGAAATGGTCCAAACTGCAGCGATCTTCAGCATAGCCTTGGTGCGGGAGTTGAACCGACTGTGCTCGATCGGATTGCGTATGGCCACATAGCGGTCGAGGGAAATGGCACACAGGTGCATGATGGAAGCAGTGGAGAAAAGCACATCCAGATATATCCAAATAGGACAGAGAGCGCTAGGCAATGGCCAGGCATAATCTGAAAGATAGAGAGAAATTGCTTTGTAAACATCCTCAATGAAACAGTCATATGCATGAAGAATGATGCTGAGAAAGAAAGAAAGAAAAAAGAGATTGAAAGAAAGGCTTGATAAGAGAAATAGAAGGCAAAGTGGTCTTTCAGATCACATAATAAATGTCCAGACGACTGTCTTCAGACCAAGAGCTAAAAAAGGCTGTTATGTCAGCAGGCTTAAAATAACCGACATTAAGAAACAGTCAGGTTATGTAAAAAGTAAGTAATTTAAAGTTGTGTAGGCTCATGGATGAGAGAAAGAAATACAAAGTCACACTGGCTTTTAGAGATAATACCATAATTCTAAAATAGATAGTTCTGGTCCTGGTTTCTGATTTGCCATTACAGTGTTCCAGTCATGGTAAAATCCTTGAAATAGCAAAAGATAGGATGTATTGCACCAGTTTACCACAATATTTGTCTAAAACAATGTTTTAATAAAAAAAAAGTCTTTTTTTAATCCAGCTCACCATATGGAAGAGCCATGTTTGAATTTTTGAAGAACTTTCTTCTGAAGAATCTTTCTCCACTATAAAGAACCTTTAGTGCAGTGGTTCCCCAAGTTCATGGGGATCATGAAGCTGAGAAATCAATCTATCAATCAATCTTTTGGTATATATATAAAAAACTACATCTTGTAAGTTTCAGGACTCAAAACTTTATCGCTTATCTAAAAACAGCTTTTTTTTTTATTATTTAAAGTCAATCTGCCAAAACGACCGGTTGTGGAATCTGCCACTTACACTTACAATGACATAACAGTCTGGCTAAACACCATCTCCACAAAAGAAGATCGGCGCTTGCTTCTACATCACTGTCTGTTAAGCTCTGCCCACCGATTTGCGCATGTAGTGTAAATAACGAAAGAGGCAGACGCAGATCTGCGCAGAAACCAAATGATAAGAAGACAATGCAGTGCCAAGTCATGGAAAAACACAGTCTTTGTACTGCCTTTCTTCTAATCCCAAAATTAGGAAAGAATGGATTAACTTTATTGTTAATGAAGATCCAAATCACATCAGTAAGGATTTGATCTTTAGTTCACTTAATTTCACCATGGATTCGTTTACAAACAAAGCACTATTCAACGCAGAATTTTTTAATTTGACGCTGAAAGTTTGAAACTAAAAGATGCTGTGCCAACTAACATACAAGTGTGAGTGCCTGTTTTTATTATGTGGTCACTATTGCTTTGTCTGTTATTACAAATCATTTGATATTTTGACCTAAATCACAGCAGAGCGAATCTATGAAGGATGTAGGCTGTCAAACATACACAACTTTTAGCCAATCATAGCAGTGGGAATTTACTTTCGAGTCTACAATCCGCCACTCTTATTTAAACAGAGCATTCTGATGAAGGGAGTCAAAACAGGACATACAATAGCCTATTACTTCTAAATTATGATATTTTTATGTAGAAATCTTGATAACATTATAAACGGATCTCAAAGAACAGTACAAAACAATAAAAAAGGCAGTCCATGACCCTTATCAAAGGCTCTTTATGATGCCAATAAAGAACATTTATAAGAGTTGCCAGGGCATTTTCTAGAGTGTTTCTAATTGCTAGATGCCTACTAACTGGCCCACTTCAAATGATCCCATTCCCAAACCTCATATTTTAAGGCAGTGTATATGTCTGTTCAGGGCAACTAATTGCACAATAGTGATGTAATAGTGTTGTTTGCTTTAGCTCAAAAATAGATATAAGAGTTTCTCAAGACCAACATTCAGCTTCTTACTAACTTTTAGATCCAAAATCCTTGAACAAAGCAGAAGTTGGGAACAAGTAATGATACCTGTAAAACAAAATTTCAAGTTTCAATTGATAGGCTTTTAGGTGACAGAAGTGGCTAAATGAAAACGTCCCTCAGAGAGGACATGCTGTAATGCAGGGTCAGATACTCTTACAGAAAGGTCTACAGGTCTAGAGGGGCATGTCTGACGGTTCGGATGACATTAGCGCCACACGAGGTGTGAGTCACTGTCAATTTAATGTTTTATTGAAGCCCAGGGCAAACGTAGGCACTCCAATCATGGTCTGAATGAGACTGGTCCAAATCCAGACAGCATTGTGGAGCTTTGAACACCTGGACTGGAGATGAGGGGAACGTCTGTTGCCAAGTTAGCCAAATTAATGATAACAGAGTTCTCTGCCAGTGTGGGACCAGCAAGTGTTCTGACACAGATGGTGAGCGAGGGGTTTTCCTCTCCTCGTTTATGTGTCCATATCTCTGCGGTGGTCCCATTCATGTTTTGCTGTCCACGGAAATAGCCCACAGCACATGCAATTACACCTTTCCTAAATGAGAAAAAATGACAGCAGCAGATCTGCGAGGTTACAGATTATGGGGTTAAAGAAGGTGCGAGAGAAAGAGATAAAGTGGGATATAGAGGAGGTGGGGTATGTGATAGAAGGTGAAAAGTGGGAAGTGAAGGAATTAGGTCAGATTCAATGCCTCAAATGAAGGTTTAAGACCTGCAGGCAGAAAGAAAGAAAGAAAGAAACCAAGTGTTGTGGAGTAACTAAAAGTAATGTTCAGCACTGTTTTGAAGCAATAATCAAACATTATCCCAGAATAACCTTTTTCAATTCAATTTATTTGAATAAATCAATTTGTTTGAACAGTCCATTTCAGTGAATTAGAAAAAAAAAAAAAAAAACACACATTCATTTGAAATTCCTGCACAGCATTTATTGTTTTCTGTTGCAAAATTTTAAAAAGTAAAACATTCTAAATATTGTTTGCTTGTTTCAATGTATCTTTATTGGCATGATGGTTCAATGGTTCAAAACTTTTAACATCCATGCAATCTTTCCTTTGTACAAAAGGTTCTTTGTAGTGCAAAAGGTTTTTTAGATAATTAAAATCTAAGAAAAACATTTCTATTAAAAGGTCACTTAAATATGGAAGCCTATTTCCTGGCATTGAATATATTTTTTAAAAAAGGTAATTGCATGTTTACATATTGCAATTCTGACCTTTTTTTTTTTTTTTTAGAATTGTGAGATATAAACTCGCAATTTTGAGAAATGAAGTCAGAATTGCGTGATATAAACTAAAAAAAATTTCTCATAATTGCAAGTTTATTTCTCACAATTATGAGAAAAAAGTCAGAATAACACAATCACACAATTGTGATATAAACTTGCAACTTATTTTTCCCAAAAAAGGGACTTTATAACTTGCAATTGCGAGTTTATATCTTACAATTCTGAAAAAAGTCAGACTTGTGAGAAAAAAGTCAGAATTGTGAGATATAAACTTACATTTCATACATAAACTTCAATTGTGTTTATATCTCGCAGTTCTGACTTCATACCTTGCAACAGAAATCAGAAAAAAAAGACAATTCGTTTGATTTTTAAAATTACAGCCTGACCGATATATCGGTTTACCGATATTATCGGCCGATATTAGCATGTCGCAGATATATCATCGGCGAATATGCCGCCGATGTGCCGCAGATATGAACTTTTTTTTTTTAGAACGTATAGACCTTTTTCCTGAGTAAACGATGAGTGCCGCCATTACACAGATGATATGATCCAAAAAGGTGTAATTACTTAGTTTGTCCAGCAGAGCGCGCTCCATTGTTTGTTACTGGCAACCCATGTCACTATAGTGTAGAGATGCGCCTGAGTCAGCTGCTTCAGATTATCCGCGCGCCAACCACCCTCATCTATATTTGATCGTCACATTACACTGATTCCAATTCTTAGTTTTGCATGATGACATCATGAATGGATGGCTATATTTTTAACAACAGACATTAGAGCTGATCTGCGCATCATTGCACGTGTGGAATCCGGAGCTGATCGTCGGAGTGTTTATATGACGCCGCGTCCCAGAATTTAGTAGCCTAATCAATAATAATTATTATTATAAAACTCTACGTGCCTCCTCTGGCAGGCTCTCGAGTATGAACTCATAGTATCTGGGGTGGAGGAGCGAATGGGAAATAACAGAGCGGGCGCGGGCGCATCAGGTGCGATCATCAAACACATTTCAAAGGAAGCCAGCGCTACGGTCCTGGCCGCATTGGGGAATATTTGCATTCGTTCATATGCGATTGAATTAGTTATTCATGTGGTGGACTGTCATGATTTTGGCAGGACACTACTGAATGATGCGCATCAGCTGATAAAGAAGTGGATATGTCGTATACATTTGTAGCAGTACACCACTGCTATAAAGTAAATAAACAGTGTCCCTGTCTTGTGCTCTCACAGTGAGCTTATCATACTCGTTTGCTACATTAATAGACCCCAATGATTTCCGCGATGCAGAAAACGCAGACAGAAGCACGGAATTCAATCATAAAAACGGAATTTACAGTAGGCTATAACGCGGATTTTCGCGGAATCTGTCATTTTTGATGAATACATAAAAAAACAGGTCAGTACACTTAAATCAAATCGAGATATAGACTAGTGTCTTTGAATATTAAACTTCAAAAAGACTATTTTAATATGAAACCTCATGTTCTGTGTTCATATGATTACCAAAAAAATTTGAAAAGCTGTGCTTCCTGCATAAATATGCCCTTGTTGGTTTGGCAGTAGTTTTAATTTTAAGTTTATTCTCTCTCTCTCTCTCTCTCTCTCTCTCTCTCTCTCTCTCTCTATCTCTCTATCTCTCTCTCTCTCTCTCTCTCTCTCTAGATATACTCTCTCTCTCTGTATATACTGTATTCTAGCCTATATACATTACCAGTCAAAAGTTTGGACACAGAAATGAAAAGTATTGGTACTGTACTATAAAATAGCCTACACAAAAATATCAGCCGATATATCGTTATCTGTCTTTTTTTTTTTACTCCCTAATATCGGTATTGGCCTCAAAAAACCCATATCGGTCGGGCTCTATTTAAAATGACCATTTTTCTATTGCAATTCTGAATTTGTTTCTTCACAATTGTACATTTATATCATGCAATTCTGACTTCATAACTGGCAATAATTGTGAATTTATATTACAATTCTGAGGAAAAAAAGTGGGAACTGACAGTTTTTATCTTGCAATTCTAACTTTATTTCTCGCAATTGTGAGTTTATATCACGCAATTCTAAGAAACGTCAGAATTAATTATATCATGCAATTCTGAAAAAAAAGTCAGAATTGTGAGTTTGTATCTTGCAATTTTGACTTTATAACATGCAACTGAGAGTTTATATCACGCAATTCTGACTTTGTAACTTGCAATTACGAAGTGTAAGTTTTTGTCTCGCAATTCTGATTTTATTTCTCTCAATTGTGAGTTTATATCACGCAGTTCTGAAAAAAAGTCAGAATTGTACGCTTGTATGACGTAATTCTGAGAAAAAAGTCATGATAACCTTTTTTTTCTTTTTTTTTATTCGGTGGCGAAAATGGGTTTCCATACTTAAAGGTTCTTTGGGGAATCCATAAATGTTTTTCTATGGCATTGCTGTAAAAAAAACTCCTTTTGGAACCATTGTACGTGTAAATGAGAACATTGTTTTGATCGTATAAATAAATAATTTTATTGTCCCCTTTAATAACTTATGCTTATCTCTCTTTAGATGATTTACCCAAAGCAACTTTCAAGATAAACATTTTGCCAGCATGGGTGTTACCAGGTAATCAAACCCATGACCTTGGCACTGGTGTGGCTATATGAGGCGGAACGAAAACTGGGGGGGTTGAAACATAATTAACATTGCATGGGGGGCAACATTTCCTCACATGTCAACATGCAACTTCATCTGCATGTTGATGATAGAAAACACACACACACACACACTTTAATTTAACTGTCTTTCATCTCTTGATTGGTCCAGCTGCCCACGGCCCTTTGCATCTTGTTTTGATTAATTGAAACAACTGATAACTCTGCCCTGATTTACATGTATAGTAGATTAATTTCTCTCTCAGTTCAGAGTGAGATGAAGTGTTAGAACACTATAGAGACATGAAAAATTGTCTGTTGCTTTCTGTGCATCGCTGATATAACTGAAAAGTAATGAACTCCAAGGCTCTTTTAGCAATTTTCAGACATCCATGGTGAACAACTTATCTCATGGCTTTTACACATACACTTTTTTACTCAAGACTATGATGCTAACAATACCAAGATTAATAGTTTGATTTCACAGGAACATGCATGCCTACAAAAATATGAAGCTTGGATAAAAGTGGATAAAAGTGACCGTCAAGTCTATCACACAACATTTTTCTCATAGCTTTATAACACTGCAGCTGAACCACTGATGTCACATGGACTATTTTAACAATGTCCTATACCTTTCTGGGCCTTGAACAGGGTCTGTTCTCAGATTTCACCAAAAATATCTTAATTTGTGTTCCATAGATGAACAAAGGTCTGGTTTGGCTCAGCTACAAAATCAGACATCAGAAGATTACAGAGAATGGTTCAGACTACCAGGAGGATCATTAATGCTCCCCTGCCCACCCTTCAAGAATTGTATACATTCAGAGTGAGGACAAGAACTCAGAAAATCACTCTAGATCCCTCACATCCAAGCCATCCCCTCTTTGAACTTTTGCCATCTGGCTGGGGCTACAGAGCCCCAAATATCAGGACATCCAGGCACAAGAACAGTTTTTTCCCCCAGGCAATCCACCATATGATCAGCTAAATGTTCATCCCATTGTGCAATAAAAATATGTGCAATAACCTTATTTTTATTTGTTACACCTCTGTCCTAATACATCCCTGCATCTCTTTCCATTCTATCATTTAGCACAACTGTACATACCACTTATTTCTCTATTTTATTATATATTTTTGTCTATTTATATTTACATATGTGTATTTTTTTATTCTCATCCTATTTTTATTGTCTCTGTGTTGTTGTAAAGCTCTTTCTGATTCTAAATTCTGATTCTGATTCTAAACCTTTAACAGGACCAAAACCACTTTTTGGACTTCAGTTTAGCACCATCTGAGCTGCCAAGTGTCAGTACATAGCACATTTTAAACATATCCTGCCACTGTATGTTCCCAGAGCTAATCACTCTAATGCTTCTCTTTGATTTCATTTCTACTGCACCGTCTCGCTCTTTCCTTGTCCGTCTTTGGCTGATACTCAGCGATAATGATTTCTATGCTTCCCTCAGACGATAATACATGTAGGCAGGCCACATCACTCCATTATAAAACCCATATCTCACTCTGTTTTCGTCCATTTTTGAGATGATGCACTGGAACTTAACAGAGATTAAACAGACTGAATCAAGGTCAGATGGCTATATCTTATGAAAGTCGCATGCTAGCTCAATCATATACATGGTACACTCCCCTCGCCACACACACACAATCGCACACACTATTAGACACCGTAAATGAAATGAGGACTGTGAAATCCATCATTGTCGCATCCACTGCAGTGGAAAACTATTTTTATGTCTATGCGTGTGTTTGTGTGTGTGTGTGTGTGTGTGTGTGGCATTGGTATGTCTGGGTTTATGAGCGCGAAAGCATTCGTATGTGGGTGTGGAGTGCACACGTTCACACATTCTAACAGTTGATGATATTTTGTTCTGACAGCTTGCTGGTAATGGCCATCACAGGCTCACTGTTTATGACAACATGCCGCCGAATCCCTCCACTCCATCTTTATCTGTTCGATCTGTGTGTGATTGTGTGTTTGGTGGTGTATTCTTCCCTATCCTCTGGTTATAAGACGGCCAAAAAATGGCAAGAAACGTATGGGTATGACACAAAAGGTTGGTGTTATTTTGTCTCAGTTACCTATATGTATTTGAATGCATACTTTAGTTTTTATAAACACACTTGTGTGGTTTGTGTTTTTGTGCATGCCAGAGCACGGTTATTATCATTAACTATAGGGGCATTTACACAGTTTTCTACTAAAAACAGAAAACATTTTATGCATTTTAGCTGTTCAAACATGACAACAGTGTTTTGGGGGCTTGAAAATGCTTTTTGAAAACATTACCGTTATCATCTCTGTGTAAGCTACTAAAATAAGAATTTGTTAAAATGTCATGTGCAACATGCATGCTTTCGCCATCTTGAGTGTTTATATTCATTGCTCTGTAGAAGAATGTGTGTGTGCACAGGTAGTGTTTCTTTACAAAGTGACATCGCCATTTACTGGCCTGACATGCATTATACAGCCAGACCAGTTTTAGTCATTTTTAGTAATAAGCACCGTTTCCATCTACTGAGTCAAAGAGAACTAAATCGTAACTTCCTGATAAACTGGCAATACATTTTACTAGAGGTGCAATGGTTCAACTTACTCATGGTTCGGCTTGTATCACGGCTTGTATCACGGTTTTAGAATGTTTAGGGAAAAAAACTATACTGTCAAATAAAAATAAATAAAATAAGAACAAATAATCTAACCACAAGCAACAGCACAAATAAATACAATAGAGTAAAGATACAAATAAAATAAAGAGTGCTTTTTTTTTAGGTCTAACATTAGTTTTTAGGTACATAACTTTAAATAAAGTAATCAAATGTAAAATAACATTGCATATTTGACTGTATAAATTAAAGATTGGCTATTTCTGCTAGGATACTTACAAAGATGGGCATTTTTACATAATTTTTGTGTGAATTTGTCCATTCAAACAAAATACTTCAAAGAGAGCTTAATATTTGCGCTCGTTTCTGAGACGCGGGTTTGCGTACTTTAGATGAGCGTACACTCGCATCTTCTGGATCTTAAATGTTCTGGATTCTTAAATGTTTAGTTTAAACACAGATAGCAATGTGTGCTGTTTAGGTCTCACCTGCATACGCACGTTATCAGCACCCGGGTGATGATGGAATAAATGACTGCTCATATTCCGCATTGAACAAGAGTGAATTGTTTGTGAGAAGTGAAATTTTTTTTTCATCGCTGTTGTTGTACTGGGAAACCAGAATGTGTATCCATCAACAGAAACATTAGTGGAAGCCTGTTTGTTATTTTTTTAAAAATATATCTATTACAGAGGTCACTGTGATTTAGCCAAGTAAGACATGTTCCTGGATCAACATTTTTGTTGATCCTGGATCAACATTACTGTCCAAAAATATAGACTTAACCCAATCCCTACCCCTAAAACCTAACCTTACCCATAATTTTTTCCTAAAATCAGAGGGAAATAATAGCTGATTAGCAAGGGTGTAGAAGCACCTAACCCTGATGGTAAGCCTAAAACTGACATTTTCCATGTACTTTGTGAAATCACGTTCACCATATTATACAGATGCTTTGTCAGATTTGATTGGGTGGAGAACGGTACAGTTCGATTTTTTACCAAGAACCGCTGCACCCCTAAATTTTACCAAAAAAAGTAGTAAAAGCCACTGAATATAATCATTTTCATATATAATTAATTACTTGTGCCTCAGTGTGAGCCAACGAGACAATAAATGTGCAGTTGTGTAACAGGCAACTACACAGAAATATTTTGACGACAGACCTCTCAGGCATTTAAGAATAACAATAACAATATTTCAGATGCTGTGCAACAAGATCGATCTGCTGGTTAGTCAGGTTATGCCGTTCCATAGTGCAAAATCACATGACTTCTTTGATGCTTGTGGAGGAATTTATTCTGCAAATGCGTTTCCATCTCCCATTATTCACATTAACCCTTTTACGCACAAGTCAAAAACCACCTCAAGTAAGTGTATACAATTTTTTGCAAATTATTATTTTTTTTTTCCCAGAAATTACCATTTCCATCACTCATTTCTTATGCGACACTTAAAAATGTGCATAAAAACTGATGGAAACAGCTATTTTTACAGATCTGTGTTTTTTTTTTTTTTTTGTATGCGAAACTTCAAAAAAGCAATGGAACAACTTTTACATTTTAAGTATGGTTGTTATGTCAATGTATTTTTAAGCTAAACCCAAAACTTGATTTTGTTATTCATTGAAATAAAAGTAAACATTAACCAAAAATAAAATAGTACAAAACTTTAAATACTATAATATATGTACATTTAAAAATCCTTATTTTATTTAAGCTAGCTGTCAAGACAACATTTCTTCTCTTCATTTAGTTTACGGAAGCCTGTTTCCATCACAGAATAATAAAATACAGCTGCAAGCAGCAATTATCTGGGTTCAAGCGCTTTAAGGTATTTTAACACATATGAAAAAAGACATTATTTAGCAAGCCTGTACCCACCTAAATTAATTAGGTAATTTACCACAGAAATATTATGTTTTTACGTCTATGACTGTTATAGCATCAGCTGTCGAACGATCTCCTTAATTCTTTGCATGCTTGTTTAGAAACACCTGTTGCATGTGCTCACCAGGTTTCGTGAAGTTTTGCATTTTCCTTTAGGCTTTATAGGATTTTGAATAAATTTGAACAGTTCACTTTTCTAAAAGGGTAAATGTCAACATTTTTTTGGATAATTATTAACCTAGAGAGTCCAGAGAATTGTACTGCAGTTATTTTTGCCAGATCAAGCGAAAAACCTAGAACTACTTCACAAAAGTAGTTTTTTGACATCGTCTCAATTATTTAACAATCGATTTGACTGACAGATTGTTACAAATGTCGCGTCTATGTGCGAAAAAACACGCAATGTACAATCATTTACATCCTTGAAAAATGTGATATCATTCCAAATGGGCGAAAAACCAAGGACTAGTAGGTTTTTCCAAAAATCTAAAATACCTGAAAATTTCGCCAGACTCACAATCAAATTTGAGGCATGTGTTTTGTCCGACATGAGCCAAGGATTCCAACGACAACTTGGCCACTCTAACAATTACAATAGGGTTTCTGCGCTACGTGCTTGAACCTCTAATAAAAAAGGTAATTGCAATTTTTCTCTCACAATTCAGGCTTTCTTTGCAAATATGAGAAAAAAAGTCTGGATTGCAAGATAGAGTTTCCATCTCATAATTCTGATAAATTTTCTCTTATTTTCTCAGATGACACTGCAATTCAGTTTTTCTGTTTTTGTCAAGAAATAAAAATAAAGGTAATTGTGACTTCTTGCAATTGCAAGTTTATGTATTACAAACTGTGAGTTAAATAAGTCTGAATTGTGAGATATAAACTCAGAATTGTGAGGGAAAAAAAGTATTGTGTAAAAGACCTGATTACTTTTTTTTATTTATTTTTTAATTCCATGGTGAAACGGGCTTCTAGAAGTTAAGGATGAAATACTAAAACAATAAACCCAAAAAAACAAACTTAAAAACTATAAAGATAGTAAAACTAAAATGGAAACAGAAAATATTAAACAAAATCTTATCAATCTATGTGCATGCATCCATGGCAGTTTTTTTTCTCTCTTGCCACTAAATTGCCTCTTTTCCGATGCTCTGTTTGCTCTGAGGGTCTGCAGGCTGTTGTACTGATCAATATCTCTTTGTGATCAATAACGTCCTTTCCTCTCGAACTGACAAATGCAAGCTCATCATGTGCACTATCTACAGCTGACAAGCAACTAAGATCATTTAAAGGTAGGACATCTCACGTAATCAATATGAAGGGAGTCTGAGAGAGTTCAGCTAACCCACTCATGTCCAGAGATTGGCGATGCGACGCATCCTAAAAGAGCTCCCCCATGGCTGAGGAGAGACGGACAGTGTGTGGCCCCCTGTATAGATAGCAAGAGCCAGAAATACTCTAGAGCAGACAGCTCAGTTGCTCAGAGGCAGCTGGACTGGAAAACGATCTGAATTCTGCCACAGGCGATATTTCTGCGGGCTTCTGAGCAAAGCAATGCCAAACAAGCTTCTGTCTCTCTCAATGTGCCCCTCCACTCGCTGCGTGAAGGGAGATTTCACGTTATACAGTGTTATAAAGCTATTAAATCTTGCCACCTCTGGCTCTTTCTTTTCTAACTTTGTCAGTGCTCTGTACTATACATAATTAAACTCATGTACAATCTCCCAACTAAATCAACCTAAACCCTTACTTTTTTCAAAATAGAAGTTATCATCTCTTGAGTTTTGGTGGAAAGAGACCAATTAAATGTGTTATTTAACCAGGGTATATTCTATGGTGTCATTTGTATAATGAGCTGTGTTATTTGGAGGAGCAGGACTGCCTCGCACCAGTGAAAAAGCCCCTGGGTCTTAAAAGGAAATGCCACTGAAGTTATATTATGGGAAGTGTGGCTTCTCGTGATGCTATACTTTGTAGGTGATGGGGACTTTCTAATGGGATGCATTATTTTAAAGTTTGCATCCAATTTGCATTTTTATACAGCCTAAAAGTCAGTGCACATTGGCCTATACACCACTCTAAATTGCAAATCCTGATGACATTAGCTGCGCCCCAATTCAGAAGCTGTGTTTTTCAAAGTCTCCCTCAAACGCAGCCTCGAAATACATCCTTCATTTTCTGGACAATGAAGGACACAACTTATGGATCCTTTGTGGCCCAGGCTTTCCCGCCATTAATTGCACTATTGTCGTTTTTTGGGAGAAAAAGCCGGTAAAACCTTTACAGCGTTTTAAATGCTGACATATCTTATTGAGATGCAATTTTATAGGTGTTTTATTCTTGTTATTATGTACATAAAAGGATCAAGGTAAGCATATTTAGACAGGCTGTGAACCCTGTTTAGTTTTCAGACAGTTTAATATCACTTAAAAAAAAATATACAAATACAAATGTCGCTAGATTACTTTTTGGCGAAGGATCTAGCATTCGAATTGGGACACAGCAATTGTCCAGTGCAAATAAGAGCTTGGGAACAAGGAAAATTTCTGAATATTATAAAGTATACAGAGTAGAACAATTTTAATAAATACATTTATTAATACCTTTGGTTAGATTTTAAATTGTTTTACATATATTCATAATATTCACTATTTTTGCACTTTAAATAGGGTTTTATTCAACTTTATACAGTTGTCAAAAGTCAAAAGTTTACATACACCTTGCAGAATCTGCAAAATGTTATTTTACCAAAATAAGAGGGATAATACGAAATGCATGTTATTATCTGTTTAGTACTGACCTGAATAAGATATTTTACATAAAAGACAAGAGAATAAAATAGTATAATAGTTTTTTTTAGTCATAGTTGTTAATGAGTCCCTTGTTTGTCCTTAACAGTTAAACTGCCCACTGTTCTTCAGAAAAATCCTTCAGGTCCCACAAATTATTTGGTTTTTCAGCATTTTTATGTATTTGAACCCTTTGCAACAATGTCTGTATCATTTTGAGATCCATCTTTTCACATTGAAGAGAACTGAGGGACTCATATGCAGTTATTACAGAGGGTTCAAACACTCACTGATGCTCCAGAAGGAAAAATTATGCATAAAGAGCCAGGGGTGTAAACTTTTGCACCGAATAAAGATATTTATTTATTATTTTGCCTAAATATCATATTATTTTCTCATGAACAACTATCACTAAACCACAGCGATAAATAAAAATAAAAAATAACAACATAGTATTAAGAATCAAGTGTATGTACACTTTCATTTTTATAAATTCAACTATTATTTTCTCTTGTGGACTATATGTAAACGTATTTTATCTTCTTTTCCAGGTCAGTACTAAATAAAAAATAACCTGCATTTTGTATGCTCTCTCTTTTTTTGGTAAAAATAATTAACATTTTGCAGATTCTGCAAGCTGTATGTAAACTTTAATATTTTTGTGTCATGGCACTGAATACAAAAGACTAGAAAAACCCTGCTAACTTACCAATTCTGAAAAATTAAAAGTAAAATAGTGCTAAAATGTAAATAAATAAAATACAATATTAGATACAATGATATTAAAAATAGTAAAAGAAAACATTAAGTATTTCAATATGTTTTGGATATATTCATAATAATAATTATTATCCACATTACAAATAGGTCATGGATATAATATAATATAATATAATATAATGTAATATAATATATTTATTTATTTATTCATTTATTTATTTTTATTTTTTTTCAGGAAAGATATTGGCATATTCTGGGTCAATGGCATCAAAAGCTAAACTTACCATACAAGATGTTAATGAGTGAGATGGGCATGACCAAGATGCCGACCAGCATGTCCGCCACTGCGAGCGAGCGCAGGAAAAAGTTTGTTGCATTCTGCAGCTTCTTCTCCAGCGACACGGCCAAAATAACCAAAATATTTCCTCCTATCGTCAGAAAGATAATCACAAGAATCAGCAGGGCCGGCCAGTTCTTCTCCTTCATCGACTCCTTTTCGACCCCATGGGGAGAGGATGAAGAAGAGGAGGAGAGATTGAAGCTGTAGTCAGTTGCGAAGAAGCTCTGGTTCAGGCTCACGGTGGTATTACCAGGCCAGACCATCCAGCCAACGAGGTCTAGGGAGGATGTCGTCGAGCCAAACCCGCCCAGAACTGGCCCTCCAGGTGCCCCCATCATCTGATGTCTTTTCCTGTCTCCCTGTATCAATCTGAGCACCTTCCACTCATGGCCGCTGACAGCCACTTACGGGAAGAACAGTTTGGAAGCTGTTAATGTTAAAGTGATCCACTCAAAATGCTATGTGAAGGAGAAATCTACAGCGCTGAGGATATCCATAGCATTTCCTGTCGGAAGTTTCTAGCTCAGGATTTTCATGGAAACCGTATCTGTAAAACACAATGAGAGACACACAATAGAGCAATAAATAAAAAAAAAGGCAAAAAATAACTATTTACAGTACACTGTCTAACGGATGAATGACAGCACTGTCGACTTGATTCAGTCTCAACATAATATTGGAGGAAGCACAAATGATCAGTTACGGAAAGATCCATCCATTTCGGGCTACCAGTGGTTTCCTGTCCCTGTGGTAATAGAGGGTAATTGAGTTCACAAGTTAAAATGATATGCTACAAGCCGAGTCCCCGCGAACCTGCTGCACTGGCCTACCGAGAGCAATAATTCAGCAAATCTGAGGTTACTCGTCATTAAATTAGCTGGTATTAATAACACAAGACACCTGTCAGAGGTAATGTGATGTAATGTCATTATTATCGTGATGGACAAGTGGGTAATTGTCACTTCATACAGCCAGTCACTTTGCGCTTGAACCGAACAATGTCTAATAAGCTTCGGTAATTGCAGTTTTCACCCCATCGGTTAGGCTATGCATTATAGTAGGGGTAGACTGATGGCACGTTACGTGTGTGGGAATAACAAGTACCCACAGTGCTCTGTGGGTACCAAAACTAACCATGTATGCTTTAATTAGGAGAAAGCAGCTGGAAATGGGCTACGTGATGAATCTCGCCAATAACAGTAAGTTGATGGTTGTCATTTATCATGACTATCAGATCAATATGGTGATCATCTGAATGTACATCTTTATAAGTTACGTTTATTAGATTTATTTTCATTAGATGAAAATAAAGGTTGGTTCCCTCTTGCGATTTATTAAAAGGTAAGTAAGAAGAAGAACACAAGTGTGAATCAGTAAATCAAGGTGACACAAAGCCATTCCTCTCTAAACTGCAAAGATTGTCCCCTATAAACAGAAAATGTGAGTCACACAGGAAAATATGACACAAACTGTCCCTGTTCCTTCCACAATGCTAAAAAATAGGTTTATTCACTGCAGGGGATGGCAGTTTTCTGATACACAGACATGTTTCCCCGCATCTAAAAAGAAAGCAAAATTGCAATGTTCCTCAGATGCAGCAGAGACCGTGGTAGTTCACCTCTTCTCTGGAGACTAGAGATAAAGCAAACAACGGCAAAAAGTAAAAGGGCCCTACAATAAATAAATCACTGGATAATCACTTCCTGTGCGTCCACCTCACACATACACATAAACACGAGAGCACCCTAAATGCAATCGAATACAGGTTCAAGGAAAGTGCATAAAAGTGCACAAATTTACAGTCAACCCTGAATCTTGTTATGACACTTCAGATCCCATTGTAAAGAACAGAACATCTCCTTTGGGAAACATGATGGTGGTACAAAAAAATGAACACAGTGGGCTGCAGCATGCTAAGAAACAATATCAGTATTAAGAGGATCTGGAATGGTCTAAAATTAGAAGTCTTTTCCTTTCTGACACCACACACACATACTTATATAAAAATATGAACACTACAATTCAAAAGGGTCAGACTTTTAAGATTTTTATTCAGCAAGGACATATTAAATTGGTATTTAAAAAAAAGTTCCAAAAGATTATAAATAATTAACCGCTGCTCTTTTGAACTTTCTATTCATCAAAAGTATTAGCCAGCATATTAAGCCTGATTCGGACTGAAATTGTTTCTCATGGGGCATTTACAGGGGTTAGTCTATGATCTGAATCCAGAATGCTGGTGTTTTTCTCCCACCATCTGTGTAAAAATCCCTGGCTGAATTACTTACTGTTTTTTGACAAACACAGAGGTTGTGTGGTAATTTAATTGTATCAGAATTCACATTTCTGAGTTTACCAGAAGAAATCGATTCAAAATTCAAAGTCCTTAAATCCTTTTTGACCACTTTTTGACAACTTCGCTGTAGTTTGCTACATATTTATTACTGAAAAAAGGAAATACAGAAATGCTAGAAACTATTTACAAGAACAATATTTCATAACTGCTCCACCACAGCAAGCGGAATCTGTTAAGAACAAAGGGAAGAAAAGCATGTAAACATTTGAAATTTGTCATTATTAAAATATGTACTATATATTATATACATAAAAATATAAACCATTCAGCTTTGTTTTCCTAATGTAAATAAGAGGTTGCATTAACTTTTGGCTAATCTCCACTTTTTTAATGACAACCATCATTTTGAGAGATAAAATTGTAGGACCAAAGAACTCGCTTCTCCACTGTGAATAATTTGCCATCCGAATCAGAGTTTTATCACTGAGGTGCCATGTAAATTTATTTTTTACAGATGTCTACACGAGAAACAATGAATAACAACGTGTCATCAATTGGCCATATTGGCGTCACTGATTTAAACAACGCCACTGAACCAAACGAAACTTGCATACTTTGCTTATTACTGCTGTTGAATATGGTTAATTATTGTCATGTTTTGGACTGTACTAATAGGTCAGAGTTTTGTGGTTTAGACAGCATAAATTCGCAGAACAACGTATTCAGTAGTACGTTAACTGTGCAAACCCTTCCTATGGGGTCAAAGTATGTATGTTGGTGAACTGCAAAAACAAGCCAAAACCTCACAGTTTTAATGAAGAGCATGCTGAAAGATGAACTCTGAGTTAACAAAGCTGATTGAGGCTCACCTGATGAGAATCCTAATCTTAGTCTCTCCAACTCTCATTCTCTCTCTATTGCTCTCTCTCAAACGCACTCTTTTCCCTTCAGACACCTCTTCATCATCCATTAATGAAGTGGATGAGAGTGCACTCACAAACTAAGTGAGATTCTGCATTCCAACAATGGGTAATTAGCCTCCTCAGCAGAAGCCAATCAAGTAACTGTGAATTGGGATAAATTGGCATAAAATGGAACGACAGGAAACAAGGACAATGCTCAGATACCTTCCAGCGATTCAAATGTTTAATCTGGTAACGATCAGCGCTGGATTAGATTTTGGGTTCATTTGGAAAAGCTTCCATTGTGGGGAAATGTTTCCAAAGCATTCAGAGATTCCCTCGTGATCCACCACAAATACCACAAATAAACATTCACATTATTGTTTTTGAGTAGCATGGGGGAAAAAAAAAAACAATATAAAATGGGCACAAAATATGATTCTGCTTCAGAGTGTTTTTGACACTGACCTACATGAATGTGGTCTTAGAACCGCTTGTCTCGTTTCATATTTGAATTGGAAAATGAAATGCAGAATTATTTTTGCATGACGGGAATCGTGGGCAGACGAATCTGCCCGAGGGAACTAAAATTTCCTCCCACTAAGAAAAGTTTCAAAACCCTTTTACTTCCTGACAGGAAGGTTAAATATTCTCCTAAGCTAAATCGGAGTGGTGTGTATGTGTGTGGGTATGTGTGAAAAAAAGGAGAAGAAATGAATGCTGAGTAGTTAATTAGTCCTGGTGCTGCCGACCGAGATCAACAGAGACAAATGAAGAACAGAGCAAAGCGATGCGAGACTAAAGATTAGATTGAGTGACTCTGACAGCACCACTAAGTGAAGGAATCTGTATGTGTGCGTCTGTAGAATCACAAATCTAGTATTACGGGCCCATTTGCTTTCTTTGGTGATATAAATGAAATGTAAACTCAGGCGAGCGAGAGTGGCCACATGTGTGCGTGGGGTCTGGCGCAAATAAACAAACAGATTTACACGGATCCCCGAGGACCCCAATAACACAATGGGCAAGCGCTAAACATATGCACATCCAGATTTCTCCTCGGCATGTGGTTGCGAAATGGACCCCGATTGTTATCCCACAGAGAAGACTCTCGCGTCTCCTAATTTATCGTTCTGTTTAACTCAGACTATCATTTATGTCTGCAGGGCTGAATAGCGGTATACAGATTAAGAAAGTAACCAGCAGGCTTGAAAAGCCATTTGCTCAGTGCCGTTCAGTTCACCACTCTAATGGAACAGAAAATAAATTCCAGTCTCAATTTATCCTGGTAGGGAAAAAAACGTGACATAAGAACTGAAAACTTGTTTCTACAGAACGGAAACAGCTTCTGGATTCATTTTTCAAGTGCGCCACCTTATGAACAGCACTTGAAAAGAAAATAAAGCTAAACCAAACAATAAATGGCTAAACACGAAGTGCTCTGCTAACTGTCGCCCTTGGCCTTTTCGTTTCACTTTATTTTGCAGTTAGCAGGGTGAAAAACTTAGGACAGGCTTTTGAAAGAAAATCACTAAACATCCTTAACACAACAACAAAAACTTGATCTTCTTTTTATACACAAATATATTAGGCTACATGTTTCTCCACAGTCAAATTGCAGTGATTCATCTGCAGCTTGCGGTACATTACCATTACATGTCTCTACAATCTGCTTTTGTACGATAACCCAGACTAATGATTTGAAATCTAGTCATATGTCTGTTTCGCCCTGCTCTTCACGTCGCTGGAGAAGGTCATTCAGATAATAACTCAACTAATATGGGAGGGCTGTTACAGGAGTCACTAAAGCAGCCATAAAATTCCTGCTCCTGCAATATTCTGGCAATTAAGAAATTTAAAAGATGACAAAGCCTTTGCTATGTGTGATTTTCTATGATTTACACTGAAAAAATGAAAATCTAAATTCAAAAATTAGCATGCAGCATCTTTTTCCCAAAGGTTTAGATTTGCAGTAAGCTGGTTACAGAACAATTTGACATGGCTTTTTGCTCACCCACCTGTTTTTCCTTGAATCAGATGCTGGTCACATGCTAGCCAGACTGCTAATGCGCATTTAACAGGCAGAAATCAATTACTAATCAATACTGTTTCATAAAGAGCTAATACTGAGCGGAATACACACATATACTTGCAAACACAGGCACATACACATACAAACTAAGTATTTCAGAGCATGAGAAACCTCTCTGAACCATGAAACTGTGCTTTACTTGCTTGGATTAGTATAAGTCACTCTGACACCTTTGTGAGACAAAGCTTTCAGAAAGTCTTAAGGTGTGATAGGAACACCACTCTAACTCATTAGATGATTTCCTGGATGAGTGAATATGTGGACAGGTTTTTATTTAAGTGACAAACACAAACACAACAACAACAACAACAACAACTTTTTTAAACGCATCTGCTATTGTTTACCACTGGTGTGGTTGATAAAAGTTTCCTTTCATATGCTATTCCAGGGTCAACAGCTCATGCAATGCTTGTGCCTACAGCAAAATGCATCTAATATAAGGAATAAAAAGCAGAGTTCAGGCAAAACCGCAGCAAATTCCAAAGAACAGGTGGACGCATGGCATTCTGGGATTTCTTCTTTGTCCTTTTCAGCATTCCATTTGAAACTCTGCATTTTTCTATTTCTTTTGTGGCAAAGTCACAATGGCTATTGACATGCCTCTGAGCGGCACATCTGCCCGTCTTCAAATGATCTCTATTTACCAGTAAAAAAAGTAAAATAAGCCTTCTGTAAATTTATGCATGAGGTCAGGCTGGATTTCTGATATCAGCAATCAACCACTCATGATCATCTATTTCAGTGTGAGGTGGCAAAATTTTGAGTTCTCTTGGATACTGGTCTGATGCAAGAATCAAGCTTTTTGTGTATTATTTCTAAAACCATTTTTTTAAAGTGAGAAATTTACTTATAATTTACTCACCCTCATGTGATCCAAGATAGAAATTAAGGTTTCTGAGGAAAACATGCCAAGATTTTCTACCATATAATGGACTTCAGTTGGACCCAACGGGTTGAAGGTCCAAACTGCAGTTTCAGTGCAGCTTCAAAGGGCTCTACAATCCCAGCCGAGAAATAAGGGTCATAACTAGCAAAACGATTGGTCATTTTCCAAAAAAAATAATAATTTAGATACTTTTTAACCACAAATGCTCATCCTGCACTAGCTACGTAATCAAGTGTGATGTAGGCGGAAATACCCAGTGTTTACAAAGCGAACTTGAAAAGAAAATCAAGCACCTTTTACGAAAAAAGGTAAAACAACGATGTTGGTTGATTTTGATGTTGGAGGAGAAAATGAGATGGAGTCTTTTTTAAGTACACAGCCGATAAACTAACCACGAGTGACGCGCAATGCATAAAGACACACATCGCACAGCTAGTGCAAGATGAGCATTTGTGGTTAAAAAGTATATAAGTTTGTATTTTTATTTTAAAAATGGCCAATCGTGTCAGCGCCGATAGCCTTGTGGGCAGTGCGCCGACATAGCGCCGTTGCGCAACGGGCGTCCCGAGTTCGACTCCCGGCTCGAGGACCTTTCCCGACCCTACCCCCCTCTCTCTCCACTTCGCTTCCTGTCCTTCCTGATCTGTCCTATAATAATAAAAGCCAAAAATAAATCATGCCAAAAAAAAAATGGCCAATCGTTTAGCTAGATAAGACCCTTATTCCTTGTCTGGGATCGTATAAAGCCCTTTGAAGCTGCACTGAAACTGCAATTTAGAACTTCAACCCCTTGGCCACTATTGAAGTCCATTATATAGACAAATTCCTGGAATGTTTTCTTCAAAAAAAAAAAAAAAGAACTTCTTTGCAATGAAAGAAGAAAGATATGAACATCTTGGATGACAATGGAGTGGGTAAATTAGCAGGAAATTTTCATTCTGGAAGTGAACTTCTCCTTTGAAAGAGATAGAGAAAAAGAGTTTTTTTTTTCCATTCTAAAGACAATAATGCTTAGTAGAAAATGTAAAAGAAAAAAATAAGTGTACATTATAAGCTTAAATTGGCATTTTTGAATATTAAAATCAAATTGATATAGGTGTTTTTGGTGTACTGAATATCTAATGATGAATGAAAAAAATGATTTTGTGTACACAAGCATAAAGCCTCTTTTTATATTTCAGAAATTAAACCATATCTGTACCTCAGGATTGCTTGAATGAGATCTCTTTGCATTCAGTCGAATTTAGTACAGTTTAACTCTGGATATCTTCAATATTGCGCTCTTCCTTTCAGTTTAGCTTTTATTATTTTCGCTCTACTCGTAATATTGAATTTTTTCTTTTAATTTTTGCAGGCCTTGGGGAGTGAGAGGGTTATATTGGCATCCAGGGAGACAGTCTATTGATTTCCATCTTTCTTTCACTGCTTTCAAGCTTTTGAATTCTCAATCTCTGTCTTTCTGGCACATTTCAGGAGCAGTTGGTGAAGAGCCCGTTGAGGTGCTCTATGCCCTTGACTGAGCACCATCGGCTGCAATTTCACCCCCTTCGCTCTCTTTCTTTCTCTAAGTATCTTCCCCTCCCTTTCCTTTTCTCTTCTCTTTTTCCATCAAACACAGCAACACCTCTTGATTCTTCTGTGGGAATGGCGCTCGTTTTCTTTTTTCAGTGTTTTTTATGATTTTACTCAATGTATGAGTCTGCCTGTTTATATAAAGCCTGTTTTTTTTTTTTTTTATCCAAACACACTCACAAACACACTACCCGCTTACAGCATCTTTTGCACCATGTGGCTGACTATTCCTCTATGAAGAGTTTCATTAGCACCTCTTCATCCTATAATCATATCTGAGTTAGTCTTTATTATATATACACCCTTCCCGACCCGCCGCATCAGTCTTTCTTTTCTCAGTGAATAAACACTTATGATAATTGCTGCTCGTTTGCTATAGAAACATTTAGATGAACAATCATTGCGTGATGCTGAAGTATTTTGCTCTGCGTGATCTGTAATCTGTTTTTTAGCTATTTAATAATTATAACGCACTACCAAAGATAAATAACAAATTCTCCCAGTCCAATTAATGACCACTTCAATTTCTTCATTTCCTCCTGGTGACCCCACAGCTCACTGATGAAGCCATGTGTTTGTCTAGCCCTCATTCTCTTTTCCGTAAAGCTGATTCAATGATACTTGAGCTGCCTGGATATTCAAGGGCAATCAGCCAGACACTATCACCCTGAGCACTACACTGGCCTCAACAGTAAGGTTTAACTGGAGGAGTGGCCTGGGTTAATGTTAACGCCACATAGACTGACGGATCAGTGGTCTTGAGGGATGCAAGGAACCTCAGAATGCCTTCTGCTGTCCTGATTGACCCATTAAATCATCCAGAAGTGTTCACTAGAACAAACACACAAAGTCATGTGGGGGAATGATGATGATCTGGGCAGAGCTGGCCTTTGAATGCATGTCTTGGGGCTGATTGCGTTCAGAAGAACTACCTTGCAGCATGTTGTGAGCAGCCTACTCTGCTTTATCAAACAATGATCAAAGACACTCTTGAGATACAGCAGAAGAAGTGAGCTGGGGGGAGGGGATACATCTCTGTCTATTACAATGGGAAATGGACAATGGATGAATGGGTGGACGGATAGATCGCTAGATAGATGTATCAACAGAACAACAATGACAGAATATAGAATATATAAAATTAGATAGATAGATAGATAGATAGATAGATAGATAGATAGATAGATAGATAGATAGATAGATAGATAAAATTATGAATGGCAGAATGAAAGGTGGAACAATAGACAAAATGATAGATAGATAGATAGATAGATAGATAGATAGATAGATAGATAGATAGATAGATAGATAGATAGATAGATAGAATTATGAATGGCAGAATGATAGGTGGAACAATAGACAAAATGATAGATAGATAGATAGATAGATAGATAGATAGATAGATAGATAGATAGATAGATAGATAGATAGATAGATAGATAGATAGATAGATAGATAGATAGAATTATGAATGGCAGAATGATAGGTAGAACAACAGACAAAATGAAATAGAACAGAATTACAGAATGATAGACAGATGATTAGATAGATAGATAGATAGATAGATAGATAGATAGATAGATAGATAGATAGATAGATAGATAGATAGAATTATGAATGGCAGAATGATAGGTAGAACAACAGACAAAATGAAATAGAACAGAATTACAGAATGATAGACAGATGATTAGATAGATAGATAGATAGATAGATAGATAGATAGATAGATAGATAGATAGATAGATAGATAGATAGATAGATAGATAGATAGAGAAACATTAAGATGAACGACAGATAGAACTACAGATAGACAGAACGACAGGTAGAACGATAGACAGAGAGATCTTCAAATCTTCAGATAAATATCCTTCATGCTGTCCTTGTGGTCAAACCCCCAGTGATGCTCCTACAATAAAGCCATACTGAAGCCTCTAATACAACCAGCAAAAGAACAGAGAGTATGAATCTTCATTAGCAAAAAGCCCTTGTTGTAGGGCATCCAGTGCGCCCCCTGCACACTCCCTTGGCATGACAAAACAGCAATAGGACAAGGACACCTTGCATTTCATTAAGCATACAACCTGTAGCCATGCCTCAAAGGGGAACATTCAGAAACCCAAAGACAACTGAGTGATTGTCCTGGTAAATGTAAAGTTAATTTAATTTGAAAGGATATTCTTAGGCATCTATGACCATCTATGCACTTAATATTACAGGATGAAATGAAAATGTGATTGGTTTTACACTGCATAAAGCCTCAGAGGAAAAATGTATATTGTGTCCTCTGTACAAAAAAATGGGAAAACTAGGGTGGTACAATATTGTTATCAGAAAACAATACCATGAATTAAATGAATACAGTAATCATTCAGTACCATTGATATATATCAAATATACCCATTTTGAGTTCATAATAGTGAATTTAAGCCCGCTTGAAAAATAAAGAGCCACTTCAGTTATAATGAAAATGGTTCTTTTCCTCCCTTCCCTTTTGGGATGTCCTAACTTGTATCTCAGTGATGTTCTATTATAAGCAGTGGCAGTCAAATAATGCCTGTCAATATCATCGGAAAGGGGTGATTAATGAGCTAAGAAAAATGAAATGAATCCTTTTGTAAAGAAAGGCAGAAAAAACAATAACGTCTGGAGTGGAATCCATTGATCAGCGTGAAATAGACAGATGGTGCAGAAGATGACAAGTTTCATCTCCCTCTTTGACTCTCTCTCTCTTTCAGTGATTTATGGCAGGTATTAATTGTTGTGATAATGGTTCGAGCCTTTGTGTGAGGATGAAAGAAGGAATGAAAGACTTACCCAACACACATCAATACAAGCGCACACATACAGTACAAAGTCCGCTTTTTTTCCACGGAAGTTCATTGTTCATTGGCTTCATTGTAAACTGGTAGGAAGCCTTTGAGCTGTTTATGACCAATGTGCATAGCAGTTGAGGTAAATGATATCGTTAAAACATCAGTTTACAATGTAGTCTAATGTAAAAAATGTGGACTTGGCAACCTTGCCAGGCACCCTCCATAAGCATTAATTGACTCTCGTATGGAAAAAAATAAATAAATAAAATAATTTAAAGAGTCCTGTTCTGTTTAATTAAAAAAAAAAAAAAAAAAAAATTAGCCACAAAGACACAATTCCTATTTTCCTTTTATACAGGATACAACTTTTTTTTTTTTTTTTTTAATTCTCAGCCAATTTTCACATGTATGAATGATTCTGAAGACATTATTTTATGCCTAATCCTGATTTCAATTAGAATTATGGCCAGTGACAGAACAAAATGGCAACATAACTCAGATGCTTTCTGATGTTTTATTACATCCAGACAGACAATTACAAAATTTGTGAGAAAAGCTTATATAATTTATAAGTTCTTTAACATCAAATTGAGTATTTGAGCATATTTTTCCACTCACTCCAGAGTTTAAGTTAAATGATAGATTTGAAAACATTGGACATTTGGCTGCTTTTGCTATTCGGATAAGTGTATTAAAGCTTATACATATAATTATTTATTTATTTTGCAGATGCATGACTGTGTAATTCATACATTTAAATAATTTGTAATATATTAAAAAAAAAAAAAAAAAAAAAACAGGAAACAGAAGAAATTAAAAGCAAGAAAGGAAAATGTAAAATTCATTTGGATTGCTTTTGCCATTCAGATAAGTGTATTAAAGCCTACATATAACGTGAAATATTTTCTTTTTCACATTTTTTTTTATTTTGTGAAAAACCTGTATGTGATATAAAGTTTTAACAATTTTTTTAATTTTGCAGATGCAGGTGTTACAAACTGAGCTGAGACGTGGGGATCCATGTGCAAGACTTTATTTAAAATCGTGGTCGACAGGCGGGATCAATAACAGCAGACAGGTACAACACAGGCAATCCAATTCATGGTCAGTCCAGGCAGAGAGTCTCAAGGGGCACAGGCAAACAATCGGAAAAACAGAGAACAGGCGAGGGTCAAAAGGCAGGCGGAGAACAATCACGGGATCCAGGAAACAAAGGGAGACAGCGACGGGAAAACAAACACGGGCACCCTCCAGGGTAGAGCAGACGAGTCAGACGCCCTCCAGGGCAGATTGGGTGGAGCAGGTACCCTCCAGGGCAGAGCAGATGAATCAGACGCCCACCAGGGCAGATCAGGCGGGTCAGACACCCTCCAGGGCGGATCAGGCACCCTCCAGGGCTGATCAGGCGGAACTGGCGGAGCAGGCGCCTTCCAGGGCAGCACAGAAGCCCCCCAGGGCGGAGCAGACAGGACAGGAACCCTCCAGGGCAGCATGGAAGCCCCCCAGGGCGGAACAGGCAAGACAGGAGCCCTCCAGGGCAGCATGGAAGCCCTCCAGGGCGGAACAGGCAGGACAGGAGCCCTCCAGGGCAGCTCGGAAGCCCCCCAGGGCAGAGCAGACAGGACAGGAGCCCTCCAGGGCAGCACGAAAGCCCCCCAGGGCGGAGCAGACAGGACTGGAGCCCTCCAGGGCAGCATGGAAGCCCCCCAGGGTGGAACCGACTGGTCTGCAACATAGAGCATAGACAGACATACACACACAGAGAGAGAAGGCTTGGAGTCCAAGCTACTGGCCAGGTTGGGCTGGATTCCCAGCATATAGAGGAGCTCTGCGGCTGAATTGGGACTGGGCGAGAGCTCAGTGTGGTGGGAGTTGCTGGACGCTACCACTGTGCAGGGAGCAGGTGCGACCTCCCCCACAACTTGAGGATCTGTGACCTCAGCCACCTCCTCGGGGAAGGTCACCCTCAGAGGTTCTGCGGAGTGAGCCGCCACCTCCGAGGACTCGGTGGTGGTATACGCAGCCCAGACAACCCCAAGAGCAGTACTCAAGAGGAGCATGGCCTCAGTGAAGGTTAGTTCCGGAGCAGCAGCAGTGGCTTGGCTTGGTTCAGGGGTCATATTGGTAACCTTTAGAGCAGCTGTGGGGGTGTGGCTTGGTGCAGGATGGACAGCTGCGTAGAGGCTTGACACTGGAGCGACAGCTGTGACATAACTTGACACGGAAGCAACAGCTGCTACAAGGCTTGACTTGGAAGATGCTGCAGCGTCGAGGATAGACTCTGGAGGAGCAGCAGCGTTGAAGCTTGACTTGGGAGGAGCAGCTGCAACAGGTCTTGACTCAGGCAGAGCAGCGACAATGATGCTCGACTCAGAGGAAGGAGCTACTGCATCGAAGCTTGACTTGGGCGGAGCAGCTGCGAAGACGCTTGACTCAGGAGGCGGGGCAGCGGCGACGGGGCTTGACTCAGGAGTGACATCACTTGACTCTGGAGTGACAGTTGCGACATCACTTGGTTCTGGAGCTGCGACTGTGACGACTTGGCTTGACTCTGGAGGAACAGCA
This sequence comes from Cirrhinus molitorella, assembly GCA_033026305.1. NCBI lineage: Eukaryota > Metazoa > Chordata > Actinopteri > Cypriniformes > Cyprinidae > Cirrhinus > Cirrhinus molitorella. The sequence continues at coordinate 15,027,091 of CM065118.1, read as the reverse complement.
GCGACTTGACTTGGCTCTGAGGGAACTGCAGTGACTTGACTTGGCTCTGAGGGAACTGCAGTGACTTGACTTGGCATGGGAGGCAGAGCTGCAGCTTGTTGTAACTCACGGAGTGCAGCAAGAATGTTATCCAGACGGTCGAGTGTTGTAATGACATGAGAGACTTGACTTGGAACAAAAGCTGCCACTGGACTTGACAATGGAACAACTGTGGTGGCTGGACTTGACACTGGATAGGCTGTTGTGGCTAGAACTGACTCTGGAAGGGCGGCCATGACAGGTGCTGACTCTGGAAGGGCGGCCATGACAGGTGCTGACTCTGGAAGGGCGGCCATCTTGTCTGGGGCTGATTCTGGATCGGCGGACATCTTGTCACATGCAGATTCTAGTTTAGCATTAGCGACCGCTAACCAGGCTGGTATGATACTGGCGGGCGTTGACCTGGTTGAAGTTGGTCTCTGGAAATCTGCTGCCAGCAGCGGTGGGAGGTCCTCCTCACTGGGTGTAACTTTCTGAGAAGCATGGGTGGTGGAAGGGCTTACTGCTGAGGTTACCACGCTGTGCTGCGGTGTGGCTGCCTCCTTGTGTGCTGGCTCAACGGGACCCAGAGCTGACATAGAGTCCTCTAAGCCATAAGTTAATGCAAAGTTCATTAGATGCACAAGAGAAGTGCGTGGACCCTCAAAGTGGACTATAGTTTTAAGTGGTTGATTAAGACCGAAAGTGAAGAGATCCATCAAGCAATTTTCATTGTTAAATGGTACCTGAGTTGCAAGTCGGCCGAACCTGAACACATAATCCGCTATGGTGAGGTCTCCCTGTCGCATAGAAAAAATTTGATCCGCTGGGTCCATAGTCATGGTAAAGTCGCTGGATCCGTAGACGGCGAAGTCTTCTGTTACAAACTGAGCTGAGACGTGGGGATCCATGTGCAAGACTTTATTTAAAATCGTGGTCGACAGGCGGGATCAATAACAGCAGACAGGTACAACACAGGCAATCCAATTCGTGGTCAGTCCAGGCAGAGAGTCTCAAGGGGCACAGGCAAACAATCGGAAAAACAGAGAACAGGCAAGGGTCAAAAGGCAGGCGGAGAACAATCACGGGATCCAGGAAACAAAGGGAGACAGCGACGGGAAAACAAACACGGGAAACGCTCAGAAATGACAGTAAGTGATCAAGACTTTGCAACCAGTCTGAGGAGAACCAGGCTATTTATGCAATGGGAGTAATGAGGTGTAATGACTGTCAGGTGTGTGCGGGTGAAGGCAAGATGGCCGACAGGGGTGAGAGGTGAGAGGACACAGGAAGTTAATGAGAATGGGATTATGGGAAATGTAGTGAATTAATGGTCCATAGAGAAATGAAGGCTCCCTCTAGGGATGAAGTGAGGGAGCCACAACGGCGCAGCTCATGACAGCAGGGCTGTGTAACTCATACATTTATAATACATTTAAAAAAAAAAAAAAAAACAGAAGAGATTTTGTTATTGTGATAAGTGTATTAAAGCTTATACATATAATGTGAAATATTAAAATTTTTATTTTGTGTAAAACCTATGAGTAATGTAAAGTTTTAACAATTTTTATTTGTATTTTTTGCAGGTGCAGGGCTGTCTAATTTTATATATTTATATAAAAATATTTAAAATGATTGTCCTGACAATAAGTTAAAATAAACAGTCGCTTCTGTTCTCAGGCCACTCACTTTAAGCACATCTTCACCTTAAAATTGAGGAACAAACATGTAGAGGACATTCTCAGTCTGTTCTGATTACCGCGCCATCACAACTCCCATGAATCATGAGACAAATCCCCTGCATTTTTTTATTTTTTTAATTCAGGCCGCCTAAAACCATAATTATGTTGCGAACGTGTGAGTGTGTGTTTGCTGAGGAATGTTGTGAGAGACTATGGTAATTAGGATTTGTTTGTTTGTTCGGAAACTTTACTTGCTGACACAAATCCAATGGCTTTCATTGCCCACACACAGACCTGTGAATAAATAAATAAACAAACGAGCAAACAAATAAATGGATAGAGAAAGTGGGCTGCTTTAGTGCTGAAATTCCTACATCTCTTTGAGTTCTTTCACTGAAATAGCCACTTGAAAGAACATATAATAATTTATCAACACGAAGGCTTTGACACAGTTTGCGCGTTCTGCCTCATTTCGAACACATAACCAAGGCCGTTTCTGCACCTGCCGCTGCTGCTTTTGACTTTCAGCTGACCATTCAGCTCTAAAGAAAACCTTGCATGTTTAGAGCTTAGTTCTTCTGGCTACCTGTACTGAAGTGGAAAAAGCTGCTAATTCTTCAATGGAATTTACAGATGAGTCAAATGTCACTGAATTCAACATCATTCTCTGAATTCGCGGCCCTTCGCAGCTAAGATTAAGCCTTAATCCTGCTCTCGGTTACACAGTCACACATCCACCTATGTGTCAAGCTACTGTATGGATTCTGGCTTTGTGAAAATGAAGTACTGAGGGAGGGCGGGAGTCTTTGTATATTGTCTTTTTGCCCTCTAAACAAACAAGAAAGTAAGCAAGAGTGGCAAGTGCTCATTTTGAAAAGCTTTCTGTAATAGTTTGTCCTGAGAGTGTTTAGGGGATTGTGTCGTTCTGTCATCCTCTTCACCTCTTTGAACCTCCCTCTGGGGTTTTTCACTGGAGTCTTTGCTTTCAGAAGCTCCTCGAGTTATTCTCACTTCATATTTTCCATGAACACTGTCAAGGGAATACTGAATGTACTGCCATTAGGATGAAAAGAGGGTGGAAGAATGAGGGACATTAAGATAGCTTTGTGCAACAGCCTTTTCATTGTTCTTGCTCATCGTTATTCAACACGCAACATTCGCATAATTTCACTAGTGATGTCTGTCATTTGGTCACATCGGCACGACGGTCATAAACTATGCAAAAGCGTCATTCACTCAGTGCCCGTTCATTTTTTCAGTCAGGCATTTTTGACTGTCCATTCACTCATTCATCACTCCCTCATTTACACGCTTGCTCATTAACTTGCTCCCTCATTCATTTGCATATTAATTAATTCACACATGCTCTCATGACTCATTAATTCACTGACTCACTCAGTAAACTGCTGATTCATTTCTACTGCCATTAATCCATCCAGTCAGTTGTTTTCTCACCCGTTCCTTGAATTTCATGCTCTCTCATTCACTGACTTATTTACCCTTTTCACTCAATGAATCATTCAGTGACTGAATCGCTCATATATCATTTTCTCACTTGCTCCTCCATTCACTGAATTAATTATACAATAATGGATATATAATTTATAATAATATATAATTTATTTAGAATATTTATAAGTTATATATACAGTGATGTCCCAAATATGAACTCATTTATTGTTTAATTAAAGAGTAAAAAAATAATTCATACATTCTTTTATTTACTCATTCACACTTTTCAACATTCATTCATTCCACAGATATTTTCTCACTTGCTTCTCCATTTACATGCTTACTCACAGAAATATTTCTACATTAATTCATGAATAAATTACTGAATAAATTAAATTATTGTAATATTTTTTTAATAATGAAGTATTAATGTAACGTATTGTATTAATTATAAATTCATTCATGCGTTCTCCTATTCATTCATTTTCTCAATTGCTCCTCTATTTAAATACTTATTCCTTTAATTAAAATAGGATATAAGCATATGTGAATCTGGATCACAAAACCAGTCTTAAGTAGCACTGTATATTTGTAGCAATAGCCAAAAATACATTGATTGGGTCATAATGATCATTATGGTAAAAATCATTAGGATATTAAGTAAAGATCATGTTCCATGAAGATATTTTGTACATTTTCAAAACTTAACTTTAGATTATTAATACGCATTGCTAAGAACTTTATTTGGACAACTTTATAGGTGATTTTCTCTCAGATTCCAGATTTTCAATTAGTGTATCTTTGCCAAATATTGTCCTATCCATACATCAGTGGAAAGCTTGTTTATTCAGTTTTCAGATGATTTATAAATCTCAGTTTCAAAAAATTTACACTTTAGTCTAAATAATTGAATCACTCAGAATTAAATATACATTAATCTAAACTGCTGTTCAAAAGTTTGGAATCTCTAAGATTTTTTGTTTTTTAAAGACTTTATTTATCAAGACTGTATTTATTTGATTAAAAATACAGAAAAAACAGTAATATTGTGAAATATTATTGCGATTTAAAATAGTGGTTTTCTGTTTTTGATATACTTTAAAAAGCTGAATTTTCAGCATCATCACTTCAGTCTTCAGTGTCACATTATTCTTCAGAAATCATTCTAATATTCTGATTATCATCAGTGTTAGAAACAGTTGATGATCAAATATTCTTTGATGAATAAAAAACAGCATTTATTAAAAAAAAAAATAATAATTTGTAACAATATACACTACCGTTTGTACCGTTTTACACTAAGTTTGGGGTCAATATATATATTTTTTTTTTACCTTTATTCAGCAAGGATGTGTTAAAATGATAAAAAAGTGATAGTAAAGACTTTTTATTCCTCAAAGAATCCTGAAAAAAGAATCACAGGTTCCAAAATCACTGAAGACTAGAGTAATGGCGAAAATTCACCTTTGTATCACAGAGATAGATTACATTTTAAAGTATATTAAAATAGAAAACTGTTATTTTCAATTGCAGTTAAGTTAGATTTTATAATATAACTTTTTTTTCTGTATTCTTTAAAAAACATCAAACTTTTGAACAGCAGTATATGTATTGTAATAATTCATTATTAATTTAACAAATATAAATGTATGAATAATCTGAAGCATAAGTATTAATTAATTATTGCATTCTATTATTTGCTCAGTCTCACCAACTCATTCTTTTATGGATTTTCTCACTCATTCTCCAGGTAATTAGTAAGTCACAAGAACTGTCCCTACATCGATTCATCCTACAGTATCTCATTCTGTGATCAATAATCTGCTCTAGTGATTGGAATTAATGCAGAAAGTAGCATCTGTTTCTCCCCGTGGGCCCTTCAACCTGCAGTTTTACAGTGTTCACCTGAGAGCTCCTTCAGCGGGCAGGACTGCAGGGTGAACCGTCAGGAGCTTATCCACAGTCAGCTGTCAATCAAAGCCTCCTCTCCAACTGAAGAGCCGCCCGCTGTGGGAAAGAGACACATTAGCTCAGACGCTGCTCTTTTCCATCATCACTTACTCTTGTTCTAATCCTACGCACCCAAACAATGAAGCAACCCCGCCCTCCATGAATATTCATCGTATATTTTAATTAGATGCAAAGCGAGTGTCAAGGGGACATAATGAAAGACAAGCAATTAAGGGAAAACGGGAAAGTTAGTGCCACCTTTGCCCTCTCGTTAAACGCCCAGAGGCCAATTGCTTTGTCAGCCCATTTCTGATCCACTTCCTTTTGAAATGCGAGCCATTAAAGGCCAGAAATTATTTGTAAAAATTAAAAGGAGTTCCCACTTTGAAAGGCTGTGATCATTTATCTTTCAGGACGCTTTAACAAGCCTTTGGGGGACAACAGCGTTCGAACAGCTATGTAAATTAGAATGACTATGTGAAGCGGCTGACAAGAGTATCTGTTTTGTTTTAAGGCAATTAAACTGTGGCTTTAAGTTTTTGTCCGCAGAGAGAACCAGCCTGCTTTTAGGAGTTTAAAAAGAACGACTCTAATCGAGAAGGGTTCAGAGAGAAAACAAAATTATATTCATTTACCGAATTACAAAAAAGAACACAGTGTGAATAATACCAGTCTAAAGAAGATAGTTTAGCAGGGAATGCCTTAGCCATTCTCTCTCTTTTTCTCCCATGTATTTTTCATCATTCGCTCACCTCCCTCCACAGCTCATGCACAGCAAACACAACTCTCACCACTTCACTGTCACATGGTCAACGGTGGAAAAAATGACTTTGCTCTTGAATAAATATGACTTGTGGTCCAACCCCTCATGCATAGTAATAATCACAGCAAACATACACACACACACACACACACACACACACACACACACACACAGGTACGAGCACAGCACACATGCCTAAGGCTTTGCTGAGTGTGTATACCGGTTGGCTAAAGACAGACAGAGAAACGGGATGCCAACATCTGTAAACTGCTAAAAGCAATTACATCATGTCTGCACGCCATTTTTATCAGGACTAGCACAGGCATAAAATGTCCCTACCACCTGACATTTTAAGGTATTATACAGTATTAGGATACAACTGAAAATGTTGCTCTGAGAAATACTTAAACACTTACACACTTAACCCTGGGTTAATATCTTATTAACACTCCAATTAAAAGCTAGTCTTTACCCTAGGTCAACGTCTTATTTAGAGTGAAACAATGCAGTTCTCAAATACTACAGTGAGTGTGCAGCAACAAACAGCCAGTCCTAAACTGCCCCAGTGCTTCCCTTATTAAATATTAATGTTTTACAGTCACAGAAACATTTTTGGTCTGAGGGAAACCCAAGTTCATGAGTTTGATTCCCAGGAAATGCAATAACCGGCAAAATATACAGTCATGGCCAAAAATATTGGCACCCTTGCAATTCTGCCAGAAAATGCAACACTTCGCTCAGAACAACAACAACACACACAAAACAAACAAAGAAGAAAAGTCAAACTTGATAATTTCTCACAGAACTCAAAAATGGACTGGACAAAATTATTGGTACCTTGTGAAAATTGTAAGAAATAATTGCTTTTCCAGCATGTGATGCTCCTGTAATTTATATTTAGACACACCTATGGCAAGTAACAGGTGTGGACAATATAGTAATCACACTTTTTAAACTAGTTAAAATGGGAAAAAAAGTTCACTTAACCTTTGTGTTGTGTGTCACACTGAGCATGGAGAAAAGAAATAAGTGTAAAGAGTTGTCTGTGGATTTGAGAGAAAAACTGTGGAAAAACATGGACAATCTCAAGGCTACAAGTCCATCTCCAGAGATCTTAATGTTCCTGTGTCCACTGTTGCCAATATCATCAAGAGGTTTACAGCCCATGGTACTGTAGCTAACCTCCCTGGATGTGGACGGAAGAGCAAAATGAATGAAAAATTACAACAAAGGATTGTTTGAATGGTGGATAAAGAACCCAGAATAACTTCCAAACAATTTTAAGCTAATCTGCAGACACAATGTACAACTGTCTCGTCTCGCACTATCCGCTGCCATCTGAATGAAAAGGGACGCTATGGTATGGTAAGTAAGACTGGAGTTTGCCAAAACTAATGTGACAAAACCACAATCCTTCTGGGAGAACATACTGTGAACAGATGAGACAAAAGTAGAGATTTTTTTTTTTTTTTTTTTGGAAGGCCACATTTCTTTTTCTGTAAAAAAAGCTGCGTCTCCACCAGAGGTCATGGGTTTTCCAGCAGGGCAATGACCTGAAACACACTTTTCGAGTCCAGATCTGAATCCCATAGAACACCTGTGCAGAGATCCCAAAACAGCAGGTATCCTTCAAATCTAAATGACCTGGAGCAGTTTGCAAAAGAAGAGTGGTCCAAAATTCCAGTAGAGCGGTTTAAGAAACTCATTCAAGGATACAGGAAGCGATTGATTTCAGCTATTTTTTCTAAAAGGGGTGCTGCCAAATATTTAAAAAACGGGCGTATCAAGCAGTCCCACTCACTTTTATAAATGGCCGGTAGCGTTTTGTTTATGTCACAGCTTGGGCCAGAGCCGTTGAGCTTGGTAAAGACGTATTTGACACAATAGCACGGAGCGGATCATATGTGTGAATCGGCGCAGACCACAAAACATAACCTATTTGAATTCTATGCTGAATGCTATTTTATAGCAATCGAATGAGATTGTGATGATTTTATCAAGCTCAGCGGCTTTATGCCATTAGCTATTTAAAAAAGGGAGTGGGACTGTTTGATGCGACAGTGTTTGTGCACTGCGATGATTCGTGTGACACAGCACAAAACCAGATTGCTTTCGCCCCAATGGAAAGCATATTTACACTGTCTGAATGAACCACTGTCAAGTAACAAGTAACCAATTTCAGCTGCAGCTTCAGTGTCTATATATAGTGTAGGGGTGGGATCGTTCGAATATAGGGAGCATTTGATTGGACAGAAAGTTTAATGAGAAGCTGAAGGGCAGGGTAATGTCATCAAAATTGTTTATCCATATTAGCAGAAGTTTTTAATGAATATATCTTGCAAATGCAAATTTTCTCATTGTTTTGAAGCACACTCGCTTATAGATAACCTTAACGCAGGGCTCGCAAAATTTCTAAATCTCTGGTAGCCCTTCGGGCAGGTACTCTTTAGATTTTGGTAGCCCGAAAATAATTTAACTAGCCCAAATAAAAAAAATACCTTTTTTAAAAATAAAAAAATAAAATAGAAAATCAGATAGGAGTCTAAATGTCAATCAAACATATTTTCAATACACAAATATCAAAAAATATCAAAGAAGGAATTTATCTGCAGAATTTTTAAATATCAATTTAAGGCAATTTATGACCCTTTTTAATAAGCTGCATAAGTAAAATGAACACAGTATGAGTGGGGTTGGACAATGTATGGTAGCATATTGAGCCATGAAATTATGATTTACAGTTCAGATACAGGTTTTCACAAAAACCAAATACGTTATACAACAGCATTTTAGCCTTTATACCATATTACTGTCTACATTAACTTCTTTTACATTTACAACTCCTACATTTACAATGTGTTTGCTGCATGGGTCGATATTTGCAATAATCTGACCAAAAATGATTGGAAATGCAAAATCGTTCTCTGCCACAAGTTGGCGCTTTAGGAGTGCTGAAATATTACGGTTTCCATAGAAACGGCTGTACACAAAGCAGCACCGCGCTCATTAATGCTGTTTTATGTTCAGGCATTATAGGTAAGATGAAATGACAATGCAAAGGACACGTTTCTAAAGACAGTCGTTTCTCTTCAGATACATTTGACTTTGAAACGGGCAGCGCGCATATTTATTCAGTGACATCATTGCCTTTTGAAGTTAAATCCAGCCCTATCGCGATTTTCCGTCCCCAACTGTAAGACCTCTTAACATTATGATTAAAAGACTTTTCTTATACCATTTAACATATGGAAAACTTTTTATGGCCTTCAATTTAATACAACTAAACTGAGGAGTATTTAAGGACCTGCAGGAGCCCTTTACTTTAAGCCCTTTACGTCGGGCAGGGCGGTGTAAAATTTTGGTAGCCCGACTGGAAAACACAATAGCCCCGGGCTAGCGATTTTGCGAGCCCTGTAACGGTAACATATTCATACAAGCCATACAACTTCAATTTTGATTTGCTTATGTGCTTTATTCAGTGTTAAATGTGTCTAATGTGAGTTTGAATATCATATTGTGTGACATTTTATAACTTTTTGTTGTCTGTATTGCAAACGTAGATGTTTAGTTGCACTAAGCTAAATGTGACGGCACTGTAAGGATTACTCTAATTCTCTAATACTCTAAAAATAAAGTGATAATAATAATAATCTTGAATTTGTAGCCATACTGAAAGCAACAATAGATAGTTTACCTCAGATCTTGAAAATAAATTTAAGCAAAAATATACATTGAAACTGTATGAAACTGAAACTCAGTTTCAACCAAAAAGTGTTTTCCTTAACAAACATAGTATCAGTCACTCAGTATTTAATTTTTATAATGTTAAAAAGGTTATATATATTCATGAATTAGCTTTTAAACTTTTTCCATTTTGTTTTTAGTGCAGTGCACTTCTGCGCTTATGAATGGCTGTGATATTTCAGTGATTTTGTCACATCGCGCCATCACATCGTGTCTGGTGTGGACAGCCAAATTGCTTGTCACTGAAATCTTGCCATGTCGCGTATAGTTAGGACGTGGTCTTAGAATGCAGAAATCGCTCCAAAGTAGCTTTGATTTCACAATTCACAGATTACGATAAATAAGCTGATTGCCCATGAATCCTATACAGTTTCATTACATTTTACATCTACATAAACCATCAAATCAAATGGTTTGTAACCTAAAACCCAAACACATCAGAAGATCTGAGGATATGCTAGAAATGTGATCTTAAAGCTGGCTGGGTCACAGATGTTTTTATGGAGCGTGTGGAGTACAGCAAGTTGATTAAAATCCCAGCTCTGATGTAATAGGTAGAGTTAACACAGCCTGTGAACACACATCCATAAAGCACTTACACAAGATGCTCCTGGTCTGCATGAGAGAGGCTCTGGACACAGATGTATTGGGGACTAAAGCTAAAATTCACAAAACCTCACCATGGGGATATCCTCAGATACAATTATTATACTTCTCGTAATAATTAAGACATAAATTGTAATACGATTTAAAATATGTAATAAAAACATATTAAAAATGTTGAAAAATATCTATGAAAAATGTAATTAAAATTAAATTGTGAAAACATAATGTCCTCACAAAGATAGTGAAACCAGAATTATTTGCAATGTATAGAGCAGCAAACTGTCCCCACTTGGGGGGCTTAATAAATCTAATACAAATGGCTTAATAAAACACTAAACAACTATTTAATGAACATCTAAAAGTACAATAAAGTTTGTGTGAGGCTTAGGGAATAGAAAATTGCATTAGCTCAATATAAAACAATAGAAGTCTATAGAAAGTCCACTATAATTGAAAAGCAATAGCGTGAGTGGTCAGAGGGTTTCTCAAATCTCTCCTACAGCAGGCGTTTAGTGATAGATTAGGTTTCTCATTATCCAGCTCTGTGCTGTGCCTCTCAGAAGACATTGGCCAGTGATTCACTGAACCAATTTAACCAAAACCACTCCTGGAAGAATATCCTCCTTAAACACCTGTGATTTACCGCGGACACTCGGGCGATATGGCGTTCATATAGGAGAAATAGAGCTAAATGATGAAATACTGTGTAACAGCACTGACATACGGCAGAAAGAGAGAGCGAGAGGGTAAAGGCGTAATGTAGGAAGACTAGATCACAGATGAACATTGAAATGTTTATAATGAGTAGAGCTGCCAACCTTCCTCTTTAATAAGAAATCATTTCGGACTGCAAGAATTGGAGTTGGATTTTGTATTAAATCCATTCGGGACAAACTTTGTCTCTTACATTAGTCTCTTCCATTCCAAACAGCTAGGAGAGCTGTGTGAGGCTTAACGTTGGCTGTTGCTATCGTTTTTATATACATATACAGCTCCAGGCGTACACTTTTCCTGTGTAGCATTTGGTTTTGTTTACAATCTGGTCAGTTGTCACAGATGGTTCACTTTAATCTGAAATGGTGCATGTGGTAAAAATACATATTGTGCTTGAGAGTGTGCCTAACTCTTCTCTGCTCTTCTCTGCTGACATCCCCAGTAATGAACAATAAAGAGAGAATCATCTTATATACATAACACAAGACAAGGTGTGTGAGACAGAGAGGTTGGTAGGTTTGTAGCGGGTGTTTGAAGTAACTAATTAACTGCAGAGACAGATTTGACCTTTTTCTCAGACTACATCGATTTCCCCTACAGCACTCACAAACATAAATACATACATACATACATACAAAACAACACCACTATAACACACTCACACACACAGATAAACAGATGTAGAACTGTAAACACTGTAGAACTGACAAACACAAGATAGTGTTAGAAAGTATCTAGTGAATGTGAATCCACAAATACACACAGTGACAGTTGACCCAGCTATCCGAACAGCACACACACACACACACACACACACACATCTTTGATTTGCAGCTGTGTTTATGTTAAAGAGACTATATTATTCTTGGATTTTGCCTAAAATCCACTTCTTAGTCAAGGTTTTTTGCATCAAAACCAACCATAATTTAATTTGTCACAGCATGTGGTGGTGTGTGTTAAAATGAGAAAATAGATCTTCCCTATTATAGTCGACAAATCTGTCTACACCCGAATCGCCCGATGTTTTCAGATGACAAACACCTCATTCCTATTTCTGCTGCGCTGCTTACAAATAGCCATTTCACTAAGCCACTTTATATACCCCATTCATCTGAAATAAAATTATGAATGTCTATATACTGTAGTACATCCAACTCTTTTATTTCATAGAGGAAGGAATATTGATTTTTCCATAATACAGCATCTATAAGAACTCTTGGTCTTATTGTGTGATGTTTTGTTATTTTACAGCATTGAATTAGAGGGGATTTAACTGGACTTTTTTGCCACTAATCACCAGAAAGAAACTTGTTAAAGTGAGAAAATTTGTATTACTGTGATATATCAGTGCTGGGTGGTTTGCCCAAAAACCTGTTTTTTAGGATTCTGATGGTTTCACAGTTTATCATGTTTTTTCCATGACTGTGCCTTAATACAAATCAGAATGCATGAAACAGTTGCAGAACCACTGCATTTTAATCACGATCCAAAACACATGCTACATGTACCCTGGGCAGTTTTTGATGCAAATGTGAAGCAAAAAAGAAAATGGTCAGACCTGAGATACGTAAAATTATGCTATGTTAAACAACTGCACGAAACGAAATCAACGGACGAGCTGAATGAGATGCAAATTCACTCTCTGACAGCAGGTGGCACTTATGGAACAGCAGTGATACAGCATTTCCTTGCTTACTGCTGTAAACAAAGCAGCGCTGTGCTTTTAAATTGTACATTAATATGCATTATAATGGGATAGGATGAAAAGTAATTACTATCTAAATATTCTCCTTTTTGTGTTTGTCTTTGGTGTCTCTGGCTTATGTTAATGGCTGTTTACAGTTGGTTTATTTGCCCAGTTAAATAATCAGCTATGTTATTAATACTGTAGTTCTAAAAGTTCTCCAACCATTAGTTAGAAGAGTATCAGGAATCCCAAACCTGTAGAGCTCAGATGCAAAACCCCCTAAAAGCCATCTCGGTCCAAAAATTAGATAATGATACTAAGTGAATGCTTACAATACATATACGTGCATCAAATACTTCTACTTCAAACTCGCTAAAATCCCAGCCTAACATCGGTACTTAGGTAGAAACCTATACATCGGAGCCTGATAAAAATGCATTTTTTAAAGAAAGACGTCAGATGGTTTTAGAGGCTTTTCCATCTGAACTGAGCCTGGGATGTATCTACAATTTAGAGTTTCCCATACATAAACATTATTTCATCTGGTCATTCATGTCTTTAGAACAGAACTCTACTTCAATGGCACATTAATATTCATTGACAAAATAAAGCAGTTTTTTAGTACGCATAATTTTTTTTTAATAGAGACATTAAGAGACTTCATTTGATTGCAATATAAATGCAGCTCTAGCTAAAAGGTTCTGAAGAGCGCGTCCTTTTTGTTGCAGAACTTACAGTATGAAGAAAAAAGACCACTCTGAGCATCACTGCGGAAAAATAATTAAAAAGCACAAGGCATATAAGAATACAAGAAGATTTCCAAGTCATTAAATAACCCTTAGAGTACAGCTGAGCCAGTAATTAAGAAAAGGTAACAGTACGGCACAGCTGTAAATTTACCTAGAGCAGACTGTCCTCAAAACCTGACAGAGGGAAACTAATGACGGAGGGCACCAACAGACCAACTCTAAAGGAGTAACAAGCTGCAGTGGCTGAGTCTGAAGAGACCGTGCTTAAAGAACAATAACTCTTGTCCAGGTGCTTCACAAGTCACAGATTAACATGAGACTGGTAAAGAGAAAGCCAGTCATGCACACAATGTGAATAAGCTACAAGAAGTAAACATCTCAGAAGTGTGGATGCACTTCACCATGACTAAAAAGTTCAAGTACAATTTGTTCAGCTGAAATATAGAGAGGAGGCTCGTTGCTGAAGAACTAAGACTGGTTTGATTTTTCACCTGAGAACACAACACCCTGAACAGTGCAATTACCCAGTTACCCAAACTGTATTACCCAAAATTTGTTTCTGGTTTCCTAAATAACACATTAATTTCAGTTGCATTGTTTTGATCAAGAAATCATTTTGGTGCATCACTTCTGAACATTCGTGGCATCAAGCCAAACACTGTGCATCAGAACAGAAACACGCCATCACTACTGTGAATCACGGTGGTGGTGGCTTCATGCTGTGAGGAGGTTCCCTGCAGCAGACCTGGAAGGCTTGTGAAATCAACACTGCTAAACAACAGGGAAATCCTGGAGGAAAACCTCCTGGAGTCTTAGACACCAGCAATTTGGGAGAACATGTTTTCCAGCAAGACAATGACCCTGAGCACAAATCCAAAGCTACGCAAGAATGTCTTAAAAACAATGTTTTCCCCTGCTCTACTGCTTAAGCTGCATCTGAAGTAAGTTTTAGTTAAGAAAGCCCTTAGTATTCATTGTGCTCTCACTCTTATGACAATTCTTCAAACGTCCCTGCACCACCTCAGTCCCTTACGTTATTTTAATACCTCTACTTTATATTAACCCTCATTAATCCATTAATTAGTTCAGGTGGGGGGCTTAAAGCTCATGCCCCTCCTTTAAACAAAACAAGCTAAATCTCTTTAGTTCTATGACTTTTTAAGGATTAGATGGATGTGAGCTCATGAAATCTTATTAAATCCTTAACGTGTGTGACAGCAGCATCAGTCTTGTAGGTCTACAGCATGGTTTCCCAAATGAGGATTTCATGAGGAAACCGCAGGGGTTCATGAGTTGATGAAAAGCTAATAATTAATTAAATCAAAGGTAAAATTGAAATAAATAAATGGGTATGCACAGTTAATCAAAAAAATTAAATAGAAACTGTGATGTACTGTAGCTAAGTGCAATTATGAAATCAAAGTCTCAGATTTAATTAAAATAAGTGTAGTCTGTTAGAAAATTAAAGCTTGATTAGAAATGTTAAAATCTTGAGGGTTTGAATATTTGAAAGTGAAGAACTTAAAACATAAAAATGTAAAAACTGTAGTGTAATAAAATTACTTTTATAATAAAAAAAACTTTTTTTTTTTAAATTTACAGTACAACTAATTTACATCAGTTAAATATTTGTCTTAATTTTTATAATTAGAGTTAAAGTTATCTGGTTTTAGCAGTAGCAATATTAAATGTTTTCATATGAAATTAAATGCAATATCGCTGTTAAAATCACCATTTATGTCAAAATATAAATGATCCAAACTACAGCAAAAGCTGTAATTTTTTGAAATATTTTAAAATCACTTCTTTCTATTTAACTATATTTTAAAATGTAATTTATTCCTGTGATCAGAGCTAAATTTTCAGCATCATTACTCCAGACTTCAGTATCACATGTTCCTTCAGAAATCATTCTAATATGCTGATTTGTGTTCAAGAAACGTTTATTAGTAGTAGTAGTAGTAGTATCAATAATTTTCAGGATTATTTGATGAATGGAAAGATGCAAAGATCAACATTTATCTGAAATAAAAAGCTTTTGTAACACACTTAAGCTTGGAGTTAGTACTTTTTTGGGATTAGAAATTAATACTTTTATTTAGCAAGCATGCTTTAAATTGAACAAAAGTGATGATAAATACATTTATAATGTTACAAAAGATTTCAATTTTAGATAAATGCTGTTCTTTTGAACTTTTCATCAAAGAAACCTGAAAAAATTCTACTCTGTCACTGTATTTCAACATATTCAAAATATTTGCTGTACTTTAGATCAAATATATTAAATATATATATACATATATATATATAAATCTAAATCTGTTTACCTGTTACCGTTTGATTTGAACATTAACCAACATTAAAGAACCATGAGTATATGAATGTGTTGTTAAATATTAACATCAAATCTCAGGGGGTAAACATTTTATGTCTATGGGGTTTAGCTGACAAAAAAGTTTGGGAATCCCTGGTCTACGGTAAAGTGTCATGCTGCATCAGAGTCTAAAAGCAGCTGTTTTGTGACTGTGTGTGGGACCCAGGTCCAGATCCCCCGTCAACCAGCATGTGTTCAGTTTGCTGGGGTTTCTGGGTTCAGCTGAGCACCAGTAGAGGAAAGAACGCAGTGACCTGTGGTGTTCTTATCTCAAGCTGAGCCCTCCGTTAAGTGTGTGTGTTTCAAGAGGAGTCCTCTGTTAATCTACTGCGAGACTGTGATTGTGACTGAGTGTAGCCTGCTGTGAATCACAGATGTGACTTTGCATGCATTGCCCTCTCTCTCTCTCTAGCATGCATGCACGTACACACACACAGGTTTGTTTCGCTGTCTTAATGAGGACATTGCATAGACTTTCATTGATTTTCTATCATTTTAATGACATTTTCTATCACGTAACCCAAACTTACCCATCACAGAAACATGTGCAAAACACTAGATTTAAATAAAAACATATTTTGGCTGTCTTTTTAACTTGTAAGGACCAGTCAAATATCCTCACTAGTGGGTCAAAGTATTTCACAATATAAGCTAGGACATTTGGTCCTCACAAGTATAGTCAAAACAAGTAGACTCACACAGACAGACAGGCAGATGTGTTTTGTCTGACCCATCTGTGATTATGTAAATAATCATGTGCACAGACTAGTGCTTATCTGTGCCCACCTGCCTGACCCCTTTCTTAAGAGCCAAATATAAACATACTTGTGCTGTCTTTTTTAAAGAAGTACTACTGTCCCTCTTTCCTCTTATTCTAAACTAAATTCATTCCAATGTTCCCCTTATGCATTTGGATCTTTAAAGTGATCCACAGTTTGCCATTCCATTAAATAAAGCCATTACTTTTTTTTTTTTTTTTTTTTGTGCGCACAAAATGTTTTCTTGTAGCTTCATAAAATTAAGGTTGAACCACTGATGCCACATGGACTATTTTAAAGTTGTCCTTAGTACCTTTCTGGGCCTTGAACATGTCAGTTGCATTGCTGTCTATGCAGGGTCAGAAAGCTCTAGGATTTCATAAAAAATATCTTAATTTGTGTTCCAAAGATGAATGAAGGTCTTGCGGGTTTGGAACGACATGATGGTGAGTAATTAATGACAGAATTAGCATTTTTGGTTGAACTATCCTTTTAAATGCACACATTCAGTCTTGGAGTTTCATAAAGTGCTGTATGTTGTTTTAAGGGTATCTGTGGTGTTTTGAAATTGATTATCATCCTGCTTTAATATCTTTCTGTGACTACATTAGCTGAAACGTGCATGTTAAAGGCACAGTACATCATTATTCGCCCTCATGTTGTTCCAAACCTGTATGCATTTTCTTTCCTGCTGAAGTATTTTGAGAAAGGCAGATAGCCAAACAAATCAACGGGAAACAAAACTTGTTAAAAATGTTTTTTTTTAAGTTTTAGAACAACATTAAGGTGAGTAAATAACAGTATTTTAATTTTTAAGTGGACTATCCCTTTAAACTAATTTTTTTTTTTTATCTGAATAAATACTCTTATAATTATGCTTGAAAAGAAAAGGTCTTTTTAAATATCTTTCAAATAAACATATTTATGTCACAGGTGTAAAAACCATTACATTATGCAAATTTCTTTGTACTCGTACCTTTGTGATTTTGCATGCATGATAACGTGCTGTGTAAATTGGGTGTGTAGATTGACTGTGGAAATCACAAACGATTATCTACAACATCAGTGAGTTTGTGTGTGCACATGTCAACATACAAATGTTCATGCATCATTACCAGCGCAGTGCTCAGGTCAGCGTGTATAGCCTGCAGAAGTGCAGCTGTCTGTGAAGACTAACAAGAGCTTTCTTAATTAGCCCAATTGGTCCAAATGAACCCTTCTACTGAACTCCCTAATGGACGATTTCAGACTTCTAACATACTCTGTCTGATTTTCAATTGCTTCTTCCATCTTTCATGTTTTAAATGCTGCCTCGATGCTGTCCTGCTCATAAAACTCTTGACTCTCTTTGTTCATCTGTGCTTTTATAACAGAAAACAGCATTTTCGTATATCTTGTTCTTTGAGGAAAAAAGCTGTTTGATGTTCTAGTGGTTTATAAACTACTCTCATGTACATTAATCAGCATAAAGTCTAGTCCCTTTTCAGATTTATTTATTTTGTGGACTATTTCGATAAATGCCTTAAACGTGTAAAGTGACCAACCAACTCTATATTGTTTTCACATGCCAATTAACAAATGCCAGATCACATTTTGCCAGAAAAGAGTGCTTTTTCCATTTTTGAATGCCATTTCCACCAGACGGTCAGGTCTCTTAATATGGCAAAATCTAATCTTAGAAATAGACTCTAGACAGCAGAACAAAAAAGCAGTGAAAACAGAAAAGTGAAAATTCAGTAAATGCTTAGGGTTAGTTCACTCAAAAATGAAAATTAGCTCATTATGTACAAGACTTCCTTCTTTCAGATGAATCCAATCAGAGTTATATTTTAGAATGGCATAGATGGGTGTTATTCTTCATCAGTCCAAAACAAGTCTAATAAAGTGCATCCATCCATAATAAAAAGTGCCTCACACGGCTCCTTGGTGAATAAAGGCCCCCTGTAGCGATCCATGTTTAAAACATAAGAATCACCTTAATCTAGCTTGCGCATGAGCCAGTGAGTCTCACACAAACCAACTTTTGTTTACAGGAGCAAAGGAAGCAAATTTTCCTTACTTTAGCAAAGGAAAGAAAAGGTCTCCTCTTGATTTATATCAAAATCCTCCTACATTTTTCTTTACAAATCCTTATTGTGAAGTTCTAAATAAAATCTAAATATGGATATTTTTTGGGGGGGGGATGCACTTTATTGGACTTAGAAGTTTTAGAAATGCCAGGATAAATTTTTATACAATTCCAATTGGATTTCGTCTGAAAAAAGAAAGTCATGCACACCTAGGATGCCTGGAGGCTAAGTAAATAATGGGCTAATTTTCATCTCTTTAACTTAACTTTAAATACATAAATGCATTTTGTGTGTCAGGTTTTGAGACTCTTTTGTTGTGTTTTTGATTTGGTTTAGCCCCTTTTGTCTTTGGTTTGTTCCATTTCCTTTTTGCCCTTATTTGGTCATGTTCCTGTCTCCACCCCTCATTAAGTCATTATCAGTTAAGTGCCATCACCTGTCTGTGTCTCGTTTCCACCCTATTTAAGTTGGATTCTGTTCATTGTTTGGTTGTCCGTTCTCGTCTTTGTGTGCGTGTCTCCATTGCCTGTCTCCCTGTGGATTATGTCTGTGGATTTTGGTTTATTAAAAGACCTGTTTTGCACCTGAGCTCAACCTTGCACTCCTCGTTTGTCCTCCCTACATGACACGTGACATTGTGCACCCCTAGACCCAATTTTGAAAACTCCTCGAATTAGTTCATATGTTAGTGCCAAAACTCTAATTTACTCAAACAGGAAAGTGCATCCAAACTACTTCCTTCACTAATGTCTGACTTTGTGCTGTTAGTAAAGTGATTTGTCTTCACTTTTCTGTTGTCTTTGTTGGACACATCCATTTCCTGGCCTCTCTGGAGTGTTAATGCAGACAGGAGCGTCTCTTTCCATCTAAATGGTTTGTTGTTCTAAGTGATTTGATTTGTTGTTCCATTACTCTCCCCCACTATGTATGTCTACAAAACCCTTGTTCTGTTTCTCTCTCACACATCTATTTATCTCTTCCATTGTCACCAAACTCTTCCTTTTATCCTCCTGGACATCTTTCCATCCTGCACTCTCTTAATCTTTAACCTTCCTGGCATCCATCCATCCATCCACCCATCTATCATGTCTCAATATTATATTTCACTTGTGAGTCAGGTTGGACTTGTGGTGTCTGTAGGTTGACAGGTGTAATTTCCAGAGGAATGCTGGGAAGCAGAGCCCCCAGAGAGACACGTGCAGAGAGGTGCTGAATTCCTCTGTCCATCATCCTTTCTTTGACAGAAATTTCCATTCCTTCATCCACCTCCAAAAGATTTCTGATCTTTCGGTATCAAATTTAGAGTGGTGCGCTACAGAACAAAACGGCAGAGAATACAACAGTGTTTTTTTTCCCCCTGGGGTAAAATTGCTCTTTGAAATGGAAATCTGCAATTCATAGATACCAGCAAGAGCAAACACAGGAAACATGGCCAAAAAGGAGAAATCACATTTACACAAGAATATGAGTATACACAAATGAAAGAAAAAAAATACCTTTAAACAGTCAGTTTGGAATAGTCATGGTTTTGTCTTTTGTTAGCATGCCTGTCAGCATCACTACCATTATAATCATCAAGCTTCACTATTACTGTCATTGTCACTCACTTTGAACAAACTCCTCAATCTACACTTTTTAAAAAGACGGTTCTAAAATTGAATTTTCACAGAAATGCCATGGAAGAACCATTTTTGGTTCCCTAATAAAACCTTTTAGTGAACAGTTATTAAAAGATTTTTTTTTCTTAGTATGAGAACATTGTAAAAATCTAAAGAACCTTGTGCAATGGAAATATTCCATGAACCATAAATGCCAATAACAAACTCTTATTTTTAAGAGTGTAAGTACTTAAATTTTCCAACCTGATCTCATGACGAAAGTGTACCTGTGGGAACTTTTTCGCAAGGCGTGAAATGCATACCGTCATGTGACATATTCGACGTGAAATGTCCACTGAGTGGTGTTAAAAGTGTGTTCATTTTTTTTCCTGGAAGAGACGAAAGGACATATGCAGGGCCGGAGTGGGACTCATTTTCAGCTCTGGAGATTCATGCCATAGACCTGCCCACTTTAGTTTACGACTGACTATAGCTATTACAATAATGTAATTAAAACTTCAGTAGGCTATATAAGTCTGCAACAGTGCACTGTTCTCTACAGTCTTGAAATTCATTGTATTTTTCTACAGCCTTTCTCTTATCCATTTCTTGATCTATTATATACCACATTCTAGGTCCAATTCCACGCCAGCTGAGGTACACAGCAAGCATGTTACGTCCGGAAAGCGAAACATATTGAGCTGTAATCATAACTTTGTACAAAACCGATTACAAGTACTTGCTGTTTTATCGTTTTAAGTGTTAATTTCTAAGTACATAAAACCGTAGGGATATGTACTTATTGTTAAATATTTTGTGTCTTGCAAAAAAGTTCCCACAGGTACATTTTCGTCCTGAGATCAGCCAGAAATTTTCAATGTAACTAATCTTGTGCTTTTGACATGAATGACAACAGTCTTTTTTTTTTTTTAAATAAAAAATAGATTAAATATTATGCTTAAGAAATATTTATGTTCATTAATTTATTTATAACGTTGTTTCACTGCAATATACTGTTCAAATAAAGAAAATGTAAATTTAGTAAATCAATAGTTGAAAGGACAAGTATTACTACTATTAAAAATAATTTCACATTTTGAACACTTTTTACTTATAACAAAGTAAATTAAAAAAGTGCATTTTGTGAGATATTACGAAAAAATGCAATATATTATTTATATAGCTATATTTTTTAAATTGTAGATACGTGCTATCACTTCCCTACACTATTAAAAATATTGGTGCTTTAAAAGATTCGTCACAGCGATGCCATAGAAGAACCATTTTTGGTTTCACAAAGAACCATTCAGTCAAAGGTTCTACAAAGAACCATCTCTTTCTTAGCATTTTATAATCTGAAGAATCTTTTTCCAACACAAAGAAAATTTTGTGAAACAGAAAAGTTCCTCAGATGTTAAAGGTTCTTGTTTAAGTATACAATCAAGCTTACATTTTTCATCTTAAGCATGATAAAACGGGTCAAAACATCAGGATCTGGAAACCAGAATATTACAAGGACTCAAGAATGAACTCTTCTGACTTCAGCTATCAAAGAAGCACCAAGCAACCACACAGCAACACACTTGGAATTACCTACAATATCTTAGCATCAGGGCGGCAAGTTTTGCAAACATGTTTATTCACAAATCTAGTTATTATCATCTCTGTCGTAACTATCACCACCAACAACCTTTTTAGCCATTCTCTCCAGTCTCTTGTTCTCACTGTCATCTTATATGAAACACTTTTCTCTTACAGCTGTATTTTATGTTGTAATCAAACACTCTGCTCTCCTCCTCTTCACTTCTTCCACGACTCTGTCTATTTAAGGACAATCTCTTGAGCCAGACAAATATCTCAGTTAACGATCCTTTCTTTCGTTCCCCTCTTCCTCAATCTCTCAAAGTGAAGAGCACCACTTCTCATCCATCAACTGCAATCCTAAACTTTGCAATCAGCCTCAGATCATGTGTGTGAGCGTGTATGGATCCAGTTTCCCACCAACGATATGATAAAACGGCTTAAAAGTACAAAATATTCACTCAGTAAAAAGTAGTGGTATGGAACAGAAAGAATGGAATGGCAGAAATTTTTTTTTTACATGTTAGTATGCCTTTAAGAAGATGTGTCCATGTGCATTAGTGTATGTGTGGTTTCATGTCCTTCACAGCTACAGTATCTCAGTAGTCACAGCACGCTGCTGTAATTACCAGGTGTCTGAGACTCAACTCTAGCTCAATACTATTTCCTCCAGAACTACAAAAGCCTACACAGACACACACACATTCACATTAACTAAACCCACACGGTCGGTCAATACCAAAGCATATACACCATCAGAGTCAGTCATATTTGCAAATATCACACTCTATCACACAAATCGCGAACACAAATGGAAAAGAAAAAAAAAATCAAATAGACAGCAAGGCTTCGGCAATCACAGAGTGCACGGTAAAGAAAATCAGCAGCCGGGGGCCCAGCTGTGTGAGATACAACCAGATATCGATCTGTGCTATCACCTCCTTTCAGCCAGCAAGCTACAGACAAAAAATAAAAAATAAACCTCACCTTGGTTAAGAATGTACTCCACCACTTAAACATAAAAGTATCAGCAGGTTCATGCAAATGTATAATTCATGTTATTTTAACCAACGATACCTTGGAAGATAAATAATTTACTGGATTTTTTCCTCACAGTTGGTTAGAGCCAGCCCTGTGCAGACTAAAATCACGCAATACCCCTGCCTGTTTACTGTCAGGGTCCAGAGAGACCCAGAGAGAGAAATTTGTAACCTTTTTTAGGCAATCTGCAAATTCTTTAAAGGTGCAGTGTAATTTCTACTACACTAACACAGCAGAATTGACCCTTTGCCAGGAATTTGACTGACAGGTGATTTGACCAATCAGAATGCAGAATTTACCATTTTCGTTGGACAAATAAACCAGACATGGGAGTAGATTAACGTCTGTGGAATTAAACTTGAAAAATGGTGTGTATTGATGTCTTTCTGCAGTTGAAACAAGACACCTTCTGGTGTTAAATCATGTTTATTTCATTTGTGCTGCTTGAACTGAGGTGCGACAATAACCTTTCACGATACATTAAAGAGCAACAAAACGATATCTATTGCTTGAATTTCTTAAAAAATGACATTTGAAAAGCTAATCTGAAAGACTTTGTTTCATACCAAAAGTAACCTGCTCCTTCTTGTCTGTCAGTGTATTGTCAGTTTCATCTTTGCTCCTCGATGAACAGTTGAGTTCAAAAGTTTACATACACCTTGCAGAATCTGCAAAATCTTAATTATTTGACCAAAATAACAGGGATCATACAAAATGCATGTTATTTTTTATTTAGTACTGACCTAAAAAAAGAGCTTTCGCATAAAATATGTTTACATATAGTCCACAAGAGAAAATAATAGTTGCATTTGTCAAAATGACCCTGTTCAAAAGTTTAGATACACTTGATTCTTAATCATTTGTTACCTGAATGATCCCATTTTTGTGTATTTAACATCTAAATTCTGTTCAAAAGTTTACACCCCCAGCTCTTAATGAATCGTTTTTCTTTCTGAAACAACAAGCGTTTTGAACTCAAGTGTATGTAAACTTTTGAATGGGTAATTTTTATAATTTAATATATTATTTTTGAAATATCTTACTCAGTTCAGCACTCAATAAAAAATAACATGCATTTTGTATGATCGCTCTTATTTTGGTAAAATAATTAACATTTAGCAGACTGCAAGATTGCAGGTGCAAGGTGTATGTAACCTTTTGACAACTGTATTTTTCACTGCGTGAGAACATGACGTGACGCATGAGAGAGGAATAGCTTGTCAGACGTAGCAACAGTAATGAAGGGTGGCGGGTCTTTGTGAAGAGTCAATTGCAAAAATATTTCCTTTTAACCTCATTGGTTGACAAACAGACAGTCCCACCCTAAAGTCATGCCACTGGGCGCACCAATGTTGCTTAGCTAGACTGGTTGGGTGTTTGAATAAACAGAGCAATGAACTGATAACACCACAGAAGCATAGTAATTATGAATAACTTACTTGGCTATGAACATAAAATTTTGAAAAGAGAAAACGGTGAGACCAAAGAGACGATGAGAAATTTGTAACCTTTTTTAGGCAATCTGCAAATTCTTTAAAGGTGCAGTGTAATTTCTACTATACTAACACAGCAGAATTGACCCTTTGCCAGGAATTTGACTGACAGGTGATCTGACCAATCAGAATGCAGAATTTACCATTTTCGTTGGACAAATAAACCAGACATGGGAGTAGATTAACGTCTGTGGAATTAAACTTGAAAAATGGTGTGTATTGATGTCTTTCTGCAGTTAAAACAAGGCACCTTCTGGTGTTAAATCATGTTTATTTCATTTGTGCCGCTTGAACTGAGGCCCTACAATAACCTTTCACGATACATTAAAGAGCAACAAAATGGTATCTATTGCTTGAATTTCTTAAAAAAATACATTTGAAAAGCTAATTTGAAAGCTTAGACTTTGTTTCATACCAAAAGTAACCTGCTCCTTCTTGTCTGTCAGTGTATTGTCAGTTTCATCTTTGCTCCTCGATGAACAGTTGAGTTCAAAAGTTTACATACACCTTGCAGAATCTGCAAAATCTTAATTATTTGACCAAAATAACAGGGATCATACAAAATGCATGTTATTTTTTATTTAGTACTGACCTAAAAAAAGAGATTTCGCAAGATTGCAGGTGCAAGGTGTATTTAACCTTTTGACATCAACTGTATTTTTCACTGCGTGAGAACATGACGTGACGCATGAGAGAGGAATAGCTCGTCAGACGTAGCAACAGTAATGAAGGGTGGCGGGTCTTTGTGAAGAGTCAATTGCAAAAATATTTCCTTTTAACCTCATTGATTGACAAACAGACAGTCCCACCCTAAAGTCATGCCACTGGGCGCACCAATGTTGCTTAGCTAGACTGGTTGGGTGTTTGAATAAACAGAGCAAGGATCTGATAACACCACAGAAGCATAGTAATTATAAATAACTTACTTGGCTATGAATATTAAACTGTGAAATAAGAAATACTTAAACATTAAAATTACTAATGAGTCTAATGACATTATTTCGGAGCTGTATTCTTCTTAGACTGCTAATTAGGCTAATAATAACAAACCTGTTATCATCAGTAGGAAAACAAACATGTATTTACACTGTTTATTTGCTTGCGTATCTGCATATGAAATTGTGGTGAATATCTGGAGGCGGGTTGTTGCTGTAACCTCACTGTAATATTGTTTTAAAGTTAGCTAGTCAACTGACTATTAAAATGTTGTTCTATTTTCATTTGGTTTACTTGGTCTCATGACCACCATACTTTGCTTTTGGCACGGTTAATATGATAATAACCATATGTGAAGACTAATGATGTCAAAGGTAGCAAAACTTGTTTTCCTCATGACATCTCACCCTTTAATTTATATTTAAAAGGTCCAAGATAAACACTTTTCCTTACCAGTGCAAGCAAAATTGGCTTTGGGGAGTAAATGTATGTAAACGTAATTATTATAATATTTTCTAAGAAAATATGCATTTCTCTAGACTCGTCTGCCATTTCAGATGGGTTTCCCCCCACGTTCAGCCCTTTGCAATGCATTCTGGGATTGCAATAAAAGATACTATCATCAAAACTTTTCCAACAGATGAAAATATACTATCTGACATTTGGTTCAGATGCCAGAAATTTATTCTACGCTTTCTGGCACTGAGCCAACATAAATATTACAAACAAAATCAAGACGAGCTTTGTTACTAACAGGTGTGGATTTAAAGAGACTAGTTTGAATACGATGCTGCAGGCGAACACAGTTGCCTAACACAGCTAAATAATTATTTTAGCGCTAGGACAAATGTATCTTAATTATACATTGAAAAATGCAGTTTCAAGTTTAGTAAAAAAATATTAGTTACTGCTAAATGCTCTTAATTCCCTTACCAAGGTAGTTGGTTAAGGTGATATGCACATTCCCATGAACAAATCATTAGCAGAACAGGACTGTAAGTAGTCTAACAGCAGCTGAGTAGCAGTTCACAGCATAATCCCTCTGCACAGCAGCCTGGGATTGAACCTCCAGCCTTTGGACTGACAGTTTAATCGCTAAACTCTGTTTCCCCTTACTGTTCAACCATACTGATCGACATCTGCTTTCAACAGGGTCAGTCTGTTTGAGGTTCTGAAGAAGACAGCATGTGATGAAGAGCAATTTGGAGATAATTTCGATTACTCCTGTGATTCCTGCAGTGATGAAAATAACCGTAATTTCGGAACAGTATTGGGTTCTATTTAATAATGTCATGCAGATTTCCATGCTTTTCATCTGATAATAATAACAGCTCTTTTCCAAAACCTAGTGAGCTGCCATCTAAGAAAGCATCCTAACCTTAATGGAACCACAACATTCTAATGAGCTTAATAAAAATATGGCACACACAAATATTGTGTAAAACTGTGTGGTTAAATAGATTAAACTGGTTAAGGACAATAAGGATAATCTTGAGTGCTAATCTACACTGTAAAAATGCTGTTTCTACACCAACTATATATATATATATATATATATATATTACTATTATTATTTTTTTTAATTATCACTCTTATTTTGGTAAAATAATTAACATTTAGCAGATTGCAAGATTGCAGGTACAAGGTGTATGTAAACTTTTGATCTCAACCGTAATTTCAGAACAGTATTGGGCTCTGTTTAATAATGTCAAGTGGATTTCCATGCTTTTCATCTGATAATAATAACTCTTTTGCAAAACATAGTGAGCTGCCATCTAAGAAAGCATCCCAACCTTAATGGAACCACAACATTCTAATGAGCTTAAGAAAAACATGGCGCACACAAATATTGTGTAAAACTGTGTGGTTTAAACTGTTTAAGCATAATCTTGAGTGTTAATCTACGCTGCAAAAATGCTGTTTCTACACCAGCTTTTGTCCATTTATAATAAATCTATGTATATGTAGAAATTTTTTTTTTTTTTACAGTGCACTCTGAATGCAATACATTCTGGGACTGCCTTATCTATGAAGATTACATGCACTGCTGCTTTAGTTTGGTCAAAAGATGTTAGATTTTAGTAGATGCCAGTGGCGGCTGGTGGTAAAAAGTTTTTGGAGGTGCACAAATAAACTGAATCACACTGTTAATGCAGGCAGCAGGACTGAAGCATGAAATAAGATACCAAATCAGCGAATATGAGTTTGGATGTATTATCAGTAAAGTAATCATTAAACATTTGTAATCATTCAAAAAAAATATTAGCTATTTATATTAACGTGATTCAGAGATAAAGGCCAGAATACTAATGTTGTCCACACGAGGATAGTTCTCAGTTTACAGATTGCAAAAAATAAACAAACTTGTAGTAAAAAAAAATAGCATATAAGTTAATTTTCGTAATGTTATATATACATATACACAGTTATAATAAAGTACAATATAATAAGTAACTGTTATGCAAAAACTGTAAATACTAAACAGACCATTCATTAATTTATTTTAAACCTAATTATAATGGTATTGACAATATATTTGTCAAGTTGTCAGACATAACTGAATGTATGTGCAATAAAAGAAGTAACACTATATTATTTATCTACTTTAATATTGTGCATACAAAAATACTTACATAAAGACTCTAATTTACTTGAAAAGAGACATTTCCAATGTGTAACCGAATCATCTACACAAGCTATTGTGCTTGGACCCCGACGATCGCCTCAAGATAAACTGCATTGTTTCAGTTAATTTCTGTGTTGTTGCCCACAACGCTTCGGTGACAGGACTGAAATTACAAACAGGGAAAATGATAAAAGGCATGACTTACATTGCATCTAGCAAGCTCCATGATTCGAATTTTTATTTTATTTTTTTCTTAATTTGAACGGCTTGTGAAAGGTTTTTTTAAAAGATAAAATCGAATTTACTTTAATCTGGGAAAAGATATTGCACATATATGACAGTCGAGAATGGTCCAATCACACGAGGCCAAAATATATAAAAACAATACTGATTGGCTAAGATCTAAAGGGGGATGGTCTGGGGCGCTGTGCTGAACGAAAGCTGAAACGAGCCAATTAGAGCTCAGCCTCAAGTCATGTGTGTTTCAAAAATTTACATACCTAATAGACACCCATTTGGTCGCCCCATACACACAAACAAACGAAAAACGTTTTGATTATTTTATTTTTAATAGTTGCTAATATGAATAGCAGTCAAACAGCATGACTAAATAATTCAATTTCGTGATTATTGTGCGATATATAATAAGCTTATTTTTAACATGTTGAAGCAGTCTTCTTCTTGGCTAACTTGGTGGGGCGTCCTATTGACCAGCCGCCACTGGTAGATGCCATCATCTTGCGGTCACATTTACAGTTGTTTAGTGAAATAACACAAGAACCTAATCCATGCTCATGAAAATACATGCCTCTATATACATTTCTGCAACACTGAAATGACATACCTTACTGCAAGTTTTGCAGCAGTTTCAAAGTGAAAGATCCAGAGAGTGGCACTAATACAAAAAATTTCAAATCAGAAAATCCAAGTATTCAGAAATTTGCGTGAAGGCAAAAGATTTCCCCAAGCAGATTTCAAATCGGGTTCAATTTGACCAACAGACAGCTGCTTGGTATGAAAGAGACTTCTGTGTGAGCTGGGCTTCATACACCGCTACCCATTTGACAATAGACAATTGACCTTTTTGCTTGCAAAATGTCAACAAAATTTCACTTATATGCACGTTTATAATGCTTTCTGGGTAGACAGCTTACTTGATTTTTCATGAGAAATAGTGCTGTATGTCTGTCTTTTACTCTGTTAGGCCTAATACACTGACCTGCACTTGCTCTGTCAAGCAAATGCAGTGTGAACATCTGTCGGCTCTCACTGCAGTCAGTGTTGACTTCCGGTTGTCAGGGTCATGTAATGACAGAGGGCCCCAACGGGTGCTTACACTTACTGAGATCCAGTTACACAATGCTGTTGTGTGCTAGAGAGAACAGTTCACTCCCTCAGTCCCTGCAATGAATTATTCAGACTGGTGGTTTGTGTACGAATGCCAGGAAAAGTGAATACTGGCACCAGCCGTCCTCAGGCATAAAGCACCCCAGAGCCCTCAATATGCCCGGGATCCTTGACAGCTCCCTGCCTCTCTCTCCCTCTCTTGCTCTCCCTCTGAGGGTACTGTATGCAGCCTATCTTTAAATACTGATCTCCCCTGTAGTGGGGTGAACAAAAAAGCTGGGTAAGTACAAACAAGAGTTAGTTGTGCTAAAAGAAGATATAGTTGAGGTCAAAAGTTTACATAAACCGCAGAATCTGCAAAATGTAAATTATTTTACCAAAATAAGAGGGATTCTTTTTTATTTAGTACTGACTTGAATAAGATATTTCACATAAAAGACGTTTACATATAGTCCACAAGAGAAGATAATACTGTCCTTCAGAAAAATCCTTGAGGTCCCACAAATTCTTTGGTTTTTCAGCATTTTTGAACCCTTTCCAACAATGACTGTATGATTTTGAGATCCATCTTTTCACACCGAGGACAACTGAGGGACTCATGCAACTATTACAGAAGGTTCAAACATTCACTGATGCTTCAGAAGAAAACCCAGATACATTAAGAGCTGGGGGTGAAAACTTTTTGAATCTGAAGATGAGGGTAAATTTAACTTATTTTGTCTTCTGGGAAACATGCAATTATCTTCTGTAGCTTCTGAGAGGCAGTAAAAATTAAAAAAAAATATGATATTTAGGCAAAATAAGAAAATTCTAAACATCTTCATTCTGTTCAAAAGTTTACACCCCTGGCTACTGCTTTGTTTTTTTAGTGGAATATCAGTGAATGTTTGAACCTTTTGTATTATTGCATATGACTCCCTCAGTGTGAAAAGATCTCAAGATCTCAAAATAATACAGTCATTGTTGGAAAGTGTTCAAGTACACAAAAATGCTGAAAAACCAAAGAATTTGTGGAACCTGAAGGATATACACATACATTCAGGGTTTCTTCACAGTTTCCATGATAATATTAAGCAATACAACTGTTGGTAACATTGATAAACATGCAATACATTTCTTGATCACTAAATCAGCATATTAGAATGATTTCCTAAGGATCATCTAGCACTGAAGACTAATGGCTGCTGAAAATTCAACGATTGTAACTACATTCAACAACATCACTGCAAGTAACATGTCAAAGTCTTCCCGCATGAATATTTTCCACCTGAGAAATCACAGATCTGCTTTAACACAACTGCTGAGACACAGGAAAAACGGACAATTTTTAATTAAAAAAGAAGAATGATAATCCGGGTTTCACCCCTAAAGCTTCGTTTCCCTTGCGTTTTCAGAGAACCATCGCTCTTCAACGTGTAAAGAGTTACAGATGCAAGATCAATACAAAGAATGTGATGGAGCCCTCAGTGAGACTGATGTGTAAACACACACACGCACAAACACACAGTCTCAGAGGAGAGAGGTGTGTCACGCTTTGTAATTGAGGTGTGTTAAGACAGGCAGATGCGACAATTACAATCTTTTCTCCATTATTCCCCTGTCTCCATTTAAAATCCCTCTCTCTTTCTCTCTCTCTCTCGATTTCTCACAGACTCACACACATAGAATCAATCTCCATTCAAAATCAGCCATGTAATTGCTGTAAATTAGTCTGCTGTAATGAAACCCGTTTAACAATAAGAGACCACAGGGATTCAATGCAGTGTTCATGAAGGATGCGCAATAGAATCTGTGATCGGATATTGACAGTCCGACGTAGTTATGCAAAACCCTCACATTCTCAGTGTCTGTCTGTTTGTCTGTCTATATACAAAGTATATGTTCCACACACACTAGTAGTCAAAAGTTTGGATATGTTACCTCATTCATATCTTTCCAAATTAATTTATTTCAGAATAAGGGAAACAAATTTATGGCTTACAAGACCAAAAACTTACTGCCTTCCTTCAAGTAGCTGCCACTTTGCCTGATAAGAGCTTTGCTCACTCTTGGCATTCTCTCCAGCAGCTTCATGAGGTGCCACCTGGCATGCTGAAGGACTTCCTATAAATGCTGGACTGGCTGCTTTTCTTTCACTATCAGGTCCAACTTGTCCATTTAACTCATCTCTTCCAACTGACATCACTGTTCTTTTTTAAAATGGCTTT
The DNA here is from genome assembly GCA_033026305.1 of Cirrhinus molitorella. Classification (NCBI taxonomy): domain Eukaryota; kingdom Metazoa; phylum Chordata; class Actinopteri; order Cypriniformes; family Cyprinidae; genus Cirrhinus; species Cirrhinus molitorella. The sequence continues at coordinate 14,995,696 of CM065118.1, read as the reverse complement.
GTCATTTAGTGGCATTCAAATCCCAAAGACTATAGATTAGATTCTGCCCATCCATAAGTACAATATCACAATGGAAGAAAAACTCTTCCACTGAAGTGAAGCATCTATTACAAGTCTCTTATGCTCACCAAGGTTGCATTTATCTGATCAAAAAAGTATTTTTTATTTGTGAACTATTGTTCACAAATTGTTAATTCTAATAGTTAGCTTTTAACTGTTTTTGAACATTTCAGATCATCAAAGTTCTGTAAATATTGATCACAGAAACAAAGATTTACTTTAAATTTCACTAAGCTGATTACTTACTAAAAACTCACAGATTGTGTTTTCATGACATTTCAGTTCTATTTTGATGTAGTCTCACATTGCCAGACCGTGTCCAAATCCACTTTTGCAAGTTTAACGAATGGTCGGCATGGTCTAAAAGTGTTGTCCCTATTCTCTTAATGAGTCATGGGTGTGTTTTGGCCGTAACGTGCATTAAACCAATCAGTGTCTCTTTATGCATTCTCTTTAAGAGCCAGTTGCGCTCGCCTTATTGTGGATTCGCTACTGACATAGTGAATTTGTAAGAACAAAGAATGAACGCTTAATTTTGGAAGAGCTCCGGTTCGAATCTGTGCGTTTTACATGTGTTTTAGCAGCACTCAGTGGACATTTCTTTTTGAAACTGCCGCAAAACGTGCAGTAAGGTACGTAAAAACAGTGCTGCTAAAAAGTACCCAGAGGTACGTATTTTTATGACACTGGGCTGGGCGTATTACTTACACTGTCTTTATATAACCCAAAAAAATATTGCACTATTGACTTCCACTATTTGCCTTTTCAGTTAGGCAATGGTGCAGTCTATTTCAGTTTTCTCAAAATAGCAACACGCCAACAATGCGTCTGAACACACCTCGTTTTCAGATCATCACTCCCATGGGCGCAAATGCATTTGCTATTTAAACAACGTGGCGCAGGATGTGAAAGTGATAACTGCGTCGGGCTGAATCCAGCACGGATTGTATGATAGAGCCCTTAGTGCCACGATCTTTAAATATTTCACAAACATTTGAAAATCCAGCATTCAGTTGATCCTGATAAGCGCTCATCATCACAGTTGTAAACGTGCTGGCTTTCTTCTTTCGTGAGAAAGTTTGGCACGCTCTGAACATAAGAGAAATACACTGTAATTGCTGCTTGCTGCAATAAATCGTAATTTTACTGCACTAAACAAGTTAATTTTGGCAAGATATTTTAGATTCTATAAGATGTTATAGAATAATAATTTAATGAAAACCTAATTTTGACAAAAATCCTTTGGCTAATAGAAATGAACAAGTTCTTTGAAAAACATCTGATAACCTTTGAAACATGTCTTCATGCTGTATTGAATATGTTTTTTTTTTTTTCACTAAAAATGAACATACATTTGCATAAAGCATCCATATTTGTCCATGCCAATGTTGATTAAAAACTTGAAAAGTATTCATTTAAGGTACATTTAGAACAGATAAAAATGTGCGATTAAGTTGCGATTAATCACGAGTTAACTCATGACAATCATGCGATTAATCGCGATTAAATATTTTAATCTATTGACAGCCCTAATATATATATATATATATATATATATACACACAATGCAGACATTTGAAGCTTTTCTGGAAAAAAAATGGTATATGTATATATAGTCTGTGGAGGGTTTATATAAGCTTTTACTTGTGTGAAGTGTCCTTGGAGAGCATGTGGGAAAAAAGCATGAGAAGACATGGAGGAAAGACTGTGAGCTGATTTGACGTGAGCAGGGCCAGACCTTGGAGAATCGTGCGAAAGAAAGAGCATATTGAGAGTGGAGGAGTGCGAGTGGAGGCTTTCTTTGTGTGCAGGTAATGAAGTCTGTCTGCAGCTTGCTGACTCTCTGGTGTAAAGATCCTGATGCAGCCCACTGAACAGGTATGATAGACTAAATCTGTCACCATTCACGATGGCTCCTTGGACAAAGATTAAACCAAGACCAAGACAAAGAAAAAAACTCTCAATGGAGAATCAGCACTGACCACGCAGTTTAATCCATGACCCGGCTTGACACGCTTCTGCTCTATTATGTACACATTACTCTCTCTCTCTTTGTCACCTCTTTTTCTCATAACACTACCTCTCAAATAAGTCCCTTACTGTATAAACATTTACAGAGGACTCTCTGGTGCCTTGAGTATTCTCCTTGGCTTGAGGGAAAAGGCATTTATATGGGTGAATGTCATGAAAAGAAAATGAAATTAAAAAATTCATGATATTTAAGATACTTTTATTCAATATATAAAGCCTACTTCTCATTATCATAATGTTTTATATATGGTGAATTTTTTATAAATATGATAAATAAGTATAAATTAAACATACTCTATGTATGTGTGTGTATTTAGATATTCTTATAATATAATATAATATAATATAATAGGAATGATTAAAATTATACATAAACCATAAGAAACATATTGCTTTATGAAAGGTTTGGGGGTGAACTTTTTTTATTTTGATATATAATATGGCCTAGACATGTCCTTGACAGGTTTTATGAGATCCATCCATAGATCTCCCATGGAAGAAGAGAGAGAAAAAGAGACAGAGATAGAGACAGTGAAAGAATGTTACGTTGTCACATCCAAAGTGTTACCTCTAGGGACACGACAGAATGAAATGTACTGTCTTCACCATCAAGTGGAAGATTTTTCGAATGCCCTGAGCCAAAGTTTCAACAGATACTGCAACCCACACACTCGGACAAACACACACAAGCATTTTGAGTCGCTCGTATCAAACAGGAGGTACAACTATGAGTCATACGAATGTGTGCACTCTGAGTGAGAGTCTTCAGACAGCCTCACGCCCAGAACCCATTATTACAAACAAGAATTGATCCTGTCAAACCAAGACTAGAGAGAAAATTACAGTCTTTCTCTTTTTCTGTCTACCTCTTTCTTCTCCCCTCTCTTTTTTTTCGACGGAGAATGATGCAGATAACTGCTGTATTACAGCAATAGGATTCAATATTGAAGTGATTTTCATAAACATAGTCATTAGTGACTCTAGTCTGACAGGAAGGCCTTGACATTACACTTTTCCGGATGAACGACACACTAATTTAACCACTTCATTACCACCATTTGGTTCAGCTCTCGACTGACTTGTTTTAACCATTGTGTCTTCTCACTTTTCCACGTAATTTACAAGTAACTTAGTCAATGGGTGGTTTTGCAGTTATACAACAACTGCATTTGAATCCATACAAAAATACTTTCAAAATGATCCTCTTCCGTCAATCACAGATGTCTGAGCTTCCTGCCACAGGGGAACACTCTTAACTGGCCAGAGATATCATTAAATTACCTCATATATTTTACTATCTACTTATGCTGTCTATATTTCATATGGGTCTCCATCTCGCTTTCCTTAAAGGGACAGTTCACCCAAATGGCCTGGGAAGCAAACATCTATTTTCTTTAGGCCCTGAGATAAATCTATAACCCCCCTCCCACACACACACACACACACCCCATCCTGAAAGGATCACATATTCAATATGTGCATAATTAATCTTGCTCAGCATCCTTTGATCAGTGTTGCACTTACAAGACAGCAGATGATAATCACTTATTAAGACTTACACGCCCTGCGTAGCTCAGCCTGTCTGGAATGTTTCCTAAGGGAATTTTTTCTGAATTAATGGATTTCGGTTCGACAAAGGTTAAAGTCAACATGAAGTAGCATTCATATTCTATTCAAGCTCATTTGCACATTCCAAACTAATCGTGCATTCCCTTATTTTTTTTGGTTTTCCTAAGCAACCCATATTACTAAATGTCATTATACTATAGCAGATGTTTTACCAGTGCCCAATATTTTATTTTTGCCCAACATTTATTAAGTGGGCTTATGTTTGATATTTGGTTCAGCTTTCCTGAATGTTTTTATGTTTATGTTTTTCTATTTGATTTTTCAACTATTTTGTCTATTTTTTTCCACGTAATTCATTGGTAATATTTATGCAATGACTTCATATTCAATAATTAAAACATTACCAATGCTTTCTGTTTATTATAAGCACATTAATGGTAAATCGTAATTGTGTTAGCTTTTTTTTTTATTTTAGTCTTAGTCTTAGACCTGTGTCAAATGTATGTTTTATTCATTATCATATTTAGTTTTGTTCTGTTTTTTTTGCATTCAAGTTTTAGTCAAATACATGTCTGAGCATCTAGTTTTAGTCAATGAAATCTAATGAAAGCATTTCAAGAAGTGTACTTTCACCAATAAGCACAAATCTATAGAATGTCGACTCGTACACGGTTGATTTTCTGTTGTACTGATTTAGGCCATTTATTTTAGAAAATAATATCAAAGAATTATGCAGTCTGTCTGTCTACATTATGAAAACTAGTAAAACAAAACCTCAAAATTCCTAAGAGTAATTCCAATAATTCGAAATTGCAATAATGTTTCTCTTAAAACAGCTGCTGAGTAAGTGCATTTATTCAGCAACCAACAATCACAAACAAAATAGTTGAGATCTCATGGCAGAACACAGACAGACTGAATGACACTTTCATTTAAGCAGAATATATCTTGCATGGAGATCGCTAAACTTATATGTTTGCCAGTGTTTTCAGATAATTGTTGGTGTTTCAGCAATGAAGAGTTTTTGTTTAGAACAAGCAAATCAATCTGCCAGTGGGGTAAGCAAAATAATTTTATTTCAAGCAGAAAACAAGATTATTTTGCTTAGCCCACTGGCAGATTATTTTACTTGTTTCAAGCAAAAACTCACTTAATTTCAACTTTTTTTTCTATAAACAAGACATTCATTTTTACTTATCTAGAAAATCCTTTTTGACGTAACAATCTGAAGATATTTAGGCTGAAAGAAAAACATTTTTTTCAGTGTAGTCTCATATGGTGGGTTTATATTTTATATTGCTTTGTTCTGTTTGATTTTTTTCCCCCATTTTGTCTATTTTTTCATGTAATCTGTTGGTAATACAACGACTTTATATTCAATGATTAAAGCATTAAAGCATTAAATGCTTTCCTGTTTATTATAAGTACATTAAAGTTATGTTTTCTGTCACTTCAAATGCTTGAGCTCTTTAAAACAGGATGGATTCTGTGAAAGTAGTGTTCATTTTGTCAGCCACTGTATAACGGTTAAACTTACAAATTTTTGCTCAAAATTATAATCGTAACGAAATTTATTTTTGCGTTTCAGGTACACTGTAAAAAAGAATTTGTTGAGTCAATTTAAAATAATTTGTTACCTGGCCGCCTCAAAATTTTAAGTTCAGTCAACTTGAAATGTTACATTTTACTAAGTGACGATTTAAATATTTGAGCTGATTCAACAATTTTAAGGTAGCTAAGTAACAAACACAGCTGTTAAGTTTAACAAACAATTTTTTAGTTTTGTCAACTTAAATATTTAAGTTGTCACTTAGTACAACTTAACATTTCAACTTGAATAAACTTATTTGAGTTGACTGAACTTAAAATTTTAAGGCAGCAGGGTAACAAATTATTTTAAGTTGACAACAATTTTTTTTTTACAGTGTAGTGCACTTTCACATTTATTTTCTATTGTACCGATTTATTATAGGCTATTTATTATATAAATTAACATCAACGACTTTTGTGCTCTCTCTACATTATAAAAACAGATGGCAAAAATTTAGCAAAATACCAGGCAGACAATGTGTCTTTTTGACAGAGAAGTTTATTGACCTTGTCATCTCGTCATCCTCTTGTTTAAGTCATGGGAAAAATATTTGTCAATAAACATTTTTCGTCGTAGTGTTTATTAACAAAATGAAGACTATGTGAAAGTGATTCCAATCAGAATTGCTTCCCTGTAACATTATTGTTATAGACGTGTTGTAAACTTGGCTACATTTTTATGTTCAGAATGATTTTTAAAACTATCCTTTTATCGCTATCATAACAGTTTTCATCCTTGGTGCGAATGGGCCTTTACTCAGACATTTCAGACAAGCCCAGAATTTTCTGCACAGATCAGTAGACACACTCAGTTATCTATTGATGTCACAACCACATCATGTGTGGGTGGCTAACAACTGCTAAAAAGTGTTGAACAAGCTTAAATACACCCTTAAACATAATACAAGGTGCAGTTATCAACATTCAACTCTACCAAAGCAAATAACATCTTTATCTGTTGAGAAACAAAAGAGCAGAGAACATAGCTTGATGCACTAAACGTGCATTCACAATAATGTCAAAACATGCTGAGCTGCTCGCTGGATAAATCAGCATAACACTAGACATCTGTACCAGACATCCACGAGTATCAACAGCAGGAAAATCGAACGCAAGCCTCGTGCTCTCAAAAAGTTTTTTCCTGGAAAATCACCAGTTTTGAAAAGTACAGAAACAAATAGTTTATCACAGCCCTGTTGCAAAGTCTCCTGCTTTTATCCTGCTCTTGCCCTGATGACTGAACGCACAGCCAAGTCCAAAAATCTATTAAATGGATGTTTTGTAATGGAGTGACTATAGACCAATTGCTTTTGCACCGACTAGAATTTCAGCTCCAATACATCAATTATTTGTTGAGGAACTGGTTGCCTATGTTGGCGTACGTCCAGATGCTCCTGGCTAACTTTCTTAGCAATGTCTGTCTCTGTGTGTGTGTGTGTGTGTGTGTGTGTGTGTGTGTGTGTGTGTGTGTGTGTGTGAATGGCTCCAGAGGCTCAGAAGAAAGGTAGTCAATAACCAAGCCCATCTCTCTGACAATATGAAACCAACAATAAAGAGGCACTATAGTGGCCAGAGGTTATTAAAAAGACTTCTGGAAAAAAAATCCTAGTTGATGTACTTGAACTACATAATGCATTAAGCAATTTATAAGAACCGCTTAATTAGTGGTACTCGTTAAGGCAAGCATTATTTCTTAGATTTGACGGCAGGGGTTTTTCAACACACCAAATACTAAGTACTGAAATATATACATGTATGAAGCCTCCAAAATGTTGACAGACCTTATTTTACGGTCTTAACTAGTTGCTTATTAGCATGCATAACTAGAATATTAGCCTTTTATTAGTACTCATTAAGCACATATGAATGCCTTATTTCACATGACCTTATTCTACATCCCTAATCCTACCAATACCTAAATACCTTACTAACTATTAATAAGCAGCAAATTAGGAATTTATTGAGGGAAAAGTCATAGTTAATAGTGAGTAAGTGTTACCAAATATTTTACTATTTAAAATAACTGCTTTCTATTTAAATACATTTTAAAATGCAATTTATAACACAGATAAATTTTCAGCACCATTACTCTAGTCTTCCTGTGTTTCACATGATCCTTCAGAAATCATTCTAATATGCTGATTCGCTGTTCAAGAAACATTTATTATTATATTATTATCAATATTTAAAACAGTTGAGTACATTTTTTTCAGGATTTTTTGATGAATAGAAAGATCCAAAGATCAGCATTTATCTGAAATAAAAAGCTTTTGTAACATTATATGTTGTAAACATTACTATACTGTTAAAAAACTTGGAGTCTGTAATTTTTTTTTTTTTTTTTTTTATGGGGATTATAGAATTTAATACTTTTATTTAGCAAGGATCCTTTAAATTGATCAAAAGTGATGATAAAGACATTTATAATGTTTCAAAATTTCAGTTAAATGCTGTTCTTCTGAATTTTCTATTCATCAAAGAATAATAATGTTTTTTTGAGCAGCAAATCTGAATATTAGAATGATTTCTGAAGGATCATGTGATTGGAGTAATGATGCTAAACAATCAGCTCTGAAATCACAGGAATAAATTACATTTTAAAAATATATAGAAAGCAATTATTTTAAATTGTAAAAATATTTCAAAATTGTACTGTTTTGCTGTACTTTGGATCAAATAAATACAGTCTTGGTGAGAAGAAGAGACAAAAAAAATCTTAAAAACTTTTGCCTAGTAATGTATATAAATAAATCACGTAAATATATTCACATATATATAGACAGCATGGTGACTTGTTGATTGCAACATTTGACCAAATGACCACATCCTTATGATGAATCGCATATGTTATATTCCTCTTTTGAAGGTTGCTTTGGATAAAAGCATCTGCTAAATGAAAAGTTGTAAATGTGAATGCATTTAAATGCACTATACTCAGAACATCCTGACAACTCCAAAGCGACGACGTCCTGGCAACAACATATAGTACAACACCCAAGCACAGTGGCAGTGAGTTTTGCAAGGTCAAGCACCACTTACATTTTCTTCAGAGAACACAACATTAATGTGCTTCTAGTGGTACTCAACAGGATCACTGAAGTGTTTTAATGGGAATAGTAGGGAATGGAAATTCTCTTTCCTGCTGACTAGGTACGACCTGTCGTCCCAGTTTGGGCAACAATCAAACCATGAAAGGGTACCAATCTCTGCCAGTGTGAAGATCAGCAGATGGTGCTTGACAGTGTGAAATTTAGATAACAGGTCCGGGAGAGTCAGAACAGAATCACCCCAGCTGACATTTGTCTGCAGTGAAACAAACACAGACTGAGGAGAATTATCAGTCACTCGTCCTCCCCTCTCTTCAGGTGTGTGGACCAGAATCCCCGTGAGCCATTTATCTGACAGTGTCAATCTCACCACAGGCCGCAGTCCACAAGGCCACATTAGTGCTTACTTTTCATTTACATGTAGCAGATGCTTTCATTATATTTATATGCATTGCTTTCATCTTCCTTTCCAGTCTTTTCAATGGCAGAACATTCCTTAGAACTATGACATATACATTTGCATGCAAATTTCAGATGCTTTTATCAAAAACAATGCACAGTGAATTCAAACATTGCATTGTATTTCATTGAAATCAAATCAATGACCTTGAGATCCCTAGAAATGTAAATTTCTGTCATTTTTGTATATTATATATAATATAAGAGAGAGAGAGAGAGAGAGATCAAATATGGACTATTTTAATGATGTCTGTACTACCTTTCTGGGCCTTGAACGTGTCAGGTGTGTTGCTGTCTATGGAGGGACAGAAAGCTCTTGGATTTCATCAAAAATATCTTAATTTGTGCTCCAAATTAAGTCTTACAGGTTTGGAATGACATGAGGGTGACTAATCAATGACAGAATTTTCATTTTTGGATGAACTATCCCTTTACCATTATTACTAATGTACAATTAGACCTATTACAGTTTTTCACCATTGATAATAATTGTTTTTACAGTGCGACAGGAACATATTAGGTTGTATATTTACAGTATGTTCACACAACTCTCTCTCATACACACAAAACAGAAGAGCACATAACTATCTGAAAGGAAATAAAGTTACGCCTCTCACACCTTTGTGACTTTGGTCCTCTTGCACTTCGCCTCGAGGGACAAAAATAAAGGGATGTATTGGAGGAAGGACATATTTGAACTGGTGCTTCAAACAAACTACCCCAATTAATCATTCCGCCCGGAACATCTCGCTTCCAATCAAGGCTGAGGCTTGAGCTCTATTACCTTTTAAAGCAATGTGACCCTCAATAAAGAGGATGAGGGCCCTGCGAAAATAACCAACATGGAGGAAAGAGTTTTTTTTTTCTGTTATTATATCTGGAAGGCAGAAGGTCGAGTCAGATTTTTCCAGCAGAAATGGTGGCGGTTAAAACAGCGTTTTTGGGACAAAGGGTATTGAGCAGTAATTTTCTAGAGAAAAGGAGTATTGTCCTTTTTTCTGATGCTTATCACAGTCTGGACCTATTTGGACAACTTTGTGTCCTACAAGTCAAAAGTTACCTTGCAGAATCTGCAAAATGTTCATTATTTTACCAAAATAAGAGGGATCATACAGAATGCATGTTATTTTTTATTTAGTACTGACTTGGATATGATATTTCACATAAAAGACATTTACATATAGTCCACAAAAGAAATTAATAGTTGAATTAATAAAAATGTCCCTGTTCAAAAGTTTACATACACTTTCTTAATACTGTGTTGTTACCTGTATGATCCACAGCTGTATTTTTTGTTTAGTGATAGTTGTTCACCACTGTTGTGACCACTGTTGTTCAAAAAAATTCTTCAGGTCCCACAATATCATAAAAACAGTGTGATATTTAAGCAAAATAAGAAAAACGTACATATCTTTATTCTGTTCAAAAGTTTACACCCTGGTGACTACCATATGACATAACTAAATACACTACTACTTAACCTGCCCACAAATAAACTACAGAACAGTGCCTTACAAGAAAACAAAGACATGCTGCTTTTGATGCAATCATCAAAAGATATAACAAAAACAAATTATAGCAATTTCATAGAAGATATTTGTAAATAACAGCCTATCATTTCATTTTAGATAGAGATTATGAAATGTTTATGCTATCACAAGCTGCTTTTGATTTTAAGTTCAATAACAATTACAAGTCACAGAAATCAATTCTCATAGATATTATAAAATAATGTGGTTGAAGTCACTATGAACTACTTCATTGTAATAAGGTTGTTTGAGTTTCAGCTATTTAAAAACATCTTTTTCATTTAAAATTTTAGAAAACAGTTCAAAAGAATCATGAATAAAGGCATTCTTGCTTTGAGATGGAGCGCAGACTTTGATTAAACGGATAACAGACTCTGCTGCAACACTTGAATAGGTTTTATTACTACACAAAATTTCTCCCATTCAGCCATTTTAATGAAATAAGAGAAAATAGGTGTCTGAAAACATCGCTTTAACTGAAAAACACAAAGCACTTTCTTTGTACACTGATAATTAGCTGCAAACCAATTTCCATCTGAAGCTGCCTAGGTGAACTCTGTTGCTGACTGACACAAAAAAATCTTATAAAAAGATGAAAATGGTTCTGAGATAAATGAGAAATGTATAAATGAGAAAAAGCAGAGGGGGACAAAACTTTGAAATGTTAAGCCCTAAATTAAGGGCAGGAGTTTGCCTAAATCTAATTATCTGATGTAGGCTACATTAAGACCAGTATACAACATAATGGATACTGTTAAAGTTGTAGTGTTTGTTGTTGTTTATCTGTTGTCTCTGAGTCCCCTAGCCTCCACATTGCAGGCGCTGTGAGGACCAGACTGAAGACACACAGCATGCACAATGAGGAGACCATAGAACCCCAAATCAGACATCTGGTCAATAGAGACTGCAAAGGTGTTAACCAGTAAGTTAATTGCATTATGTTTTTAGGTTTGCATTTGTCCCTCATGTTGTTTTCCAGTCTTTTTGTTACAGTGAGGAATCCCCGATGAGGATGTTATCGCACTGGACTAAAACTTATGGACTTTGCTCAAACAGCGTATTACAACTTTCCAAAAAATGCTGATAACTTAACAATTAGCAATGGTTTTGTATTTATTATTGGAAGTGAGAAGTGACGAAATCGGAGATGCAGGGGAAAGAGCAAAACAAGTACAAAACAAGGATTTGTTAACAAAAATGTGTGAGCATCTTGATATATGCGAAGAGGAGAATGATTTTCCTTGGTTCTCGCAAAACTAGCATATTCTCACCAGAGCTTACGCTATGCCTACGTCATCCACTGGAACGCCACTCTCTTCTTTAATATGACAGTTAGTGGAAGACAGAGATTATCAGGGCTCATAAAATTTCGAAATCTCTGGTAGCCCTTCGGGCAGGTACTCTTTAGATTCTGGTAACCCGAAAATAATTTAACTAGCCCAAATAAAAAAATACTTTTTTAAAAAAAATATAGAAAATCAGATAGGAGTCTAAATGTCAATCAAAAATATTTTCAACACACAAATATCAACAAATATCAAAGAAGGAATTTTATTTCCCTATTTACAGGGTATCTGCAGAATTTTTAAATATCAGTTTAAGGCAATTTATGACCCTTTTTAATAAGCTGCATAAGTAAAATGAACACAGTATGAGTGGGGTTGGACAATGTATGGTAGCATATTGAGCCATGAAATTATGATTTACAGTTCAGATACAGGTTTTCACAAAAACCAAATACGTTATACAACAGCATTTTAGCCTTTATACCATATTACTGTCTTAATTGTTTACATTTTTAGAAGGCACATTAACTTCTTTTTCATTTACAACTCTATGTGTTTGCTGCATGGGTCGATATTTGCAATAATCTGACCAAAAATGACTGGAAATGCAAAATCGTTCTCTGCCACAAGTTGGCGCGTTAAGAGTGCTGAAATATTACGGTTTCCATAGAAACGGCTGTACACAAAGCAGCACCGTGCTCATTAACGCTGTTTTATGTTTATCAGGCATTATAGGTAAGATGAAATGACAATGCAAAGGACACATTTCTAAAGACAGTCGTTTCCCTTCAGATACATTTGACTTTGAAACGGGCAGCGCGCATATTTATTCAGTGACATCATTGCCTTTTGAAGTTAAATCCAGCCTTATCGCGATTTTCCGTCCCCAACTGTAAGACCTCTTAACATTATGATTAAAAGACTTTTCTTATACTATTTAACATATGGAAAACTTTTTATGGCTTTCAATTTTTGAGGAGTATTTAAGGACCTGCAGGTGCCCTGTACTTTAAGATAGCCCGTCGGGCAGGGCGGTGTAAAATTTTGGTAGCCCGCTGGAAAACACAATAGCCCCGGGACGTCGGGCTAGCGATTTTGCAAGCCCTGATTATGGTTTATGAAGTTTTAAATATAGATATTTTTCTTACAAAAATGCATTAAATCACTTTATAAGGCCTTTTTTAAACCCCCCAAGAGCCACGTGAAGTACTTTTTATGATGGATAGATGCACTTTATTGGACTGAGGGTGAGTAAATCATGGGGTAATTTTTTGTCTGAACAATTCCTTGATTCAAATCTGAGTTTATGTACCACCGTTTTTAAGTTATTTGATGGTACAAAATGCAAATCCTGGAATTCAAAGAGAAAATCAAGGAAAAATCCACCTTCATTTAATTATAATAGTCTGTAATGGCATTTAGGAATGAAAAAAAAGGTCAAATAGTGTATTACATGTAGCATTATCACGGTTTTAGCAGTCATTGCAGATGACCTTCAGAAAAACCTTTGATTGGCTTTTAATGTCTATTAATGTATGGCTGCCAACATAAACTACAAACCCACATAAAGGTCCTTCTGAAGCAATAAACGGAAGACATACCACAAAGGTACAATAATGATGACCATCATTTTCTGAGAACACATCTCCAACTCAGATTAGCGGTATGCTTCAGTGCACTGTCTCAAATGGACCGTAAATTAATTATAACATGCTCGTTTACCCCTGAGTTCCATTAAGCTCATACTCAATGAATCAATATTCGATTCAGTAATGGATATCTTTGCGCTCAACCTTCAAAGATCCTGCCACTGGAAATAGTAGTCTGCAATTACTCTGAAACATTAAGCCTGTTCGCAATGTTTTTCGTAAAATTGTGCCAAGTCAAAACAGAGTTAATTTCACAGCCTGTTTTCTTTCCTGACCTTGGGGCGTTGTTTGACGTGACATGACAATTATTGAAATTTTTAGTTTTTAATTGGAGGCAAGTGTCACTCTAGTCATGACTGACCTGTTATTACACTCAGAAATAAACCCACCCGCTTTTTCCCCCTGAGATAACACTTAATACCACAGAAACAGAGAGGTTATTGATTTCTTCAAGCATGTTTCGTCCACATACAGTAACATTAAGGGTATCTTTGAGTAGGAAAAAAAAAAAATCTGCCAAACTCTTCGGCAAATTATTCCCTGTGAGTGACACGTGAAAGCAAGTCTGTATAGTTGATTAGGCTTTGGACGGAGGTGATGAAGAAGCAATTACTTTGTGAATTTTTTTGTCTGTTAAAGTTTATTGGTATTTTTTTCCCTGGTATGGTCAGCGAACATGTCATCAGTCTTTTTTACCATGAACAAAAACGTACTGAGACAAGAAAAATAGCTTCAGATACCTGAAGTTATTCATTTTTTGTGTGTGTAGGTGTTGATAAAAGTTGACTGAAATACACTGAAGCGAAGCTGACCCATAACGACCCATCGAAAAGCGTAATTGAGATGAAACTCCTCTGAGTCAGTTCTAACACTTCAACCTCTTACGCCATTCGTCCACCTTAGCTGACCTTTTGGAACTTTCTGCCACCTCATAGAGTTTTTCATGCAGAAATCAAGCCAATCAGTCTGACACCATTGCATGGGAGAAATAAGTCAACTACACATCATAAAATCAGAAAAAGATCTGTGCTTCAGTTTTGGATGCATAGTCACCTTCTTGTGTGCCTTTTTTATTTCTTTTTTAGCAGCTGTCAAACACTTCAGAATGGAGACAGCTCCAACGCCTACTCAGTCCATGGGCAGCTTCATACTGACACTCAAACAACAACTAATGAAAGAGAACAGCTAGCTGTCTTCGCTGATAACTGAGGAGCCGGAGGGGGTATGAACCGAACAGGTAAAGCGAAGGTCCACAGGAGACTTATTTGTATGTACGTTTATGTATGTATGCATGTGTGTGTGGGTTTAAAAGACACAATCAAATTTCACTGATTGAAGCCGTAGACTGTTATTAGTGCCTGAGGACCATAACAAATCCAAAGGTACTTACAGAAACTGTAAAACCTCAAAAGGGGGGTTCAAATTAGGAGGGCAGAGCCCCTTAGGGTTTCAGGGGGCATATGGAAAATTGTGTTTTTGTTTCTTTTTTTCTTTTCTTAGGGCTTTCAATGTTAACAGTAAAACTGACTGATGTGTATTGTGAAACATACTATTCAAATACATTTGAATCATATTAGATTAGGTTTCTCATCAGGTTTGGTCCATGTAACGGTTCACAATTCAATTTTCAGACCAAACGGTGCAAATGCAAAAATGAAAAAATGAAACCAAACATTCATTTTAATTAGTAATTGTCATTTTCTCTCCCTTTTTCCATTTTACTTTTGCTAAATTGTGACTTCAGAAATGATCGTTTGAATAAATGAAATCTAAACGATTTTCTATTTTTCCATTTTTGTAATAAATATGGTATAAATTAAAAAGCTCAATTCAATGTATACAATCCAATGTATTAATAAAGTATAGGTTACTAGGTACAAAGCAGATAAGAATATGAACGCTACGCTGAATTGTTATCCTCCCATATAGCTTCTGAAGTCACAATTTAGCAAAAGTAAAATTGAAAAAAGGAGAGAAAATGGCAAGCAACTGATAAAAATGAAAAATTTAATGTTTGGTTTCATTTTTTAGTTTTTGCATTTGCACCATATGTTCTGAAAATGGAATTGTGAAGCATTACACGGACCAGGTTTAATAGTAGGTTAAAAAAAAAAAAAGTTAAAGAAGTTCTTTTCTTAAAATTTCCTGATAATTTACTCACCCCTATGTCCTCCAAAATGTTCATGTTTGTCTTTCTTCAGTCAAAAAGAAATTTTGAGTTTTTGAGGAAAACATTCCAGGATTTTTCTTCATATAGTGAACTTCAAAGGGGATCAAGGCTGATGAAGGTCCAAATTACAGTTTCAAAACAGCTTTAAAGAGCTCTAACCAAACCCAGTGGAGAAATAAGTGTCTCATGTAGCAAAACAAATGGTAAAAAATATTTTTTTTTCTTAAAAAAAAAACAAAAAAGTATATACATTTTAACCACAAATGCTCATTTTGCACTAGCTCTGCGATGTGTGTCTATGACTTCACGCATTATGTAATCATGCTGGAAAGGTCACTTGGGTTAGTTCTTTGTCTGTGTACTCCGGTTTTAAAAGGTAGTGTAGGGTGAAAAACTCCATCCCATTTTCCCCTTCAGCTTCAAAATCATCCAACATTGTTGTTTTCATGTTCGCTTTGTAAACACTGGATCGGTACTTTCGTCTACATCACATGTAACCTTTCCAACGTGACTACATGATGCGTGAAGTTGTGAACACAGAGCTAGTGCAAGACAAGCATTTGTGGTTAAAAAGTATATATATATTAGAATATGGCCGATCTTTTTGTTACATAAGACCTTTATTCCTTGGCTGAGATTGTAAAGAGACGTTTGAAACTGCACTGAAACTGCAATTTGTACCTTCAACCCACTGATCTACATTGAAGTTAACTATATGGAGAAAAGTCCTGGAATGTTTTCCTCAAAATCCTTATTTTCTTTTCAACAGAAGAAAGAAAGGCATGAATATTTTGAATAACATGGGGGTGAGTAAATTATCAGGAAATTTTAATTCAGGAAAGAACTAATCCTTTAATACAAAGTCTAGATATTTTCCAGTTAATATTACAGAATTAGCTTTGGCTTCAGTACAGCAACATAGTTATTTAATTTTGCAAATATCATGTTATCTTTATTATGTCATATTTTTCCTCATACAGTAGTAGTTTCATTTCATTATATTTATTCATAGATGCCTTTCACAACACTCAAGGTCACTGTACAAGAAATCTTAAACACATCAATAGTTACAAATGTAGTAACATTTATATTGTAGCAAGGGGGTCCTTTGCAAACACATCATTGTATTTTAGGGTCTTTGGCAGTTAAAAGAGTAATATTGGTAAATATAATATATGTTTTGTGATAGTTGTTCATGAGTTCCTTGTTTGGTCTGAAAAGTTAAACTACCCGCTGTTCTTCAGAAAAATCCTTCAGGTCCCACACAGTCTTTGGTTTTTCAGCATTTTTTGTGCATTTGAACCCTTACCAACAATGGCTGTATGCTTTTGAGATCCATCTTTTCACAGTGAGGACAACTGAGGAACTCATATGCAACTATTACAAAAGGTTAAAACGCTCACTGATGCTCCTGAAGAAAACACAATGCATTAAAAAAAAATTCTTTAATTTGAAGATTGGGGTAAATTTTAATTATTTTGTCTTCTGGGAAAAAATAGTTGCATATGAGTCCCTCAGCTGTCCTTAGTGTGAAAAGATGGATATCAAAATCATAGTCATTGTTGGAATAGGTGTAAATACACAAAAATGCTTAAAAACCAAATAATTTTTCTGAAGAAAAGCGAGCGGTTTAACAAAGAACTCACGAACAATTTTGCATGATGCCTCTTATTTTGGTAAAATAATTAACATTTTGCAGATTCTGCAAGGAAAAAACATGCATTAAGAACTGGGGGGAGGATCATGGTAAATGAAGGTCATGGATCATGGTAAATTTAACTAAACTTCTGTAGCTTCTGAAGGGCAATGCTAAATGAAAAAAATATGATATTTAGGCAAAATGAGCAAAATGTACACATTTCCATTCTGTTCAAAAGTTTCCAATCTGTTCATGCATTAAGGCTCTTAATGCATGTTTTTTCCTTCTGGAGCATCAGTGAGTGTTTGAACCTTCTCTAATAGTTGCATATGAGTCCCTCAGTGTTATCCTCAGTGTGAAAAGATGGATCTCAAAATCATACAGTCATTGTTGGAAAGGGTTCAAATACACAAAAATGCTGGAAAACCAAAGAATTTGTGGGACCTGAAGGATTTTTCTGAAGAACAGCAGGCAGTTTAACTGTACAGGACAAACAAGGGACTCATGAACAACTATCACTAAACAAAAAAAACACAGCTGTGGATCATTCAGGTAACAACACAGTATTAAGAATCAAGGGTATGTAAACTTTTGAACAGGATCATTTTTATAAATTCAGCTACTGTTTTCTCTTGTGGACTATATGTAAATGTCTTTTATGTAAAATATCTTATTCAGGTAAGTACTAAATAAAAAATAACATGCATTTTGTATGATCCCTCTTATTTTGCTAAAATAATTAACATTTTGCAGATTCTGCAAATATATATATATATATATATACATACACACACACACACACACACACACACACACACACCCAACCAAACCATTTTAACACTACTTTACTCTTCAGAACATTTCTATGTGTTTCACTGTATTGGTGTTTTTCAACCAAAGCAACCAGCAATTGTCGTGCTCTGGAGGCTGATCTCCAGCAAGGAACTTGTTTAACCAGCAAGCATTTCTTGTCCATCCAAGTTATCTAAAAAAAGACCATGCTCATCTAATCCCATAAAACATCAGATACATTACAGTAGAATCTGCTGACTCCTCACAGAGTTAAAAGTCAATTATAATACCATTAAAAAGAACCCAAAACCTGTTTTTTAAAACATTTCCCACATACTGACAAATCACCACAGCAGCAGACAGACAGAGAGAAAGCAGCATGAATAAGATGAATATTCAAAGGAAATCCTCTCTGTTCCTTCTGTCAGAAGAAAACAATTCCCATCAAATTCAACGTGATCGCGGCACAACTTTAATTAATCTCACAGTATGGAGCACAAATGCTGCTGCTATCAACCAAACGCATATGTTCATGAGTGTGGAGTTGATATCACATACAAACACTCACACGCCTGTTAAATATTAATTGCATTATGCAAGCATGTATCATGGCATGACCAACACCACAGAGCAGCTGGTGCACAAACTGCATCCCTGTAAATAAGAGTAAAGTGTCTCGTCTGAGTGTTTTTAGATTATATAGAATCATACCTCAGTCATGACCTGATCTGCTTCACACACACACACACTCTCTGTCTGTCTTCCCAGGATGTGGATATAAATTACACCTCAACCATGCAGAATCTACACATAAATGCCATGCACAATCAACCAGTGCTATTTTTCTTACTATATATTACAATAAAATTGTATGTCCTGAAGGTCACAAAAGCAACCGCCTCCTTTAGCCGCCATCGACCTGCTTTACAATGTCACTGGAATGACAGAGGAGCGCTACGGCTACTTATCGACAATCCCACATCGAATGATAATGATTAGCACATCACTTATCATGTTAATGAATAGTGATGTTGACACGGTTTAGGGAAAAAATGAAGCATGGGGGACAGAGAGGAAAAGAGCAAACAATTTCCTTCTATTCTCCAGACCGCTGAGCGCAACGTGACTGGTAAGGACACGAGTCATTCATCTCCTTGTGGAAGCACAGAAAATCATTAATAGTGGAGTCTGTCCCGCTCCTTTAAGCGAATCGTTTAATCACTGAATGGAATTGTGGGCAGGCAGAATAAATGGACGGATACAAGAGTGATTCATCTGTTTTGTTTGGGAGCCTGCAGGACGAAAGGGAGTCGAATCGAACCCATTGCAAAAGAAATACAACAGAGATTATTCTTTCGAAAGGAAAGGGAGAAAGAAGAATAAGAACTGAAGGGACACCAAAAGGCTCTCAAACCTCTCACTGATTCAAGCCTGCGGCATCAACTGCACTCGGCCTCCACTGTGTTTCTGATGTTTGGGTATGTGTGAACCCATCTGACGGATTCCTTGGTTTTCATTTACGAGTATTAAACTTCACCAAGAGATTTTGTATTTTATATCCCTCCACCTTCTCTAGTGGCTCCACTCCAGAAGCCATCGAGACTCTGCATGTGTATAGTGCGTTTTACTGTATCCGCCATCTGCGTTTATCTGCGAAGCATTTAAATGCAATGGACTCAACAGAAAGGGTCTTGTTTCACAGACAGCGCTTGAGATGACCTTTCTGAAATCGTGCGGTTGTTCTGCGTGTTCCATGAGAAAATGAAGATGAAATTTTAAAGAGGTTATTCTTGGACACACCGAGACAGCGATGGATTAGAGGTGGAACAGAACAAACATTTTATCTTGGGCAGGTTCTACTGACCCAAACACACCCATTCCATTAATAGACACAGCACCTTCACAGTGGGATGTGCACTTTAGGTCATATTCCATCATTTCACACCTGCGTGCACATATAGCACACGTGTGCACAACCACACACACCATTCCTGGGCACATCTCACGAACCCTGTCAAAAACACGCCTGTGCAGCTGGATCTCATTAGTATTCATGCATAACCTTCACATGTACAGTTCGGATGTACACTGAAATGTCAAAATGGGTGTACTGGCAGCATCTAAAATGCAAAAAATGTTCACGTATGCACAGCTTACATAAAAACAGAAGGCAAAAACATTTATACTTGATAAACAAATATTCTATATTTCTATCATATGTTTTTAAACAGTCACTTTTTACTACTTTACAGATTTTTCATGAGCTCCTAACTTTAGTCCAAGAATAAATTGCTGAATAAAGTCACATGGACTATTTTAAGCATGTCCTTACTACCTTTCTGAGCCTTGAACATGTCAGTTGCGTTGCTGTATATTGCAGTGTCCGAAAGCTCTCGGATTTCATCAAAAATATCTTTATTTGTGTTCTGAAAATGAACAAAGGTCTTACAAATTCGGAACGACATGAGGGTGAGTAATTAATGTCAGAATTTTCATTATTTGGGTGAATTATACCTTTGATATTCATGAAACTAATGTCAAAATGCAAATACCCTCAAACTAGCTTTATTTGAATTATGCAAAGTACATTTTCTTATGTTGTTCTTTTGATTTGGGGGTAAGATTGACCATTTTAGACATTACTTATATCTTACACAAAGACTTACACACACTTGTTCTGCCTTTCTCCTTTTCTTTTTTCTTTCCCTCTGCTGAAAGTGCTGAACAACCGCACACAGGCACACGCCACACGACACAAAGAGCAGCTGAAAGACAGGTGAACAGCTTCTCTCTTTTACCCTTTCAAGTGTTTCAGTCTGTCTACCGGTATTGCTGGCTATCCTTCCTACCAAACCGCAGAGGGAGAATACATTTAAAACTGTGTAAACAATATCCTTTAAAAGAATCACTCACCAGCTATCTTTGGGGAACTTGCAGAGGAAGCAACCTAATCTGACTATTAACAAAAACCTGAAGTATTTCCATTAAATCTTTCTCTTGATTCAGGCTGGATCAAATAAAACAGGCTGAAAACCAACAAGGACTTGCATTAATGACTTTAATCATATTGCAGCCTTCAAGAAACCCTAGCATGGGCAAACACTACTCACATATTTTACATAAAATGAAAAAATACAGCTGTAAATGTGTCTGTGAATGCACATATACAGTGTGAAGGGATGTACAAAAGGTTTTTGTACTCACACAAAACATTAGAGTCATTACAGAGAATACTTCATTGATTGATTGAGAATTCATTGATGTCCTGTTTTTCAAAGCAAGTGATTATAAGTGGTCTTAATGTAATGACTCTTTGCACGTGTGTTTCAGTGAGACTCATTGAGTATGTTGAATTAGCTGACTCCTGAATTAGTCTTTGCGTTAGAGAGCAGATTCGTTTAGTGTGAGTTGTTTCTGAATGACTCTTGAGTGACTCTTGGCATTGGAGTGTGATGGTTTAAATGACTCCTGAATGACTTTGTGCATCAGTTGGCTGATGGAGTGGGCGGTGGGGCATGGCAGTGTGATTTCAGGGGCTAAATATATATTAAACACACACACACACACACACACACATAAACACAATGTTTTTCTCAGATTTTATTGCACAAAATGGGTATAGCTTTAAAATGGAATTAATTATCTTAAAGGGGAGATCGGATGCAAAATTCACATTGACATGGTTTGCATATAAATGTGTCTTAGCAGTGTGTAGATACAACCATCCTTCAATGATAAAAATGCATTCCTTCTTTTTTTATCCCCCAAAACCTAAACAATCTCAATTATCAAGTTGTTTTGATTTTCTGAGTATTATGACATCATACTGCTCAGGCCCCACCCACGATTGTTGACGGACTGTCCCGTATTAGCATATTTCCACCCTCAGCCAGTTGTTAATCATTTTCTCTGTGTTCGAGCAGCTGTAGCAACAATAATGTCTCGTAAGCAATGCAGGTGTTTCGTAGTTGGATGTAGATAGATAGATAGATAGATAGATAGATAGATAGATAGATAGATAGACAGATAGACAGACAGACAGATAGATATAGACAGACAGACAGACAGACAGACAGAACAATACAATGACAGAACGATAGAATGATAGACAGACAGACAGACAGACAGATAGATAGATAGATAGATAGATAGATAGATAGATAGATAGATAGATAGATAGATAGATAGATAGATAGACAGATAGATAGAATGATAGATAGAACGACAGACAGACAGACAGACAGACAGATAGACAGATAGATAGATAGATAGATAGATAGATAGATAGAATGACAGAACGATAGACAGACAGCCAGATAGCCAGATAGATAGATAGATAGATAGATAGATAGATAGATAGATAGATAGATAAACTGGCAGAACTACAGAAAAATATCTCTCAGTTTTTCTATTAAGGCAGACAGATCGAAAATTTCTATCAGTCTCTTTGTTTATTGTTTTTTTCTTTATTTTTTCTTTAAAGATAAAGACAGACAGATGATAAATATTATAGTAATATAGATTTGATATCTATCTATCTCTCTTCTCTCCACTGAACTGATCTATTCACTCTCAGGGCAATGAAAAGCATTTGACGGGGAGAGGACAGAACATCCTTGAATTCTCCATCTGTGACACTGCTGAGAATATAGTGGGGTGTCTTTCACACTAACGTACATACACACATTCTGGTCCGTGGGGACCGAAAAGGCCAGCGATTTTGCACTTAACACACACACACACACACACACACACACACACACACATACACACACAGAGGGAGAATGTTTCTTAGGGTCGGCACAGATCAGTGATTTGTCATTGATGTCATCCATCTCTTCTGTGACAGACAGAGAGCCAGAGAATGAAAGTAAGCATGATAGGCTGTCTGAATCCACACAGTGGTGCGGCTCAGTCGGGGGTTAAGGTTGGTTGTGACACATCAGAGTGACAGACCCGGTTTAGCTGACAGGCAGCATGTGCTTGTTTTTCAGTGTCACGAAACGTGATGCCTCAAATTCACCTTTCCGGAAAACATCTGACAGACTGAAAAAAATAGACTGATTTCTGACTAGCAAACTAAACCCTACAGAAAAAAGTCATGTGTATTAATCTAAAACTTTATTGACACTAACCTGGAAGCAAAGCTGTGATCTTTGGGTCACTGTGGGAGCGCTATTACAGGGAATAAGGTGTGACACCATTAAAGGGATGTGAACAAATCAAATTTGACAGTGTGAGCAGACACTGAGTGAGAGAACAGCTACTGTTGATGGAGATGCTGAAAACCACTCTATAAAATAAAAAATCCCCCCCCCCCCCCCAAAAAAAAAAAAAACAGAGATATGGAATGCAAATTCTTACCCATCCGTATTGCCATTGTCAGCCTTCCAAATAAATGATCTGCTAATTTAATTTCCCCCCATGCCCCTGGCTTCCTCTTTCTTACTGGGATTAGAGGCAAGTTCTTCTTAGTTCTGCGTTGTCACCCAAATTAAGCAGTTCACATCCAAGAGATGCATTTGGAAGAGACAGAGAGTGCTGAACTTGTCAAACCGCGTGAACATTTGGCACGCGCACACACACAAAAAAAAAGATTTACCCAGCAACTTTCCAAAAGCTAAATATTTTGTTTGGAGTAACCATTTGCACCTCTTTAAATATTTATATTCCATTTATAGGCTCTTTAGTGAATCAATCCCAGTGAGGAGGAGAAAAATAGACCAAGATGCTCTACGCTTCAGTGACCTCTCCAACCACACTGCCGCCTTCACGCAAGCTGCTGTCTTTATTACTCTGCTGTTCATCCTATTTTAAATTGTCTCATATTTCGTAAAAGTGATGCCAGTTTTTCCCCCATAAAACTGACTTGATTTTGTCTTGGCTTGTGATGGGCTCTGTCTTGGAGCACAGTGAGAATCATTTTCTGATCCATGTCTTGTTTTAAGAAAATATATAAGCTTATTTTTCCTTTCCTTGTTAAACCTCACAAAATGATTATATCACGTTTGACCAAAAATCACGGGCCAAACAAACATGCTACATAAAGCATGTGCAACTTCTGATGTAAATTAGATTGTATAATTTTAAAATTTACAGCAAAAACAGAGTGGTCTGACTTTAGCTTTGTGATATCATGCTACATAAAAAATAACCGAATTAAACAAAAACAGCAGATGGACTGAATGAAACACAAATATACTCGCTGACAGCAGGTAAGTAAGTAAGTAAAATTAGATTTATATAGCAGCTTTCACAGACAAGAAGTCACAAAGTGCTTTACAATAAAACATAACAAAATCAATAAAATACCGAATTGTACCAAGCCAACCATATTATTAATTATAAGCTTGTCCAAAAAGATGCATCTTTAAATGTTTTTTAAAAAGTTCCACAGATCTCAAAGTTAGCAGAAGCGAGTTCCAAAGCTTGTAAGTTTAGTAGGTCCTGGATGTAAACAGGTGCCTGACCACGCATAGCCCTATATGTAATAACCAAAATTTTAAAATGCACTCTAAAACTAACAGGAAGCCAATGAAGGGCCTTAAGCACAGAGCTTGAGACCTCCTACTAGTCCTTGTCAGTAGCCTTGCAGCTGCATTCTGTACAACTTGTAAATGGTCCATAGTAGATTTATTAAGACAAGTATAGAGAACATTGCAATAATCTAATCGTGAAGAGATAAAAGCATGGACAAGCATCTCCATCTCTTTTCTTGAAATCATAGATCTAATCTTGGCAATGTTCCTAAGATGGAAGAAACATGAGCGAACTACCGACTTTACATGGCTATTAAAACATAAGGACCTATCAAAAATAACACCCAAATTTCTTATGCCACTACAATCGGAAGATGATAGACCTCCAATAAGTGTCCTAATCTTAGAAGTAATATTGTCAGGGGCAATAATCAACGCTTCAGTTTTATCAGTGTTGAGTTGCAGAAAATTGTCAGCCATCCATTTGTTAATGGAGACTAAACAACCTTGCAAAAGATCAAGTCTATCCAGACTAAAGGAAATATATAATTGGATGTCATCGGCGTAACAGTGATAAGATATATTAAAACCACTAATAATCTTACCAAGAGGGAGCATATATAAACTAAACAACAGAGGGCCAAGCACAGGTGGCGCTTATGGAACAGCAGTGATATAGCCTTTCCCTGCTTACCGCTGTAAACAAAGCAGTGCAGCGCTTTTAAATACTACATTAATATGCATTATAGAGTGTTTTCACAACACATCATTAATCGGCCATAATGGCGTAACATGATGTAAACAATGCTGCTGAAAATTGTCAATTATGTCATGTTTTGGGCTTTACTAATTGGTCAGACCGGGAAAGACATCTGGAGTATAGACTGCCAAAAGTTATAACAAATTAAGGAGAAGCATGCAAAAAACTGTCTGGGGAACAAAAAGCGTTTGTGGTTGGTCAAACTGAACCAGGATTTCCAGGGCAAAACTCTTGACAACATCTGGGTAAATGACCAAATCGTGACGTAAGTGCA
The DNA here is from genome assembly GCA_033026305.1 of Cirrhinus molitorella. NCBI lineage: Eukaryota > Metazoa > Chordata > Actinopteri > Cypriniformes > Cyprinidae > Cirrhinus > Cirrhinus molitorella. Next base: position 14,970,362 of record CM065118.1, on the reverse strand, counting down.
AACCCTCTATATGGAGGATGCAAACTTTTCTGAAGACAGTCACTTCATATTAACCCCTCACCCCAATTCAGTATTTAGAAATTTCCTCCTATATTTCGCACATCATGAACAGTGATCTTGCTCTTTGCGTTCATCTTCAGCATCTCTGGCTTCTCCAGCGTACAGTTTATGTGCCGATTAAAGAATTAGTTGTCTGTTGTTAATAGTTCTAAAAGTTTTCCAACCAGTCAGAATTGTATGCAGTTAACAGGGATTTTCTAAGGGTTTTCCCTAGTCTTTATTGAGTAATTAGAGCTCTCTCTCAGGTGATGTTATTGACTATAATGTCATGTTATAACTGTATTTTCAGTTCATGTTTTATATTCAGTTCATGGAATGTGGGGTCATACAGACTGGAGATTAGCTACAGATGTGTAGTGGGTTTGAAACCTTTAATGTTAATGGGTAAAACGTTCATTTGAAGTTGTAAGTAATCTTGAACCAGCTTTGAAGTTTTCAGAAAAAGAAAAGCCATGAAATCCAAGAGTAATGCTAATGGACAGGTGTGTTACACAGTCACAAGATCTTCTTTGAGGCCAGGAAACTAGCAGAAACTGAAAAATAGACAATGACAAAACCCAAAAGTAAAGTAATGTACCTTTTGATTAATATGTTCTCTGTCATGTTCCTTCGTTGTGCTTCTTGATGGGTCAATCCAAGCTGCAATCCACGATTTTCAAATCCTCCAAGATATCACCTTCTTAAACAAAGTCATCAGTCTTAAAACAACGTCTACAATGCAAGTCATCCATCAGTGTATACTAATTTTCTCTTGTCAGGCTTTGTATATTAAGCATTGTTTGGCCCAGGAGCGGTAGAACACAAAGGATCTTGGATTTGCATTTTCATCTTGTTACGCCAACTGTAAGCTCATTCCTGGTTTATGGGAACGCCATGTAGTATTTTCTAAGGCATCACAAGGGAATAAAACTTTCTAGTAATTACACAGATTGTTTTTTTGTTTTTTTTTACTTCCACAAGTTTTTCTTCCATTTGCCACTTTCAACATTTCTAATGCAAAATATTTAATCCATTTTATACTCTTAAAAATAAAGGTTCTTAAAAATAAATAAAGGCTCTTAAAAATAAACCTTCAAAACCATGGAGCCTTTTTGTAGTGGTAAAATGTTCTTTCAATTTTTCAATGTTCTTTAAAATGGTTCTTTTAAGTATTGTTCACTAAAAGGTTATTTGGGTAACAACTTTTTTGCCAACAATCGGTGAAGATTTTAAGACCTCTGAACATAATCTTCTTAGGGTCTCATTACCTTAACTCTCTAAAATCTCTATGATAAATGGTGGTCCATCCATTCTCATACAAAACAGGGGATGAGGGAACAAGTACCTGAATACAGAATCTTATTAGTGTTTCCCCTACAAAAAATAAATGAATAAAACTTCTCTCTACCTGAACTGGCCCTGTCTTAACGTGCATCCAGGAAAACAGCCCAGTGAGACATTGAGATCAAGTCCAAATCACGTCCAGGATGCATTTCATTACACATCTGAACAGCGGGTCATTCATCAGTTTGACAGGTCTAATCCCTTTGGGTCACATTACAGAAATATTTGTGGCTTGATGGCCACTGAGAAAGGACCAGAAATGGTATTCCAAAAAGAGATTTACTGTTACCCCATGATGAGAAGTCACACTGGAGTCTATGTGTAAGATATGGGAGTATGTTTCCAATGTCAAGATGTTTTTTTTTCCTCAAATGATCGCTTGAATGGGAGTCCGCAATGTCTGGCACATTCTGTCCACATTTACTGAAACAATGTCTGTGCGCCATTCACACACACACACTCATCTGCAATCAATACGCCCTCCTCTGTCAAACCTTAAAGCGAAGTAATGAGAAAACAGGATGACTACAGGTTTTAATAGCGAAATTTCAACAACACATGAAGACAGATGGCTATGGACTTCAGTGTAGAAGAGAAAACTTTAAGTGGAGTTGTTCACCAAGGACCCATTAACAAGTCTAGAAGATATTCCCATTACAATTAAGGACCATCTACAAGACCTACTGCAATGTGCACATGGAATCTATTTTTTCTGTGGATTTTAGCACTGGGTTCAACTTTCTAATGCCATCTTTCACAGCAAAGGCAGCACAGACGCAGATTATATAACATAGAAAAGTTGACTTTTACAGTGTTTTATTTACAATAGCTAAGACACATTTCTCAGTACTAAAGTGACTTTTTTAAACTCTTTACACAGTTCTCCTAAACATCTTTTAACTTGACACAGCAGCTCATTTCAAATTCAGTATGCACTAAAACTACCAAAACACTTCATTAATGCCTCAAATCAACTCATTCTTACATAACTCTAGCAACTCTAGCAAGAATTAATGTAATCTGACAGATGTCGTCAATATATGCGCTTAGTGCTAAAGCAATGATAATTAATCTATAGTTTAGCCCACATAGGCTGATGTTGTGTGAAGGGTTTTGAAAAAGTGACCTAAGTATTGAGAAATGTGTCCTAGCGATTGGTAAAAAACTGTAAAGAAATATTCCAAATTCAATAAAAGTTAAAGGTTAAAAAAGGTTAAACATTCCAAACCTGTATGTGGATCACTAAATATGATCTTTTGTGTTCCACAGAAGAACGGCTTGTAAGGGTAGAAAATAATGACAGAAGTTAATTACCACAAACATAATCTCACTTCATTCCTACAATTGGTAAATGTTACAATACTCAGTATTTCACAAGTATAGCCACAAGACAAACATAATGAATGTTAACATGATTTTAGTGCCATGACAATGCAACCAAAATGGGATTTTTAACAGCTTTTAAGATCAAATAATGCACATGACTTAACAGAAGAATTAACGAAATTAATGCTTTCATAAAATGTACAAGCTTTACATTTCTGTTTAAATCCTCCAAAAACTGACTTTGGAGAAAAGTTCCTCACCATAACCTTGATTTTTGGCCTCATGAGCAACAGCGAAGGAGCTGCCTACAGGCAGTCTGTCAAACGGTGTTGGAACTGGAGCCGTTACAATGACCTTTTAACACCATCTTCACTTTAACACAGCTTCAGGTTGATAGGACCCATAATTTCACAGTGCCTCAAGTGGAAGGCATTCACTGACTCTACAGTAAAAGAAAACATGACCCAGAGGATTGACTTACTGAGACAATTAAAGAAATTCAATCTTCTACACACCGCACTGCGACCACAGAGGCCATCCTTACCTCATCTATAACTGTCGGAAATAGACAATCACATCAGCTTGGCAAAGAGCATAACCAGCTTCAAAATGACTTTTTATAGATTGACCAGATGCCATAAATACAATATATTTGCTCAAGGTATCACACTATGGTTTCCATTCAGCTAACAATACTTCACATCCAATTTCAGCAGAATCTATTGTTTATTGGGTTTGAAATTCACACCGACCAACCCGCCAACTGCGGATAAAAATCAATAATGCATATCAACTTACTAGGCAGTTTGGCTGGTTATGATTCATAAATGATGTCCAATTACTTTGCATGCCATCTCTATTAGAGTTCCTTCCAACATTAGCAATTCCTGATCTCATGACGAAAACGTACCTGTGGGAACTTTTTCCCAAGACGCAAAATACGTACCAATAAGTACATATTACTACAGTTTCCAAAAGAAACGAACACTAAACAGCGAGCACTTGTAATCGTTTTTGTAGACAATTACGATTACAGCTCCATATGTTTTGTCTTCCAGATGTAACAAGCTTGCTCAGTAGCTCAGCTGACACGGAATTAGAACAGCATGACTTACGATGAAGTAGCTGAAAGATGAAAGATCGAAAACCAATATAAAATGGCATGTTTGCCATCTTTTTTACCTCAAATTTGATTTTGTTCATACTATTAAGTATGGTTTAGGTGTAGTGCAGATAGTATGTTATTTTAAAACATCACAGAGCATTAGAGTTATAGCGCCACTCAATGGACTGCAGTGACACGTACAAAATCAACGTCACATAAAACGTACCATATGTACATTCATCTGTTCCAAATACTCTCTTTTAGCACCATTCAGTGGACATTTCGCGTCTTAGATGTATTTTGCGTTTTGCGAAAAAGTTCCCACAGGTACGGTCTTGTCATAAGATCAGGTTGTTTATTTGACAATGACTAACTGTTGTAAAGCTAAAAGCCATTCAATGATTCAGAGCCAGATTTATCAATAAACATATTTAAGTCTAAGCTGTGATTTCGATATTGTGGTTTATTACTAATATTTTTGTTTTGGCTAGTAGACATTCTGAATGACTGATAACTTAAAAAAATTAGTAGCCAATTGGCTGTAAATGGCTAATTACATTTTATTGGTTGCATTTACAGTTTTTTTTTGTTTGCTTTGGTACTATTTTCACAACTAAGTTGTACATTTTCAAAACTCTTCGTACAAAAATCCAAACTGATCACACTTGTAACACAGCCAGTATTTCATTCAAAACTTGCTGTTGTGCATTCATTTGGAATTTAAACATGTCTCATCACACAACCATTGATTCAATATATAAGTTTTTCATGAAAAGTCATGAGAACATGATTTAATCACTAAAAAAACAACATAATGATATCTTTTCTGTTTAGTCTTTTTAACTACCAGTGAATCTCATGACAAACAATGAAAGATAAATATTTCGAATCACCCACAGAAGTGCTGAAATGAATACGCTACAGTACTGTAAAGACTGATAACAACATTTTCACATTAGAAGATACACTTAAAATACACAACATTTACAGTATCTACCATTTCAATAATATCTATGTGTATTCAAGAGAAAGATCAATAAAGACATCTTTTGCAATAATCTGGGCAATTTTTGTATTTTTCAAATATAATTGCAACATAGGTATACTGTATACTCTATAATGAAATGTACACAGTGAACTAAAACAAAACTAAACATAACATTTAGTACAGATTACAATAATTTGGATCAATCCTGTCTTGAGCATTTGGCCATAGATTCTCATCTGCATCACAGTTAATGTCATCATAGTTCATGCACCTTGGGAAAAACCTTTTGGCATGGCTATCCTGCTCCATGTTGAAAGAAATTGCCAGTGTTCACATCCCACACCCCACCCCTTTTATAGTACTATATTTGGTGGCCAATTGTGATTACTGCTATGTGAAATTAATTAGCAATAATGAGTACTCATTATGTGTGGTTAAATGTAATTTAGATGTTCGTGCAATTTGTCAGTACATTTGTGTAGCATATAATGTATATAGCTCACAAAGAAATGTAAAAAATATAAGTTTACCAAATGGTTTAGCGATTAACCTTTAAGATGAGTTAGATTAAATAATAGACAAATGAGAAAACTGAATGAGAAGACATGCAAATGAGAAGTTTGAAAGTACGTGCTTAATGAAAGGCAGTTACTGTCAATGAAAAAAGTATATAAATGAAACAAATATTTAGTGAAATGAAAAGGATACTTTGTGACTGTGTGTAGTGTACTCAGACAATTGAAAAAATGCTGAAATGTTTGGAAAAAAAATGCACTTTTGATGATCTGTTGTGATTTTAGTACAAAGGGTTTTGAAAATTTAACAGCTGCTTGTGAAAATAGTACCAAAGCAAACAAAAAAAACTGTAACATCGCTTTTTTCCCTGCATTAGAAAAGTGTGACGATTTTTGGGTCATGACCCATGAGTTGAGATGTTTACTTGTTCTGTTTACTTATTCTAAAAGCAACTCAAATTCTAAATACAAACTTGACAAATAAACTTGGGATCCATCACCTGTCCCACCCACTAAATGAATAACAAATGCTCTACTATGACAACCTCTGCCCCTGACTAACACAAAAAAACCTACTGCAAAGGAACATGCCATCTGAAGCATTTCATTAATCTGCAGTTTTCTCTTACTGTTTCCACTACTTAGCTTCTTATCTCTGTAGTTATGGGTATAGACGCTCAGCAAAGCTTGTCTGCAAGCCGACAAGCAAATGACACACCGTCAGAGAACTTTACATTCCTTAACCCTCAGCGGGGCTGCTGGGCGAGATGCAACTGTTGAGTGACATTAGGAGGAGAAGGGACATCACAGAGTCAGCGATGTGTGTGTTAATGTCTGTACATGTGTGCCAACCTACACAAAGACAAAAATGATTAAAAAAAAAAAAGAATATCACAAACTAGTTATAGGAACTAGCCACTGCTTAAAATAATCTCCAGTTCCTGTGGTGAGAACATGCCAAAAAGTAGGTGCCCTGATCAATAGTTATAGGAAATATGAACATCACTCCAATGCCAGCAAGGTGCCTGTTTCTCCAGGGGCAAGATGCCAGAATATGTGCATTTGTTTGAGAGAGGGAGATTTCTCTGTAGGCACATTGTTTGTTGCACAATACTCTGTAAAACATGCTTCTTCCAAGCTGTTATACAGCAATCCCAAAGATTCAGAGTCTCCGTGAGACTGTGGCAGAGAGGTCTTCCTTCCTCACTCTGCTCTGTCATCCGTAAGACCCCAGATAAAAAGATCACAAAGCAAAGAGGATTATAAGAATAGAGGGCAGCCTCATGGTTTGGATCAATTGTAAATATGTGTGTGTGGGTTCTGGCCAAGATTTGTGAAGCTTTCCTCACACATTATCATAAACTCCCACTGCATGAAATACACAACGACAACAGCTTGTGGGACAAACTATATTCTCTCACAACCTATAGGGTAGAGGTCTTCATGGGTCCACTTGGATCCAAAAAAAATAACACGGTCTGACCTTAGACCAGAGCTGTTTTGGGTCCAAAACTTTGATCTGAGGTTAGAGTCTTGGTTATTTTTTTAAATTGGACAACGGATTCACTTTTACATTGTGTTTGCATACAAATGTGTCTCAACCACCCACACAACCACTATACAATAATAAAAATCCATTCACTTCTTTTTTTTAATCCTTAAAAAAATAAACAGTCTTAATTATCAAGCCATTTTTAATTTTCTGAGCAGTGTGACATCATACAGTTCAGGCCCCGCCCACATTCACTGATGGACTTTCCCACATTAGCATATTTCCACCCTCAGCCAGTCGATGCTGTTCTCTATGCTCAAGCAGCTGTAGCGACAACAATGTCTTGCAAGCAATGCAGGTGTTTTGCAGTTGGATGTAAAAGTGAACATAAGAGTCTACATTTTCTCCCGACATCAGAGACACTGAAAACTTGGTGGAATTGTTTTATTTAGTGATTGTAACGCCACAGAATACACAAAAAAAGAGAGGGGCGGGGTGAGCAGTAGCTCATTATCATTTAAAGAATCGCACCAAAATGGTTTGCTGTGAACAGAGCCGTTTTGGCAAGGTAAATGGGTGTTGTTTTACATGACCATTGTAGAATTTTTTCCAAAGTATACTAAAGAAATTTAATGAATACCTTAAAGAATCATAGCAACTTGTGGGAAATTGGCATCCGATGTCCCCTTTAATAAATGTGCTAAATGGACCTAAGAAGGCCCAAATTCTTTTAAAATATGGCAGATTTCCATTATTCGTTTCAAGCCTTTAGTAACATGTAATTATTTAAAACAAAAGCATATTAAATAATTCTATGACAGCGCTGCTTATCCCCTTACTTCTCTGTTCTCTGTCAGTCTGTGGATCTGCGTAAATTAGCAAACCCTCTGGAATACTGTTGTGCACTGCAGAGGCAAGAGCTCCACATAAACTGTGCTCTGCAGCACACAAGCCATTTGAGAGAATGAGTGCAGGGATTTGGTAATTAATATTAGCATAAGTATAAATTTTCTTCTCGTTTGAGGTACAACAAAGCTATTAGCAGTTTATCTACTTGGAATTGCTCGCCCAAGCAAAAGAGCTATACATTGTTGCCAGTTATTGATTACAGAAAACCATTTAACTGAGGTTAATGCTACTAATCAAAATCCAGTTAATATACACTGATACACATGTTGACATACAGAAAGTTAGGCTACATTTTCTGGCAACATGGGTTAAAAGCATAGCTATCATAAATAGTATGAAGGATTAGAGAATGAATATCATCTACAAGGAACATCTACAGGAAGATGACAAAACTTTTAAATCTACGCCCATCGCAATGTTTCTTATTTGTTGTCTCTGATTTTAGTTTATCATACTATTTAAAAAAGCCTCTAATCTTCATTGTGAAGAGCTGCTGGCTGTGCAGATGTTGTTTCATTTTAAATCTATGTCCAGTCAGGTTTGAAATAAACCGTCATCGTGTCAATTCAGACTTTGGTCTAATTATATCAGGTTCTGTCAGGAAGACATATCCAGCAGTTCCGCTCCTTTTTATTAAAGGGGTCCTATTATGCTTTTTTACTTTTTGAATTTTAGTCAGTGTGTGGTGTGTATGTTTGTGCATAAAAAAGATCTACAAAGTTACAAATCTCAAAGGCCACTCCAAAGGGAGATATTTTGTTTTTAAAAAATCCCTTTTTAAGAACTACAATGAACGGCTCATTGGGACAACAAGCTTTGTTTTCTGGATGTTATGATGTCATAACGCGGTCCATTAGAATATGTTAAAATTAGTGGTGTCAATCGATTAAAAAAAATTAACTAATTAATCGCACATTTTACCTGAAATTAATCGCGATTAATCGCGATTAATTTGTCTACCTGACATTAAAGTTTTTAATTATACTTTTATATTGCAATAATTTCACTTTAATGCTTCAAATTAATGTAGAAACAACATAAAGAACATATATTTTTAATATTTGTTTAACGCCATCTTGTTTTAGGACTGAAGGCAAATATCACTGATTGATTTTCCCCCCCTAATACTTAACCATTGAAAAAAAAAAAAAAAAAATATATATATATATATATATATATATATATATATATATATAATCATTCAACATTACAGTATCATTAAGAGCTATCACTTTAACATTTATTAGACTTTAAAAAAAATAACTAATAATAATAATTTAAGTGAACTTGAAACAATCTTCACACATACCCATTATAATAAATGTCATATATATATAGTAGCTACCTGTGCCCTTCAGCAAGAAAATATAGCCTAAATTATATCAAATTCTAAATTATATAAAGATAAAACTTAGTTATTAATTTCCTCTTTTTAATTTTGTTCCTTAATTAACAGACATCACAGCAACTGATTATAAGGATATTTTGGCTGCTGTTAAAGGTTGTCACTGCTGAACTTGATCTGACACTGCTTTGACCTATAAATAAATTTTTTTTTTGTGAATTCATGTTTTACCTGACGATATAACTACGACTTTGCATGCTCGCAGTTTCATTTGGGTTTAATATAGCCTAATACAGCGCGCGTCGGCACATTTGCGCGTGAACTTCAAGAGCGCACGCTACAAGCAGAGTATATAGGCTGACAGGACAATTAAATTCGTTTTTACCGACATATGGCCTGACAGCATCTCATCTGACCGCAGTTCACTAACGTTTTACTTAAGCTCCCCGTCACCGGTACCGCTTCCGCGGTCGTTTGACTCGCGTCTGGTGCTGAAGTAAAGTTGGAGCCCGTATCTGAAAAGTCTCCTGTTTGATGTGTTCGTAAAGACGCTCTGCGCATTTAAATAAAAGCATTTCATAAGCAGTTGTGAGTGGGGTGGCCCCGCCCCTTGCGTTAATTGCGTTAAATATTTTGAACGCGTTAAAATGAAAAAATTAATCTCCTGCGTTAACGCGCTAATTTTGACACCACTAGTTAAAATAAATCCCGCCTACTGAAATTCGAATGGTTGTGATGCAGTATGGAGAGTCACTTTTGGTACGCTTCATGAGCCGCAGCGCTTCAAGCATTGATGACACAATCTCCTCTGATGGCCATGTGCCGCAGACATGTGCAGCATGGGGGGCCAAACACATGCAGAGACAAGGCTGATATAAACACAAGCACTGATTAGAGTAGCCACGACCTCCTCCAGTGGCCGCATCAAAGCCGTAACCACAGATGTGTGCAGTGTGTGGTAAGAGATTTATTCATTATACACTGTAAATAGCTTTACTTATAATCAGTGATGTTATTTGATAATGTTAATGTTCTTTGGTTGTTCTGTAGCTGCTTTTTGAATAACTAAGGAAATGTAAGCATTATAATTAGTATCTTACAATGTCTTTATTCAATTGTTGTCATGTTAAATACAAATTAAGTCATATTAAAAACATTAGCCTTTTTAGCCTTATGCTGGAGCTGGTTTCAGGCAATGAAGGTATGAAAATAATGTAATAAATTTGCACGATAATATCATGTATTGGCATTCTGGCAGGCTGACGATAGGACCCAACACTACTGTAGCATCAACTATACTTTTATATATCCTTAACTATAACCAAGTTAAGCTTGATGCTTTGGCAAGGGTCGTGACAGTACTGAAACACACAGTGGGAAAAGCTAACCAATCACAACACACTTCGTTTTTCGGAAGGCGGTCCTTCCTCAAATCCGGAACTAATCGAGCCATTTGTGCCAGGCTGGGAAGAAAGCTGTTGTAATAATGTAAATTTTGTGAAAAATAATGTGTTTTTCGAACCACCAAACATCTAAACATTCTAGTACACCCCCAAACCAAAATCAAGACTTTGTAAAAGAGCATAATAGGACAATTTAAATAGCCAATAGTTTTTAGTTTATATTCGTGCATATGATCTCTCTGGACCTGAGCTGTGTGCGCGCTACGGCAGCTCGTGTGACACCATGTGAAACCAGATTTCATTCGCCCCAATGGAATGAATATTTACACTTTCTGAATTTTCCTTATCCCCTATATAGTGCACTACGTGGCATTTACCGTATAGAAAATAGTAATTCTATCAACAAGCGATCGAATTTGAGCCGCAGCTTCAGTGTCTATTTATAGTGTAGGGGGTGAGACGCTTTGGATTCTAGATAGCATTTGATTGGACAGAAAGTTTTGTGAGAAGCTGAAGTGCAGGGTGATGTCATCAAAATTGTTGATCCATACTGATGGAAGTTAAAGACTATAAGTTTTGAATGCTTATATCTTCTAAATGCAAATGTAGTTTTGTTTGTTTTGAAGCACACTAGCTTACAGTGTGCTTCAAAAGCACACTTAAGTTTACAGATAACCTTAAGGGTAACACATTCATACTAAAAGCCAAAAAGCTTCAATCTTGATTTCATTGGGACTTTAAATACAGTGATGAAAATACTAAAGCCTCAAGTAGCAGACGTGAAAAAAGTAAACAAAAAGACAAACTGAGTTAGGAACAAGCCTCATAAAAAGCCTTTATTAATTACAAAATCAACAGAAAATGGTCTTAAATTGTTTGAAGCTAAAACAAAGCATTTCCAAATAAAATTATTTTCTTAATAATCATCTTTAGAACAAGATGATGGTAAACTTGTGGGTCTTGAGTCTTGAGTAAATCTCAAAATGAATATCCATTTTCAATCTGTACATTATAAATGCTCTGAACCCACATGGGTGTTTTTAACTAATTTAAACAAAATAGAGTAGTTTTAATATCAGCCAAACATTAATTATTTACTGATCATAACAATAAAATATTTATCAACTTATTCGTTTTTGGACAGAATTTAATAACACTGAGAGCATCTCTAACCACTACATCATGTCAATATCCAGCACGTACTATTCTAAGGACAGTTAGGTTCATCTGATTACATGTGCAGGTATAAAAAGAGGTACACAAGCCTTGATAAATGGCCTTTCAACAAGGGACAGAGACTGATCTGGATATGGACTGACCTGCTTTATTCAATAACTTTTTTGATGGCTGGCTGCCTTCCTGTCCTCCATCCTGCCCCTTCTCTCTATTACTGTCTGTCTCGCTACTTCACAGCATAAATTCAGTCTCAGACGTACCCTTGTGTCCTGTTCTGAGGCCCTGAACTTTAGACAAGCAAAGACTCCTGCCCTTGACAATGTTAATTCGTGTTCTCCACACTGTTTGAATCTCAAAGTCACACCAGCCGATGCGAAAGCACACACTGGCACATAACGGTGAGCAGTGAGTCGTGATGTCACAGAGGGCACACAGCAGGACACAAACTGAATATGCTGGATCTATTGATGCCACCCCAGAGAGAGTGTCAGTTCCCCACCAAGACACAGAAAGAAGATGTGGCTGTGTAAAGCCAGCTTATTTATCAAGAAAGACAGACCTTTAAGGCTGAGACTTAAACATCGATATCATGGCATCTGCAGAGCTTTTAAAGACCTGCACTAATATGTCCATACAGAACAAACCCATACAATCTCAAAATGCTTACGTTTAAAACGTAATATTAGCAATTGAAAATAAATTTACTCAACACCATGTCATCCAAGATGTTCATGCCTTTCTTCATTCGAAAAGAAATTAAGGTTTTTGAGGAAAACATTCCAGGATTTTTCTCCAAAAAGTGGACTTCAAAGGTGACCAACAGACTAGAGGTCCTAACTGCAGTTTCAATGCAGCTTCAGAGGGATCTACACGATCCCAGCTGAGGAATAAGCATCTTATCTAGTGAAACAATCTGTCATTTCAAAAAAAAAATGTAAAATTTTTATATAGATTTAGCTCTGCGATGTGTCTGTGACTTCACGCATTGCTAATCACGTTTGAAAGGTCACGCGTGGTTAGGTCTTCATCTGTGTACTTATGTTCAAAAAGGTATGGCGAAAAACTGCATCTCATCTTCTCCTCCAACTTTAAAAATTGCCTAAAGTTGTTTTCCTTTTTTTCTGTAAATTGACTTTGACTTTCTTTGTGCATTCACTTTGTAAAACCTGGGTTGGTGGCTAGTGCAAAGTGGGCACTTGGGTTAAAAAGTATTTAAATTATTATTATTATTATTGTTATTTTTAAATGACAGATCGTCTCACTAGATAAGACCCTTATTTCTCGTCTGGGATTGTGTAGAGCCATTTGAAATCGTACTGAACTGCAAATTTGGACTTTCAACCCGTTGATCCCCATTGAAGTCTACTATATGAAGAAAAATTCTGGAATGTTTTCCTCAAAAACCTTCATTTCTCTGACATGACATGAACATCTTGGATAACAGGGGTGAGTAAATTATCAGGAAATTTTCATTCTTAAAGTAAGCAACCCCAAAATACACTGGGACTCTAATTTTGAAACGACTATGCTTTACTACATCTTCTAGCTGCTTATTAAAAACTATTAGATAAATAAATTATGCAGTCTTACTGTAGGAACCATGCTACACTTACAATATAAACCATATAATGTAAACATTGTCATATTTTTTTTAAAAGTAGTTCATAATCGATCGCTTGGTATCTTGGTTGATCATAGATTTACAATGACGTCACTTTTTGTTCAATTTTCCTTTGATGTGAACAATGAATGTGCAGTATTCACTGAAACTGCAAGCCTGTAGCACTCACTACATCCTGTTTCAGACCCCTAAAATGTTAATTGAGACTTCTGTTATACCATTTAGGATTTTTAAGACTTTTGTATTACCTTAAATTTGATAAAACTGAAAACAAACTACACAAAATTGCAATTTAATGAATATAAATAGCATAAGCTGTATGTACTGTATTTTAAAATCAAGGGGCAAACTCTAAATAAATAAATAACTATATAAGTGATTTTTCCATTACCACATTGATTATTTCCTTAACAGCCATAAATTATAAAATGATTAAAGGAGTTAGCCATTGAGAATAATTACAAACTCAATCATGGCGAAATTAAATTTACATGAGGAGGGGATCACATTTACACACAAATGATAATTAATCTACATGAAACCCAAGCCTCGAACTGCAGCTATAAACTGCATATCATCTAAATTAAGTCTACTTAAATCTGCTCAGTTAAGTTACTGAACATGTTTGTGCGTGTGAAACATTAAGATGCCTATTTTAAACAATGGGTTAGTAATTCACTTTTACAATTTTATGTTGCCTCATGAAAGCCTTTCAGACTGTTGGAAAAACTGATTTTTATTATATGTTTTCTGCTGAGTTCAGCATTGTTCTGGGATGCTTACGGGTCTCACCATGAACCTTTATGTTGTATAGTATCTTAAATGTCTCTTAACTTTTGGACACACATTCGGCAGTAAAACTGATGTGAAAACATGTCAAATTCGTAAAAGGATACTATGGGGATGTAAGAGTGAAATCCGAAAAGAGGTAGAAAGAGGACAGCTGCAGGGGGGAATGATTGGACTGAACTGAACTGAAAGGCCTTGTGTGGGAGGATGGATGTTTGAATGGCTCACACCTCCTGTAATAGTCCGAGAGATATTTTAAAGCCTCCTTCTGACACCCAGGGTTTCTCAGTGTCACAGGAAGGAACACAGTGCGAACAGAGAACCACTTCAGTACTTTTACTGTTTGACACAGTGTGCACTTACACACACAAGAATACACAAACACCCTAGAAGTCGCTGACCGGTAAATTGACACCTGACCCTAAATTTCCAAAATATCTGGTGTGGTCAATATTATTTCAGTTGTCGTTTGTAAGGCAGCCACCGCTAGTATTGCTCACTCTTGAAGCGCTTCAATCATAATAAGTATTAAACTTTGGCATATAACACCATAAACGTACAATTTTCACTTGCTGGAAGATAAAATTGATGAATAAATGTGACCCTGAACCACAAAAGCTGTCGCATGGGTATATTTGTAGCAATAGCCAAAAATACATTGTAAGGGTCAAAGATTTTCTTTTATGCCAAAAATCATTAGGATATTAAGTGAAGATCCTGTTCCATGAAGATATTTTGTAAATTTACTACTCTAAATATATCAAAACTTAATTTTTGATTAGTAATATGCATTGCAAAGAACTTCATTTGGACAACTTTAAAGGCGATTTTCTCAATATTTAGATTTTTTTTTGCACCCACAGATTCCAGATTTTCAAATAGTTGTATTTCTGCCAAATATTGTCCTATCTTAACAAACCATGCATCAATGAAAAGCTTATTTATTCAGCTTTTATTGTAACTGTAAATCTCAATTTAAAAAAAAAAAATACCCTTATGATGGTTTTGTGGTCCAGTGTCACAAATACTTATATATATATATATATATATATATATAATATTTACATTATTTGGCAGATGTTTCAATGCTTACATTGCATTCAAGCCACATATTTTATCAGTCCATATTTTCCCTCAAAA
Organism: Cirrhinus molitorella; assembly: GCA_033026305.1. Taxonomy (NCBI): domain Eukaryota; kingdom Metazoa; phylum Chordata; class Actinopteri; order Cypriniformes; family Cyprinidae; genus Cirrhinus; species Cirrhinus molitorella. The sequence goes on along the minus strand of CM065118.1, from coordinate 14,955,170 downwards.
ACAAACCCATGACCTTGCTGCTGCTAGCACCTTGTCTACTGTTCAAGCTACAAAAAGGCTATTGAGAAATGAACACTGTAGGATTAAAGGGTTAGTTTACTTCCAGAATAAAAATTCCCTGATAATTTACTCACTCCCATGTCATCCAAGATGTTCATGTCTTTCTTTCCTCAGTCGAATAAAAAAGGTTTTGAGGAAGACTTTCCAGGATTTTTCTCCATATAATGGACTTCAAAGGGAGACAAGTTCAAGGTCCAAACTGCACTTTTTCATCTTTCTACTTCAGTTCAAAAAGGTAGGGTAGAGGAAAAACTCATCAAAATCATCCAACATTGTTGTTTTACCTTTTTCATAAAGGCCATATAAGACCCTTATTATTGTGTAGAGCTCTTTAAAGCTGCACTGAAAGTGCAATTTGGACCTTCAACTTGTTGGCTCCCATTGAAGTCCAGTATATGGAGACAAATCCTGGAATGTTTTCCTCAAAATTTTATTTTGACTGAAGAAAGAAAAACATAGAAAGTGAGCGAATCCTTTAAAATGAGACTTTAGGGTATGCTGTTGGAGTTGGGTCAAAACTGGAAGTAAACACACAGCAAGCAATGCACAAACAGCAACTCAAAACACCCAGATACTAACGTCTCACCAACCATTCTGAACGTCCACACATTGTGGGAGCCATTTTTGCAAAGGTAAGCACCACTCACTTTGTCTTTAAAAGGTCTGAATGCACTTTCTAATGAGATCTGGAGCTTGTCTAAGAAACACTGACCATTCAGAGCCCTTTTTTGGAGGAATTTGTTTTCGGAAACTTTTACAAAGTCTCTGGAAGCCACTGATGTCTGCGGCCACGCACAATAAAAATAATGACTCTACCTGGCCCTGCTCCATGCTTCACAACTTTATGGGTATTAAGCATTTTCTGCTTCATAAATTAAATATACTTGCATTTTTACGACGACCGGGACACTCCACAGGTGCAGCTGTAGCGCAGAAGCTTCGCCGTGTGCGTAATATGATGTTTTTCGTGACAATGTATTTTGTGGGGCGAAAGAGATCACAGCATGTTTCAGGTAACAGAAAGCGATAACCACGCAAAAAAAAAAAAAACTTGGGCTCAAACTGGGCTGTCGGCTAGTTTTAGATTGGTTTTGATATTAAATGAGTTCACACCAGCCATGCAGTTTAGGCTTGATTAAAGTTGAGAATTTTTATAGAAGGGTACTCCTGTGCTATATGAATAGATACAATATGTGAACACAAATATTAATTAATTCATTTACATTAAAACTATTCATGCTTTAAAATCCTTCTGCTAATTTCAAAAATCCTACCTGCTTCTGTCTGTTTATTGATGAGATGTGCTTTCTCTTTGACAGATCAATTCAGCACTGACACACAAATCAATCAGATTTGAATGTGTGTGTATTCTGTAAATGGCGACACTGTGAATACTGGTGGGCTGCATTGTGGTCAGGCTCATATGTGTTCCAGGTGACAGCCGACAATTTACACAACGCTCACAGCATTCGGAATTTAAGCCTCACACATCTTGCACACGCAGGGTCCAAAGCCACATGCGAAGCTCTGTGTGTTTTTCCACAGCTGGAACTTCAACCCTCACAGTCAGATACAGTCAGAATGCATATGAGGAATTGCTGATGACACCAGCTGAAGTATTTCCAGTAAGTATTATGGAAACCGAATGTCCAGATTTAAAATTAGAACATGATGAAAATAGAACATCAGAACAAAGAGGAAAAAGACCATATTCAAGGCCATTGTTTAGCTGAACGTGTCATGCACATTTTGAAATTAAACAAAAGAGACATCAAGCAAAAAAGGCCATCTGTAGCACTTCTAAACATACTGCTGAGCTACAAAGACTATCAATTATCCACTCAAAGTTTACAAATACAAAATAGCCATGTGTCTGTAATCTAGTCATACTCTTCTTACAATAAACAACTGATATGACTTTTTCTGTAATCACCAAAAAGCCTGTCAGCAACAGGAACAAAAGCACAAACAACTTTACTCCTTTTTACGCATCTGTTAGTTTTAATGTAGCAGATGCCTATATTTCAAACTCGTTTACAATGTAGCTTAACTGGTAAAATGTATCTCTAGCAAGGGTCTTTGGTCTTTTTCAGATGACCTTGTGGGAGACCCTTGTTACATCATGTGTAAAATTGATATTCCACTGAGAGGCATTTGAAGCCAAGCTTAAAATAATCAAACTAAAACATTTTCCCCCAGTTTCACAGACATGGCTTAAGCCTAGTTCTAGACTAAAATGTAAGCCTGAGCTGAAAGAAACTTGCATTGACTGAGCTTAAAATATAGGGCCTTTTGTTTTGTTTCAAGATGCACACCAGTAATGTTTTTACAAGGCACATTTATAAAAAAAAAAAAAACTTAAATGTCTAAATTGAACTATGGCCTAATCCTGCTTTAGGCTAAGCCCTGTCTATGAAACCGGGCCATAATATGGACTTCTTAAGTTTAAGTTTTAAGCTTTAGTTGTATTTGGTTGTAGTGAACTTAAAGGTATAGTTCACTCCAAAATGAAAATGCCCTCGTGTTGTTCCAAAACTTTGTGACTTTATATCTTCTGCGGAACATAAAAGAAGATGTCTTAGTGTTTTAAGATGTCTTAAACATCCCTTTAACATTGTAAGTTTGTGTTAAATAGCTTGAGATCATCCTACAAATCGAGGACTCCTGGTGTAGCTTGAATGCCCGGTTGCTTTGTATAATGCATAATGTTTGCAATTACACAAAATGTAAATGCACATTAGTTCAAGTACAGTGAACTAATAAACCACTGTTAGGCCCAGAGTTGATTCCTAAATGCAGTAATACTCCAAAACAATTTGCAATTTAATTTAGGACTTTTATATACTGCCACTATAGAAATGCGCTCCACTAACATTTCTAATAGATGTTATTGTGCGTACACATGCTGTGCGTGAGGAATATATATAGTCCGGGACTAGTATAAACATGCAAATACACAAAGACAAAATGAAAACGGTTACATTCCTGTGTATATTCTAAATGATTCCAAGTAGCTGAAAAACAGGTTCTGCAACAACATATCATGTTAGGAAAGAATCATCTCTTCTGCATGGATTGTGTTTGCCTCACTTTTTTGTCTGAATTACTTTCTCCAAAATGTTCAACAGCTTTAACCACATACTTGTACTATAAATAAATCCCATTATGTTGTTGAGTCTATGTCACATCCATACTGTCATTACTCCTTTGAGTGCCTTATCTTGTTCTGTACATACAGTTTGCCTATTTACTAACGTGACCAGGGATTCTACAGGGATTCTCTGGTCGTAAAAAAAATAAAAATAAAAACTCATTTTCATTTGTTTTATTATGAAATTGTAACAAATTTCAGAACTGAAGTGAGCAACTAGTGGCAGTGATACCACTCTAATTGTGGACACTGACAGCGAGTTGGAGAAGCGTGTCTCTGTTCTCCAAGTGCTGTGTAAGCAAATTGCACAACCAGAAGTACTTGCTGCTAAGCTTATTTGCATATTTCTATACCAGTCTGTCATTTTATATTGTACTTGCTACCAACCTTCCTACAGTCTAGGGAAAACCCATTTATATAAGTCATATGAGAGTCAAAATGCATTAGAATGGGTTTTAAAACTTTTTCAATCTCAGGGATGGCCAAATATTATAGTCTGTTTTGAAAATATAGAGGCAATATGTGACCCTGTACCAAAAAAACAGTCATAAGGGTCAATTCTTTAAGCTTTTATACATAAACTGAAAGCGGAATAAATAAGCTTTCCATTAATGTATGGTTTGTTCGGATATGACAATATCTGACATTTGAATCTAAATCTAAATACTGAGAAAATCGCCTTTAAAGTTGTCCAAATGAAGTTTATAGCCATGCATATTACTAATCAAAAATTAAGTTTAGATGTATTTACAGTACAAAATTTACAAAATGTCTTCATGGAACATGATCTTTACTTAATATCCTAATGATTTTTGGCATAAATGAAAAATCAATCATTTTGACCCTTACAGTGTATTGTTGGTTATTGCTACAAACATACCTGTGCTACTTACGACTGGATTTGTGGCCCACAGTCACATATTTTCACATAAACAGACCCCTTTTATTATGTAAACTTTTTTTTTTGTATTCTGAAACTTTCTTTCTTCCATAAAACAAAATGTGATATTTTGAGAAACGTCCCAGTGTCTTTTGTCCATACAAAGGATGTCAATGGTAACTAAAAAGGCTTTTGTGTTATGCAGAAGAAATAAAACTCATGCTGGCTTGAAAGCAAGTAAATGATGACAGAATTTTCATTTTCATTTTCATCCCTTAAGCGTAACGCAAATTCTAAAATGATATAAGTGGCTTTTACAAAAGCTACTGAGCAAGTTTGTTTAGTTTATTCCTAATAAACTGTCTGCTGTATAAGCTATAGTCCAATATCAGGCCAATACTGTATTCTGCTATCCTTGCTGAAGTTTGATCTGAACTGCTGACACCACTTGCACAGTTAAAGGGTGTAACAACTGGAAACAGGCTGCTGAAATGAACATGGGTCTCCACAGACATGTCACTTCAAAGGAACACCTCACCTGCCAAGTCATGTGAAAGGAAAGAGAGAGGTGCAGTGACAGCGCCAAAGACATTACTACACTCATGAATACTGAACAACTGAAGAGAAACAGGCACTGGATTTTTCTTATTCCAATCAGTCACGAGAAAGGCCAAAAGTCTTTGATGGCAACTGATGAACTGTAACTCAACTATACTTCTGAGAACAAACATTGTCAGCTACATCAGTTTTATGTAATATATTAAAGCCTATTAACATTAGCATAACATATGCCTCTATACTCAAACCTTCAGAAATATACTACTGTTCAAAGGGTTAGTTCACCCAAAAATAAAAATTCTGTTATTAATTACACACCCTCATATCGCTCCAATGTTGTAAGACCTTTGTTCATCTTCGGAACACAAATTAAGATACTTTTCATCAAATCTGAAAGCTTTCACATACGTCATGGTGCATCAAAGACTGACCTGAAAGAGAAGAAACTGTTGACTTAAGTCATTATTTTTGTTTTCTTTATGCACAGAAAGTGTTCTTGTAACTTTAGAAAATTTAGGTTTAACCACTGAGGTCACATGGACTATTTTAATGATGTCCTTACTGTCTTTCTGGGCCTTAAATGTGGTGCTGTCTGTGCAGAGACAGAAAGCTCTGAAGGCCTCATCAAAAATATCTTGTGTTCCAAAGATAAACAAAGGTCTTATGGGTTTACAACGACATGAGGGTGAGTAATCAACAGAATTTTAGTTTTTGGGTGAACTATCCCTTTAAATATGTGGGGTTGGTAAGCATTTTTAATGCTTTTGAATGACGTATATTATGCTCACCAAAGCTGCATATTTTTTATCAAAAATACCATAAAACAGTAATATTCAGTTTAACATGATCCTTCAGAAATCATTCTAATGTGCTAACTTGAACTTTTTGAAACTTTTTCAAGATTCTTTGATAAATAGAAAGTTCAAAAGTACTGCATTTATATGAAATAGAAAATAAGTACAACAGAAATAAGTCTTTACAGTCCCTTTTGATCAATTCAGTTGAGTCCTTGCTGAATAATATTATTAATTTCTTTTTAAAAATCCCACTGGTTCCAAATATTTGAACAGTAAATGTTATGTTTAGTCACTGAATATGAAAATGCCCCCTGTGATTTATCCCAACACCGATGCCGCCCAGGAAAGAAGAGTGCCATATGGGCCATCTCCTGTATTTCCACACCTAAAAAAAGGCAGACTCAGGGGGGAAACGGTCAGAGAAACTCCCCATGCTGTGGCACTGAACCTGGGATGTCTTTAGTCCGCAGGGTGGAAGACTGTGACAGGTGGGCTGTTTCGGCAGCTTGTCTCTGGGGCTGTAATCCAGGGACATGGGCACGAGAGCACACCGAGACAAGATCAAATGAGATGAGGGGATGCGAAAGACTGACAGAGAGGAAAAGAGAGAAAAGGGCAGACAAGCAGAAAGGGAATTTTCCCCTGTGAACACACACAAACGTTTTTTTTTTCTGCGCTATGCGCATGTATTTATCCATGTGTGTTCTGCGCCTGTTTGGACAGCTTTCGTTTTGCATAAAGCAATTAAAAAACACAAAAAGATTAAGAGGAGGATCTTCTAATGCACATGGTGTTTGTCAAACCAGCAAATGAATATAAACTGGAGCAGGTCAAGTCACCGGCTTAAGATTATTGACGTTCTTTATCCCACAATCTATGTGTGCTGGTTTGTTAGTAAGAACACATATTTCAAAGACGTGCCAACAAAAACCAACTAAAGTAACAAAAATGCAACCACAATCCCAATGTAAATACTACGAACTACTGTGTTTCATTCATGCTGGTGAACCATTCCCACTGGGTACAATCAGATCTGACAGAACACTGACTAAACACAGTCCAGGGCCACACTGACAAAGCCCTAATGCCTTCACCATGGGCAGCCAATTCATATTTATGAGAGAAACCCCACAGAGAATCAGAACATTAAACATAAAACCAAAGCCCAGCACACCAGAACACACTCCGGCACAGCCTCACATCATCAATTTCCTCCAGGGTGTTGACTCTAGATCAGATGTCCACTTCAATACATAACCTAATGAGATCAGAAAGAAAACCATAAAAGCTGATTCTAGATCAGCTAAGATGTATTATAAATGATCTGGAATCACCATCAGCAAGATCTATGAACAAATCCAAAACCACACCCAGGGAAATATACTATTATTATTCCCATACATCCCTTGTAGTTTGTTTCTAATGGACCCTTTTTACATTTCCAGGGTTATCAAAAGCAGAAGTCGTCAGAGATGGGTAAATGTATTTGTGACCCTGGACCACAAAACCAGTCACAGGTAGCATGGGCATATTTGCAGCGATAGCCATACATTGTATAAAAAGTGTCCAATTTTTTTAATGCCAAAAAGCATTAGGATATTAAGTAAAGATCATGTTCCATGCAGATAATTGTTATATTTCCTACCGTAAATATTATCATAATTTAATTTAGATTAGTAATATGCATTGCTAAGATTTTCTCAATATTTAGATTTTTTTGCACCTTCAAATTCCAGATTTCAAAATATGTTTCGGCCAAATATTGTCCTATCCTAACAAACCATACATCAGTGAAAAGCTTTATTCATCTTTTAGATTATGTATAAATATAAATGTAACCAAAAATCTGACCCTTATGACTGGTTTTGTGTTCCAGGGTCACATTTAGTAGCAAACAGGCGACTACTGCAAAAATAATTGCTGTGTTCCCTTTTGTTCCAATAGAGAAAGCGGAAAAGAGCATTTCCATGAATTTCCAAAACAGAAAAAATATAGAGAAACAGATTATGGAAGTCAGAAGAGAGAAAGATATAACTGTAGAAATGAGTCACCACAATGAGTCTGAGAAAAGGATCCATTGTTTAAACTGGTTGCAAATCACTCAATAGCACTTCAATTTGAACTGCCTCACGGAAGCATTACATAATTCATAAGTCTTAAAAACTGTATCAAAAAAAAAAAAAAAAAAAAACCCTCAAACAACAGGAAATCGTATAACTCACTTTGATTCTCAAAATGCAGCCTTAATATTATTTTTGAATGACGCTAAATATAGCATAAATACGCACCTTTTTATAACAGAACATGATACTGTTTATCTCGCTTTTGTTCCCAAAAAGCACACTTGGTGCATTTTTGAACGACGCTAAATGTGGCACAATTACGCATGCATCTCTGATGTCAGATGATGTCAGTCGTATTGCGTCATTTCATCTTATTACAGCGTCCACTTTTCGAACCTGTACGCGTCCTTAGTCTTTCTCGCGGGTACGCGCCTCCCCAAGTCCCCTTTACGCATACCCCAAGCAGCGGAATTCGCAAAATGTCACCGCACGAAACCAGCAGTCATAAATTCCCAGCTAGGCTCAGAGTGGTCCCACTTATTAAACTGACATCATCAATTAATCATCAATTTTAATTAGCTCACGGCAAATATACCTCAGCAAGTACAATGAACGTGACCCGTGCTCATAAATCTGTCACTGCTTATCACTGAATCTGACATGTAAAACTGGATTTCTTAAAGCAAAGACGCCACATTTAAATGCCACTGGAAGTGGATTCATTTGGCAGTCTTTGACAATGACAGTGAATTGCGAAAACCTGGGGAAGGACTTGTCTAAGGTCATGACTCTATTTCACGCAAATGTTTGTCTTAATGTGTTTATTTCACTTGATTAATAAGATGCGTAATGGATGTGGAGCGATGCACAGAGGAAAAGTTCTGTTACACATCGCAGCGCATTTCAATACAATCTTTGAGATTCATCTCCAACTACATAACAGCAAAATCACCAGCACTGCTGTCACTAAAATTAGTTTATAGCATTTACAACGCATTGTCTTAATCTGCTCACAGGATCGTTGCCAAACAAAGAAAAGCAAAAAAGCGTAATTACTTGAAACGGCTTAAATCTGCATTTTTAAACGTTTAGGAACTCATTCACTTTTCCAGATCACACTCGTTTTCAGCCATAAGTAATTGTAAACACTAAAATCAGACTTTTATATACTTTTTTACAGATGAGTCACGGGTAAACGCTTGGGGTAAAACCAGTTATTAAAGAAATGTGTTACTTCGCAATGAGAAGAAAGCGACAAAACCCATCTGAGACGAATCAAATAAATAGACACAGCTACAAGTGTTTTCTCGCGTAAAAAAGGAATAAGAATACATGTTATTTATGATTAACTCACCCATTAAGGAATAGTCTGTCTCCTCTGACCTGCCGGCATTCTAGCGTTTCTCCTCTCCCTTTTAGTCTTCCTTCACTTTCATTGATGACGAATTCCTCAAGAACGCAAGCCTGTGGCAGGACGAGGATCGTGCTCATTCAGACTGAAGCGCGGAGAGAGAGAGAGAGAGAGAGAGAGAGAGAGAGAGAGAGAGAGAGAGAGAGAGAGAGAGAGAGAGAGAGAGCGCGTCGTCACTGCCTGCAACCAGCCGCATACCAAACAACGCGCGAGTATCCACCGGCTGTCTGCTAATGCAGCTGCGCTCTGGCGCGCGGCCACGGGTAGCAAGGGTGGTGGCTAGCCGGCGTTTATCTGTAACGCATCTCTCAAGGCTCGACGGGCCGGTTTAATTAGTTTGAATGTGCAATTAGTGGAGGACTGAGCACTTTTCTCGCCAGAAAATTGAAAGGCACAGAAATCGTTTCATAATAAGTCGTCTTATGAAACTACTTTGCATGCCGTGCCAAAGGTGAGTTCATATATCAGAAGTTTGATTTAGCAGTGTTGTTTAATGTGACTACTTCAGAATATTAGGCGTCTTTAACTACTATATAGGTTACAAAGTAACCCCCCCCCCCCACACTTTTAATGATCTGAATAATATTTGACAAAAAAATGTTTACAAAAAGTCCACAAAAGAAAATAATAGATGAATTTATAAAAACTACCCCATTTGATTCTAAATACTGTGTTGTTACCTGAATAACCCACAACTGTTTTTGTTGTTGTTGTTGTTGTTTGTTTGTTTGTTTGTTTGTTTGTTTGTTTGTTTTTTGTTTAGTGATGTTGTTCACAAGTCCCTTGTGTACACTTTTCAACAATGACTGTATGATCTTTTCACAGTGAGGACTACTGAGGGACTCATATGCAAGTATTACAGAAGGTTCAAATGCTCACTGATGCTCCACAAAGAAAAACAATGCATTAGGAGCCAGGGGTGTAAACCTTTGAACAGAATGAAGATGTGTACATTTTTTTTTATTTTTTATTTTGCCTAAATATATATATTTTTTAATTTAGTACTGCACTTCAGAAGCTACCGATGATACTTATGTTTCCCAGAAGACAAAATAAGTTAAATGTACCCTGATCTTCAAATTCAAAAATGTTTAATGTATTGTGTTTCCTTCTGAAGCATCAGTAAGCATTTGAACCTTCTGCAATAGTTGCATACGAGTCCCTCAGTTGTGCTTAGTGTGAAAAGATGCATCTCAAAATCATACAGTCATTGCTGGAAAGGGTTCAAATACACAAAAAAGGTGAAAAACCAAAGAATTTGTGGGACCTGAAGGATTTTTTTGCAAGAAGAGTGGACAGTTTAACTGTTCAGGACAAACAAGGGACTCATGAACTATCACTAAACAACAACAAAAACATCTGTAGATTATTCAGGTAACAACACAGTATTAAGATTCAAGCATATGTAAACTTTTGAACAGAGTCATTTTTATAATTTTAACTTTTATTTTCTCTTGTGGACTATATGTAAACATCTTTTAGGTGAAATATTTGATTCAGGTCAGTACTAAATAAAAAAATAACATGTATTTTGTATGATTCCTCCTATTTTGCTAAAACATTTAACATTTTGCATATTCTGCAGGGTGTATGTAAACTTTTGACTTCAACTATATATTAAATAAAAATTCATGTAAAGACAGACAGACAGACAGACAGACAGACAGACAGATAGATAGATAGATAGATAGATAGATAGATAAACAATAGATAGATAGATAAATAGATAGACAGATAGATAGATTAAACATAAAAATGTATATGTGCAATGACAGTGAAGACAGTAAATGTGTAGCAGGGGTTGCTAGATTCTATTTATAAATCATTCATTCATCACAACTCCCCCTAAAATCTGTGATTAACTTAGCTGTCAACACCCTTAAATATCTGTGATTATGTGATCTCTCATCACTTTGCCAAAACCAGACAGCTGTAGTAAACCAGTTATATCACATTGAATCAACACTTACCATTCCTTTAACATTCAAAAACTTTAACAATGGTTACATAAAGTATTCTTCTTCTCTCTAGTCAATGTTAGACTCACTCATAAGCGGCACAGTCTGGCAGTATTCTGTACAGAGCACTACCTCACATACAACTGCTCACAGATGCTCACTTCATTTCTCCATATCTCATCAGAACGCTGTCCGGTCCAGTGAAATCATAACATAAAATGCAACAAAATCTGGCACCTTAACTGATTTACAGCGACTGATAAGCAGATGTTATTTGTTTATTAAAACAAAACGGTCAATCAAGCAAGATTTAAAGAGATTTACCCAAAAATGAAAATTCTGTCATTAATTACTCACCCTCATATCATTACATACCGTAAGACCTTCGTTAATCATCAGAACTCAAATTAAGATATTTTTGATGAAATCTGAGAGCTTTCTGACCCTGCACAGACAGCAACGCAATTACCATGTTTAAGGCCCAGAAAGGTAGTAAGGACATTGTTACAATAGTCCATGTGACATCAGTGGTTGAAAAGTAATTTTATGAAGCTACGAGAATACTTTTGTGTGCAAAGAAAAGAAAAAGAATGACTTTATCATTCATCAACAATTTCCTAATAATGTTTTACAACAGTCAAAGTGAACATTTTGTCATCATTTACTCTCATGTTGTTTCAAACCTTTATAAATTGCTTTATTTCAAACACAACAGAAAATAGTTTTAACAATGTTGGTATCCAAACAGTTGCCGGTAGCCATCGACTTCTATAGTATGGGAGGAAATTACCATAGAAGTCAATGGCTACCAGCAACTGAATGGCTACCAACATTCTTCAAAATGTCTTCTTTTGTGTTCAACAAAAAAAATTAATTCTATTTGGGTGAACTATTTTCCTCCATTTTCCCCCATTACCAATTTATGCACCTCCCACTGTTCTCAACGACTTTCATTACACTAATACAATATTCAGGGGTGCTAAACTGTCATAAAAAAAGTGCAAGACTATCAACAAAAATTCTTGTGACTCAGATGCAGTCAAGCCTCTTTTGGACAGGAGCGTCTGCTCTCTTATGGGGTATGACTAATCGTACCTAACAAAACACCTTTTCAAAGAGCCAATTATGAAGGACTGCATGGTGCTGTGTGGAGCAGAATACGATTAGATGAGATCTGCAGTTGCGCATTTTGGCACCAGCCCAGTGCTGAGTGCTATGTGTTAAATTATACAGACCCAGCACGGCTCCTACGAATGGCTTCGTCGTGCCTCTGACATATCATTTGTGACAACAGCGGGGACCTGAGCTTCACCCTAAAGCCAGGCTAGGACAGATCGACTGAATGCACAGAGGCCAAATGGAGCTTCACGAGGGTTGGAGGGCAAGAAGTACGAGGCAATAAAATAGCTGGTTTATGATATGAATGAAGATTATGGGATTTGAAAGGTCATTCAGATCCAACTCAAATGTCTCAAGTATAATCATAAAAGCCAACACTCATTACAGGGTCTACTGGGGTTAGAGATGACTGAAATAGACCATATAATGGTCTGGGAAGTTTAGGGGTGGGGGGGGGGAGAAAACTCAACTTAGAAGAGCATAAAAGCGCAACTCCTACCTTTAGAAGTTCTGCCTCCCATCAGCGCCTCATACGTGCATTAGCGTCTGTCTAAGTGGCCTTTATGCGAGGTGATGAGCGCAAGCCCCTAGAGGAAAGAAATTTTCTCTTCTCTCACCTAGGCTGCCTGCAAGTCTAATGGGCCTCACAGGAACATCTCCCACCACACACACACACACACACACACACACACACACACACACACAAAGCGTAATCAAAATAGCTGAAAGGTAATCTGGCCTCACTCTTCAACTTTGCCAGCAGACAGGATCATTAGACCACTCAACAATGACGAGGGATATATGAGGCACATTTCCCCCACTTTCAGGAAAAGTACGTTTGGAGAATGTCAGATGACGACTCCTGCCTTTCCATGAACACCTATCATTAAGGGCTTTGTAGGAGAAAAAGCAGTAGAGAAACAAGGGTAGTGATCATAACCTCTTTTCCCTGGGTTCCAGATCTTCCTGTCATATACTGTATATATGGCACTATAGAGCTTCTGAAGAAAAGAGAAAAAAACAACAACATGTTAAGCCCTGTGGGGGATTTTTTTGTGGGTGAAGTCAGTTATAGAAACAAAACTTCACACATTATGGCACCGCATCGTTCAGCCCAAGGAAATGTAAAGATGCCTAGGATTGTAGAAGAAGAGGAATAATGGCTTGTAATAAACATAGGGGTCAGAAAAGCCACTGAAAAGCTACCTTATGCTGTGATTATGGCTTTGTTCCCTATACAGTTGAGGCTGGCCTGAGGCTTTATTCACCCAACAACTCACCCAAAGCAGTGCTGAAATATTGGAAAGCCATGTTCCCACAATATGGGAATTTTCAACAAGGATCCATTACTTGCCCTCCTGCCATTCCAAACTTGTATGTCTTTACAATGTTTTGTGCAACACAAAAGCTGTTCTAAAGAAATGTGGTAAAAATGCAATGTTTTAGGTATTACAGGATGGCATATTGGTGCCTGTATATTATATAACTTATAACCATCTGTTTCATTAAGTTGTATATACCGAAGTACCATAATCGTTGTACCATAAAATGTACTAATAACCACCATAATTATAGGTGAAACAATTAAAAAAAATGCATTAAGAATCAGAATTTATATATTAAAAAAATGGTTCAAAACAGATATTAGTGCACAAGGTTATACACACAAGGCAAAACATTAACATTGTAAACATCAACTAAACATAAAAATATAAAACACCTAATGTACATTAATAGCTAAAAATACTAATACACAAATAAGAAAAAACTAAATGAATCATATATTTACAATCATGTTGTGTGGAGACTTCTGTCATTTAACTTTTTTTTTTTTGTACCATAATTACCTTGCCGTTCAAAAGTTTGGGTTAAGTAAGATTTGTAATGTTTTTTAAAGAAGTTTCTTATGCTCATGTAAAATAATGTTTTTCTATTTAATATACATTCAAATCTAATTTATTCCTGATCAAAGCTGAATTGTCAGCATTATTACTCCAGTGTTCAGTGTCACATGATCCTTCAGAATTCATTCTAATATGCAGATTTTTTTTAATCAGTGTTGAAAACAGTTGTTTAATATTTTTTTGGAACCTGTAATACTTTGATAAATAAAAAGTTATATATAAAAAATAAAAGAACAGCATTTATTTAAAATAGAAATCTTTTTATAACTTCAGTACATTTTTATTCTTTCTTTTTTTGGAAGAAATTACTACTTTTATTCAGCAATTATGTATTAAATTGATAAAGAAAAGTGATAGCAAAGACTTATATTGTTAGGAAAGATTTATATTTTGGATAATGGTGTTCTTTTTTAACCTTTTATTTATCAAAAAATCCTGAAAAAATCATCACAAAAAGTCTGACAAAAAACATGTGACAGCACAACTGTTGCTATCACAGATCATTTTAATAAAAAAATAAATAAAAATCTGCATATTAGAATGATTTCTGAAGGATCATGTGACACTGAAGACTGGAGGTATGGCTGATGAGATGGAAATTCAGCTTTGCATCATAGGAATTAAGTATACTTTAAAGCATTGGTCTCAAACTCAATTCCTGGAGGGCCACAGCTCTGCACAGTTTAGCTCCAACCCTAATCAAAACACACCTGATCCAGCTAATCAAGCTCTTCAGGGCAACTAGAAACTTCCAAGCAGGTGTGAGTTGGAGCTAAACTGTGCAGAGCTGCGGCCCTCCAGGAATTGAGCTTGAGACCATTGCTTTAAAGTATATTAAAATAGAACCCATTTTTTCATATTGTAATGACATTTCACAATATTACGGTTTTTTCCATATTTTGGATAAAATAAATGCAGCCTTATGAGCATAAGAAACTTTTCAACAGCAGTGTATACAACAATTCAGTTTTTACTTGCAAAAACTATGTAACTGACAGGAAAAAATGACATGTAATGCAATGTTAAGTTATTTTGTTTTTAGTCATTAGTTTTCATACCAGTTTGGAAAGACAAGATAGTGAATAAATGATGACAGAATTTTACTTTTTAGGTGAATTATCCCTTAAAGGACAAGAAAACAGTCTCATATACTATACTTGAACACTTAGAATTATGCGCTGCCCAAATTATCTCAAAACTACAAGAAGCAATCAGCTTATGTAACAGAAGAACACAGAAGCTGTCCTAGAATAGACACGACAAGTAATTGAGCATCATTTTCTGCCATTATCCTTATTTTTGCATCATCTTAGCATAACAAATCATGTTGTTTCAATTAGATGTGCACCTCAGAAAGACACCCAAGCATGTCATCTGAGAACACGCCATGTATATCTTCACTCGCTGAGTTAATCGGCATGTTTTTCAAGACTCAGTGCAAACACAGCACCCTACAATTCTTTATTAATGGTGCTTTATTTTCCATATAATACCCTGGACTTGTTTTCATGCTCAGCAATGAGAGCAGTGCACTCATGCATTGAGGGTTGCGTTTGGACTCTGAATCAGACCAGGGCTGAGTGTTCATGTAGCTCCACTTAAATGCGGATCTGGGCTCAATTTTACAGTCGCTCATCTAATGATTAAATGTTCAGAGTTGGGTTAGAAGAGCTGATTCTGGAACAGCCTTTACCAGGCAGCCAAGACTGAGCCCCAAGGGTCAAGTTTCATCCTCCTCACTGTGGAAAAACTTTATATACACAAAGTCCCACTGACCCCCAACCTCTTCTTCATGCACAACTGAACACACCACAACAGGCGAAGCATGCAGACCCAAGCGACACCCCATTTAATGGGTCTCCTCACTGATCCTAGTGTTTTCCCGGCTTCAGTGATATGCAATGATTTGTGCGACAAAGAGGCTGCTTATTTGAACAGGGCATGCTGGAGGCTTTGTAATTGGTAGGCAAAATGTAAAAAGAGCCGTTGGTGTGCTCGTATGCAACAGAGAGAGAGAAAGAGTGATATTATTAGTGACAATGCAAATGTTCCCTTATCTCCACCATAACCAAGTTTTCTCACATGCAAATATATCATACAAGAGATTAAAAAAAAAAAACTGTCAGCAAAGCCTCCATGCGTGTGTAATAAAAAAATGCACTTAAATTCGCAAACATACACTCACTCATTCATTGCTCGGTGGGTGGTACATGTGTTTATGACATGTAAGTGCAGACACTTTTTTTGTAAAAGACAACAAAGACAAGAGGTATGCTGTGCATCATGATGATAACTTTAGAATTTAAAACTCCTCTAAAAATCTCTACAGTTAAAATAAAAGAAAATTCTAATGCAAAGATGCTCTTTTTTAAACTTTTTCTTCTTGCAGTTTGAGTTTTCAGAATGATGTGTTATTTCTTTTTTTATAGAAAAGTCTACAAATAATATTGTTTAAATAAAAAGCTAATTCACTGCTAATATGAAGCAGTTTGCTATTTAACTCATTTTTAACCCAATGTTATTTTTTATCAGAAAAAAAATTTGAATGCAAGACATGGGCATTCACAAGTTGAAGCTCTTTTAATTTAAGCACCATGTTTTTAGAACAGCGTGTTAGAAAACTTAGAAATGCATGTAAAGAAAATTCTTTTAAACAAATGTCAATTAACAGATAAAAGTGTGTACTTTACCTATTTTTAATCCATTATTTGTTGATTGATTAATTCCTTATGAAGGAAGGAAGTATGAAAAGGCTCACTGGAAATACGTGCCTTTATATACAGTATCTCGCAGAAGCGAGTAGACCCCTCACATTTTTGTACATATTTGATTATATATTTTCATGTGACAACAGTGAAGAAATGACACTTTCCTACAATGTAAAGTAGTGTTCTCACTTTTGTGGCCAGCGGTTTAGAAAATAATGGCTGTGTGTGAGTTATTTTGAGGGGACAGCAAATTTACACTGTTATACAAGCTGTACACTCACTACTTTACATTGTAGCAAAGTGTCATTTCGTCAGTGTTGTCACATGAGACATTAACCTTTAGCGACACTCTGAACAGCTGCAATGCGTACCTCAAGCAGCGTAATAAAAACACAGAAATACGTGCCTGTACTAACGTGCCACGGTCACATATTGAACGTGTTTTTTAGCACCACTCTCTGGATGTTTCACTTTGAAACTGCAACGAAACATGCAGTAAGGTACGTTATTATGCCGCATTCATGCCATATCGTAATTACCGTAATTTCGAGACAACACATGACTACTCAGAGCTGTTCACATCGTCGGACTCGGAAGTATGCTTTTCTATGGCAACACTATCAATGCCTAAACAGAGCCTACTTGGTCAGGTGGTACAGCGGTCATGTGGTACAAGTCGTAGCTCTCAGAAGACTCCCAGTTCACAAGTTGTAATTAGAGTTCTACGAGGACCTGAACGCTTTTTACAAGTTGAAATCTCATAATTACGGGAATACCGATGGTGTTAACGCACCTTTACAGTGTTGCAGAAATGTATATAGAGGCATGTAACTTCACCTCTCTCCAATTTTCTGTCAATCTACTCTTTCCTATTAATTAAAAGGTTTTTTTAAAATACCCAATAAATAAAAACATAGCTCACCAGAAGGGTTTGATATTGTACATGTGACATTTGGCTGACAAATGAGTAATTTAGTTGGAAAGCTATTCCAGTGTTCCCATGAAGCTGGTTACACTATAGCTGACTTGCTTTGAAGTGAAAGATAAACTTCACAGGCAAATGATCACACTTTTCATAGCAGGTAAAACTCAAAAAAAATCTTTGTTGCCTACCAGGAAATATTCTACAAGTGAAGCTTCTTAATTCTCTGACAATGGGTCTTATTTTGTAAGACCAAAACATGTCTATATAAGGGCTAGCCACACACCCTCTCCTTTCGTAACTCCCAGCAGATGGCATTACATTTTTAAAATTGATTTGTTTGTGAAAACTTTTATATGCAGATTTAATGCACAAATTTGTGTGTAAGCATGATTAATGAATGGTTAACGCGTTTTAGATATCGATTACAAAATAATGTTTGCTAATTCATGCAAACACCTTACTAGAGGTGAAAATTAATAAATGCGAGTAAATGATTTTAGAATTTTTTTAATTGTACCAATTATATTGGATCAAGAATAATTGCTAATAAAATTATTGATTGAAAAATAAGAAGAAATAATAATGTTTAATTTATAATAATGTAATCAGTTTTTAAATAGAAAAATCTATGAAGAATATAAAAGTGAATTAACACTGCGAAACTGATGCACTTTGTTAATTAATTATATTTTTTATCAGAATAAAATGAAATATTGACTACATTTCTGAAGGATATTATATATATAAAACACTGGTCTGAAACCCTTTTCTCAATCTCTTGCAGATTTCCTGTCAATTTACACTTTCCTATTGATTAAAAGGCCAAAAACCCATAAATAAAAACAACACACTATCTCTCTCACCAAAATAGTTCAAAATTAGACATGTCGTGACATTTAGCTGGAAAGTTGTACCAGCATTCCCATGAAGTTGGTTACACTAAAGCTGACTTGCTTTGAATTTAAAAACATCACAGGCAAATGATCATATTCTCCATAGCAAGTATAACAAAAAGTGTTTTGTTACCTACCAGGAAGTATTCCACAAGCACAGCTCATAATATGTGTTGACAATGTTTTGAAAACATCACATTTCAAGTAACTAAATTAAGAGATTAAATGCTTGCTAGTTTTGCAAAAACCTCACTAGGGGTGAAAATTAATGAGTGTGAGTAAACAATGACAGAACTTCCCTTTAGGAAGTTTCACATTTCAATTCATTCTAATCCATGCCATCTGATCCTAAACTCCAGTTCTGACTGTGACGGTGCGCCCAGGTGAGCATGCCGTCAGCGGACTGGGGAGTAGAGCCCATTGCATTGGTAAGAGGTTTAAAAGTAAGGCTCCCTGAAGCCAAACATCTGAGAGCTTGACTGATCGATCTGCTCTCCCTGCCGCAGTGAGGACTGTTGAGTGTGTGTGTGTGTGTGTGTGTGTGTGTGTGTGTGTGTGTGCGTGTGTGTGTGTGTGTGTGTGCGTGTGTGTGTGCGTGTGTGGTTGTTTGTGTGCGTGAGTGTGTAAGGGACTGCACCGGATGTCTAATCAGCTTCTCTGGCTCATAGAAGATGAACTGGAATGGAATTATTTTTTGCACGTAACCTTCAAGTTGCATTTAACGGCATAGTTCATGCAAAACTGAATATGTATTGACCCTCAGGCCATCCAAGATGTAGATGAGTTTGTATCAGAACAGATTTGGAGAACTTACATTACAACTCTTTCTCACCAATGGATTCTCTGCAGTGAACAGGTGCCATCAGTGAATAGCTGATAAACGCATCATAATAATCCGGAACCGACTATTTGTCTTAGTGTAGATAACGATAGAGGCTATTTACACTAAGTGCAAATAGCAATATTTTAGCAATATGCTAATTAAAGTGCAAATAGCTATAGATTCTATTTACACTATGTTAAAATAGCAGGATTTTCTGCTATTTATACTTATTCTAAATAGTGGCAATTATCTGCACCCCAGTATTGTAATACATTATAAAACAGTATGCAATAATAACGTATTGTGTGTAAATTATAATTTAAATTCAAATAATTAAATAGATGCCACCTTATTGGTACAATAAAGCCCTCCTTACAACTACCCTAGCCCTATCCGATACTTTATTTTTTAAACTTTTAGATTTTTTCCTTATTTCCTTTTTTTTTTTTTTTAATGAAAATGTCTTTCCGATGTGATATGAGATTTCAAAAAGGGAGGAAAAAAGTTTCGATACTACGTAAAAATCCACAAGTAATCCACACGAGTCCAATCCATCAATTAACATCTTGTGAGTTTTTAAGAACAAATCCATCATTCAGGCATTTTAATGTTAAACTGTCCCTTCTGGCCAAAATACAAGTCCATAATCCATAAAACATTCTCCAGTGAAAAAGTCCATCCCCTGCTGTCCTCTCACATCAAAATCCACCAACATATTTGTCTATAAGTTCTGGACTGTTCATGCTAGTACTGTAAATGGTGCATATTTCTCTCCTGATTGAGTCAATTTAACCTTTTTAGTGAAGAAAGCAATGTTATGGATATTAGACTTATATTTTAGCCAGAAGCAAAGGTTTGAAGTTAAAAACATATTGATGGATTTGTTTATTACAAACATTCATCTCACAAGACGTTAACTAATGGACTAGAGTCAGGAGGATAACTTGTGGAATATTGTGATGCTTTTTTCAGCTGTCTGGACTCTTATTCTGAAGAGGACTCACTGGTGAGCAAGTGATGTAATGCTACAATTCTCAAAATATGTCCTGATGAACAAACAAACTCATCTACAACTTGGATGGCCTTAGGGTGAGTAAACTGTCAACAAATTTTCAAAATTCTGAGTATTTGTGGTTAAAAAGTATATAAATTTGTTTTGTTTTTTTAGAAAATTACCAATCGTTGCACTGGATAAGACCCTTAGAGTTTGTGTAGCCCTTTGAAGCTGCACTTATACTGCAATTTGGAAATTCAACTCGGCTCCCATTGAAGTCCATTATATGGAGAAAAATCCTGGAATGTTTTCCTCAAAAATGAATGAAGAAAGAAAGACATTTTGGATGACGTGGGGGTGAGTAAATTATCAGAAATTTTTATTATGGAAGTGAACTAATCCATTAATGCAGACAGAGCAAATTGATTATCTGAGAAAAGCTTTCATAAAGTAGACTGTATGAAAGTATTTTATGAAAACGCTGAGCTTCAGCAATATCTTGACTTAGTACGCTCAAAATAAGGATTCTACACTTCTCCCAGTTCAGCCACCAGTCCAGTCTAAGTAATCCTCTCAGACTGCGGATTATAGTATATTATGTGGGGCACCTATGGGTAAACCATCCTGTTTAATCTCTATAGAGCGATACATTTGAAAGTCCTTAACCCAAGAAAGGAAACTTGCATACGTCATTATTTATGTATTTGGATGAGATTTGCAATGCCCGTATTAGATTAGAAATACCTGATTTGCTCTCACCCTGTTTAACTTGCTTAATGCCCTAGGAAGAACTCTGGCCTTGCTGAGGTAAACACTGTTTTTATTTTATTTTTTTTTTATTCTCACGTTTGAATGGGTCACTACATTATCTCAAATCGTCCACAGCAGAATTCATACAGAAGAGACTGTCCTAGTTTCTCCTCTGACGGAAAAATAATGGAATAAAGAGAGAGAGGGCCAAACACATTAAATGTATCTGCGCAAGAGGGGGAAAAAAGAACCGTCCGCACAGGTTTCTAGGGCAGACGTGGGTTCATCTATGAATCGCCAGTTCTTCTTGCCACTAAGGACCATTTGCACTTCCTGTAGAATGGGAGAGTGCTTAGAGAGAGACAGAAGAGAAGTAAGAGAAAGCAGAAGACCTGTAAATAGCGAAATCCTCTGCAGGCGCACTGTGGTGTAATTTGGTTTGCTCCCCTAGGACAGATTCACTAGTGCAAGAAAAGAAAATGAGATTAAACAACATGTACTATTAAATCTGACTACACGGGGGCTTATTCGGCACAGACACCAAATGCCACCTTTTTCCTATTCAGGACTCAAAGGAAAGGGCAAAAACGTTTATCTAGCATGAATTGAGTTTGCCTTGCCGTCTGACCTGATTTCAGGTAGCTGAATTCATGTGCATAGACACACGCACATGATAAGGATGTGTTTGTCTAACACCCTCATTCTGGAAATCTGGTGATTCACTTGAGCAATGAGAAAAATTAATTCCAGTTGTGAAGAGTGGACAACAGACTGAGAAATTGGTGTGACAAGAACTCTAAAAAAAATAAAAAATAAAAAATAAAATGGGTGCAAATGGTTTATGTAACAGTTGTTTAGATGAAGTTTTTTTTTATTATTATTTTTATGTTGACTTAAAAGAGTTACTTGAGTTACTACAGTTTCAATATATGAAGAGTTCAGATGCAAAACCCTCTAAAAGCCACCTCGGTCAAAAATGAGATAATGATACTAAGTGAATGCTCTCGACACATAGTATACGTCCATCAAATACTTTTACTTCAAACTCACTAAAATCCCAGCCTCAGCCCAATCAGAAGTACCTGTACTTAGGTAGAAACCTATACATAGGAGCCTGATAAAAATGCTTATTTTAGAGAAAAACGTCAGATGGATAGCTTTTGCATCTGAACTCTTCATATGTTCAATATTATGTGCTGCCTACAGGCAAAGGCAAAGCATAGATATATATTTTGTAAAAATTAGTTCTATTGGAAGACATAGAAAGAAAACCTAATACCACAAGACAATACCTCAACATGACAAAAATCAATAACAGCAGTGTATATTCAATAAGCTAGACATAATAATAATAATAATAACATATATATATATATATATATTAAAGTAGCAAACTATCTCTCTCTCTCTCTCTCTCTCTCTGTCTCTCTCTCTCTCTATATATACATTTATATATATTTATATATATATAGTAGATGATATAGATATTATTAGCTACTTATTTTATTATTATTATTATTATATTATATATTATAATGATATGTAAAACTTCATTTTAGATTTTAGAATTAGTATTTGCTACTTATTATTATATTGTATTATAATACAATTGAAGTCAAAAGTTTACACCCCCCTTTCAGAATCTGCAAAATGTTATTTATTTTACCAAAATAAGAGGGATCATACAAAATGCATGCTACTGTTTATTTACTACTGACCTGAGTAAGATATTTCACATAAAAGATGTTTACATATATTCCACAAGAGAAAATACTACTTGAATTTATAAAAATGACCTGGTTCAAAACCATGAATTAAGAGGTAGGGGTTGAAGACGCTTTGAATTTAAAGATCATTTTGTCTTCTAGGAAACATATAACTATCTTCTGTAGCTGAAGGGCAGTTCTAAATGAAAAATATGATATTTAGGCAAAATAAGAAAAATATACACATCTCTATTCTGTTCATAAATTTTCATCCCCCAGCTCTTAATGCATGGTTTTTCCTTCTGGAGCATTAGTGAATGTTTGAACCTTCTGTAATAGTTGCATATGAGTCCCTTGGTTGTCCACAGTGTGAAAAGATGGATCTCAAAATCATACAGTCATTGCTGGAAAGGGTTAAAATACACAAAAATGCTGAAAAAAAAACAAAGAATTTTTGGGACCTGAAGGATTTTTCTGAAGAACAGCAGGCAGTTTAACTTTTCAGGACAAACAAGGGACTCGAGAACAACTATCACTAAACAAAAAAAACACAGCTGTGGATCATTCAGGTAACAACACAGAGTCAATGGGATGTAAACTATTGAACCGGGTCATTTTTTACAAATTCAGTTATTATTTTCTCTTGTAGACTATATGTAAACATCTTTTATGTGAAATATCTTATTCAGGTCAGTATTAAATAAACAATAACATGCATTTTCTATGATCCCTCTTATTTTGGTAAAATAATTTACATTTTGCAGATTCTGAAATGGGAGTGTAAACCTTTGACATCAACTGTACATTATATTCTATTATATGAAGATGATAAGTATAATATAAAAGTTAGTTTTTTAGCATTACTTACTTATCCCCTTTTTTGCAGTGTGGTCAATCTACAGCAGCATTGTGTCAGTCCCTGTATGTGTATGTGTGCATCATGCAGTAAAACGCCTCATTCCTCCCTAACTGCTGACAACTTCCTTTACTGTTTACTGATCAATTCTCATTCCCTCTCACTGTCTGTTTCATTCTTCCTCAGGCAAGCTGACATTCATTGATGAAAAAATATAATCCAGTTCAGCTGATCACTGTCCAGATCCCATCTTTTAGCATGCTAACAGGATGTCCAACCTCAGTGTAAAAGCATGATCCCTTATCAGCAAAGCCTCGCGGCTACCATTGGCCAAACACGCTCTCTGTCACGGAGACAACAAAGACCACCACACCCCCCATATCTATCCTTGCTACCTGAATAATGGCAGTGAAAAACAATGACCCAGCACATGCTAAAACAATAGCAGCTTTAGCTGTCATTCTCATAGTGAAACCCAGAATCCCAGCGTCCCTCAGGGTGAGAGCCAGACCCTCCTGCCTGGCTGGAGATAACAATTGTGACAAGCTCCAGTAAACCTGGGCCCTGCAGAGGGACAACACAATCCAGCATGTCTCTCACCAGCATAAAAGAATAAAAAAAGACTTTAACATGTCAGACATGCAATATTTATCTATTTAAACACGCTCATACTCATCAGGAATTCGATGAGATTTGTTTCGCCATATTGTTTTGTTGTCATACCAGCTTGTCATATTATGTTATCTCGGTGACTACATCTAAATCATGTGATGTTGTGTTCTCTTGCCACGTGCTTCCTGTTCTTTGTTCGTTTGTTGCTCTCCTAGAGCTCCTTGTGTCTCCTTTTCACCCCGTCTCTCTCTCTTTATCTTTTTCTCTCTGTGTATTTCCATATCTGTTTCCCTTCTTTTCTTTCAGCTCCCAGCAGGGGCATGACAGGTCTTCGGGAGCTGCTGAGAGATTTAAGTTGCTTTGCTTTGTCTCAAATATATTAATCTGAAATCCTGCAGATAGCATCCTACCTCTAAAAGACGTTAATTGACTGTGACTTTTTGATATTTGAGGTTTTCATAAATAGAATGCAGCAGAACCTTTTTTGGAGATATTTGAGATTAAAATCAGGTCTCAACTGCCAGAATGTGTTTACATAAATTGGATATTTTGCTTGTGCTTGTGTAAAGCCTCCATGGTACATGCTTAAGTAGGATTTGTTGATCTTGGATATACTTTTTGGCGTTTAGACTACATGCGCTTATGACTCACTCAGAGGAGAAATTCACTGAAATCATTAAAGCTTGAGACAAGATTGAAAACATGTCCATACAAGCTTACACAAACACTCTTTTAAAACCATTCATTTAAGTACAAAAGAACCGGTGCAGGCTTAGATTTGGGTGTATGGTATAGAAACAAAGGATACCGCTTAATACTTATGCTCTTCATACAGTGTGATCCAGCTGCTAGTTTCATACATACTGTAAGTGAGGGAGGTGAATTCCTGATTCTAGGTAAGTTAGACAGTCTAGAGACAGGTGGTTACGAAAGGAATCGCGCAATACTGATGAAACACTTTGCATTCAGAATTTCAGTCAATCCACAAGCAATTATAGTCTAAGTGCCAACTGGATTTGCCTGGTTTTCAATACATCTGAGATAAAATGACACATGCCAGATTTTCCAGTCATGATCATTTCTCACTGGTTTATTTGGTTTTTAAAATTCGTTAGAATATCTAGATTGAGTTTTTTGTTTTTTAGTTGTGGATTCTTGTTTTCACTGATGAGGGTATGTATAGACACGATCCCCGCAAATCACGATCAGCTATGTAAGTATTTTTTGGTGACGGGACAACATATACTCTGACATCCTATAAATAGGAGCTTTTTTGCTTTAATAAAGTTTAAGTGAATTGAGGTCAGTAATAAATTATCATTTTAGTAAGGATACATATCTTTATTACATAAATGCTTATCAAAAAAAATCCAGAAAAAAAATTCACAAGAAAAATTCACAAGAAAAAAAATTCACAAGAAAAAAAATTAACAAGAATTATATAATAATAATAATAATAATAATAATAATTATTATTATTATTATTATTATTATTATTATTATAAAATATTTCTTGACCAGCCATTTAGCATATTAGAACGATTTCTGAAGGATCATGTGACACCGAGGACTTAATGGTGGATGATAATTCAGCTTTGCCATCACAGAATTAAACTAGATGAGTAAAGTTTGTAGACAAACCTTAAATTGGCTTGAGAAAGCCTAGGCAGAAGATTTGAAAAAGTTTTAACAGCTTTAAGTTTGAAGGTTTTAAGTTTGAAATGATTTTAAGTTTTAGTTTAAGTTTTTTCTTAAATCTAGAATGTAAGAGAGAAAAACTGACAGATTTACAGATAGACATGATAACATGATTCTAACCTGAATTAAAAAAAGCTAAAACCATCTGATTTAGTAAGAAAAAAACAACTAAAACCAGCTGACTTAGTACAAACCAGCTAAAACCAGCTCATTTAGCAAAAAAAAGAAAAAGTTAAAAACCAGCTAAACCATCTGATTTAGCAAAAAAAAAAAAAAAAAAAAAAACATTTAATCTGCTAGCTAAAACCAGCAGGTTTACAGATATACATGATATCATGCTTCTAACATGAATGAAAAAAAGCTAAAATCAGTTAAAACCATCTGATTTAGTGAGAAAAAAACTGCGAAAACCAGTTGACTTAGTACAAACCAGCTAAAACCAGCTCATTTAGCAACAAAAAAGTTAAAAACCAACTAAACCATCTGATTTAGCAAAAAAAAACAACAAAAAAAAACATTTAATCTGCTAAAACCAGCAGATTTACAGATAGACATGATAACATGCTTCTAACATGAATGAAAAAAGCTAAAATCTGTTAAAACCATCTGATTTAGTATGAGAAAACTGCTAAAACCAGCTGACTTAGTACAAACCAGCTAAAACCAGCTGATTTAGCAAAAAAAAGTAAAAAATCAGCTAAAACCGGCCAAAACCTACTAAAAGCACTTTATTTAGCAAAACATCTTAAAAACAGCTTTACCATCTGATTTAGCCAAAAAAAAAAAAAAAAAAAAAAACAACATTAACAACTAGCTAAAACTAGCTGATTCAGTAAAATAAATAAATAAATAAAAAAGCTGAAAAACAGCTAAAACGTCTTGGTTACGTATGGTAACCCTCGTTCCCTGATGGAGGGAACGGAGACGTTGTGTCGAAGTGACGACTAGGGGTCGCTCTTGAGAGCCCGAACACCTCTGACAGCTTTGAGAAAAGGCCAATGAAATTGGTACGCAGTATTTGCATAGCCCGCTCCGCCCCGGAGATCCGGGCATAAGAGGGGGGGGCTAGGCAACACTCATTGTTCTGATCTGAGGAGCCGAAGCACCCGGCTACACTCAGAGGCGGTCCGAGGTTGTGGCAAGGGGGACACAACGTCTCCGTTCCCTCCATCAGGGAACGAGGGTTACCATACGTAACCAAGACGTTCCCCGTCTGTCGTTCACGTTCGACGTTGTGTCGAAGTGACGACTAGGGGTCCCAGTTGAAAACGCCACAACCAGCGGACCGCGTCACGAGTGCATGGAGTGCAAATATTAACAGGTCTTGCGTGTTAGATAAATGTCACTCACCTCTACGTGACCTTCCAATGCCCAAGAGCTTCAGCCAGCCTTTCCTCACCTTTGGTTGAACATCTTGGAGAACATTGGGCCAGTGTCCGTCCTCCCCGGGGGGGGGATGGGCACTACGGAGACCACACCCTGCCCGGAGGGAGGTATTTGTGTGGAGAATACACTTGAGGGCTCGCACTAGGGGAGCACAACAAGGGGACGATCCTGAGGCAGGCTCCGCATGAGGAGAGACTGCTGAGCTCAGGGTCGGAGACAAGTTTTGTCTTAAGGGAAACACCGCATCTCTGGGAGTATAGGTGGAGATACACACATGGGGCCGCATTAGGAGCCACTACATGTGGGGCACCAACCTAATATGAGAGTTCACAAGAGGCAACCTAACCTCATATTAGATTCTGATAGCTAGTTCCTCCGCTGAACATAGCTACGTTGCGGGTGCAACATGATGGAAATTGTCGTTCAGGGTTCACGCCAGGAAACTTACTGAACTGGGGAAGCGTCATCACCCGTGGGGAACGACGCTTCAGCAAGCTTCTACACCGTGTCAGCTTCAGGAGTTACTGGGCTTGCGTTCAGGACTCCCGAAGAGACTGGTTCTACACGCAGATTGTAGAACCTGGCAAACGTGTTAGGTGTAGCCCAACCTGCAGCTCTGCAAATGTCTGTTAAAGAGATCCCGTTCGCCAGCGCAACCGACGCTGCGACGCCCCTGGTGGAGTGGGCGTGCACCCCCAGCGGGCAGGGCACCCCTGTGGCCTGGTAGGCCAAACGAATCGCATCCACAATCCAGTGGGAAATTCTTTGTTTGGAGACAGCTTTCCCCTTCTGCTGTCCTCCAAAACAGACAAAGAGCTGACTCGACCGTCTGAAGCTTTCAGTACGTTCCAAGTAAATGCTCAGGGCACGGACTGGGCATAACAAGGAGAGGTTGGGGTCGCCTTCCTGAGAAGGGATAGCTTGCAGAGTGACCACCTGGTCCCTGAAGGGAGTGGTGGGCACTTTGGGCACATAACCGGGCCGGGGTCTCAGGATAACGTGAGAGTTAGCCGGCCCGAATTCGAGGCACGAGTCACTGACGGAGAGGGCTTGGAGGTCTCCCACTCTTTTGATCGATGTGAGCGCAGTCAGGAGAGCCGTCTTTTGGGAGAGAGCACTGAGTTCGACTGACTGGAGCGGCTCAAAGGGATCTGACTGTAGGCCCCGGAGGACCACAGACAGATCCCAAGAGGGGACAAGGCGCGGTCTGACGGGGTTCAGCCTGCGTGCACCTTTAAGGAATCGTATAACCAAATTGTGCTTCCCAACCGATCTACCTTCCACCAGGTCGTGGTTAGCGGCAATAGCGGCTACCTGGACCTTAAGTGTTGAAGCAGAAAGGTGTCTATCCAGTCCTCCTTGGAGGAAGGAAAGCACCGTTCGGATGCCACATCTCCGTGGGTTCTCCCCCCGGGAGGAACACCAGTTTGTGAATTTGCGCCATCTGAGGTCGTACAGCCGCCTCGTGGAAGGAGCTCTCGACTGCAACAGAGTGTTTACCACTGCCAGTGGGAGATCTCTGAAATCCTCCTGGTCGCGTCCAGGGACCATACGTGGAGGTTCCAGAGATCTGGGCGCGGGTGCCATATCGTGCCCTTCCCCTGTGAAAGGAGGTCCTTCCTCAGGGGAATGCGCCAGGGAGGAACGGGGGAGAGGAGCACCAGCTCTGAGAACCAAACCCTGTTGGGCCAGTAGGGGGCCACCAGCAGGATCTGTTCTCTGTCCTCCCTGACTTTGCACAGGGTCTGTGCAATTAGGCTCACTGGTGGAAACGCATACTTGAGGAGGCCCTGAGGCCAGCTGTGTGCCAGTGCATCTGTGCCGAGGGGCGCCTCGGACAGACCGTACCACAACTGGCAGTGAGTGTTCTCTATCGAGGCAAACAGGTCGACCTGGGCCTGACCGAAAAGACTCCAGATCAGCTGAACCGTCTGAGGGTGAAGTCTCCACTCGCCCCGAAGCGAAGTCTGTCGGGAGAGCGCGTCCGCTACCCAATTGAGTTCGCCCGGTATGTGGGTGGCTCGTAGAGACTTGACATTGTTTCGACACCAAAGGAGGAGATGGCGGGCTAGCTGTGACATGCGAAAGGAGCGTACACCGCCCTGGTGATTGATGTAGGCTACAGTCGCAGTGCTGTCTGTGCGGACCAGCACGTGTTTGCCCTGAACCAAAGGTCGGAACCTCTTCAGGGCCAAAAACACTGTCAGCAGTTCGAGGCAATTGATATGCCAATGCAGCCGAGGGCCCGACCAGAGCCCTGCAGCTGCTTGCCCATTGCATACGGCGCCCCAGCTTGTGTTGGATGCATCTGTCGTAACCAAAATGCGCCTGGACACTTGTCCTAAGGGCACCCCGGCCCGTAGGAACGAAATGTCTTTCCAAGGACCGAGGGTTTTTAGACATACGGGTGTGACGAGCACCCGGTATGAACCCTGGCGCCATGGCCATCTCGGGACTCGGGAACGGAGCCAGTGTTGTAACGGTCTCATGTGCATCAGGCCCAGCGGCGTGACGGCGGCTGCGGATGCCATGTGACCCAGGAGCCTCTGAAATTGTTTGAGGGGGACCGTCGGGCTGCGTGAGAGCTTCTGGACGCAGCTCAGCACTGACTCTGCACGCTCCGGGGAGAGCCGTGCACTCATGGCAACCGAGTCTAGTTGTATACCGAGAAAAGAGATGCTCCGTACCGGGGCGAGCTTGCTCTTTTCCCAGTTGACCCGAAACCCCAGATGGGCCAGATGGTTGAGAACCACATCCCTGTGTTTGCATACCAACTCCTGAGAGTGTGCTATGACCAGCCAGTCGTCGAGGTAATTGAGAATGCGGATGCCCCTCTCCCGGAGAGGGGCAAGGGCTGCCTCTGCGACTTTCGTAAAGACGCGGGGAGACAGGGAGAGCCCAAATGGAAGGACTTTGTACTGAAATGCTCGACCTTCGAAGGCAAACCGCAGGAAGGGCCTGAGTCTTGGAAGAATCGAGACATGAAAGTACGCGTCTTTCAGGTCTATCGCCACAAACCAATCCTGGAATCTGATGCACGTGAGAATGCGTTTGAGCGTTAGCATTCTGAAGGGGAGCTTGTGAAGGGCCCGATTCAGAATCCTCAGATCCAGGATTGGTCTTAAACCGCCACCTTTCTTGGGTACAATGAAGTAGGGGCTGTAGAACCCTTTCTTCATGTCGGCCGAGGGGACCGGCTCTATCGCGTCCTTCGCCAGAAGGGTCGCGATCTCCGCCCGAAGAACCGCAGCATTCTCGTCCCGAACCTCGGTAGAGAAGATGCTGCTGAACTTGGGCGGATTGCGTGCGAATTGGATAGCATAGCCGAGTCGGATGGTTCTGAGAAGCCAGCGAGAGAGGTTGGGTATCTCGAGCCAAGCTGTAAAACTCTCTGCCAACGGTCTCAGGGGGACCACCGACGTACCTCGGGTGGGTACGGTGTGACTGAGTTGTGGTGAAAGCCCTTTGTTCGGGGGCGTGCTGTCCCGGAGGACACAAGGTGCTTTGATCGCCATAACCGACATACAAGGATCCGTGAGAAGATCGCCTGAGCTCAGGGGATCGACTGACGGATGCGCTTGTTTCTCTGTCAAAGTATGCAGAAGCGCAAGTTTTGCGGTTGAGCATGCTTTGGTGTGTTTTGGTGGCTGGGTACCCCGGAGGGACCCAGCCATGGAAGGATCGACCATCGGAACCGACAGACAAGGATCCATCAGAAGATCGCCTGAGCTCAGGGGATCGACTGATGGATGCACTTGATTCGTCAAAGCATGCCAAAGCGCAGGCCCTGCGGTTGAGCATGCTTTGATGTGTTCTGGTGGCTGGGTACCCCGGAGGGACCCAACCATGGTGGGTGTACCGATCATCGTAACCGACAAGGATCCAACGGAGGACCGCCTGAGTTCAGGGGGTCGACTGAAGGATGCACTTGGTTTGTCAAAGCATGCAGAAGCGCCTGAGATGCGGTCGAGCATGCTTTGACGTGCTTCAGTGGCTGGGTACCCCGGAGGGACGCAGTCGCACTGGTTTTTACGCCCAGAGAAGAAAGAAATTGCTCTTAAATTGACCATGTGGTGGCTGTCCGCCGTGAGGCAGACAGCCAGGATGGAGCCGAAGCCCACACTCGTCCCCTCGCCGAGTGTGGATCTAGACAGGTCAGCAGATCTCTCTCCCCTGGGCGGCTCACTTCAGGAGCGCTTCGAAGCCTGATGAGGGTTCCTAGCGGCCTGAAAATGAGCTAACGGCGCCACCTTCTTGCGAGAACTCGACGGCAAGGCTGGTTTGGGTGCAGGACCAGCCTGAGGCGGGCCCTGAACCAGTCTGGAGAAATGGGGGCGTCAAGAAAGCGAACTTTCTCAGTGTCCTTCATTTCCGCCAGATTTAGCCAAAGGTGGCGCTCCTGGACCACCGTAGTGGACATCGCTCTACCCAGAGCCTGCGTTGCGACATTTGATGCTCGGAAGCATACACAGAACTGAACGCAGTTCCTGCGACACTCTGAGGCGAGATCTCCCTCGTGCAGATCTTATAACACTTTGCCTGGCAGCCAGCAGGATGGCAAAAGTGTGCATGGTGGACACAGCCTGTCCAGAAGACGTGAACCCCTTCACGCTCTGGACGAGAGCCTATGTGGTCCCACCAGGGGGCAGGGCATCAGATATGCAGGTGCTGTACTGAAGCGCCCACCCGCCTGGAGAATCCACGAAGCCTCTCGCGCTGGACCGCCATCGAGGGAAATGAGGGAGGAGGATCTGATATATCGTGTTTCAGCCGAAAAAAAAAAAGGCCTATCACGATATAGTCAATCTCGTACGTTACCGAAGCCATGAACACACAGGATGAGGCGGAGGGTTTTTTCTCACTCAAACCTGATGTGTTTCGGTTATCTTGTTCAAGCACGCCCACCACTTCAGCGTCTGCTCAAACTGAGACTCGCTCCCCAGCTTGCTCAGTCGAAGCATCAGCTTCCCATGGTTTAAGTCCTCCCTCCGATGCTGCAGCCAACCTCTCAACCAGCTTTTAAGGTTTTGAACAGAGTAAAGTTGTAAAAAGAACTAATAATCTGTCCAAAAACCTAAACGGGGGTCGCGAGGAACGAGCGATCCGCGGGGGGAAACCCGGCGGAACTAACTCATTTCCTATTGCTCGCCATCGACGCACATCGCAGCGGCCCTCGTACCCGGAAGTAGAAGGGCCGAACGGAAGCGGTCGCGGTGAGCCGCGGCTTCGCGGCTCGTGAGCAGCAACCCATAGTTATGTTCCCTTCCGCAAGCAGAACACAAACTATCAACGAAGCGATGTATCAGCGTGAGACTAGCTCAACCCTGAGCACAACGATCGTGCCGATTGTTATTGTTTACGAGGAAACCGCAACCAGGAAGACACGGACGGAAAGGCAAATGTAAACACAATCCATCCGTGTCGGCTCTTTCAGAGAAATTACTCCTTTTCAGGAGGAAAAGCTCTTTAGAGATCGTCGTCGAAGCACCCAGGGGTATTCTCGCTTACCAAGAGAAGGGTTAAAGGGAGAAACCGCTGCTCGTGCCATAGATCCAACGACGAAGAGGTGAGTAATGCTGTTTTCCCCTAAGAGAATACTGCATTCGGCTCCGAAGAAACAGAACAATGAGTGTTGCCTAGCCCCCCCCTCTTATGCCCGGATCTCCGGGGCGGAGCGGGCTATGCAAATACTGCGTACCAATTTCATTGGCCTTTTCTCAAAGCTGTCAGAGGTGTTCGGGCTCTCAAGAGCGACCCCTAGTCGTCACTTCGACACAACGTCGAACGTGAACGACAGACGGGGAACCAGTTTATATAGTACAAACCAGTGAAAACCAGCTAAACTCAGCTGGTTTACCAAAAAAACAGCTAAAACCAGCTTAAAACCAATGGACTGGTTTTTAGCAAAAACAGCTAAACCATCTAATTTAGCAGTTAACAACCAGCTAAAACTAGCTGATACAGTAAAAAAAAAAAAACAGATGAAAACCAGTTGATATAGCAAAAAACAATTAAAACCAGCTAAACCCAGCTTAAAAAAAGCATAGGCTGGTTGTCTAGTCTTAACTGGTTTAAGCTTGCTCAAGCCAACTTTTTAAATTTAAATTTGAAAATATATTAAAACAGAAACAGTTTCATTTTTATTTAATGTATTTATTTTGCAAGAAAGCAAACTTATTTTAATAGCACTTTTACAAAACATATGTAGCCCCAAAGTTTTTTATTAAAAAAAAAAGCATAATTAAAATCACCATTTAATATTACACAACAACCACAATTTATTCAAATGTATTCCTAATTTTTTATTATTATTATTATTATTATTATTATAAAACATTTTTTTTTAAAACTTAAATTAAGCTCTATTTAAAGAAGCAGAATTTCTAAGCTCTGTATATAAATCCAGGATGAATTGTACAGCTACTGTCAGGCTCTTTTAAAATTATGAAGCAGATTAATTCCTTAAACCAAAGCAGAACTTAAACAGCTAATTAGGCTGTGTCTAATATTATTGTTATTGTATATAATATCATATATTTTGTATTACTGTTACGATATTAAAAGCTTTTTAATAGACCTGGCCCAGCAGGAAGTCTATAAAGCAGCTCGCTTATAAAACATGGTAAACCTACACCACAGCGTGCTGCAATGACAACTACTCTTGAGCCTTGAGCTTTGAACAATCCAGGATCAAGTCAAATTGTCAATAATTAAATCAAGGTAACTCTGTAATCAGCATTCAAAGAACAAGACAGTCTTCAATACTGTTGACAGTTCTGTCAGATTCATGGTTCTTGCTGCTACGCAATTCATTGGCAAAGACTACTGTAGATGTGAATCTCACAACTCATTTACATTTAGATTTAAATTGTTACCAAGCAACTTCTGCAGGCAACACCCAGTCGAGTTCGCCTAGTAATAATTTACAAATCAAGGTTATATAAGCAGCATGCATACTTTTTTCGCATAGCAATCAAAGTAGCAGTGCAAATAACCCAACAGAGTCACAGATGGTTTGTTGTATCGGTTGAATGATTCTAACCCTAATTGTCAGACTCAGTTAGGGGGGAAAAAGTTTAGGTACAAGTCTAATATATATTATTCATGTATGAAAGGTTATTTGCATTTGGGTCTAGGGAGTTAAAAGTTTTATGTTTGTCCCCAACCAAACTTCGGCAGGGAAGGGACATATTCATACCAGTTTTCCGTGAGTGTCATGACACATTTCACCATCAAAACCGCTAGTGACCTGTATGAATATTGTAGCGAGACTCTCTATAATTCACAGTCCAACTCTGTCAATCTGCTTCTGAATATCATTACTGAGTTTAAGCATGAATGCAGCTGATTTTTAATTCATTTCATTCAGACAGCACAGCAAATGTGTTGTGACAGTGAACACCAATGGACACTCAAAGGTCAGCTGTTGAAGTTACGGCCAAACAAGAGACTTCCCATGTTAAACATATCTCGGAAATTACTAATTAAAATGTTATTGCTGAAAGGATCTATGATAATGAAGACGAAACATAACATGATGTTAATTAAACTAAATTAAAAATAATGCTTTAATATATTGCCAAAGCATTAATGACACATATACAAGCATTTAATTCAAAACATGTGAAGGACTGTCACAGAACATTTTAAAATGTGTCAATATTTGCTTCATTCAAAAAATTGTTTCTGTCAGCTAAGTATTCACTGCAGTTCATCTGGACGGCATCCCACAAGCTCACTCTTCAAACAGCCCGTGGCAGTCTGAATGACAGGAGGCAGAAGTGAGGGGACGACAGAGGGCAGGAAA
Source organism: Cirrhinus molitorella (assembly GCA_033026305.1). NCBI lineage: Eukaryota > Metazoa > Chordata > Actinopteri > Cypriniformes > Cyprinidae > Cirrhinus > Cirrhinus molitorella. Next base: position 14,920,111 of record CM065118.1, on the reverse strand, counting down.
AAAACGGGAGACAAAGAATACAAGAAAATTCCAGTCTAAGCTCCCTCAGGTGCTCATGGGAATCTTTATTGGTGTGCTGAAAGCATAAAACTGCCCGAGGTTTTCCTGAGAGAATCTATGCTGTATGGGAGTTTTCTACAAATCCTACAGCTTTCACTGGCAGGTGTATAAACAAAAGGACAAAGCAGAAGTCTAGCCATGAGGTAATGTCAGGACTCAAATAACTAAGATAATTTTTCAATTATTTGTTTAATTTACTGACAAGTGCCATTTTAAAAGCCTAGCTTATGTAAGCATGATGTGCAATGTAGTTTTAGAGAGTGATTCTGCATTAAAAAAACACATACTTTTAAACAATATACTGTATTCAATGAAAAACTTGCTGTTTAAAAAGCGTGTTCTTTTAAGTGACTTTTCCCTCAGAATTGTGAGACATAAACTTGCACTTTTGAGTTAAAAAGTCACAATTGTGGGATATAAACTCAAAAATATAGAAATCAAGTCAGAATAGGGATATAAACTCGCAACTGTGAGAAATAAAGACAGAATTGCAAGATATAAACTCACAATTGTGAGAAAAAAAGAATATGGATATAAACAATTGTGAGTTTATATCCAAAAAAAGAATATGGATATAAACTCACAATTGTGGGATATAAACTTGCAATTGCGAGAAAATCAGAATAAGGGATATAAACTCGAAATTGTGAGAAATAAAGTCAGAATTGCTAGATACAGTACAAACTCACAATTGCAAGAAATAAAGTCAGAATATGGATATAAACTCACAAATGTGAGAAATCAAGTCAGAATATGGATAAAAACTCACAACTGCGAGAAATAAAGTCAGAAAAGGGATATAAACTCGCAATTGTGAGAAATAAAGTCAGAATTGCTAGACACAAACTCACAATTGCGAGAAATAAAGTCAGAATATGAATATAAACTCGCAAATGCAAGAAATAAAGTCAGAATAGGGATATAAACATGCAATTGCAAGAAATAAAGTCAGAATTGCAAGATATAAACTCACAATTGTGAGAAAAAAAGAATATGGATATAAGCTTGCAATTGCAAGATATAAAGTCAGAATTGTGGGATATAAACTTAATTGCGGGAAAAAAAGTTAGAATATGGATATAAACTCGCAGTTGTGAGAAATAAAGTCAGAATTGCTAGATACAAACTCACAATTGCAAGAAATAAAGTCAGAATATGGATATAAACTCGCAAATGCGAAAAATCAAGTCAGAATAGGAAAGTCAGAATTGCAAGATATAAACTCACAATTGTGAGAAAAAAAGAATATGGATATAAACTTGCAAATCAAGTCAGAATAGGGATATAAACATGCAATTGCAAGAAAATAAAGTCAGAATTCCAATATACAAACTTGCAATTACAAGAAATAAAGTCAGAACTGACATAAACTCGCAATTGTGAGAAATAAAGTCAGAATTGCAAGATATAAACTCACAATTCCGAAATAAAATCAGAAAATAAAGTCAGAATAGGGATATAAACTCGCAATTGCAAGAAATAAAGTCAGAATTTCAAGATACAAACTTGCAAATGCGAGAAATAAAGTCAGAATAAGGGATGTAAACTCGCAATTGTGAGAAAATAAAGTCAGAATTCCAATATATAAACTTGCAATTGTGAAAAATAAAATCAGAACTGACATAAACTTGCAATTGCGAGAAATAAAATCAGAATAAGGGATACAAACTCGCAACTGCAAGAAAATAAAGTCAGAATTCCAATATACAAACTTGCAATTGCAAGAAATAAAGTCAGAACTGAAATAAACTCACAATTGCGAGAAATAAATTTAGAATTGCAAGATATAAACTCGCAATTCTGAGAAATAAAGTCAGAATTGAGAAATTAGAAATTACAATTACCTTTTAAATGTAGCTTAATTTTTTATTCAGTGGCATAATCCATCTTCCATAGAAAGGATGCATTAAATCGGTGGATGACAGAAATGCATTTCCATTTTTTCCCTCAGAATATTGAATAAAATTGAATTGTTATTCAAAATTGATAATTGATAATAAAAAAAAGTTACTTGATCATCAAATCAGAATGATATTAGAATGATTTCTGAAGTATCATGTGACACTGAAGAGTGATTATGCCGAAAATTCAGCTTTTAGATACAGAAATGTATAACATTTTAATATATATTAAAATAGAAAACACTTATTATTCTTATAAAAATAACAACACATCACTTCCCAAAAAAAAGAGCTGTCCCTATGCCCAAATATGCCTACTACCCTTTTAAACAGTGTGTGAAAAGCAGTATGTCAAATGAATAGCCTGTCTGAATTTGCAGTACTAATAAAACAGTAGGTAAAAAAAATAACAGGCAGTGACACGACTCATTTATTAGATCAGTATGTAGTACTGTATTCACATTAATGGTCTCAAAGTTCTTCTTTAAATGAAGACAGCCCACAATTTCAGATGCAGCAAATGTAATGTTACTTTTTATAATAATAAGCATTTCAATATTGTAACATGTTACTTTTATAAATAACGTGCCAAACACTGTTAATAGTTGTGTTTGTGTGTCTAAACAGGCAATTCTAGACTGCCGTTGAGATACAATAAGTAATATCTTGCTACGGAACTACGCCTGCCCACACATCCCCTCAAGAATTCAGCAATATCGCCTCACAACACTGTGAAAGTGAAGCTATTAGAGCCGTGTCTACCGGCAGTGCGCCAGAGTGTTGGGCTCTTCTAATCTAACACATTACAGTGATTTCAGCAGGGCGTTTGATCCACCTGTGTCAGGGTGCTGCTACTCCAGCTGCCAGGAAATGTCTTGAGATTACTGACCGTCACTCATTAATTATGCGGTTCAACGCAAACCGGGAAACGCGACTCCCTGCATTGATTTCGGTGAGTATGGAGGGAGTAGTATTTTCTCGGTTTTGCGATTTTAGTTTTTATATTGACTTGTGGTATCTTCTGGATCAGTGTAAATAAACAGGAGGTGGAAAACAGATTCCTTCCAGAAGGAAAGAAGCCAAAAGCATTGACATGCTTACTCGACAGCAGAATAAGGCCCTGCCTTATTCTGCTGTCCACTGATTTACAAGTCTATAATTAGTGGCCAAGATTTACAATCCAGTAAAGCAGACAGCATGCTGCAGACGGTGCACACACTCATATATATATATATATATATATACACACGCTGGAAGCATGCGCATACACGGCACTGAGAGCTTGAAATGGTAGCCCGTAATTGGACAGGACACAAAGGTCGTGGCCAAAAATCTGAAATGCATTGGACAAGAAAACCTGGACTGTGATCCTACAGCCAAAATAACCTCCATTCTCTCCTCTTGCTTTGTCTGTTCTCTTCCCATTCTCTTCCTCTTTCCTTTACAGATTCCTCTGCTATTGCTTTTCTCTTTCTGACTTTTCTCCACACTCCCACTGTTACAACATTGTGTTAAGACCTGAATTTATCTCTTTTACCTAGGGCTGGGTGATACATCAACATCAGTGTTCACTGAAGAAATGAACACTGAAAAACACTGAACATTTATGACAACCCGCCAAAATAAAATCTCACTTGAACTTATCTTCTATAGTAAAATTGACTTCTTAAAAATAATAATAAAAATAATAAATATTAACATTCATAATTCATGTAATGTAATGTTTTGAAAAAATAATGACGATGATGATAATGATAAAGATGATCATAATGATAAAAATAATAATAAAATATTAACGTTAATAATTCATCAATGTAATGTTTTGAAGAAAAAAAATGAGGGGTTCAAGTGTATAATAATAATAGCTATTATTTATTTACTTATACTACTACTACTGCTACTACTATTAATGATGATCATGACCAAAATAATAATAATAAAATATTAACATTAATAATTTATCAAATGTAATGTTTTGATAAATTGTACTATTAGGGGTTATTATTATTATTATTATTATTATTATTATTATTATTAGTGTTGATGATGATCATGACCATAATAATAATTATAAAATATTAACATTAATAATTTAACAATGTAATGTTTTGATAAATTGTACTATTAGGGGTTATTATTATTATTATTATTATTATTAGTGTTGATGATGATCATGACCATAATAATAATTATAAAATATTAACATTAATAATTTAACAATGTAATGTTTTGATAAATTGTATTATTAGACGTTTAAGCACATAATAATAATAAACAATTAATAGTAATATTGATGATAATAAATGCATAAAAATAATTCATCAATATAATGTATTAGGGGTTCAAGCGTATAATAATAATAATAATAATAATAATAAGTATTATTATTATTATTACTACTACTACTATTAATATTATATTATCATCATAATCAATAATAATAATAATAAATATTGATAATTCAGCATAATTAGTATTTTTATCTTAAATGCAAATAATAATTAATAATAATACATCAATGTAATTTTTTACAATAAATTGTAGGTCTATATTATTATTAGGAGGAGGAGGAGTATTAAAGGAATGTCATACAACAAGATAATTTCTCATTCATGTATAGCTTAACATGCTGATATAGCTCCCTCTGTGGATTTTATTTGTAAACAATATTTACATTTATTCTTGACTGACTACTGACAAACATGGATATATTTCCTTCCCCATTTACAGTAGGTACACAGTGAACATCATGATAGACATTGATAACAAATGATATGGGAAAAAATGTGAGAATATTTTTGGCCATACTGCCCAGCCCTTCTTTTAACCTGATGTAAAGTAACATCAGTCACCTGTTTCAAACAGCTGATATTCTGAAAAATACTTCATCCCACACTTTTCCAGGGATTCCACCTGTCCTTCACACAGAGCCTTAGAAGTGTTGCAGTGCTCACTAAGTGATATATTCACAGTTAACCAGTTTTTAATGTAGCAGCTTCCTTTTGATGTTATGGCAGCCATTGATCTGTATGAATGTGACAACGTACGTGAAATGAAAATTTCACAGGTTATTAGCAGCTGACCGCAGAGATTTGATCTGCACGGAAGCACCGCTCTGAAACACAGGTCAGAGTGAAATGTACTGAAAGGATGAACGGGGGAGGGGGGAGAGAAAGACAGACAGAAAGAGAAAGAGAGAGAACACTCACAAGCCTTTTGGTAGAGCCTCAGGGCCTTATTAACGAGTCAAACATCTCAAGGTCGGGGCTGAGAGTAAGCTGGAGAGCTGCAGGGCAACAGAGGCCACAGGTAACACAGGTTACATCACTCAGCAAGCATAATAATCCTCACAGTCACAGAAATGATTGTGAATAAATGATTTGATGATTACTATGGTTTGTGGAGCCTAAAGATTATTTCAGGTCAAGTCAAACTTCCATTCTCAAAGAACCCATCCACTCTTAAAAATAGCGGTTCTTTCTAGGGATCCATGGTTTTTAATGAAGAACCTTTAACATCCATGGGAACTTTCCAATCCACAATAGGTTCTTGATAGTTAAAAAAGGTTCTTTTGATTATTTAAATGTTAAATGTTTTCTGAGGAACCAAAACTGACATGAGGCACCTTCACACTGCGTAGTTCTACAAACTAGCCAGCAGGGAGGTTCCTAAAGAACCATTTTCTTCCAGTTTTCCTGGTTCCATTCTCACCTGCAACAGGAACTCTGAAACAGCCAACAGAGACGTCTTTATTTGCAGCATTTACAAACATTAACAACTGTTGAACAGAGAATGCCGTGATCCGAGTTGTTTTTTTTTGTGTGTGTTGTGGGATTGTGATAACGGAGATGAAATGTAAATGCACAGTTGAAAATCTGACTACATTTCCTGACAACCTGCAGTGTTCCATATAATCAAGGCTGAGAAAAGAACACAACGCTGCAGACATTAATAATTGACGTTATTAATGCTTTTTTCCAATGTTCGTGGAGCAAATAGTTTTACTTTGCTTTTTAAAAATGAAGGGTACACTCTTAAAAATAAAGGTGCTTTAAAAGGTTCTTCGCAACGATGCCATAGAAGAACCATTTTTGGTTCCACAAAGAACCATTCAGTCAAAGGTTCTTTAAAGAACCATCTCGTTCTTACCTTTTTATAACCTAAAGAACCTTTTTCACCACAAAGAACCTTTGTGAAACAGATGTTAAAGGTTCTTTATGGAACCACTTAAACAATTGGGTCCATGGCATCGTGAAGCACCTTTATTTTTAAGAGTGTAGCCAATGTTTTCTATGCATTTGGCCAATCAGCATGCACTTACGTCACTGGTAGTTCCTATAGAACTGTTTTAGACTGTACTCTGAAGAAGAAGCTGATTTAGTTCCCCCAAATGGAGTAGCCAGAACTAAATATGTTCCTAGTTCCTGCGGTGTGAACATGCCAAAAAGCAAGAACTTCCGCCAGAACTCCTGCTGTTCTAAAAGAGCTTTGCTGATTGGCTAAATTAAATCTCAAATCTGATCTTACTGGTTGGAAGGCTGAAATGTGGAGCTCCTATGATGTTAAAGGGTTAGTTCACCCAAAATGAAAATTAGCCCATTATTTACTCACCCTCAAGGCATCCTAGCAGTATAGCAATATAACTCTGATTGCATTCGTCTGAAAGAAGAAAAATCATATACACCTAGGATGCCTTGAGGCTGAGTAAATAATGAGCTAATTCTCATTTTGGGGTGTACTAACCCTTTAAATGAACTGTTGAGACTGTCCTCAAAGAAAATACGACCCAGTTGTACGTTTTTGAAACGACCAAATACGATCCATTCTTACGTTTTAAAGTTAAGCGCCCTCTAGCGGTCGTAAAAATAATGACAGTGTCGCGTTGGATCTGACGTCATCGAATGACGTATGAGTTTTTATACGATTTCAGGGTCATTTAAACGTGTTTTACTAGGTGTAATTCGTATATATGACCACACCTAACCCTACCCTAAACCTACCCCTTACAGAAATAGTGCAAAATCATGATTTCTAGTGCATATTTAAAAAAAAAAAAACATACAGTGAAAACATGCGTTCTCTGGAATCGAACTTGTGTTCATATGATTATACCACTCCGCAGTGCAACACGCTACTAATTGACCTACACATAATGCTAAAGTTGAATTAGATACCTGTTACTGATAAGGGAGCAAATGTTGAATACGCTTTACAGAGACGTATTTGAGGATTTGTGAAAACGACTTTAGTCGGTCGTATAAATTGGAGGACATGTTGAACTGTTCACTGAAAGACTTTCTGAGGAACCAAAAATGGCATTGCTGTGAAAACACCATTTTGGAACCCTTTTTAATTTTTAAGATTGCAACTTTCTCTCCTACTGTTCCAAAAGAGCTTTGCTGATTCGCAAAGCTGATTTTGTTGATCATCGTTCAGATAAGACTATCGAATCCAGCTTCCGTTTTGAACTCGCCTTCGTTTGCCTATTTGCTTTGGAAGCTCCTCAGTTCCTTAATAAAGAACCATGCTAACCTTTACCTTTGTGTCTGCCTCTATCCAACTGTGACAACACCATTATTCAAAAGTTTGCAGTCATTAATACTTTAAATTAGTAAGGATGCATTCAGTTGGTCAAAGGTGAGGGTAAAGACTTTAACATTGTTGACTTCAACATTTCAAACAAAAACTCTTAAAAATGTTTGAGCACCAAATCAACACATTAGTATGATTTCTGACGGATCATGTGACAGTGAAGACTGTAATAATAGGTGCTGGAAATGCAGTTTTGCTATTTATTTTAAATAGAAAAGCATCATTGTAATAATATTGTACAATTTTACTGTATTTATGATCAAATAAATGTGGCCTAAGAAAATACAACTCCAAACTAAAATGCTAGTCGCATGCAAGTTATACAAGTTATTTTACAGTTCACTTGTAGCCCTAACCTTTTATATTGGAATGCCAAAACAGGAAAGATTATGATCTGTAACACTGATTTAATTTTCATTTAATAAAAATGATTCCTCACTACGTAAGCCCTAGTAAGTGCCATTTACACACACAGTTTAGAAGTACCTCACAATTGCTGCAACATTTCGCACTGCTGAATACTTTCTGCAGTTGAATTGAGAAGCTCTTAACCACATTCCTGTTCCATATAATTTTATACACCTTGAATCAATGCAAAGCCACACAAAATAGGATGAGGGAAGCCAGGCTAAATACTCAAACCGCTTTACACATTCAGGAATGAGAGAGTAACCAAGCATACCTGCCGCAGCTGAGAACAATCACAATCTGCTCTTTCTGGGAGGGGGGAATCTCGCTTATACGCTTTACAGACAGCATACTAATGCAAAAGTAAACCGGGGATGCAGGTCTGCCAAAGTCCAGGATTAGTTCTAGCCTTCCTATAGGTTGTAGAAAGCAATTATATGCAGCATCTAAAGAGGTTATGGTTTTAGATCAGCACATTTAATCAGCGAATGCAGACAGAAGCTTGACAGACAGGATACAGTCTGCCTTCGTAAAAATGAAGAAAGAAAGAGAATTAAGGAAAATTTGGATTAGGAATACAATCACCTATAGGAAAACAAAATGCTTCCTCAAATTAGTCTAACCTGTTTAAACGGCACACACAAAGTACAGCCTGTTACAAATTTGCATAAATATGCTGCTCATTCAACAGGCCACTCAGCAGAGGAAATGAATCAATACAAATATCCATTTCCGAACAAGCTCATCAATAATACTTATGGCAGTATATTCAGTCTAAGGAAGCTCAGATCACTGTCATGATGTTAGCTGGCAAGTACGGACATCATTAAAATGATTCTTTTGTAGTCGTTATATTCCTGAGGGCACTCATTAGGGTACAACTAACCAGAGGGAAGGTGGACAACATTGCAAAACGGCTCTTGTAATAACAATAAGGTTGAAATGAAAGGAGAAGTGCTATGAATGACAAAAAAAAATATTGAAATAATACTAAAAAGAATAAGAGGAGAGAATTTTTCCCGTCCTTTTAATATCATATTCATGTTCTCACCTGAGGTTAAACTGTAATTATCTAATGATGAAATTCAGAGAAATGGTCAAGCCCTGGAGACACTGATGGACAGACAGAAAGGAATGGAAGTGAAAGAGAGAGAGAATGAATTGGGAAATAGGCTGCTATACACACACCTGCTAATTTTCAATACAGAGGCTTTCATTAGACTTGAAATAACCAGTGCTGTTATACATCCCTTTCTGCACAATTCTTCATTAAAATAAATAAAAGACTGAGTGTCACAGTAGCAGAAAACTGTCAACACAAAACCTCAAGCCACTCTCCATTAGCCTAAAACATCAGAGGTTTAATAAATCACCCTTTATTGCATGATTCATCAACTATTTCACAGCAAACAAGAGCTCTAAAGGTTTTCACACAACCTAGTAATGGACATTTTGTTTGTCCTAGAATCCATTAGCAGCCACATCACAGACCAGCTCATATAGGAGTCCATTTGGTATGTATACTGACCATGCATTTGCCTTTCAGAGTCCAGCATTGTAAAGGGGAAAAAAATAAAATCCTAACGTTAGTTGTTTAAAGAACACAATGGGATATAGATGTAAGACTGCTTCAATAAACTGGATTATTTAAAAAAGAAAAAAAGAAAACAAGATGCCCTAAAGGCATGATCAATATTATATAGAATGTTCCACAATTAAACGTTTCAGTGAAATACAGTTATAGACAAAGTTTACATACACCTTGGAGATTCTGTAAAATGTTATTTTTCCAAAATAAGTGGGATCATACAAAATGCATGTAATTTCTTATTTAGTATTGACCTGAATAAGATATTTCACATAAGATATTTACATACAGTCCACAAGAGAAAATAATAGTTGAACTGATAAAAATGACCCTGTTCAAAAGTTTGCATACACTTGATTCATGATACTCTGTTGTTACATGAATTATCCACAGCTGTGTTTTTTGTTTCGTTTTGTTTTGTGATAGTTGTTCATGAGTCTCTTGTTTGTCCTGTATAGTTAAACAGCAAGTTGTTCTTCAGAAAAATCCTTCAGGTCCCACAAATTCAGCATTTTTGTGTATTTGAACCCTTTCCAACAATGACTGTATGACTTTGAGATATATCTTTTCACACTGAGGACAACTGAGGGACTCATATGCAGCTATTACAGAAGGTTCAAACGCTCACTAATGCTTTAGAAGGAAAACATTATTTTGTCTTCTGGGGAACATGTAAGTATCTGCTGTAGCTTCTGAAAATAGGATATTTAGGCAAAATAAGAAAAATGTACACATTCTCATTCTGTTCAAAAGTTCAACACCCCTGGCTCTTAATGCATAGGTTTTCCTTCTGAAGCATCAGTGAGCGTTTGAACCTTCTGTAATAGTTGCATATCCCTCAGTTGTCCTCAGTGTAAAAAGATGGATCTCAAAATCATTTGAAAAATTAGTTTATTTACAATATATTATGCTGCTGCCACACAGATAAACATGCAATTTCTCTCCCAGCGGTTTACCTTCACAGGCATAACTTGTAACTTGTGTTTTTAACATAAACTTGTGTATTTGACAGTTGAAGTGCTATAAGACAGGAAAGAGTTGCAGGGAGCAGCGGCTTGTTTGCATTTAAAGAGACATGCACGAAAACAGCACTTCCACTCAAAATGAGCATTTTCAAAATAATATAATAAATGATCTGTGGGGTATTTCAAGCTAAAACCTCACATATTCCTGAGACACCAGAGACTTATATTACATCTTGTAAAAAGGGGCATAATAGGTCATCTTTCAAAATGTATAGACATTTTTAGAAATGTATTTACCTGTTGAGAGAGTGTGTGTAGTTGCATAGCTGAGCTCCAGAAAATAAAAAATGAGATTTCAACAGTTGCAGATTTGAAAAACAAAAAGATGGGAATAAAGAACTCTAACGCAAAGAACCATTTCACCATAAGAGTTTTTCAGGAAAACATCACTCTAAACAGAACTGTTACTACATGTAAAATCCTTTAAAGAAATCATCTTTTTTCAAAGCGCATAGTTTTCAGTATCTGTGTGTCAAAAAGTGGCCTAATTTCTTTCTAATTTATTTCTAGAATTCATTTCACACTCCTAAAATCATGTAACACGAAAAACTCATCAAACAGGCAAATAAGAATAAACAACTCCCTAGATTGTCTCCAGATTTAACGAAGTAAAAAAATATTAACCTGCATAATATAGGAACATATGCTGCATTTGATAAATGATGCTGACACTATTTAATTTACTTTAAGATAAAACTGACTTCAGGCCCAAAGATACAGCTCATTAATTAAATTATGTTGTTTTTTTATAGGCTCACACTGCTCATCTATATAACCTGTGCATTAAGAGTAATACAGTTGCATGTTTCCTAAAACTATTTATCTTGCAACTGACAGCATGAATTTTGTTTAGTGTAGTTGACAGGGTTAGCGCTAAGTGATACTAAAATAGAAATCTATCAGTCATTAGCAGCTACAATCAATCTTTGGAAACTTAAAGCATTAGTCTGTGTCCAGTAAATTCTACAAGAAACAGTTGATTAATGTAGAGTGCTGAAGAGACATTGTTTTCGACCATATCATCATTAATAATCCATAAACCTTCTCTTAAATTTCTCTACTTTTTAACGTCTCAAGACAGGATTTGCATGACAATCGGACTTTCTCTGTATTTAAATGTCCTAAACACAATACCAATGTGTGGAGTAAATGGACAGTTTTACTAGTCAACCTGCTTCTCACATTTCTCATGCAGTGCTGAAATAATAGTTCTAGTGCTGTAATGCTTGTGTGTGTGAGGGAGATGAGAGAAATGATAAAAAAAAGAGCAAGAGCTAATGAGTGATGTACCGGCTAGCATATTTATGTGACAGTTTGCACGCTTATAGCTGCCAAAACACAGGAAACATATATTTGGTAATGCTTATTTTGACACTAAGGCTTCAGGCCCAGAACTGAAAAAAAGGCAACAAACCAAACTCTGTTCCAGAGCTGCTTTGCCAAAACCATTTTAAATTTACTGACAAGTGACTGAGCTGATCCAAAAAAAAAAAAAACACATTTCTTGTTAACAATTATTGTAGAAGATTTAAACCAAACCCTGATCAGCAAAGACAGGTGACTTCACTCAAAACCTCTTTTTTCTACAAGCCATTTTTCACTTTAAGATACAAATATAGCTTTGGATAGCAAAGCTATAAACAAAGCTTCATAATGGGCTTTTCTGTAAAGTAAAGGTCATGTGTGGACACTAAAATGATGTCTTGGAAATCCAGGGAGTGTTATTTGAGTCCGGGCCATTTAAGGTCAATATCTTGAAGAGATATAATCTACCACCTGATTTTATAGGGAGCACCAAGGCTTTTTCTCTCTTTCAATACCTCTTCATGACTGATCACACTATAAGGTAATTGCATGTCTGATTTTCAATGCCCAGGAAATACAAAAGAACAATATATAGCTGGCTTCCTATCCCCAGCCCACCCTCTAAGAACAGGATGAGAGCTACGAGTGAGACTGATTCAACACACTGAATTAAACTACCTTTTAGAGCACAGTTTGAATTATTGCTGTGATGGTAGTCTTTGATCTATCTCTGAAATACACAGATAAATTCCAGGAACTGGTTGCAGCATTCTGCTCCTTTGAGTGAGATGTCTTCTGTGTACAGAAGCCTCCTTTCTTTGAATTTACATCAAAATTACAACTGAAAGATTTTCCAGCCTTCCAAGAAAAGGAAGAGGATGTCAGAAAAAGAAAGAAAAAACAAGGCAAAAGGAACTGAAACATAAATAGTTTAAGAAAAGAAAACGAAAGGAGAAAGAAAACAGAATTGAAAAGGCAAATGAATAGAATAGAAATTAAAGATAAAAAAAAGTTTGTATAAATATATAAATATAAAAAAAAGAAAAAAGAGGAAAGAAAGAAGGAAATGAAAAAGGAAAGGAAAAAGAATGAAACAGGAAATAAAAACAGAAATTGAAAAAAGAAAAGGAAAGAGAAAAAGGAAGAAGGAAAATGAAAAAGGAAATGAAATGAAAGGAAAAATAATGAAAAGGGAAATAAAAACAAATTGAAAAAAGTAAAGAGGAAAGAAAAGAAAAGAAAAGAAAAGAAAAGAAAAGAAAAGAAAAGGAAACATAAATAGTTTAAGAAAAGAAAATGAAATAAAAAGAAAACAGAATTGAAAAGGGAAATTAATAGGAAGAAATTAAAGATTAAAAAAAGTTTAAATATATAAATATAAAAAAATAAGAGACAAGGCAGAGCAAATGAAAAAAATGAGAAGTGAATACAGAAACTAAAAACAGAAAAGAGAAAAAGGAAAAAAGGAAAGAGGGCAAAGAAAAGGCAGAATAGAAAAAGAAAGATGATCTAAAAAGAGAAAGATCAATAAGTAAAGAAAATAAGGCAAAGAAAATAAGGAAAAGGGAAACTGAAAAAAGGAAAAAGGAAAGGAAAGGAAAGGAAAGGAAAGGAAAGGAAAGGAAAGGAAAGGAAAGGAAAGGAAAGGGAAAAGGCAAATAAAAACAGAAACTGAAAAAGGTAAAGAGAAAAGGAAGAAGGAAATGAACAAGGAAAGAAATAGGGAAAAAAATGAAATAAAAGAAAATGGAAATAAAAACAGAAATTGAAAAAAGAAAGGAAAGGAAAGAGAAAAAGGAAGAAGGAAAATGAAAAGGAAAAAGGAAAGGAAAAACAATTCTCAGGCCTGGGAAACAGTATGCGGTGCAGCGGAGGGGAAGATAAGAGATATTCGGTTATTTCATCTGTTGATATCTTTGATCAGAACATTGGTTGACATTGCTCACCCTCCTGAGGAGACCTGACCTTTTCTCATTTTTTTAGAAAATGCCCACAGGGTGCATAGCTTGTTTTACCAATATAATCATTTAGTTGGTGAGAGGAAAAAAGCTTTGTCACCCTGCCAAGGTTATCACAGCCATCAGATCAAATATTTACCCATGCCATTTAATGCTCTACAGTAAACAGTGGCGAAGTAGATCGAGAGAAAGGTAAAGCAGCGTTTGTGGTTAACTGGCTCTTGTTGGAGACTGGAATAATAGACTAATCTTGGATCGGTTTCAAAGCATTTATCGGCTCAGCGATCATGGTTTGTGATTACCATATGCTCCGACGTCATAAACAATAACCAGATCTGAAGATGTGATTGAGAGTGACTATACTTTGTCCTCCAAGTCCTTCTCAAGTTCCTGTCAACTACAAGGCCGATACTCTGAAGGCATTTCTATCGAATCCCAAATGACAAATTTTGATGGAATCAATAACACAAGGCCTATTAGGAGAGCCTATTAATCTCACAGGCCACAAAGGACAAAGCCTCATAGAATAAAATGAAAGAGGTGCACTTTGCTAATGGCTTTTGATGACATAATTGGCAGGTGTTTTATAAGACACTGAACATTACGATTCTGAACATGCTTCAGTTTCAGGGTAATGACTAATGTTGTAGTCAATGCTTCTTTGAGATAATACATTTCAGGCGTAGATGATTAAAACAGGGATAATTGCACAGCTGCTCGACTGCATCAAATGTACGTTCGTAAATAAACCAGCTGTGATACCATATACCGGTCAAATGTGGACTGTTGAAGATGCGATAATTGTGAGATGCATGTTCAGAGCCATTACAGAAAAATGAAAGTTCTCTGCCAGACTCAGACGGCAAGATTTACTTTTAATGACTTCTAGGGATCATTGTTAAAATGACGCATCAGACATATACGACTGGTAAGTCTGCTTAATCTGTGCCTATGCATTTCAAGATCGTGTTATCACTTTCTGCCACTGAAAGACTTTAATTAAGATGCTAGTGATAACTTCCTGATAGTTTTATTCATCTCGTCTTGCTGTGCAGAGCTTTTCCCAGCTTTAGATTCCTGACCCGTTGACAGCGGATCGAAGGAGTTAGAAGTGACAACCATGTCTTGACTACCTCATTGCAGTCTCCTCAGGGTGGGAAGGCGAGCGAGACGGGTACATTAGCTCAGCGGAGCTCCTGATGGACAAAAACAACAGATGAATTAGCATTTCTCTATTACAAACAGATTTTAACAAAATATGGTGTGATTTGCACCTCGCTCCCAACTGCTCCCAAATGGGTAAACACTTTTTTTTCCAGCCGTTTCATATTTTTGGAGCTTGCTGGGAGGGAGGCGTATGAGGTGATATATGTTAGCTCCAATGGTTGTGACAGTGGAACAGAGGGGGTGACTGCGGGAGGCATCAGTTGTCTAATTAAGGTAGAGAAAATGGTTGTCATCTGCACAATTGTGTCCACGGGCGAAAAGAAGGTGAAAAAGAATGAGACACTGGCTTTATTATGAGGGGTGGGTTGCTTGTAAACAAGGCGGAAAATAGAAGCTAAATTAATAACATGCATGGGACAACAGCAGGATAAACAAGCACTTCTGTAAGACATTAATTTTAACAAGGATGACAGACAGAGATTGAGTGCGACAGACTGATAGAGGTGTATAAAGCTGGAAAAATCAATGCAAAGCATTGACAATGAAGACACATGAGATTTCAAAGTCGCCACCTGTCCGAGTGTTTTGCTTATGGTCTGTTTCCTCTCTACCACCCAAAATGTGTATGAACAACACATTCTCATTCCCAACTCATCACATTGGCATCGCATTTTAATGCACTGGTTGCCCTCAAGCATCATTTTTCAACTTGCAAGGTGAAAACTGTCATTATGACATATACAATGGAGATCAAAATTAGAGAACAACCTGCAATTTCCTACAAGGTCACTGCTTTGTCCTATTTGAAATTATTCTAACTGGAGTAGAAGGGCATTTTTAAGCACATTTCATAAATTAAATGTTCTGAAGCGCAGTATAAAAAACTTTTTTAAAAAAATGAGACAAAAACATATATATATATACATATATATATATATATATATATATATATATATATATATATATATAATTATAATTATGAGACAAACCTTATTTAACTGGCAACATTTCTCCCATTTTAACTGAGATTGCAAGATGGCGGGCCGCTCTAAGGTGACTGAAACCCTGCAACAGGAGGTTATCCAGATGAAGGCCATAGGCATGATGCTTTCAGCCATCAGAAGAGAAGTTGGTTATTCCTAATCTGTTATTTCTCAAAGATATTGGAGGTTTACAATGACACTAATTCATTCAAGTCCCCCAAAAAAGCTGGTCCACAAAAGAAGTCAGAAGACAGGCCATCAGCAGAAAAATAAGAAATAAAACAGTAAACAGCCAAAGGACAAAACTCAGAATGGGAGACGGATCAGTATGTGAAAGGGAAGAGAAAAGCCATAAATGAAGTCGCACAGACCCAGGCAGGTGCTAGTCATTCAAAAGCTAAATGCAGAAAATATGAGGAGGCATATCTTGCTCACGGCTTCACTCACCGTGTCTACACCGGACGCTACAGTTGTCATGTCGCACTGCAACAGCTACACAGGAAGCAACAAAACTACCGTTGCAAACATGCTGTCTATACTGTATGTGAAGAAGCTCGACAAATCCCCGACATTAATCTAATGCCTTGTTCTATTTATGACGTACTAACACAGAGTTGCAATAGTTGTTTTGTCACGTCCAGTGTAGAGCTGTTGCGTTTTGGTGCGACGCGACAACTGTAGCATCTGGTATAGACATGTTGATTTGCCACTGGTGTCTTTCGTAGAAACTGTGTTAATTGCGTTGGTGAGGAGGAAAGGCCTGTGTGTAGATTTTTTTATAGGTTTAAAGGGGGGCGCGACCAAAAAACCTTTAAGAACCACTGGACTAATCCATGAGAAAACAGGATAAAGCAGAGACGCTCAATAGGGAATCGGTTCAACACTGCAGCTGGAATTGCTTAACAGTTCAGTTCTGAACAGGGATCTGTCTTGGGATGTTTAAGATAAGTCCGACTGAAAGCACACTTTGCAATGACCAAGCCTCTCATCAACAGAAAGAATCAAAAGGCTAAGCTCACCTTTGCAGAGGAGCATGTTATGTAGAGAGAGGAGAACAAAGTTCACTTTAGTGATAGCAATTTTAAATTTATTTGGGTCTGATGGGAATCATTTTGTTCGGCATCAAACTGAGAAGACTGAAGCCCAAGTGTGTAAGTGAAAGATGGAGGAAGTGTCATGGTTAAGGGGATGTTAGGGTCTCTTATACAAATGAATGCAAGTATTCATCAGAACCTCCTTCAGCAACATCTCCCAATCAGCTTACAATATTCATGCAAGACAATGCCTTAGTCACACTGCAAAATAGGTAAATTCAGGGTGATTCATTGGGGTAGCTTTTTAGTGATCTACGGCTCTGTGTATTAACTGGCCCTCCACTTGAAAACAGGTGAGGGAGATTTACCGCAAAAAAAAAAACAAAAAAAAAAAAAGGCTTTACTGACGAGATGCGCATGAATTTATCAATCGATATATATCGCCCAGCCCTATTCTCTAATTCTGCTCACTGTTTTCCACAAAATATAGGTTTTTGTTTAAATGCCTTGGTTATTTTCTCAAACATGTTAGCAGAACAGTTGTATACCTATAGCCAATAATCCTTTAAATTTTGAGTGACTGATCTCTAATTTTGATCTCTACTGTACATGGGTTGGCAAAATAATGTGAACACTCATTAGTATGGGGTTAATATCATATAGTATCTTACAGAAGTGAGTACACCCCTCACATTTTTGTAAATATTTTATTATTATCTTTTCATGTGACAACACTGAAGAAATTACACTTTGCTACTATGTAAAGTAGTGAGTGTACAGCTTGTATAACAGTGTACATTTGCTGTCCCCTCAAAATAACTCAACACACAGCCATTAATGTCTAAACCGCTGGCCACAAAAGTGCGTACAAGTGAAAATGTCCAAATTTGGCCCAAAGTGTCAATATTTTGTGTAGCCATCATTATTTTCCAGCACTGCCTTAACCCTCTTGGGCATGAAGTTCACCAGAGCTTCACAGGTTGCCACTGAAGTCCTCTTCCACTCCTCCATGATGACATGGGGAGGATGCCCCACAGATGCTCAATAGGGGTTAGGTCTGGAGTAGGGCTGTCAAACGATTAATCGCGATTAATCGCATCCAGAATTAAAGTTTATGTGTACATACTATATATTTGTGCACTGTGTATATTTATTATGTATATATAAATGGAAACACATTCATGTATATATTAAGGAAAAATATTTCAGATTTACATCTAAAATATTTATATATAATCTAAATTGTATACAGGTATAAATATATATACATATACATATTTTATTTTAATATATACATGTATGTGTGCATATTTATATGTACATAATAAATATACAAAATAAACACACATATAGCATGTATACATAAACTTTTATTTTGGACGTGATTAATCACGATTAATCGTTTGACAGCCCTAGTCTGGAGACATGCTTGGACCCAGACCATCACCTTGAAGGCAGTGGTCGTCTTAGAGGCATGTTTGGGATCGTTATCATGTTGGAATACTGCCCTGCGGCCCAGTCTCTAAAGGGAGGGGATCATGCTCTGCTTCAGTATGTCACAGTACATGTTGGCATTCATGATTCCCTCAATGAACTGTTGCTCCCCAGTGCCGGCAGGACTCATGCAGCCCCAGACCATGACACTCCCACCCATCTACACTTGTCTTTGTACTCCTCACCTGGTTGCGGCCACACACGCTTGCACGTGCACTCAACTTCTTTGTTCAACCATGGCAAGGTCTGTTCTGAGTGGAACCTGTCCTGTTAAACCGCTGTATGGTATTGGCCACCATACTGCTCAGTTTCAGGGTCTTAGCAATCTTCTTATAGCCTACGCCATCTATGTGTAGAGCAACAATTATTTATTTTTTTTCAGATCCTTTTTTTTTTAGATCCAGAGTTTTTTGCCATGAGGTGCCATGTTGAACTTCCAGTGACCAAATTTAACACACCTGCTCCCCATTCACACCTCAGACCTTGTAACACTAACGAGTCACATGACACTGTGGAGAGAAAATGGCTAATTGGGCCCAATTTGGACATTTTCACTTAGGGGTGTACTCGCTTTTGTGGCCAGCGTTTTAGACATTAATGGCTGTGTGAGTTATTTTGAGGGGACAGCAAATTTACACTGTTATAAAAGTTGTACACTCACTACTTTACATTGTAGCAAAGTGTCATTTCTTCAGTGTTGTCACATGAAAAGATAAAGCTAAAAGTTGTGTTTAGTAGTATTAAGTACTAGCTGTGGGTGAAATGAGTGACTTGTCAGACTTCCAAAAAGTGCAAATCATGGGAGCTTGTTTTGCAAGAACTTCTGTAAGCTTTCCAGCCCAATTGTTTGTGTTTTAAGAACAACAGTCTTTACGATTATGACTTCATCAGTGAAGAATAACAGGCAAAAAACGAAAGTGAATGACAGGGACCATCGATCAAATATTGTTTGCAAACAACACAGCACTACTGCATAAAAGTGACACAAAACTTCAATATTCACTTCAAATGCCGACTACAGAGAAATTCACAAAGACAACATCCATGAAGGAGCAACAATTGCTAAACCTTTAATCACAGACACCAATGAAAAAAAAAATATGGTGTCATGATCATAAACTCTCAAACATCTGCCTTAGCCAGACAAATTACCTGACTTGAATATTATCAAACCACTGTTGGCAGTTTTGAAGAGAAGAGTGAGATGCAAATATTAAGAGTCTTCCAAGACCAAATGATTAATTTGTGTGAGAACCACAGCCAAAAGCATTCACCGTATCCAGTCGTAACTAAAATCCCACACACATTCAGAAGAAATGCTTGATTGAGAAATCCTGTTGGCTCCTGTGACCGACTGCATTATGTTAATGTTAGGATTTATCTTTTGAATGCGTTATGACGGTGTTATTGAATCATTTTTGGTGATTAAAAACGAAAAAGTTGTTTCACTCTTCACATAAAGATGCTTATGGCTAAAGAAGACTTTTATACTGTTTTCTGGTCAGTTTTTTTGCACCCATTACTGTACATTTTTCTGCCTGTTATGCGTTTTATATTGTTGAAGTGGTTAGGTTTAGGGTAGGGGTGGGGTTTGATGCTCAAGAATATCTATGAATGTATAAAAATGTATAAAAATAATAACAATTTGCTGTTACAAATGCATGTATATAATTAAATGCATTTGGATCTGACATACAAGGCAAGCCATAAAAAGCAAAAGACTATCCTGCCATGTTCAAAAATTATGCTAAAGGGGTACCCAAGTGCGTTAAAAAGCAATGTTGGGTCCTACACGTCCACATGTGACGAATTAGGAGTCAGAACATGTTGGTATGAACAATTTACCCCCAAGCAAATAAAGTAAAACTGAGAGAAGTGAAAAAGGATAAATTCACTCTAAAAGGTTGAACGAGAGTTATGTTTCACACCCTGACATTTATTGGAGACATTAATCTGACACCTGCTCTGATGCCAAAAGATAGCGCTGGTGCAACCAGGGAGTTAAGCCAGCTTAGAATAAATACAACAGGGCAAAGAAAGCTGCCAAAATCATCTCAATTAATCTGCTCTCATGAGTCACAGCGAGCTTCAGGCAGAATGTATCTGCTCATGCTTATCATGATTTTTGAACCTGATGCCTTGTTTTTAGAAATTAAAGAATAACAGCAGGTCACATCATAATGGGGTAAATGCCCATGGTCTTTTTTTTTGGGGGTAACAAGACTAAGAGGCATGCGTTGAACAGAAGTTGGTGGTCACAGCCGCTTGTGTGCGCATATGTGTGTGTATTTATCCTTTATCGCGCCAGATTGCTCAGAGCTGTAGAGAATCATGTAGGAGGAAGCATTGTTTGTTCATTTGCCTGATTACTGTTTGTTTTTGTGTGTTCCACTCAATACTGGAGAACCAGTCGTTTGTCTCATTCAACTCTAAACAACCCCGGTAAACAACCCCGTGAGTCGACTAAGAATTGAGTGGAAAATGCTTAAAGGAATGAAAAGAATGGGATGGAAAAAACAAAACAAAGAGGAAGTACAAAGAGGCAGGGAAACTGAACAATTCCTTGTTTATGCTTAGTCACCCCCTTTTACATGTCTCATAATGTATTAGATGAATCCTTGACGCAGCTATCAAAATGCACAGTCACATGGAGAGTGAAGGAAGGGGCTCAGACCGTCTTCACCCAACCAATCCACCAGCTATTTCCACAACAAAAAAATCTGCCCCAGAGGTCGAAGGGTGGCACTAAAAAGCAATGACCCAATTGTGCCATGAGCTGGTACTAGAATTTCAATGACCAGGCTTGCACATGTCCCTGTCGACCCAAAAGTGCTACTAGATATACTGGAAAAAAAAGTGGTATATTTTTTATTTGGAAGATTTAAAGTTGGCCATAATGATTAAATATGAGCCTTAAGTGCGATTAGATTGACAACCATTAGAATAACAAGTACAATAAATATATTGATTAGTTAATATTGTATAATAGCTAGTCTATGATAAAGGTCATGGTAACTATTACTGGTTACATTTACATCTGCACCTTTATTAAGGCAATAACTGTGAAGAATTTGAAGCTCACACTGTGGTTATGCGTATTAATGAAGAGCACTATCACACTATACATTTACATTTAGACATTTAGCAGATGCTTTCATCCAAACGCAATTTACAAAAGAGGACAATGGAGGCCAGTAAAATCAACAAAAGATCAATAACATGTTATCTATACTCTCAAGCATATGCTGTAATTGCATTTCCTCCTCTCTGACCTCATGGCATTATGACATATGCTAGAGCTACAGACATGTTATGCTCAGGCACAGGTTTAAAACATGGAGCTCAAACGAAATGAAGCTGCACTCAAGCTCAGGACATTGGACATTCATGTGCATGTTACTGGCTGTCAGAAACAACAAAATGAGGAAGGCCAGGTATTGTAGCAATGGAGAATATCTATATACACTCTAATAAAATGCTGGGTTAGAAAAAACCCAACGCTGGGTGAAATATGAACAAACTCAGCGACTGGGTTGTTTTGCCCCATGTTTACCCTAACTTTCTGGGTAAGTTTTATTTAACTCAACTATTGCTTAAAACCCAAATGTTGGAAATTACATGTATTAATGTGTTCAACAAATGAACAACTGTTAAGAAGTTGAATAAATAATAATTAAATAATGAACATTTTTGGAATTACTTAATAGTAAATGTTAACCTTTTGATAATTGCTGATGCCTCTAGCAATTGTGTCTGATTTATAATTTACAACATTCATTTTAAGCCAGCCATATAGTCATTTTTAAACAATAATTGAGTTACTCAGAAGGCTGGGTTAATCATTTAACCCAATCGCTGGGTCAAAACAACCCATTTGATGAGTCTGTCCATAAAAACAGCAGCAACAGCCCTTCTTAATTTGGATTGTCACTAATATTATTACACTTTAAAATAACTGTTTGTGCTGCTTTAGATTTTTGAAGAAAGTGTGGTAGTTTTTTTTTGTTTCCAGGATCCTTTGATAAATAGCAAGATCAACAGAACAGCATTTATTTGAAATAGAAACATTATAAATGCATTTTACTGTAAATTTTGATCAGTTGATGAATAAAGTAATGATTTCTAATATTATTATTACTTTTTTTTTTAAGTAAGTTTTGAATGGTACAGCAAGAAAATGATTTCTTAGCAAGTAAAATGTGCTCTTATTTTCAACAATTACCTAAACACTAGTTTTTCCTATCATTCGAAATGGTTAAGTTGCAATGCTAAGGATTGCTAGCCTAGACTGTCTATGGAACATTGTGCTTGCACTTTTTTTGAAAGCCCTGTCAGAACTAGTTGTAGTCAAAAGTATGGCTAAAACAAGCTTAAGAACGCAAACCACATCCATGAGAGAACTGACTCGCAGCACGCAATTTCAAAAAAGCAGATGCTTGTTCAAACATTTCAATGATGTCCAATGTTGACCATTTATTTGTTCAGCTAGAAACCCATTTTGTCTAACTTGCTCTATAAATCAGAATGGCACTTAAAACAGACTCTCATGAATAATTATGTGCAGTTACACAAAATACATACTTTTGTATCTTACCACTTAATGTAAACCGAATCACAGTTGTATGCAGATTATTTATATTATTTAAAACTGCTTTTGTTTATGAGGCGCATTCTCATTTGCCAGTGCAGGTGCAAACACTTACATTCTTTTTGCTTTTTAATTACCCTGCAAATGTGCCATTTATTATGGATCTATGTCAAATTCAGAAACAAATGGTGCACTATCAAAAACTCATTCCTGAAGTCTAAAAAGTAATTCCAAATGCCAATGCTGTAAAATCTAAGATTGATTCTAAGACTGAATCCAATGTTTAGGACTGCAGGGCCCTTTTGGACACCTGTTTGGACACCCATCAAGTGTTTGCTCTGGAATAAGTTGCATCTCCAACAGCTGTTTCAACGTTTTCTACAAAAAACATCTTTATAATCTCCTTTTATGTCATTCATTCACCATCTCTGAAAGAGTGAGGTTTCTTTTATGTCAGCCATGTGTTGACATGCACTGTTCAACAAGCGTTACATTACATTCATGTGATGCAAGCCTAGAGTTCTTTGTAGAAAATATATTTCTACACACAAATACTGTTAGCTCTGCCATGACCTCACCAGTCAGTTAAACAGTTGCACTTTATTACTTTTCTAGTTTACCTTCTGTAATTTGATTTATATTCTGAGGTCTGAAGGTGTCATTAACACATGGCTTTGTAGGAAGATGGCTTCTGAAGTCTCGGTTACATGAGGCCAACTGAAAAGTATCAAAGAAAAGAGAATACTATAGAGTGGGTTGATAGCAAATAATAAAAAAGATGACACATTCACATTTCAAAACACCAAAGACTAATCGAAACAATATAAAAAATAAAATGTCCCGGCAAACTCCTGTAGAGCAGCTCCTGTTCTGCAGATGACAGCTCTGCGATAGGACTTTACTTCAGAGAGAGAGAGGGGTTGGGGGGGAAGAGAAAAGATTAGCGAGCATCTTGTTGAAACATGGTGGCATTAATATTCATGTGATGAGCACCTCCGTCAGCCCTGTTGTCAGACCTGGGAAAGAGACAGAGGGAGGCAGAGAGAGTAAGAGGGAGATTAAGAACACAATTGTTCCTTTCCTCTTCTCCACCTGGGTCCTGCAAACAATTAATCAGCAGTGGGCTGCTGATACCAGCAGCACTAGTATGATAGAAAACATCACTCAACACTTGAAAAAACTGGTTTAAAGCAAGCATTATGAAAGGAGGATTTATGTGCCCGGATCCTGTCAAGTTCCCTGACAAACAAATAAAAGGACTACGAATGGAAACTTTTATGCCACTTGAGACCCTGGTAAAAGAATGGAGGAAATTATTGCTTTTTCTATTTTGTGATGCAACACAAAACATAAAATACCAACACTGAACCCACAGACTGAAAACAGTATATCGAAAACTGCACAAGGATTTCTTTTGATATTTAGCTATGATACACAATGAATGCTACAATTACACAAATGCGCTTTGTAGTTTACCAGTTTAACATTTTAAATTGGCATTGAATGGAGTCAAGAGGCTATCTGATTAAAAAACACATTGACTATAAGTATAACAATCCATTAGTCAGACATTATTTGATTTTTGGATACTACAAATAGCTTAATTTTTGCAGTACGCCCAGGTGGCCAACTATACTTGCAAAGATGTACTTTAAGCCCTGGCCAGACTACACAATTTTTTGTCGGTTACGACAAGCGTTGATGTCAGATTTTGTGATTTTGACTCATAAGATCTTATCGTGAACAAGAAACATGTCAGACTACATGACCATTCATCGCATGTCGTGCTGTCATTGATACAGCGGGATTAGACAGTAAACAAACAATAGCAAACACCATGTTTTGCCCCGTCTTTTAATCAGAAAAGCCCCACAAAAAAAAAAAAAAAAAAAAAAAACCTGACTATGTGATGGTGAGGAATTTTTCCCACCACTAAATCAGCATGTGACAACACTGGTAAAACCGGTATCACCGGGGGGAGGGGTTAGTGAATGGTTCATTAGAGTTTTCCCCCCTTTTCTTTGCTTAAATAGCTTGTAAATGCCTGTGTGCATTTTACTTTCACTTTCAGTTGATTGAATTGACAACAACAGAACAGTACGACAAACTCATTTAGCCTATATTAAACACTGAATGATTAATTTTTTTAACAAAATGAATAAAAACACCATGGCCTAATGTAAAATAACAAAAAAAATTCTGCATAGTTTAATTTTTAAAAAATACTGAAAATCAGCAAACACTGTAGAACCAAATAAATAAGAAACAAATGTTCTTCCAATGAGCTTCCAAAATAGCTTTTAGATAAACGGCAACAGTCAACAGGCCTTTCAAAATCCAAACAATTTCTAAAGGTGCTTTTTTATTTCTTTTTAAAACTAAATGTTTTGTACTTGACTTTCTCACCTCACAAGTCAGCTGGACTCGCTCTCCTCCTGTGAGGAATGTAATCAAGTCAAGTCAAGTTGAGCTTTATTGTCATTCCACTACATGTGTGGGCATACAGTGGAACGAAATGTTGTGTCTCGCAGGACCACAGTGCTACATAAATAAACAAATATAAACACAACACTAGATGTAGGAAAAATTTTTAAACCTATACATAGCTAATCTACTGAAAGCGGTAATCTAACTATACATACACATAACATAAGACAGACTACATAAGTACTTTACATAATAACTGTGCATGGTATTGTGCAAAAGAGACATTTAAAGTTAAGAAGCAAATAGTGTAATTTGATTTTAGTGCATTGACATGTAAACATTTGTTAAGTCCTTACCTTAATCTGGCTCCTGCCACGGATCTGTGATGCGACTGTTGTTCAGTACACTACATTGAGCAGTAACTGTCAATTTGTAATAGCACTGTCTCCCTCTAACTAAACTAAATGGTTTTTATTACTATTAAAAAAATATATAAAAACAATGGTTGGGGATGGGGGGGCAAGTGACGAATTCCACAACATGCCTACAATGTATACAAACCTGGATTGCAGTTGACAGCGTGGACTGTCAAAAGAGAACTGAGGTAAGATTTTAGATTTTATTTTACCTTTCTTCATTCACGCGTAGGGTTGGGTATCGAGAACCGGTTTCATTTTAGAACAGATTCCAAATTTCCAATAACCGGGTATTCGATAAGACGTGCATTTTGATTTCGCTTAGCAATTCCTGCATTCGCATTTTGAGGTGATTTTTGTGATTAAAGTGCAGGAAGGAAAATAACTTGCACTGTTTCTGTGCAGCGCACACCTCTGAAGCGCGAGCACAGAGAACAGTGGTCCCGACATGGGTTCCCGACCTGTGTCCGTTCTCGAACAGTTCCATGCATTTCCACTGCAGAAAAAGGTTGTTCCAGGCCGGAACTGACTTCTCTTTCACATTTATTGAAAAATATGCACAAAATACGTCAGTATATCATCATAAACACAGCATTCTTAACCTTAAGTGAACATAAACAGATGAGAAAGAAAACGCATGTGTAACAGTATTTTTAGATCTGTGTTCAGTGTTAAAGAGAAAGCCGTCTAATAAACATGCCGCCTGTCATTAATGTTAATCAGAGAACAAAAGAAATCTTTCGTAAATTTAATGAGAATTAATCAATATTTTATTTATGAATAGAAAACTATGCAGTGTTTTTTTAAACTTTTGATTTCAATTTGTGTACATGACATTTTGTTTTATTTATTTATGCTATTAAATATTTATGATTAGTTTGATTCTATTTTATTACTTGTCTTTAACAATTTAATGTTTGAAATTTATATTAGTCTAGTAGTTTTTTTCTGTGGTATTTTTTTGGTAAAGCCACAGGCAAAAGACAGAATAAATATGTTTGACATCTAAATGTTTGACTTAAAACGTTTTAATGGATTCTTATTGAAATTATGAATCGATAAGAATCGGAAACGATAAGCAGAAACGGAATCGATAAAATTCAAACGATACACAAACCTACTCACGCGGTAGTCTCTTATCAACAATGCAGGAGTATTGTTGTTGCCATAGTTTCACGAACTTTTCCTCCATTGTAAAATTCCACATCAGCAGGACTGATATGTCTCTTTCGTTTTGGCTTGTTTAAAAGTATGTGCAAAAGTGTTTCTGTGCTCCTATTGCCCAGTGACGGAACTTGTCGTGTACGACAGAAAAAAAATTTAACATGACAGTCTTTCTGTGTTGATGTCGTGAAGCATTGCAAACATGCCGTGCACTATGAGACACTACACAAGCTGAAACGATCGAATCTTGCATCCTGACGCCCATTGTCGTATACGAATCCCCACGACAAGCAGATCGTAGCAAAATCGGCCTAAAATCGTATGCTAAAAAGTATTCCACAATGCAATGTGCCTACTTGAACTTCCATTTCCATTGTGATTTATCTAATGGTGGCTAATTTATATTGTGGCGATTTCTGTGATTGTGACTCCTAATCGTTGGTCCTATGTCGTACAGTGAGAGAGGTTCAAAAATGCCTGTTGTCACGGTCTTGCGACCAAAGATAGCCTACGATCATTTTCTGACAGTGTCAGAAATTCAGCCTGATCATCGCACAATGTGTTTGCTGCCATGATCCACGTTAACTGACCAGTCAAAAAAAAAAAGCAACATGAAATCTACGCAACATGGTGCTGAAACTTAAAACTGCTTACCTCAAGTTTTTATTTCTTCCTCTTTCACTGCTCCACATTTTTTCAGCACACATAAAAATACAACTGCCAAGTGTGATTCGTTACTGTCAAGTTGAAGTAACTGCAAATGGGGTACTCCACAAAGGGGTAATCCACAGACAGGAAGGCAGGAACACATATACACACAAAGCAACCTTAATACCGGACAAACTGACACTGAACTGAATACAACTTATAAAGGACGCTAATGACACACAGACAGGTGCAGGTGATTAACACCAAATATAGGCACAAGAGGGAAAAACCAATACAGACAGTTTACAGGGGTGTGACAGTTATGCATTTTGTTTACCACTAGTGCATGCTGATGACATTTTATTCTTCTATAGTAATGGGCGTCATAGCCTGAGTCAATAGCTGTCATCATCGTACAGTTTACATGCATGTTGTATAAGTTTGTAAGATCCATGTCGCACAGTGTGATCTGCAATGATCTTATAGGACTGCTAAAATCGTGCAGTGTGTAGGCTTTACAGGTTAAAGTAAAAAAAAAAGTTTAAAGTTTAGCAAAAATTACATTTGTAAGGCCCTATGAAATACATTTTATTCATTCTTAATTTCAGATTTATTTTCACCAAATTCTGTGTTTTCTATTAATTTCTGGATTATATTTTAATGGTTTCATTAAATTTTAATAATCAAAAACATCTCTAATTGTTTTTTTATTTTTTAATGTATTATTATTTTATTTATTTATTTATTTCCAGAAAAACTATGTTGTGCATTTACATTTTCCGGTAAATAACTTCACAGCACTAGTTCATATTGCATAGTCCATATCACCTACTTTTGATTTATTCATCCCTAATTTGGCAAATTCTGTTATATTCTACCTTTTACAGTAAATTTGATTTTTATGAGTAGATTTCACAATTCCATCCACCTAATGGAATGGAATTCAAAATGCTAAAATATGTAGAAAATCTATGCAGAAAATCTCTGTTTCATGCTGAAGTCCCGATAAAAGCAACAGAAGAACATATATCACCAGAGAGAAGTCATTATCACTACTTGGAAGAGATAATGAGTGGATTTTCACAGGAAGATTGAGTTATGGCAGTTAGATTAAACATTACCAGATAAAAAAAAAATAAATAAAAAAAAACACTTAAAAAAATGAAACGCATGGGTGAATCATCCACAATAAGATTTCATGCACATACAAAATAAATAGAGTGACTTCTCATTCCACTGAGGCTGTAAAAGAAGTGTGAACAGCACAATAGCTTTCCGTTCTGAGCATGTGTTTGTTTAGCAACACTTTCATACATTAGTTTTCCCTTGCAGTCACACACATAGAATTCCTCATTCTCATTATCACTTTAAAGGTTGTAATTGGTTGTTAATGAACATAATTAAAACCAGCTGTAGCTGAGTCTTCAACCCCATGTGGATAAAAGTGGTTATAAAGACATTTCGAATTATGTTGTTGTGCCAATAGGGGAGAATATCTTGGGATACGGCGGATAATCACAATGACAAGGGTGGGGGGAAAATTGCATTCGCAAAGTGAATCCTTTGTTCACTCTTTCTTCTTTTCACCTCATTGCTTTTTTTGTTCTAAGGGTAGCTTGAACACTGATGCTGAAAAATAGCTTTCAATAGTTTGTAAAGAAACTAGCAGTATCTTTCAACATGAAACGTTCTTCTTTTCCCGTGGAATCTCATTACCTACTGAAATATGCACTAATTTGCCAAGCTGGCGCGCAGATTGGTTATGACATTTTGCTTATTTTCTTGGAGCGAGACCCTGCTCTGTCCATTTATGAACACAAATAACAGAGGTTTAGCCACTAAGCTGATAATATTAATTTAAAAAGGTCTCTCTAGCAAAACACAGCCCCTTTATTATCAATGCCTAGCACTAACAACCGCAAAAGAAACTTCTCCGGCTATGCTGAGTTTTGCTAACAGGTCATCAATCTGTCTGATTAGCTTGGCCTGGCTACAGGCAGCCACCCTTTCCGAGTTTCCACAGTATTAAGAGGGAATATCCCACTCAATGATAACAAATCAAGAAGAAACAGAAAACCTCTATAAAACAGAACTAATAGGGATTTAAGAGGTTCATCGCTTATACTGTTAACCATGCTGTAAACTGCTGTGCTGAACAAAAAACACTGCTAATTTAGTGGTTTTAGAATACCTTTCAGCATTTATCTGGCTAAAGAATGTCTTTAAATATTTTCTAAAATAAAAACCAAGAGAATTGGTTAAAAAATGTAAAAAAAAAAAAAAAGAAAGAAAGAAAGAAAGAAAAAAGAAACATCTCTGCTTCTGTATGAGCTGTTCATTGCATTTCTAAACAGGGGTTCAGCATCAATATTTCATATAGACAGATTAATGGCTGAATTATTTGGTTGAGGCAAGGTCATAAAGGTAAATATAATTGAAAAAGTTGTTTTTATTGGAAAACTCTAGGAGAGATAACACTTCTGCTATAATAAGCTGAAAGGCTTCACAGTATGATGCCAAGGCCAGTAAACATGGCAGTAGATGCACTAAAATGAGCAGTTATCCAATTACAAGAACACTGCTTGCTGGAAACCTTTTGTCATCACACTTTTTAAATGCATAAAAAACTATTAAATGTCATTAAAAAAATATTAAAATTTGTTCATACAGTCAGACCAAAAAATATTCAGACACCAGATATAATTTATATTTTTTTTTTTTCTAGTGGGAGAAACACTATAGTTCATTTATGTAAGTGAGGATAGCAAAATAAAGTAAACTGTGACATATTATACCCAAAGATTTTTCATACAGTGCACTACCAATAAAACTGAGGGGACCAAAAATGACTAATTAATTAACTGCTAATGTGACCTTTTTACACCACAGACTGAACAAATTTAGGCATTGCTTGGTAATTGGTCAACAAAGTATTGATAGTTTTTAAAAAGTTTTTAAATTTTTAGTTGATTGTAATCCATTACATACCTTTCTATCAAAGTTACCTGACATTATCAAAATGAATTTGTTCTGACACAGTTTAACACTGAGTTCTTGTCATATTTTATTACCATTTTCTAAACTATAGCGAATAAACTGTGATAATGTGAGAAACGTTGAAGATGTCTGAAAACATTCTGGTTTGTTATAATTTTAAAAATCTATTTTTAACAGAAAAACAGACCAGAAGAAAACAATACAGACCTAGAAAGAAGACTGGCTTTACCGCATTGTAGAATTTTCGATAAATTGCTTGAGCACACAACATTTCCTCGAAGCGTTTTTTTTTTTCTTTTCAAAGGTAACGCGACTTGACTGGATGTCTAGGAAAAGCTCATCCCATTTGGTGTTCTCCTGCTGAGAAGCCTAAAATATACTTCTGCTCACAGGCAAGAAGGATGAAATGGTTGCTGGGGGCTCGGGCACATATGATCTCCAGTCAGTTCAAAGAATCAAAAGAAAGAGATGTTAGGCTGTTGAGCAGATTTACCATTCAAAGTGAATGAGTGCAAAAGACAGGTGACTCAGCAGCATCATGAACTGTCAGTGTGCATCTCCCTCACAAACATGCACCCACACATGTAAATTACACGTTACCTAGCATCTGCCGTCTTCTCCATTCCTCTCTTTGGAGCCATGCCACGTACTACTCCGAAACAACCTCTGCAAGAACAAGGTCATGGCCATCAGTGTTGGAGAAGCTGTTTTGAAACTGCCGTTTTCCAAGTAACAAGATACTCATTGCAAGTCAAAGTAAACAAACTGCAGTCAAAGTACTCTTGTGAAAAAGCAGTTCGCTACTATAAACACAATGCTCACTGCACTGAAGTTATTTGCACCACATTAATTCAACATAACCTCCTGTTTCTGAATCAAGTCTTGCTAAAGCTGCTTTTTAAAATTACAAATATAGTAAAAACAGTAATATTGTGAAATATTATTAAAATTTTAAAATAACAGTTATTTTAATAAATTTTAAAATGTAATGTATTCCTCTGATGGCAAAGATGTATCTTTTAGAAGCCATTACTTCAGTCAGTCATACTTCAGAAGTCCTTCTAGTTGAACAGATGATTGAACAGTTGTGCCAATTCATTTTTTTGTGGAAACCATACATCTTTTTAATGATTCTTTGATGAACAGTTCACAAAAACAGACTTTTTTGTAACAAGTCTCTTTTAACTGTCAACTTTCAAAAAAATAAAAAAAAATATCACACTGATAACAAACTTTTAAATGGTGATGAATAAAAATAGACCAATAAAATTTGAAAATTTGTCATCACACAGAATGTTTTTCTCGCGAACTTTACATTTTACATATTCTTTTGAAAGCTTTTTGAAAGCTCGTCATCACAGTTGTAAACACGACGACTTTGTTCTTTCGTGAGGAGGCTGGGCGCCACGGCATTTTTGTTTCCAGAATCCAGGCAGAACATTAAAGAACGCGACACACGCTTCTCCCGGAAATCCCGTATAATCTAACCAATCCGATGATGACTTCGAAACTTTTAATTCAATAATTTAGCAGATGCCTTTATCCAAAATAACTTACAAATAAGTAAGATCACAAGCATACAGTTTGTCTTAAAGCCCAGAATATAACACACAATGCCAACTTTGAAGTAAAAGATAGACTGTTTTAGATTGGTGATTGGCTATTTAATTAGGAATTAGTAACTGTACAGTTTTGTTGTACATTTCACTTTCAGTAAATTAACTTAGTCCTGCGATGTTGACCTGATACTGAATTATGAGTGGCTGGTGAAAACCTACAAATCTCCGAAAAAAGTCTCCTGACAAATTACTAAAAACCAGCTGTCATCATTGTGTCTTTGAGTTTATCACTTCTTTCCCAGAGGGAAAATCTTTGTAGTTTCTGTTGTTGTTGTTTCTTTGAGTTGGGTAAAAAAAGTCTAAGCTAAATGACATGTAATCATATTTTATGTCCTCAGTATTTAATATATTACATTTTGTCACATACAGCTTTTAAATGACCTGCCAACAACCAATGTAGGACTAAACTGGAACATCTGCTAAATTAATAAACATGAACATCAACCCCTCCCTTTCCCATAATTTGCTCTAAAGCCATTTTTACATGAAAAAGTACTTTTGTCAGCTTGTCACAGAAGCAGGACCCTCAAAAGTACACATCTGTACCATGTCAGCCATACAGGTTACATATTAGTAGCTTTATGGATATAATAGGTACAAGCTGTACCTCTGAGTGGACTGCCACTGTGACAAGCTAAAGGTACAATTTGTGCACATTTTTCAGACAGTGAAGTTGTATTAAGTTATGACTGACCCTGACTCTCCTCAAACCCAGTATCATAGGAGTTTTCTATCTTTAACATATTTTCTTTTATTCTTTTATTCAACATAACATTTTAGAACATTTTTAGAATCTGTGGTAGCCATTTAATTCAAAAGTTTTCTTTGTTGTTGTTGTTGTTTTTTTTTTTTTTTTTCAAAATATCATTCTTCAAAGTTTGGAACGTTCCGTTTGGAACAACTTGACGGTGAGAAAACAATGACAAATCTTTCTTTTTTGGTAAATTATCTCTTTAAATTTGGCCTGTTCTTTCATTTCCTGTTTGGAGAATGTTTCGCTGAACATAATGTAAGTAGTTCTATAAAATGGATTCAAGTTCAGTAAGCTTGTATTTCAGGTGAGGCTGATTATTTTACAACACATTCACAACATGCTGCTGTAAACATGTAAGAAATACTGCTGCTGCACATATAACATATATGAATAACACTCCATAGCATACATGAATCACCTCGTAGCAGATCTATACAGATGGAGCTGGGGAAGGTGGAGGGTTTCTGAATCATGCTGCAAACTGCTAAATTTAGCACTAGTCATGTATTTGAATGTTGAGCAGTGAGCTCATTGGCTACTGATACAGGAGAGAACCAATCGGCTGTGCCATGTGATTATGATGTCATGTTGTTGATTGAGTTAGACCCATCGGACTGCATTCAGGAGTTTCATGCTAGAACTCTGTATTTATTTTTCAATATTTGTTTTTCATAAAATGTATGTAATGCCAACTTTTTCTCCATTTGACAGCTGAATAAAACCTTTAAAATAAAGTTTGTCTGAAAAAAAAAATGGTGGAGTTGGATTCCTCAAATGCTATTTTTAGGAAACAACTTTCCATGCTACTTAAAAAAAAATGTTGCTTTAAAGTGTTTAAAAACACCCTCATGTCGTTCCAAACCCGTAAGACCTTTGTTCATCTACAGAACACAAATTAAGATATGTTTGATGAAATCCAAAAGCTTTCTGGCCCTGCATAGACAGCAACACAACTACCCCATTCAAGGCCCAGGAATTGTTAAACTAATCCATGTGACATCAGTGGGTCAACCGTAATGTTATGAAACTACGAGAATACTTTTTATGTGCAAAGAAATAAAAAATAACTTTATACAACTATTTCTATCGTTTCTAACTACTGTTTCGTGAACATACGTTGAAGATGGACACAGAAGCTCTCATGCAAAATATGTTAATTTGTGTTCCAAAGATGAACAAAGCTCTTATGGGTTTGGAATGACATGAAGGTGAGCAATTCACGACAAAATGTACATTTTTCGGTGAACTACCCCTTTAAGGAACTCTTAAAAAGCAAGAACTTGCCCATTGAGCTGACAGTACTTTTTTACCATCACAACAGCGGGAGAGAAAGAGAAACTCAAACCCAATTTGTGCTGAACGGGATGTGTCAAGCTGTGAAAATTTCAATGAGCTCTTTAAAGGCTCTGGCTCAGCTGATGTTAAACTTTCCACCTTCTAAAGTATTCAACAGTGGCCAGCATGGCTTAGAAACCAGACTGAGGCCTTTGCCAGCATTTGCATTATATTACCATTTTGTTTACGATATTAAAAAAATGTCAATTCCAGTATCATCACTTGGACAATTGAGCTTAAGAAATGTGCTCAGTTACACATTTGTTAAGTAGAACTACAATGGAGTGGGAGAGAAAGAGAGAGACCCAAAGCGTGCTTTAACATGTCACTTGTTTCTCATTCATTGACATTTCTAGCGTGTGAGTAGTTTTTAACTACACACAAACTAAAAAGCATCTCAATAGCCTCAAACGCTCCCCATGATCCACTGCGCTGGTGCCCAATAGTGGTACTTACCTGTCAGAGGCAAAATTACAGTTTCTGCTGCCTTTATTTGAAAGACAGAGACAAAGAGGACGGAGAGAGAGGGAGAGAGGTGTTGAAAAAGGGAACGGTGCTCACATGTTATTACAGAGGCAACAGAAAGGTCATCACTTTCACTATAGCAATCTAAAGCTTTTTATGCAAACAAACACCTACTCATCTCCCACTGGCACAAACATTCAGTTCTCCCTCTCTCGGACTATTAATGAAAAGTGCTTCTTAGAGTTAGCTGTGATGGAGTGCTTTCAATTCAGGAAATTACATTTAAAATGTACCGGGGAGAAATGTCACAACAGCTATTTCCCAACATGAATGGGATGACGGTGAATCTCTGAGCGGCAGAGAGGTGCCGTTGTTGCCGCTTAACTCAGTTATACTGAATATAGTTTCTACAGGGAGGTAAAAATAAAGACATGATGCCGCTGCCATCTCAGCGGCTGGAAATACAGTTCAACAGCTCTCAAGCTGAAAATTTCATATTCCACTGCCAATTCAGTGCAGCTGAGCCACTGGCAATTATGCTTACAGGTACTTGCTTAGCTTTTGCGAAACGAAATAAATGGGTAAGTGTTACTAAATAGGTTGAACAATTTAAGCCAAACAAACTCAGAAATGATGACTCACTTCTCTGCTACAGACCAAGAACATTTGGGAAAATATATATATATATAAACAAAAAATTAAAAATAGGTATATTAATACATACATTAAAAAAATACAAAAATACACATACATTGTAAATTGAATTAATTTATATAATTTAAAATGTATGTACACTACCAGTCAAAAGTTTTTGGACAGTAAGATTTTTAATGTTTTTTCAAAAAAGTCTCTTCTGCTCACCAAGTCCGCATTTATTTGATCCAAAAGACAGCAAAAACAGTAATATTGTGAAATATTATTTATACTAAATAAAATAACTGCTTTCTATTTGAATATATTTTAAAATCACACGATCCTTCAGAAATCCTACTAATATGCTGATTTGCAACATTTTTCATTATTATTATCATTAAATTGATTAAAAATTTATCAAAAGTGACATTTAAAATGTTACAAAAGAGTTCTATTTCAGATAAATGCTGTTCATTAAAACTTTCTATTCATCAAAGAATTCTGAAAAAAAAATGACTCATACTAATAATAATAATAATAAATGTTTTTTGAGCAGCAAATCAGAATATTAGAATGATTTCTGAAGGAATATGTGACTGGAGTAATTATGCTAAAATTCAGCTTTGATATCAGAAATAAAATTACATTTTATAATATATTCAAATAGAAAACAGTTATTTTAAATAGTAAAAATATTTCAAAATGTTTTTGCTGTACTTTGGATCAAATAAACTAAAAAAAAAAAAAACATTCAAAATCTTAAAACTTTTGATTGGTTGTGTAGGCCCACTACAAGTTTAAAAGAAAAGTGTAGTATTTTTAAAATGTAAAATATATATATAATAAAAAATAAGATTTTTACTGTATATTAATTATATGGTAAATAAATTTAATGGTAAAACATCACAATAAAGTTTAATTTCTTTAACATTACTGAAATAGCTAACATGAAATGTTAATTTTTATCTATAGTAACACTTTTGTTATCATTAATGTGTATACATTAAAACTATTATGTAAAGAACATGAATTAACATCAATCAGGATTAATAAAATCTGTAAAAATAAGGCAAAAAAAAAAATACATTTTTAGTTTTTTCGAACGAAACAAGTAGCCACTTAAGTATGAGAATAAAAGTATTAAACAAAGTCCCTTTAAAAGTTCAACAGCATAAACTGATGCCTTTGTAATGAAAAAAATAAAGCATCAATTGACAGCATAGTGGCTATAACAGTTCCCACACTATTCCTTAAAATGCCCAATGTAGCACCAACAACCGGCATGCTTTCAAACGAGTCTATAGTGCCATTTTGCCATTAAAAGCCTGATTCACACAGCAATTGTTTCTCATGGGGATGTAAGCTATTTTCAACATTTACAGGGGTTAGTCAATGATTTTATTGCTGTCCAAATCCAGAAAGCCTGTGTTTTTCTCCCACCACCCTCATAAATATCACCAAGGTCGTGTGGTAATTTAATTGCCGTACTAATCCACATCTCTGCGTTTACAAGAAAAAAAACGATTCAAATTCAATGTTTAAATCCTTTTTGACCACTACAGAACACCCTTCGGTAACTATTGCTCACAAAAACAAAGAGCAGAAAAGCACAGAAACATTTGAAATGGGTCATTATTATGTTATAACTGTAAAATATGTATTACAGGCCTACGAATATAAAATAAAATATAAACAAAGCAGCTTTATGTTTATGTAAATAAAAGGTTGCATTAAATTATTTCTGCTAATCTCCACATTTTTAATGACATCCATAACTATTTCAACTATAGCATCGATTTTCCTGCATTTAAACAGGAGATTTTAAGGTTCGTAGGACCACAGAAAATGTATTTTTACGGATGACAACATGAGAATCAATTACTGTCCAAACAGGGCTAAAGATTGGGCCTACAACAAAATACACCACTTCAAACCCACACATTCACCACACTCTGCAGAGAACTGTGAGATTTCCTTTTATAGAAGCAGCAGCACACCTGCAGCAAATGAGAGGCGGGAGTGACAGCGCAGTTGAGCATGTGCAGAAGATAATACACAAATTGAGTAATTAAATAATCAAATCACACCACAATCAGAAAATGAAAATTAACAGCCTACACACAGTGAATAAAAGCATTGTGGAAACTCAAAAAAATACTCAAATTAAACAATCACTGTCTAACACTGATGTGGTTACTTCTTGATTTGGTCAATTGAGTAGGCTTCTGTAATAATGAATAAAGGCATCAAATCAATGAATGATCTGAACTCCCAGCAGTGCGTATCGATTTCAGTATCTGATATGTGTTTTCTCACTATATGATCTTGTATTGCTATTAGAAACGCCAGTTAGTTCTTGTAAACAAGCAAAGTTTTTAAAACCTCAAGTAAACTTTTACAGCAGTGTAAACGTGATATTTACAGTGTACTTCCAGACCAAAAAAAGTATTGATGCTTTATCGTGCACACAAAATCTAATACAAATATTTGTCCAAACACAATGTTCTCTAAAATGTGCATATCCTCTCAGCTAAACTGTAAATACCATTTTCAAATAGCAAGCATCTCATAGTTTCATTCCTTTTCTTACCATTCATCAGTTGCGAAGGAATCTGGAATTTATTATCATTTTAAAACTGTGATGATTGCGTTTGGCTGTGCCCTGTCCTCACTTCCTCTTTCAATAGGAAATACGTCAACAAAGCAAATAATTTTTTAATGTATTTAACTTCCAATGCCTTTATAGACGTCTGACACTTCAGTTTTTTTGAGCTACCATTTCTCCAACCTTGAGGGCCTTAGCATTTCAACTCTTTATTTCTGTTTTTAACTTATTGTTTAATATTACCATAGGTTCTGACGATCATTTTAAATTCATTTCACTCTCTTTATTCATTCAGATCTGATGAGCAGCCTTGGACACTAAAGCCTCTCTCTCTGTCCAGAGCAAATATGTGTGTGTGTATGTGTGTGTTTTCCTTCCAAGAGGTGTTCCTCTCTTTGGGTTTCTTAAACTGATGTGGAGCATCTCTCCCCTCATGACATAGTGTAGTCCTTCTGTCACATGCACTTCCCACAGATGGTTAAAAACCGTTATGCTGAGTGGGATTTGCAGTGAAAACCCTATGGGGAGGCTTTATACTCCTCTCTCAGCTCTGAATGAAAACACTCAATTGCTCCTGGCAATTTGCACTCATTGTAAAGACTCTGCCATAAT
This sequence comes from Cirrhinus molitorella, assembly GCA_033026305.1. Taxonomy (NCBI): domain Eukaryota; kingdom Metazoa; phylum Chordata; class Actinopteri; order Cypriniformes; family Cyprinidae; genus Cirrhinus; species Cirrhinus molitorella. Next base: position 14,881,333 of record CM065118.1, on the reverse strand, counting down.
ATTATGAAATCTTATGAACTTGCTCTAAAAATCTTATATAGTCCTGTCTATAATAATGTACAAAAGCCACAACCAAAAACATATAAATGGCTTTGTATTAAATATCAAAATATCAAAACAAGTGACATTCATTATGAAAACATATACAACAAGCATAGTCTAACCTGTTAGGATTCAAAATATGAAGCAATAAATGTTTTTGGACACATCTGAACTTTATGGAACACGGTCTTATGTTAACATGTTGAAGCACTGATGGTTACTCTGAGTAAATTTGATGGGAACGGACTTCATACATCCATTGGAAAAAACTATAGGGACAATGGATGCAAAATTCACTTTTATATGCGTTTGCACATAAATGTGTCTTAGCAGTGTGTGGACACAAGCACTCTACCATGATAAAAATTTTTTTTTTTTTATTAATGCAAAAAGTAATAACAATACAACATATAAACAAACAAAAGAAAAAATACATTGCATGCATACAATTACAATACATAAAGAACTTACAATGTGCCAGGGAGATGGATCATTGTATTCCAAACATGTCACAGACTTTTTATTTTTTAAAAGTCTTATTGAAGACATACAAAAGTCCAAATCAGAACAAAACAAAATTAACATAGGAGTAGAATTAAGATATTTTTGTTTATGTATGTGAAATTTTGCTAATAAAATGAAAAGATTAACAATAAATTCTAGATGTTTATTACTTTTGTTTTCGTGATGTAAGATAGCATCCTTTAAAGTAAAGCAATAATCAATATTCAATAAATTAAAAATAAACTCTGCCAAGTCCACCCAAAATTGTTTACAACTTTTGTACAGTCCAAAAATAAGTGAGTCAGCATCTCTTTCTCACTATTACAAAAACAGCATACATCATCAATATCAGTGAATCTAGATATTAAAGATTTAGAAGGGAAAATGGTATGTAGAATTTTGAAGTGTATTTCTTTTACTTTATTATTAATGCAGTATTTAAACGGAATCAACCAAGCACTTCTACACAAGCTAGCAAATACACTTGCTGCATGTCTTATAAAACGTTAAAAAATATAAATATGTATGAGAAATGCAGACATAAGGATAAATTTGACGACGCAAGAGAGAACTTAATTTGGTCTTGTTTTCTGAGCGCAGACACCGACGTATACACACAGAAAGCACGTCTCACAGTCTTTCGTGTCGCATGAACTGAGAAATACTCACAATTATTTTGAATTGTCCATTTTGATGAGTATTCACGTAAACACAGCCGATTATGTCTTAAATGAACGTAAACAGTAGGGAGAAAGTGTATCAGTACATTGCATTCATTGCATTCGTGCTTTCGGTTTTTAAAGAGATTGCTAGTAGTTGCTATTGTCCGAGTCACTGATGTTAACCAAGCAACAAAAGAACGACAGAAAACCACACACTGCTCTTGACTGAATCACTTACATAGCCCTAAAGATGAATCTAAATTAATTTATAGAAATAAATATGTCTGTTTGAAAGAATGAAGAATATGGTAAACAAGTTATAAAGAATGCATAAATAGCCTATATAACCACTGCTGTTTCATTAAAAAGAAGACCATGTTCTTTATGAGAAGTGGTTTTATTTAATTTAATTTTATTATAATATTAAGGCATGTTGTGTATCACCACAGTTAAATTGTGTTTATCAGGATTAAGCCTTAATATCAAACCTACATAATGAGTTTAGAAATTTTAGAGGAATTCTTAAATGCATTGCACTGTAACTAAACCCGTTAGCTTTTAGCTGACTAAATTTACTGTAGATTTAGTTGACTAAAATCTTATGATATTTAGTCGACTAAAACTAAATGGCATTTTAGTCAAAAGACTATGACTAAAATTAAATCAAAATCTGCTGTCAAAATTAACACTGTGTTGAAAAATAATAAAAATCTATTCACTCCTACAGTCCCTGTACGATGTCATACTGCTCAGGCCCCACCCACAACCCACTGACAGACTGTCCTGTATTAGCATATTACCTGCCATTTTCTCCACGCTCAAGTAGCTGTAGCGTCTTGTACGCAATGCAGGCGTTTTGTAGTTGAATGTAAAAGTGAACGAAAGCGTCTTCATTTTCTCCCGACATTAGAGCCACTGAGGACGCAGTTTATTAGTTTTATTTTTGATGGTAACGCGCCACCGAATACACAAAAAAAATGGAAGAGAGAGGCGGGGTAAGCATTAGCTTTCATCATTTAAAGAGAAATGCACCAAAACAGCTTGCTGTGAACAGAGCTGTTTTTGACCACGTAAAATGAGTGTTGTTTAACAAGACCATTGAGGAATTCTAAAAGTTAGCAGACATTTTATGAAGACCTTAAGAATCATACTAACCTGAAGATGTCCCCTTTAAACAAATTCATTTAAAGAGTGTCTCAGAAAGTAAGAGTAGATGTAAAACACATCTACATTGCATCTAATGTAATTGCTGTTTCCATCAGCCTGTTTTAAAGGTGGGGTATGTATTTTTTCAAAAACTTTAGAAAACTGAGTCAAACTAAGTCAAACAAACTTGTAGGCAATCGGTAGTAAGGGGCGTGTTTGTAATTCAATCTGTGATCGTGTTCAGTTGCTGAAGCTCGGGAAAATGTGAAATGGCTTTCGTATGTGCTCTATTTTACTTTCACTTTCAAACACGTTCAGCAAGGAGGGGAGAGGATGGAAAGGGGGGCAAGGCCGTATTAAAGCACGAGATGAAATAGAGTGAGCCTGGTAAATTGTGAATTAGATGTCATCATCAAAGCTCGTGGAGAAACTGCGATGACTGTACATATGTGTCAGGTGTCGTGCAGGGAGGACAAACGAGGAGTAGGAGATCACGATCTGGCATAAAACAAGTATTTTAATGAACAAATTCCACATAAAATCCACAGGGAGACAGGCAAGGAGACAGGCAAGGAGACACGCACACAAAGACGAGAACGGACAACCAAACAATGAACAGAATCTAACTTAAATAGGGTGGTTAACAAGACACAGACAGGTGAAGGCACTTAACTGATAATGACTTAATTAGGGGTGGAGACAGGAACAAAACCAAAAAAGGGCAAACAGGAAGTGGAAGGAACCAAAGACAAACAGACTAAACCAAATCAAAACACAACAAAAAGAGTCCCAAAACCTGACAGTATGTGTATGACGAGACTCTTTTGGGGTTAGTGGCGTTTGGTTTGGTGATTTCACATATCAACATTGGCTACCAAAAATGACTTACTCTACCTTTAATACGTATTTTGACATATAACATCAAAAACGAGTGATGAAAATGGCAAATTTCAAAAGAAAATCCCTTTTTTTAAAAAAAAGGTTTTTTTAAAAAAAGTCAAGACTTTGCTCTATGGGGCGGCATAAGATGACACTGTATCTGAAATGTTGTTATGGTCATCCTGAAATGCTCGAGCAAAGTTTGTCAAAGTATTTCTGTATAATTGCCTCCCAGAACTGTCTTACACAACTTCGTGAAACATTGTGAAAACAGTGCTTATTCACAAAACTTTTATGCAAAATTTTGTGAATATGTTAAATTCACAACTTTGGATGGAAACCCAGCTAATCAAACATTTTTTGAGAGTGTGTTTATAGTTTGGTTCTCTTGACACTTTTGGTCTAGACCAAAAACGGAAATTATTTAGTCCTAGTTTGCTTAGCATTCAAACTGTCATTTTTAACACTGAAACTAAATATACAAAACAAAATAAGCATAAGGAGATGGCCACAAGCTGACTGGACAGCTTTTATAGTATACTTTGCAAACTTACTGAACATCCAAAACAATGTGTGCAAGGCTACATGTGAAAAGAGTTATTAAAATATGTGATCCTGGACCACAAAACCAGTCATAAGTAGCACAGGTATATTTGTAGCAATAGCCAACAAAACACTGTATGGGTCAAAATGATTGATTTTTCTTTAATGGAAAAAATCATTAGGATACTAAGTAAAAATCATGTTCCAACATTTCCAACCAAAACTTAATTTTTGATTAGTAATATGCATTGCTAAGAACTTCATTTGGACAACTTTAAAGGTGATTTTCTCAATGTTTAGATTTTTTTGGACCCTCAGATTCCAGATTTTCAAATAGTTGTATCTTGGCCAGATATTGTCCTATCCTAGCAAACACCATTGGAAAGCTTAATTCTTCAGCTTTCAGATGACGTATAAACCTCAATTTAAAAAATATGACTGGTTTTGTGGTCCAGGGTCCATATGTAAAAGAATCAAAACAGAATTGTGCTGCGAGGCGGCCGTTCCAGTGCCTGCACCAAACTGTCATTGGCAAGACAGCTAATGAAAAGTACCATGTATGCTTTAGCATTTTGTTCTTTCTAGGGTCGTGCCTTGTGACATTGCGTTAGATGTCTTTGCTCCATGTTGCATACATATAAGTCAAACCGCTCCACCACATCAGTCAAACCACACCAGAGTTTGTTTGGACAGCAGCGTTCACACTTATTCAAATGATTTGCACAACAGAGTAATCGTACATTACGTTAATTTTAATCAAACCAGACAAACCAAATGTAAACACGTTCTTAAACATGACCAAACACTTCACTACGAAACTCAAATTTACACCCAAAATAAACATTTCAGAGCCAATTCAGAACACATGTTCAAACCTGAGTGCACTGGCTTATGACAGCACAGAAAAGCAAGTGAATTCTGTTGGTAGATGCATGAGTCAGATCTGCAGAGGTGCATATGCTATCACCAGAACACTGTTTATTAGCAGAGGGAATGTGGGCGGCTCAAGGGCAAAGCTGATTATAAAATGATAAAACTCACAAAGAAGGAATATAGAACTGCACAGAGTAGTTCTGCATCTCACGTAACCAAATTTGCTTTCTTTTGCACAGCTAAACAGGTTTAGAATAAAGAGTCTGTAATGAAAATAAAGCAGCTAATCTATCCCTCTCAGGCCATTTATTTTCATCAGACTCTCTTCCTCTGTCTCTCCCTCCATTCAGAGGGCACTACCGCCAGATGAGCTGTAAGCAGTGAGTCACAGAAATAGAATAAATGTGATGTTTGGGTGTTTAGACCTTCCTCTTCTTGTTAATATGCCTTACCATCTGTCCAGTCTGAGGAACAGAATGTCTAAAATTAAGAACAGAAGGGGAAAAAGAGCGACACTTATGTAATTTTTAGTTTTAGTTTTTCATGTCTGGCCTGCCCTAGTCGAAAAAAAATAGTGTGCTGGGCAGTTTTAAACATCTGCAATGACACTGCTTCAGTTTATTCTGCCTCCAAATTGAGCACTTTTTTCGATAGATAGACAGCCTGATGTGCTGTTTGCTAGAGAGAGAGAAATTGCACATGCACATTTGTGGTATTGTTGTGGTTAGGGACAGTACTGTGGAGGAACATGACAGCAGACAGATACATTTAGACATCCCATAACTGTACGCCACACATGTTTTTTCAGTCCCTCAAGCCCATAGTAAGAAATACTTCAGTTTTAATGATATTTTAAAACCACTTAGTGTCACTGTCTCATGACAGCTGGTGAGAAAAAAAAGAGAAGGAAACACAAAAGACATGGAGAAAAGGAGTGTTGAGTGTTTGTATTTTAGATTTCAATGTAATTATGATTTCATATATAAATATTAATATTTAAATAAAATATTTTGATGTCAGTAAGATCTTTTCAGCAAGAATATAACTGATCAAAAGTTAGTTACAAAAATGCATATATCAAATACATGCTATTCTTTTGAACTTTCTATTCATCATAGAATCCTGAAAGAAAATACCACATTTTCCACAAAATTATTAAGCAGCACAACTGTTCTGAACACTGATAATATTAGAAAATATTTTTGAGAACCAAATCAGCATATTGGAATGATTTCTGAAGGATCATCACACCACTGCTGAAAATTCAGCGTTTTAATTACATGAATAAAAACATTTTAAAACAGACAACAGTTATTTTAAATTGTAATAATATTTCACTGTATTACCATTTTTACAGAATTTATCAAATAAATGTAGGCTTAGTGAACATAAAACATTTGAACGGTAGTGTATCAGGCTACACTGGTCGTGCTGTGTGTTTTTGATTCATTAAAAAGAACCGGTTTACAAGAGTCATTTTCTTGTGAATTAAGCAACACTGGTCACACTGTATGTTAATTCATGCAGCTGCAAGAAAACTCTTTGTGGTTCATGTCTTTTTTTATCACATTCATTTCAAAATGTAAGCTCAAATATGACTAGTACTATGGGACTATAGATTCAGTGGCAGGGCGCACCACCATTAAAACAGTACAAATTCAGTCTTTAGATTTTAAAGTCTGTGTAAAGTAAAATTAAATGTGTGTTCTAAGTTTGTCAAACCCCAGAAAACGGTATTATTAACCACCCAGCCAAATTTGAATGATGAAAAACCTCTGCAAGTTAATAAAATAAGGTATATAAATCTTGAAAAAATTAGCAGTATAGTTTGCTCTCAAACGTTGGGGGCGTGTCTTTTCCTTGTTCTTTGTCCTTGTTCAAGCTCTTATTCTGTCCAGGCTGGACTACTGCAATGCACTTTTGGCAGGTCTTCCAGCCAGCTCTATCAAACCTTTACAATTAATCCAGAATGCAGCGGCAAGACTAGTTTTTAACGAGCCAAGAAGGACGCACGTCACTCCCCTCTTCATCAGTCTGCATTGGCTACCAGTAGCTGCTCGCATTAAATTTTATGGGACTTATGTGCCCTCTAGAAGCTTGCGTTCTGCAAGTGAACGGCGCATTATTCTGCCATCTCAAAGAGGCACAAAATCACTTTCACGGACTTTCTCATTAAATGTACTCTCCTAGTGGAATGACCTGCCCAACTCACTCCGAACAGCTGAGTCCTTAGCCATCTTCAAGAATCGGCTAAAAACTCATCTTTTCCATCTTTAATTTAACCCTCTAACTCTAGCACAGTCTTTTCTAATTCTATTCTTTAAATTATGCTCTTTTAGATTTGTACTTATCTATTTACTTACTACTTGTTTTCTTTTAAAAAAAAAACACTAACACTACTAAGATTAGTTTTCTCTCTTTACAATTAACAAAGCTAACACTAGCTTGCTTCCCCATACTTATTCTTATTCTTCTTCCACTTTTTCATCCGCGCGTAACTAGTCCCGCAGCTTTTGTCACAGACCCACGAAACTGGCGTCAAATCATGCGGCCTATACGGGTGTGGTGTGCTATGACTTTTATAAGCGATCGGGCGTACGATGATCGTACATGGGACGAAAAATCACCCAAAAAGTCCCATTGAAAATGAATGGCGCCAACTTTGACAGGACGTAGCGCCAAGCAAGAATTTTGTAGAAACACATGAATCACCACATTTGGAGAGGCTGAAAAGGTGAGCGAGAACATATCCCGCAATGGGGTATAAGTTGTACCCCTGGGGTGCTAGAGCCCCCCAAAGTTGCCCCATTGAGATACTATGGTGATGGAAGCCCCATAAAATAGTGTTTTTTTTTCCTACTATGGTAATTTACATAGGAATTTTGCATTGAACATAACTTTGCATCACAATGCCATAGAGACTTGGGGGTGGGCTCATTTTACTCAGACAACCAATCAGACACTCAGGATTATCATTAACCAGTCAAGCCACGCCCTAGCAACCATTTAGGGAACCCTAGCAACAGATCCCATAGACCCCTATTAAAACAGACAAGATGGATATCTTTGGATCACAGTGTCATACAGACATGGGGGTTGGCTCGTTTGAATTGGGGCAACAAATAGCCAATCATGGATCACCATTAACATTCTGAGCCACACCCTAGCAACCATTTTTGACCACCCTAGCAACCCAAACCCACACAGGCGTATCTTCAGATCTGAATGTCATAGAGACATGGGGGTTGGTTTATATCATTCATACTGACAAGCAGCCTTTGGAGTGTCATCATTGGCCACTCCCTAGCAACCAAACACAGTACCCTAGCAACCATTCAGCAAGACCTATAACTTTGCATCAGAACATCGTAGAGACATTGGAGTTGCTTCTTTTGACTCATGCTAACAAATAGGACTCTCAACATACATGCTAGCAGTGAATAGCTACATGCTAATAGTGATTAGCTAAGTGCTAAATCAGGCTAAGCACTCTACATAACTCCATTAAAACGATCTGTGACAATCTGTGGCAACCACCCCAAGTACCCTAGCAACCACATGGCAACACCCTAGCAACCGCATAGCAACACCTTAGTAACCACACTGGGTACCTTAGCAACCGCCCTAGCAACCACCCCGGTTACCCTAGCAACTTCCCTAGCAACCACCCCAGGTACCCTAGCAACCGCCTTAGCAACCACCCCAAGTACCCTAGCAACCACCCCGCTTACCCTAGCAACCACCCCGGGTACCCTAGCAACCGCCCTAGTAACCACCCCAAGTACCCTAGCAACCACCCCAGTTACCCTAGCAACCGCATAGCAACACCTTAGCAACCACCCTGGATACCCTAGCAACCGCCTTAGCAACCACCCCGGATACCCTAGCAACCACCCTAGTAACCACGCCAGGTACCCTAGCAACTGCCTAGCAACACCCTAGCAACTGAGTGCAGCGATTTGCCACTGCAAGCACCATTCACATTTTCTTCAGGAAATGTACATTCTAGTTTATGTACTTTAAAAATCCTTGCTATATGTACTGCGTTAGGCTATATGAGACATGTCATATGAGATATGTGCATGTTTTTGTTGCTCTTTTGTTGATTTTGATTGCTTCCACTGTTCTCCTTTGTAAGTCGCTTTCGATAAAAGCGTCTGCTAAATGTCTAAATGTAATGTAATGTGTCTGCTGTCTGCGCAGAACGGATTCTCCTTTAGCAGCTTAATGTAAATATGGAGACCGAACTGTTTTGTAAATCATCAAAAAAAACGTTACTGACAGTAACTCGCAATTGAGCCGCGAACCACTGATGCTAATGCGCTCTAGTTATTAGGTGTGTTTGACTTGAAGCAACGCTACACAGAACAATCTGTGTATGATGACAAACTACTGCGAGAGCAATTCAAAAGCATAAGGAGCCATCTGCTCTCACTGTACTTTGACACACACCGATCCGTCTGTGGTGTAGTCAGTGCTGGTTCAAGCCTCTTATATAGTGTTAGGGAAGGGGGCCGCGCTCAGCTACTACGTTTCGTCATCGAGTCGTGATTTAACCCCGCCCAAAAAATCCTGAACGTGAAAACGGTGAATAACTGTTTAATGTTCTAACTTCATAATTAAGTGCTACATAGTTCACAGTCTTTGTAGAATGTTTCACCAATGCATTTCTAACATTTATAAAGTGTTTAGAAACAATTCTCAAAATGTACTTTGCACGGACTTTAAAGGTGTTCCAACCCCATAACACAAAGATTTTTGGTGAAATGTGAGAACTTTCTGACCCTGCATAGACAGCAACGCAACTGATACATTCAAGGTAGGGCTGGGCGATAAGGACAAAAAACGATCACAATATTTTTTTTCATATCAGTCGATATCGATAATTATCACAATAAATGTCACATTTGTATTTCTTTCAAATTTAAAGGCAGATTTTTGCTTCAAAGTAAAAGTTGTAAAAAAAAAAAACTTTTCCAGTTATTTTTTCTTAACAAAATGAATTAAAAATAATACGAAAAAAAAAAAATTCTTAGTTCTACATGGTTTAATGAGTAGTATTGTTTCAAATCAAGACACAGGTTTGTGTTGCCTCATAATATTAGTAATAACAATATAACATCTTTTGTCTCTTAGAAATACACATTTGATAATAGCTTGAGCTAGGATGCAGATGTAGATTTATGTAATATCAGTAAAATCAGTAATATCAGTAAAAATTGTAGCAACCTAATTTTTATATGGTGAAATTTAATTATTCTGACTGTTTGAGTTTTTTTTTTTTTCCTCAATCAACGGTTGGTCCTCCATAGTAGCATACATTTAGATCCTGATAATCACAGTTAAAACAAATATAGCACTTCAATACCATGGTAAAAAAATGAATATGGTTTCTATTTGTATGAAAAACAGTACTCTAAATACATTTAGTATAAATGCATAACTGCTATAGCTTATTCACCAGAAATACTGTAATTATATTCCATCATTCCTCCTTCAATACTTTTAATACATGTCTACAATAATAATATAATAACATTCAACACAAATACCGACACAGTAAATCTATGGTAAATGATGGCGATATGTAGATTTAAGAGGTCTTCTGACTGTATTGTTGCGCACAGTGTCTCTCCTGTTTGTCAGCGCTGTATCACCTGGCTATTAACAGAGTTATTTGTGTTCTTCGCTGAATTCAAACACTTCACACTGGATCTCACAACATTGTTTAGTGGTCATGTGACCAAGACTTACTCTAGTTCCACCTTTGCCGTATAAACATTATATCGAACATTTGTCAAACTCTTGTTATTGTTTATTGATGAAATTTATATCATGCGATAATTATTGTTATCGATTTATCACCCAGCCCTAATTCAAGGTCCAGAAAGGTAGTTGCATTGCTGCCTATGCAGGGTCCGAAAGCTCTCGGATTTCATCCAAAACATCTAAATTTGTGTAACGAAGATGAACGACTTATGGGTTTGGAACCACATGAAGCTGTAATGGAGAGTCCACTGGAGACAAGTTGTGATGAGAACCTAAGTGCAGCTTTATTATAACCCACAGTGAAATCCAAACAAACTTGATGACTAGACTTGACTAGAAACAGACATGACCATGAACAGACTTAACTTGGAACAGAGGCACAAACTCACCAAACAGCAGGTTACATACTTCAATACATTTCACATTTTACATTTTACATTTTGTCATTTAGCAGACGCTTTTATCCAAAGCGACTTACAATAGAAGCAATCAGAGCAACAAGAGAGCGACAGTGTATAAGTGCTGAGGCAAATTTCAGTTAGACAAACACGATAAGCTTTGCAAGGGTTTTTTTTTTTTTTTTTTTAAATAAGTATATAGAAAAACTGAAAAGAGTAGGAAAGTGCTAGTGTCAATTGGTCAAGTTCTGGCGAAAAAGATGGGTTTTTAGACGTTTTTTGAAGATGGCCAATGACTCAGCTGATCGAATTGAGATGGGTAGGTCATTCCACCAACTGGGAACAGTCCACAAAAAGGTCCGTGAAAGTGATTTTGAGCCTCTTTGGGATGGCACCACCAGGCGTCGTTCATTTGCTGAACGCAAGCTTCTTGAGGGGACATAAGGTTGGATTAGACAGTTTAGGTATTCTGGTGCAGTGCCAGTGGTTGACTTGTAGGCAAGCACCAGTACCTTGAATTTGATGCGAGCAGCTACTGGCAACCAGTGCAGTCTGATGAAGAGAGGTGTGACATGGGCTTTCTTTGGCTCATTAAAGACCACTCTTGCTGCTGCATTCTGAATCATCTGCAAAGGCTTGGAAGTGCATGCAGGAAAGCCCGCCAAGAGTGCATTACAATAGTCCAGTCTGGATAGGACAAGAGCTTGGACAAGAAGTTGTGTAGCCTGCTCTGATAGGAAGGATCTGATCTTCCTAATGTTGTACAAGGCAAATCTGCAGGATCGAGCTGTAGCAGCAATATGGTCTGTGAAGGATAACTGGTTGTCCATCACAACACCAAGATTCCTAGCTGTCCTAGAGGAAGTTATGGTTGATGAATTTAGCTGTATAGAGAAGTTGTGATGAAGTGCAGGGTTGGCTGAGATCACAATCAGTTCAGTCTTAGCAAGGTTGAGCTGAAGATGGTGTTCTTTGATCCAGCCAGAGATGTCAGTCAGACAAGCTGCGATGCGAGCAGGAACCGTGGGGTCATCTGGATGGAAGGAGAAGTAGAGTTGCGTGTCATCGGCATAGCAGTGATAGGAAAAAGCATGCTTCTGAATGACAGAACCTAACGATGACATGTAGATGGAGAAGAGCAGTGGTCCAAGCACTGAACCCTGAGGAACTCCAGTAGCAAGAATTTGTGACTCAGAGACTTCACTCCTCCAAGCCACCTTGAAGGACCTACCTGAGAGGTAAGACTTGAACCATTGGAGTGCGGTTCCTGAGATGCCCATCTTCATGAGGGTGGACAGGAGGATCTGGTGGTTGACTGTGTCAAAAGCAGCAGACAGATCGAGCACGATGAGTACTGAGGATTTGGATGCTGCTCTTGCCAATCTTAGGGCTTCAGTGACTGAGAGCAGGGCAGTCTCAGTTGAGTGGCCACTTTTGAAGCCAGACTGGTTTATGTCCAGGAGATGGTTCTGTGCAAGAAAGATAGAGAGTTGGTTGAATACAACTCGCTCAAGTGTCTTAGCGATGAATGGGAGAAGGGATACTGGTCTGTAGTTTTCTAAAAGTGCTGGATTTAGAGCGGGTTTCTTGAGCAGTGGTATGACCCGAGCGTGCTTAAATGCTGTAGGAAATGTGCCAGTGTGGAGCAAGGTGTTTATGATGTGAGTAAGTGCTGGTATGACGGAGGTAGAAATGGCTTGGAGAATGTGAGTGGGGATAGGATCAAGCGGACAGGTAGTAGGATGATTGGAAAGAATAAGTTTGGAGACGTCGGTCTCCACGAGTGGAGAGAAAGAGGAGAGAGAGTGAGTAGTTGTTGTTGTGAAATTAGCATCAGTACGTGGTGTGGAAAATTGTTCGCTAATTGTTCTTGTCTTATTAGTGAAAAATATTGCAAAGTCATCAGCTGTAAGAGTTGATGTAGGAGGGGGAGGAGGAGGACAAAGGAGAGAAGAGAATGTTTTAAAAATTGTGCGAGAATCGGGACAATTATTAATTTTGTTGTGGTAGTATGTTGATTTAGCAGTGGAGACACTTGCAGAGAATGAAGAGAGGAGTGACTGATACGCACTAAGGTCAATAGGGTTGTGTGATTTGCGCCACTTCCTCTCTGCAGCCCTGAGTCTAGACCGATGTTCATGGAGAACATCGGACAGCCAGGGAGCAGCGGGTGTGGTGCGTGCTGGTCTGGATAAGAGGGGACAGAAGTTGTCTAGACAGGCTGATAAAGTGGAGCAAAGAGTGTCAGTAGCAGTGTTAGTGTCCAGTGCTGAGAAGTGAGAGGGTGGAGGAAGTGCGGATGAAACCATAGACGATAGACAGGAGGTAGAAAGTGTGCGCCGATTACGCCTAAAGGTGACTTGCGGTGGAGTGTTTGTTGTGTCTGTAGCCAATGTGAGGTCAGAGGTGATAAGGAAGTGGTCTGAAGTGTGCAACGGAGTAACCAGAGTGTTGGCAGTTGAACAGTAGCGAGTGTAGATAAGGTCCAATTGGTTACCAGATTTGTGAGTAGCTGCGGTAGATACTCGCTTGAGGTCGAATGAAGTAAGAAGAGTATTGAAGTCTGTAGCTTGGAGTTTTTCTAGATGGATGTTGAAGTCTCCAAGTAGTACCAGAGGAGTACCATCCCCCGGGAAGTGTGGGAGTAGCATGTCCAACTCCTCCAAGAAATTACCATGTTGACCTGGTGGACGATAAACAACTACAAGGTGGATTTTAACAGGGCGGGTAACAGTAATTGCATGGGATTCAAATGATGTGTTGTTGGTGAAAGATGATAGAGGATTGAATTTCCAATCATTTGAAATGAGTAGACCAGTACCTCCACCCCTCCCAATTTGGCGAGGGGTGTGTGAAAAAGTGTACATATTGGAGAGGGCAGCCGGAGTGGCTGTGTCCTCAGGTTTAATCCAAGTCTCAGTTAGGGCCAAAAGGTTGAGACATGAATGATTAGCAATTGAGGAAATAAAATCAGCTTTATTTACTGCAGACTGGCAGTTCCAGAGCCCAATTGAAACAGAGATTGAATTAGATGTAGAGGATATAGAGACATTGCGCAGATTATTAGGGTTGGGCTGCCTCCAGTGTAAAGTGCGTGTTAGTAGTAATAGTAGGGATTTGTAAACACATAGCGAGTATAAAGGATTTAATCAGTTATAAGAAAGAGTAGGCGGTATAAAAGTAAAGAAAGGGGAAAGTGATACTCAAGTGCCTTGTCGGTGTCCTTGCTCGGTGGAGTCGTGCAAGGTAGAGTCGATGGTCTTTACACTCGTCAGTCTTCACACGAGGAGGAGTCACACGAGGGCTGCCGCGGTGTAATACCGTTTATATATTCTGACACGTTAATTCAATTCAGCAGGCCACGCCTTGCTAGTTGGCTAACCGAAACTACAAAACTGCACGAGACCAAAGGCGACTTAAGCGAGTGGTTTACACGGTAAACAAAGTAAGCAAAACAAATATCTCCTAGCAACGACAATCGCGTTAAAATCTAATGATAAAAAGAGACAAAACACTTACAGACTGCTGTCTTCTTCTGCTGTTCTGTTGCTATGACTGATGCTACTTGCAAATCGGTAACTAAGTACTCCAGCTGGCTTTGGCCATGCCTTGCTAGTTGGCTAACTGAAACTACAAAACTGCACGAGACCAAACGCGACTTAAGCGAGTGGTTCACACGGTAAACAAAGTAAGCAAAACAAATATCTCCTAGCAACGACAATCGCATTAAAATCTAATGACAAAAAGAGACAAACCACTTACAGACTGCTGTCTTCTTCTGCTGTTCTGTTGCTATGACTGATGCTACTTGCAAATCGGTAACTAAGTACTCCAGCTGGCTTTGGCCACGCCTTGCTAGTTGGCTAACTGAAACTACAAAACTGCACGAGACCAAACGCGACTTAAGCGAGTGGTTCACACGGTAAACAAAGTAAGCAAAACAAATATCTCCTAGCAACGACAATCGCGTTAAAATCTAATGACAAAAAGAGACAAAACACTTACAGACTGCTGTCTTCTTCTGCTGTTCTGTTGCTATGACTGATGCTACTTGCAAATCGGTAACTAAGTACTCCAGCTGGCTTTGGCCACGCCTTGCTAGTTGGCTAACCGAAACTACAAAACTGCACGAGACCAAACGCAACTTAAGCGACAATGGCACAAGAGACAATGGGAACATGAGGGCTATATATATCAAACATTGAGGGTCACATGACACAAACTAACCAATGGGGAACAAGACAAATGACTAAAGCAACCAATCAGAACTTGACACATGGATCGAAAAAAATCAATAGCAGGAATACATGAGAAACAAGGGAATCGCGTGACAAGACATTAACCACGACTAAACTTCAAAATAAAATACATTAAAACATGAACAAAACCTAAAACCTCACATTACAGAAGCTGAGTAATTAAGGACAGAATTTTCATTTTGGGTGAACTATCCCTTTAAGAGTCAAATAAAGAAACTGTGATTCTGAAAATTATTATATTATTTACCCAGACCTAGTTTATTTGCATCTGTTCGAGCGATGTTTGCGATCATGTCACAATGGCTTTCTGCAGCATGTTGCAGACACACACACTGCTCAACTATCGCTCTCAGCCAAATGAATGTGTGTCAGATTACATTAATCACTGAAAATCCCATTTTCGGACCAAGGCCAGTGTTTACAACACATCTCATCACTGGACAACTGATGCAAGTCCAAATTTGGCTCCCTGTTCCAGCTGAGTGCAGGGAAAGTTTCACACTTTCAGTTTCAATGTGATGCGAGATTACTTCTTTGGTTTAACCTTTAAATGGTCAAGGTTAGTGAAAAACTCCCATCTGTACTCCATCTGTATCTCACCAAAAAAGATCCTTGATCAGCCATTTTTCTTCTAAAGCACACGGCTGATGGATTCCGGCCTTTTCTCATGCAAAAATATTTGACCCTGACATGAGACAAGAATCAGTGAGTACAGTTGCACCCTCTAAAAAGCGAAATCAAAAGGCCTTATGGGTAAAGGCAGACAAGAGCGATGTACAATACAGTCCATATAGTCAGAAGCAAGAGCCAGATGAAAAATAGATAGACACACTCCATTAGCTTCTACTACTGCAGTCACGGCTCGGTCTGATGACCCATGGGATGAGGGGTCCGATATATCACCGTTGCCGTGGCAAGGAGACAGCACAGTAATGGATATTTTGACACTGGGCATACGGCTGCTCACACTCCATTTTCAAGACCTGCCTCAAACCTGAAAACGGCCATACTGTCACCGTGCCCTGTTAACCCCTTCAGCTACAGCCACTGGTAATACATGTTGGCTAAACTAAATCTTTAACCAAATGTCAACATCTGCTAAAATGGTATTTTGATGGGGAATGCGCTTTAAATGGCTTTCTAGTCCCTAGCTGGCTGTCATGAATAATTGAAGAAGTGGAATATAGCTTTTTATGACTGAACTAGGTTTACAAGGAAAGGAATTTAATCCCAGTTCAAAGGTAAGGAAACAGGCCTAAGGCTAGCCTTGAAGTTGCTTTGAAATGTGCCCTATAGGTAAAAACATTTCATTCTCCACTAAAGATTTTTTTTTAGAGCCAAGGGTTCAGGTTTTTTTTTATTTGGCCTGGCAACATTTTCACTTGGTAAAAAAAAAGGTACATTTAAAAATGATAAAATCTCATTTCAACTTCTCATTTTCAATGTGCAATTTTCTAATTTAGTGATTTGAAAAATTATTTAAAAATAGTATTTATTCTTACACAATTTCTTACACATAATGTTTTATTATTTTAATGTTTTGTACATGATAAAATGATAAATCATATAAATGATAAAATCATAAATTACACTAAAAATGCATTGTCATAATTTTCTAATTTATTGGTTTGAAAAATAATTGTAAAATATTTACAAATATTTATTTTTACACAATTACACATGAAATGTTTTGTATATGATAATATGGTAAAATCATAAATCAAATAATTAGCAATTTTCTAATTTATTGATTTAAAAAAGAATTGTTAAATATTTCAAAATATTATTTATTCTTACACAATTTCTCACACGTTTTATTATGAAATGTTTTGTATATGATAAATCATAAATGATAAAATCATATAATTAAATGTTTTTATAAGATAAAATGGTCAAATCATATAAATGATAAAATCACTTAAATTAAGCTATAAACTTTTCATTTTCAATGTGTAATTAATACTTTGAAAATATTTACAAATATTATTTATTCTTACACAATTTCTCACACGTTGTATTATGACGTTTTGTATATGATAAAATGATACAATCATACAAATGATGAAATCATATAAATGAAGCTAGAAACTTCTAATAATTTATTGATTTTAAAAATGATATTTTTCAATATTTTAAAATTATTTATTCTTACACAATTTCTCACTTTTATTATAAAACGTTTTGTATATGATAGAATTATTAAATCATATAAACATATAAATGATAAAATCATATAAATTAAGCTTTCAATGTGTAATTTTATAATTAATTGATTTAAAAAATAACTGAAAATTTTTATTTTTATAGAATTTCTCACGTTTTATTATTAAATGTTTTGTATATGATAAAATGATAAAAATCATATAAATGATCAAATATAAACGAAGCTATACGTTTCTTATTTTTAATGTGTAATTTTATAATTTACTGATTTGAAAAATTATTTAAAAATATTATTCATTCTTATTCAATTTCTCACAGAATGTTTTATTATGAAATATTTTGTATACAAATAAAATCTAAAATTAAGCTTAAAGATAGACTATATTAAAACTCTGGCCAAAATGATATTGCTGATAGTTTTATGGCCAATAAACTATAAATGGCCTATTTCAAATTCTGTACTATTTTCTCTAAAAATTAATTACATATTAAACACTACAAACAAAATAAATTATTATTAAATCATTACAAAAATCATTTGAAATGCTACAGGTGAATTCAGACATCACAAATTTATGATGTTATTAAATTATATTAAATATCAGCGTGCATAATAAAATATCTTCTATCTAGCCAATAATTGATATAGTACAGTCCATGAATTCATAAACAATTCGGCTAGAACATTACGGCATCTTGAAACTTCGACAAAACCTCATCAATCTAACCAGTTTAATAACAAAAAAATCGAATCCCATTGCCATTTTTATGCAAACACAAAATGTCTAAACCTCAATCTTTCCACACAAATTTGGCTACAATATGTTAAACCATGATGGCTACATCTGGTCAGCATCTTCCACCCATGGAACACGTTTGCTTAGACAATCAGAGCCAAGTTAAGATGTCAACGCTGACATTCAAGAAGGCCATGCTTTCCATAGCCAGAGCCTGTAAACCCCGCAGGCATCGTAAGGGTCGTTGAAGGTCAGCAACACTGACAGACACTCCAATGTAGCAGAAAGTGATTCTTTAACAAAGATCTGAGGTCAGCGTTACTGCTCCACAGGCTCAGGGGCTACACATAAAACACGCCACTCTCTGATCTGCTATTTGTCGCTGAGCTCTGTAAACACAAAGTGCTATTCTGAGGAGCATCTTCATGTTGGTCATACCCCATCTGCACAAGCAACACCCGCAGGGCCAAGTGTGGACAGCGGATGACCAGCATGGGAAGATGTTTATACATGAAGACGATGTGCTAACATGGAAAAAGAGTTCTTTTCCAAGTCACGCCACCTGCAAACGTTCTGCATCAGTGAGATTTGCTCTAAGTGAGGTCAAGGTCATTCTTATTAATATTGGTGGTGAGGAAGTGTGAATAAAAAGTGTCCTTATTAACCATGACAGGGCAAATATCCAGAGGGAATGTACACTATCATTCTCTCCGAAATTGCTTTGCAACTGGCTTTGACATTCATGGCCGACTTTGGTGCTGATGAAGATAAAGTGGTAATAATTCCTTGTAATATTGTGGCTCTGGATTAGAGTCACAGTGATAAATTCATTCGATAATTCCCCCTGACTACAGTTTGTCTGCGACGGTGCTCCATGTCGCATGTTTGTCTGTTTACACACAGATGCCGGTTTGACACTGCCAGATTGCTATTAGTTGCCATTTGTGTCCTCTGGTAGGTTACTGTATAAAGTCTGCCCACTTTATTATAGTTTGATCTGAGTGTCCCTAGTGGTTTTGATACACACCACTTTAATAACAGGAATTTCCCTTTAAATTATAACTGCTATTTTTCTGACTTCCATAGGGCTTATGTGAGCTACTAAGAGAGCATTTGTCTTAGTAAGTAGAATACAGCTGAAGTCAAAAGTTTACATACACCTTGCAGAATCTGCAAAAAGTTTATTATTTTACCAAAATAAGAGGGATCATACAAAAATTATGCTTGTTATTTTTTTCTTAGTACTTAGTACTTAGTCCACAAGAGAAAACAATACTTGAATTTTTAAAAATGATCCTGTTCAAAAGTTTACATACACTTGATTCTTAATACTGTGTTGTTACCTGAATGGTCCACCTGAATTATTTTTTATGTTTGTGATTATTGTTCATTAGCCCCTTGTTTATCCTGAACAGTTAAACTACCCACTGTTCTTCAGAAAAAAAATTCAGGTCCCAAAAATTATTAGTTCTTTCAGCATTATTGTGTATTTGAACTCTTTCCAACAATGACTGTATAATTTTGAGCTCCATCTTTTCAAATACAGGGTTCAAATACACAAAAATGCTGAATAACTAAAGAATTTGTGGGACCAGAAGGATTTTTCACCAGAAGGAACAACAGGGAGTAGTTTAATTGTTCAGGACAAACAAAGAAAAGAAACAGATCTGGATCATTCAGTTAACAACACAGTATTAAGAATCAAGTGTATGTAAACTTTTGAACAGAGTCATTTTTATAAAATCAGCTATTATTTTCTCTTGTGGATCTTATTCAGTCAGTTCTAAATAAGAAATAACATGCCTTTTGTATTAACCCTCTTTGTTTTTGGTAAAATAACATTTTGCAGATTTTGCAAGGTGTATGTAAACTTTTGATTTCAACCGTATGTAAAATACAGCGATTTTGCTCATTAGTTTATTCGAATAAGAGTGAAAAGTGATGAATGATTTCAAAAATAAACAACACAGCCTTCGGAATATTTTCTAATTACCATAAAAAGTTTGACTTGTTCATGATTTCATACAAATTACTTGTATAATTAATTGACAGTACACACAAGTTTCTCCAATTTAAAGTTAAAGTGTTAAAAAAATGCTCTTAAAATGTTAATACAGACAACTGAAGTAAAATCAAGTTGATACTTGCCATTAGTAATACCCTTTAAGGCAATTCACTCAATATATATTCATAACACCCCTGGGCAACTATTTCCAGCCATGTATATACAGCCTCTATCTGTTTAAATGAGGAAAACAGAAAATTGAAATAATAATTACATTGAAATCTCTGTTTCAGTAGCATATTTTAAATGAGTTGAATGGTTGACATTACTGGTCCATCTGGCTGAAATGTTCGCACATTAAAAAATAAATACAACCTCACGTTGTGTCAATCAAGTTTACACACTGCCTCCAAAACGTTCATCCATCTCCAAAAAAACCCCCGATCAGGTTCGATTTTCTCTGTTTTTGCATCCGTAGCAAGCATTTTGATAGAAAAGGAAAAAAAACGCATCTGAAAATTTTCGACTCAGTGTGCAATGACCTATATTCCTAAAATGAGCAGATCTAATGTGGCTTCAATCTCAACAAAAAAGGAGAAGCTTAAGGAATGCCTTTCCAAAGACTTTGTTAATATCACCATTTCTGTTGTGTGCTAACTTTAGGAGATCTCTTACTGTTATAATAAACTTCCTCAAGTACTTCCTCACACACTTGCAGAAGAAGAGCAAGAAACAACTTGAGCAAATGTTTCAATGATGAAATCAGACATTGTCCCAAGCCACAATTAGCATATTTAGCAGGAGTATTTAAAAAAAAACACACACACACACACACACACACACACAAATGTAGGAGGCCTGCAGAGATAATGAGCCATATGCATGCAGGCATGGATTCAACATTCATGCTGTTCCTTATTCAAATGCTTAAAAATCGCTTAAAAAACATATTGTGAGGAAGGGATGAATAAATTTGTTCTGGTTACAAAAGCAATGGGGGTGTAAAAACTACAAAGAAATTGGACCTAATTTTAAGTATGGGTGTTTTACACAATTTAAAGTCGAAGTATTTTACTTTTTGTGTACGTACAAAAATATCCACATTAAGCATTTAAAAGTAAACATTTTTCGTTAGAAGTAGACTTATCCTTATGCACTAATGTACTATGATTTGTGATACACTAATTCTAATCTTTTATGATCTCGTCTCTCTAAGAACATACCATGAAAGGACATAACTATTCCTAAAGTACCACCCAAAGGAGTTACATAACTAAAATTCATCTGAAATTACTGCAAAATTAACAAAAGTGCTTTCACAATATGCAAGTTTCATATCTCTGCCTATGTAATCTACAAGGCTTTCAATGTAAACATTTTCTGTTGCTCTACAAAATGTGGGACTAGTAAAATACAATGTTCTATCATGATCAACAAAAGGTTACAAATGCTGCAGTCAGGGCTTTAAAAGTAAAAGTTTTTGACTTGGAACAGTTTTCATAATGACCTGTATTTTGTACTTTTAGGCCTGATTTAACAGACAGGACTTAGACCAGTGGTTCTTAAAGGTACTCAGGTGGTACAAAGAGGAATCACTACATTAAATATAAATTAATGTTAAAACACAATATATTTACATTTAAATGTACAGTACAGTTTTATTTACTTTTAGGTACAACACATTTTAATTTAATAATTATTTAAGTTTATTTATTAAAAAAAAAAAAAGAGAGAACCACTTGCTTAGGCTAAACCAGGATTAGGCCATATATAGTTCAATTAAGACCTTTAAGTAATTTTTAGAAACATGCCTTAGAAAAAAACAAAGGCATTTATATATTTTAAGATCAATCAGTGCAAGTTTATTTCAGTTGAAACAGCTAAGCCTTATGTTTTATTCTGAGACTAGGCTTAAGCCTTGTCTGTGAAACTGGGAAAATGTCTAAATTTAATTCTATAGTGTTTCTTTTTTATTTTTTTGAAAATGCAATCAAGTAGAGGTATACCATAGCAATAGTTGTGTAAAGTAAAAAAAAAAAAAAGAAAGAAAGAAAAACTTACATTAGTTCCGCATTAATTAGTATTTTCTCAGAATTAAATGATGTAAAGAGTTATAAAAGAGATAAAAACTCACAATTCTGACTTTTTTCTCAGAATTGCAAGATTATATCCTGACATTGTGACTTCTTTCTCAGATACTCACAATGCTGAGAACATATCTTCAGTTTTAGAATAAATGTGAACATGCATTAATTCATCTCACTTACAAAAAAAACGGATCCAGTATTCCTCAAATTGAATAAAAACATTGCAATTCAACTCAGAATATGACACAAACCTGCAATAATTAAATATGTTAAATAATACAAATTTCCTTTATGTATCTAATCCCATTTTATTAACCACTGTCTTTGCTGCCGACCTTCGCTGATCCAATTCATCCATACTAATAAGCAAAAATTACTCAGGATAATCTAACATTTGTATTCCTTTTTCGACATTTGACATTTTTTTTCTTCTGCATTCTATTATACAGACGTGAATTTACTTTTCTCTAAACCTGAGGCTTTTGGTGTGAAAAGGCTTTTACATTTTTAGGGAGTAACTCGATATTGTAATGCATTACTTTTAAAAGTAACTTTCCCCAACACTGTTTAAAAATCACAATAATTTGAAAATTCATGCTTGAGGTATTTAAGTAATGTTAACAGTAAACTCTTGTATTTTATTTATTGCTTGTTCTTTTCTGCTACTGCAAGAGAATTTTGTAAGTTTTGTGGTAAAACATAATAAATTATATTAGTTTATTAGTATATTTCACAGTTAGAGACACACAGAGGTTAGTAAAAAAAATTTGGATACACATCTCATAGTAAGGAACTGAAAAGTGATAACTGACAGGCAGAAGTTCACTTTTTGTTGATGGCATATATTTAGTATGTTTGGTACAACAAATGTACTGCAACCTCTTCGACCTCTTTTATTCCTTATTTCGATTTTGCACATCTGCCAGATTAGCTGAACATCATACAGATACAGTTTTATCACTGAGGATTTGAACTGAATTAATGTAAGTAGGAGAAAAGGAGAAATGGTGAAAATTAAAAAATGAAAAATAGGACATACCAAAATTCGTACAGATGAGAGTGGATGAATTTTCTCTTGAAGCCCTTTGCTTGACTTTGAACTAACAGGAAGAAATCAAGTGAGGACATGCATCTGCGAATATGCAATTTCACTCTGACTTAATTTATTTGAAGTTTGAAGTCTAAGGTTAATTGTTCTGCTTAGCAATACAGACACCGAATTGACGCAGAAAATATTTCCCTAAAATTAATTTTAAAAAGCACACTGAAACATGTTGGAGGGGGGGAAACAAATGGAAAAAAAAATAAAAATTACAAAAATGCATGGCTGGAAATATCTAAAAAATGAATCCTTTAATAAATATCCTAAAATAATGGTAGAGTTTACTTAATTTACTAAAATGCAAGATTCACTTACAGTAATTCGACTCAGTTGCTTTTGCCATTCATATTTGTCAAAGTATAGATTAAGGTGCTAAATCATCACTCTCCTTCAAAATACATCAGTGTCTCCATCATAACTTTTATCCCAAAACTTTGTATGACGAGTGAGCCCTGAAGCCGGAGCATTTGAGACTGAAGAAAAGAGTGAAGTATTTTGTCTATCCATTTCTTTTACCTTCAACAAAAGAAACATGCAGAACACCACCCTGTGGCCTACCTTCAGTCCTGTTGTAAAACTTTACCAGAGCGTTACTTCAGCCTGCATGCTCTCTCATTCCCCAGGGTGAAAGATTTTAGAAATCCTCGCTTTCATTCAAGGCCACCTGAGACATGCATTAATGAAAGAGTTTTGAAAAGGGGCAATGGAGACCAGGGCTAATCGAGCCATATTAAGGCTGCCCTGCTCTGAGCGTAAGTGTGTATGTGAGTGTGTGTGGTATATGAGAGGGGGCGATGACTCCACTCTGACAAATTAAGGCCGAGAGATTTGACCTTGAGTCCAGTGTCATTCATAGTCTTTGCCTCGTAGCTCTCCATTTGAGCTTGCTGACATCTTGCTTATTCTAAAAGCAAAATGGATGCTGTGATTCTTGCTCCCTAAATACTGTTAAATGTTTAAAGTGCATTTCATGTTTTGAAGGGCATGTCAAAAGGAATTAGGCTTGGTAAAACATCAAGACTGTAAGTTGCTTGCAAAAACAGAGAAATGTCTTCATAAACAAACAGACTGCTGCCCTCACCATCTCTGGATCATCCGTGCACAACACAACAAGTCTTCTGGAAAATGAGTTTAGGGTAAGTGTATTTTATATTTATTATGTTTAATATTTAATATTTGCATTATTCTCCACCCCACCCAGCAAAATAAACCACCTAAGTGCTCAAAACAAAACCGCTGTCATCTCCTCTGAGGACGGCACACACACAGTCTAAGTCACCTGTCATGTTTACTTGTATCAGAAAGACAGCGATCCTCTGAAACTGCCAGGTAAATGAACGACCTCGCCACCCTTGTCAACAAATGTGCATATGAAAATAGAGAAGGAAGCATGGAGAAAAAGAGACAGACTCCAAGAGCGAGTGTGCATAATGTACTAAATAATGCACAGCATCAAGTTATTGGAGTAGCATATATCTGCCTCGTTTTGGTGAGTTTTCCGTTCTTTTCTCCTTACATCAACAGACTAATTGTATTTTTCATAATTATCAATTGTCTGAACCATAATTGTGTGTTTTCAAAATCATTCCTACGGTTAGTTGTATAATTACAGTAATCTTTCTAAATCATGCAGCCTGTCATTGTTTTATTAGGCCCTGTACAGACATTACTAAACAATTATAGATCAATTACATCAAATGTCAAACGACAAAGACAAAAACAAAGTTGAGGAGTCAGGCTGAGTGCTTCTGAAAGTGCCAGAGCAGGAACTATGTGACATCACTTCCTTTGGTGTCAGCCAGTCTCTACAAACCCCCTAATAATTCTTTTGCTCCAAGCAGATTTTGACCGCATATTTCCAGAAAAGAAAAACTAAAGTGTATTGTAGTGTATTGTAAGTGTATTGTATCATTATGCTAGCTTAAAACACTGCTTATCTACAGTGTTGGAACAGATACACATTGTTTGTTTCTGTCTAAACATGGTTAGTTCAATCGAGTCACACCTTCTTAAAATAAAAACACTCTATAGAGTGTTTACACTCATCCTCATGGAATTCAACTTGTAGATTCAAATAAAGATTGAAAGAGTTGTCTGCAGTTCAGTTATGTTCACACTTAAGTCCTGTGAATGTTGTGTAGTTCTTTATTGTTTGACTTCTGGCGACTGTTTCAAAATTATAGGTTTTAAAATGTATTTTAGTTGTGGGCAAGGTTCATAAGCTTTTTTCGGTTATGCAGTTTATTTTTTGAAATTTTTCAAAAGTTTCTGCTAAAATACTACACACTTTTTTTTGTTGAGGAAACCAGTGTGATGCTAACCCATCTCTTTTAGACAACTACAGACCGGTTTCCCTTCTTCCTTTCATTGCAAAAACACTTGAACAAGCTGTGTTCAACCAAATCTCTACCTTTCTCACACAGAACAACCTCCTGGACAGCAACCAGTCTGGTTTCAGAAGTGGACATTCAACTGAGACTGACTTGCTCTCAGTTGTTGAAGCCCGAAGACTGGCAAGAGCAGATTCCAAATCATCGGTGCTTATCTTGCTGAATCTGTCCGCTGCCTTTGACAAGGTTAACCATCAGATCCTCCTGTCAGCCCTATTGGCAAAGGGAATCTCAGGAACCACTCTCCAGTGGTTTAAATCTTATCTCTCAGACAGGTGCTTTAAGGTATCTTGGAGAGATGAGGTATCCAAGTCGCAACATCTAGCTACTGGGGTGCCTCAGGGCTCAGTTCTTGGACCACTTCTTTTCTCTGTCTACATGGCATCACCAAGTTCTGTCATTCAGAAACATGGCTTTTCATATCACTGCTATGCTGATGACACTCAACTCTACCTCTCATTCCATCCTGATGATCCGACAATAGCTGCTAGGATGTCAGCTTGTCTAACAGACATTTCTTGCTGGATGAAGGACCATCATCTTCAACTCAACCTTACCAAGACAGAACAGCTTGTGGTTCCATCAAACCCATTGTTTCATGATAATTTCACCATTCAGTTAGGCACATCAACCATAACTCCTTCAAAAACCGCCAGAAACCTTGGAGTTGTGATTGATGATCAGCTGACTTTCTCAGACCACACTGCTAAAACTGCCCAGTGCTGCAGATCAGCTTTATTCAACATCAAGAAGATCCGGCCCTTTCTTTCGGAACATGCTTCATTGTTCAACTCATTGTTCAAGCTTTTATTCTGTCCAGGCTGGACTATTGCAATGCTTTTTTGGTCTTCCAGAGAGTTCTATCAAACCTTTACAATTAATGCAGAATGCGGCTGCAAGATTAATTTTTAATGAGCCGAAAAAAACGCATGTCACACCTCACTTCATAAATTTGTACTGGCTACCAGTAGATATAAAATTTGTGTAAAATTCAAAGCATTACTGTTTGCCTACAAAACCACCACTGGTTCTGCACCCTTTTACCTAAATTTATTACTTTAAATTTTTTGTGCCCTCTAGAAGCTTGCATTCTGCAAGTGAACGGCACATTATTGTGGCATCCCAAAGAGGCACAAAATCACTTTCATGGACTTTCACATTAAATGTACCCTTCTGGTGGAATGGCCTGCCCAACTCACTTCAAACAGCTGAGTCCTTAGCCATCTTCAAGAAATACACATATTTTCCATCTCTATTTGACCCTTTTAGACTTATACTCTATTCATTTACTTACTGCTTGTTTTCTTAAAAAAACATAAGACTAACACTAGCTTCTCTCTATACAATTAACAAAAAAAAAGCAAAAAAGGCGGACTCTAAAACTGTTATTCTATTTTTTTTATTATATAATTTTAAAAAATCCCTTGTTATTTGTACTGTGTTACGATAATTGAGACTTGTCATAGCACTTGCATAGTATTGCTCTTTTGTTGATTTTGATTGTTTCCATTGTCCTCTTCTTCTAAGTCACTTTTAATAGAAGCGTCTGCTAAATGTAAATGTAACTGATAGGTTGGCCTACAAAAATGGTGTAAAAATCACATACAGTGGTGGCCAAAATTATTAGAACACTAGTATTCTGTAGAAACAGAACAAACAAAAACAGACTAAATCAAGAAGAACTGTGGCAATGTCTACAAGATGCTTCAAGAAATCTTCCTGCAAAGCTACAGTACTGTTAAAAGTTGTAGGCACTTGTGTAAAAATGCTGTAAAATGCGGATGCTGTCCAAAACAACGAATAATGAATAGATATTTTTTTTATCAATTAACTTCTATTAGCTAAATTAAATCAACATTTGGTGTGACCATCCTTTGCATTTAAAGCATCTTTTGCCTTAGGTGCACTTGTAGCTTTTTGTTTCTTGAAGCCTTTTGCAGACGTTGCCACAGTTCTTCTGGACTAAGTCTGTCTCAGTTTGTTCTGTTTCTTCATGTCATTCCAGACAGACTGGATGATGATGATGAAATCAGGTCTGTGTGTGAAGCACTGGCTGTTGTCAGACTCCTTGTGCACACAAAAATCTCACTGGGTTATTACAATTAATAGCAAAATTAATGTTTGAAAATGTAAACAGAAATTTCATACAGCACACTACAGCTAAATATAGAAATAACTGACTTAAAAACATTTTTTGGTGAAAATACTAGTGTTCTAATAATTTTGGCCACCACTATATATTCTCTACATATAGACTAGATATGTCTGTAACCCAGGTCCATTTAGTATAATCCTGTAACCCAGGATTATTTAGAAAATAACCACTAAAACTAATTTCTTATGCTTACATAAAAGTGTTTTCGTCATTTGGTTATGTCTCATATCGCTTATGGCACCCAGAACTGCCTCTGGAGCCCCCTCAAAGAAAATAGGTGCAAGACGCCGCTGGTATGTCTTTGTTTTTCTCTTGCATACATTTCCCTTTTAATCTGTTACATTCCATATTCGGTCACCAGTCAAATCACATACCGAGTGAATCAGCGAGAGAGAGAGAAAGAGAGAGAGAGAGAGAGAGAGAGAGAGAGAGAGAGAGAGAGAGAGAGAGAGAGACACTTTATTTTATACAAGGGAGGAGCTAATCCTGTCAATCACCGCACAATAATTTACTGTATAAACGACTGCTTACCTCGCTCGTTCTTCCACTCCAGTTTCATTTTAATTATTTCAGATGGGACCTTAGAGCTCAGGCTGAGTCGTCCTATTATTATAAGGAAATGGTCGAGTAGTCATCCAACAACTGTAGGTTTATTTAAGGTCTCTTGTAAAAACTGAAGGACAGTTTTTTTTTTCCTGAAGCCTGTTGATAACTCTTGCCTACTCACTCCCGTGTCCCGGGTGACTGTTAAAATACTGTATGCTATATGACTGATTAAAAAAAGGTTGCCGTATAAAAATAGCCTACAATCAAGCAGTAAACCGTTAAGTAAATTTTTTTGCGCACTCACAATTTTAGGCTACTAATCAAACAGTTTTGAATGCTCGGTTCACGTGCTCTGGTAGCTTTATACTTGTGACTGAAGCGTATTATTGTGCGTTCAGAAGGCGCATACACAGTTCTGTGGCGATCTCAATCCACCTTTTTCCTACACCCCATTACGCTTTGCGCTAATGGGTTTAATGAGGTTACATTATTTGATCACCCTTCAACCATACAACATTAAATATAAGTGTAAATTTAAGTGTAAAGCATTACAGTCCCGGCGCCAGGACACGCGGACCGGGGGGGCTTGTATGATTCTCAAGGGGGCTAATGGAGGGGAGGGCTATTCTATGTGAATAAAATACGTAGTCATATTTTAATTGAAAGAATTCTTGCCGCTTTCTTTACACACATGCATTTAACAAACTCAACAATAGTTGTGTATTTAACAAATGCATTTTTTTGTGCTAGTAACTAATTTAAATGACAAAAACATTATTTTTATGTGGCTAAAAATACTGAATATAGGGTAAAAGCAAGGAGCGCGTCTATCTGGCTCAGCGCCAGACAAGGCGCAAAGGCACGTTTAAATTTAGCAGTGGAAATTTAAATACACTGGTGGTGATCGTTTGAATCGAATGGTTAAAATAAAGGAGTTTTGCGAGGTTTGAGTGGGTCAAATTGAATCTGAGGTGGCACAAATCAGATCGGAGGGGAAGCATTAACAGGTTACTTTCATCAGACTAACTCCAAACGCCTAATTATTTCTGCAGCAATATTACTGACGTGTTAAACACTCCCGCTCTCGCTCTTAAAAAACAATACGGAAGTGACTGAAGCTGCAGTTCATCGGCTGGCCGCTTGAGGCTGGCTCCAAAAGGGAGCAAATCCCCATAGACTCTCGTGTTAAAATGTTCAACTTTATAACAGATAAAAACATGTTTACAGCCTGGTACAAAAAGTGGTTTTGGTTTTTACAGCTAGTTTTGCCCTTCATGACAACTCTGAGGGGGGTGATTTTTTTTCTAACTCACCTTTTTAAATTATATTAAGCATTAAAATTCTGCATAATTAAGGGCGTGGCCACTTGAGTGACAGGTGTCAGGCAGCCATCACATTACCTCAGCTTATTCCAGCAGTTGAACTTGGCATCTCAGCCGTGTTATTGCGTTTGTTTTTTTTCTTCGGGTGTTACTTTATCAGGATTATTTTAATAAATTTAAAAATATGACCTCTTAGCTCCACCCACGTCCCGTCTCTTTGTCCATTTTCTATTTTCCTGGAGTGACGCGCTTCCAAAATGGAGACGACAGGCCCCGCCCAACTTTTGCTTCAAAAACGCTCTTCAGAAACCTACGGGTGGCGTCACTGACACTACATCCATGTTTTTTACAGTCTATGGTTAAACATCGCTGTAGCAATACTGCCTTAAAGGAATATGAAAATTCTGTCATTAATTACTCACCCTCAAGTTATTCCAAACCTGTAAGACCTTCGTTCGTCTTCAGAATGCAAATTAAGATATTTTTGATAAACAAATGTTCATCTTTCTGAGCCTCCGTAGACAGCAAGGGTCCTACCACATTCAAGGCACAGAAATGTAATAAGGACATCAATAATATATAAATATAAAATATATATATATATATATATTTTTTTTTTTTTTTGCACAAAATTGGCACCTAGGGTGACTCCGGAAAGAAGAATAGTTGAATAAAGTCGTTATTTTTGTTTTCTTTGCACCCAAAAAGTTTTCTCGTAGATTCATAAAATTACGATTGAACCACTGATGTCACATGGAATATTTTGTCTGTTTTTGGTACCTTTCTGAGCCTTGAACATGGTAGGACCCTTGTTGTTTATGGAGGGTCAGAAAGCCTTCATCAAAATATCTTAATTTCTGTTCCAAAGAAGGTCTTACACGTTTGAAACAACATGAGGGTTAGTGATTAATGACAGAATTTTCATTTTTGAGTTAACTATCTCTATAATACAAATCATTCATCAATACTGAGCAATAATATTTCAAAGTGGGATAATAGGTGTTAGAACTGAAAAAGGGGAGACAGTTACATTTTAAAGAATTTGTATGAAAACAAACTTGGAAAGAAGACAAACAAGAGATTGTGCATTCCAGTGAATTATTTATGGCTAAATTGTAAATTAAAATCAGGAGAGCAGACCACATACAAAGGAAAAGGGAAAATAATCGAGAGGAAAAGAATGCAGTGGACTGAAAAGAGCTCTTGCCATAGATATTCTTGTTATACCATGTCACATTAAATTACCAAGCGTTACGTAATTCTCTTGATGTCTGAAAATAGAACAAGAAGGAAAATTTACAGCTCACTCAGTCAAACTGAAGAAAAATAACTATGTGTAGCATAACTTTATGATTTGAACTGTCTTTTTAAGTGGAACCTCCCCAAACCGAACGTGCCTGCCATAATTTAAACCTCAGTAGAAAAAACTGGATTGGAGATTGCCTTATAGGGTGTTTTCTTGAAACGTCATCAATTGGCAACATTAAATGCAATTCTAAACTGAAAGGAACAAAAATTTTGCTGATTATTGCTGCTGAAAATGGTCAATTATTGTCATGTTTTGGACTGTACTAAAAGGTCAAACCGGGAAGACTGCCAAAAGGTATAACAAGTCAAGAAAAATAGGAAAGGCGGCGTTTGTGGTTGGCCAAACTGAACCTGGATTTCCAGGGCAAGAAATTTGACAACATTCATGTTTGTTCTTATCATTTCTTGTCAGGTAGGTGAAATATTAGGCTAATATCTTAATACTACTCGTACGTATCTGCACCTATTAACTTAGTTTGTCAAAATATTGCACCCTTTCCTGCTTACCATGTCATTCTTATATGATTTAGCAGCTTTCGCATGTTTTTTCAGTGGTTTAGACAGCATACCATCTTCAGTAGTTTATTAACCATGCAACCCATGCTGTTGTTTACATCCAAGTATTTCCAATATGGCTGCGCAACCAGGTAACTGTCCAAATCATGACATTGGTGCAAATGCATCGATAGGTACGTTGTGCGATAAAATATTTAAACTATGTTAGAACTATTTATTTGTATATATAATATATGAATAGCTGCCTTTAACATCAATATACGCCTCTGGGCCGCTTCACACAAAACATGTTGTTGTCAAATCTCACATTTTCCTTTATGCAAAAAGTCTAAATTCACTAAAATTGCTTGTCAAGATAACATTTTTAAAATGTGCATTTCATTGTTGACTTGAAATAAAACCAACACCTCTTGTCCTGCATTTCCTTCCACCATTTCTACTGTCCACTTTGTATGTTAGGCCCTGTCAAGGACCAAAAACTTAACACAAAAAGTTAACACTAAAAGTAAAATCTTAACCAAACTCAGCAAGGTCTTCAAGAACACTTTGTGAGTGAAGTGTGAGGACAGAAGTACAGATAAACCACAAGGGCAAAGGTTGAGAGGGCAGGTGGATGAGTAATATATTGAAGCATCTGAAACTAAGTGATTAGAGAGCAGCTAAAGAATAGAGTGAAAGGCAATGAGAGAGAGAGAGCAGTTTTCAGATTAAGATTCACTCAAATGCACCTCTGAGCTTTGCTCGCTGTCAGTCATGTAATTGTTGCCTCACAGGTTTAACAGCTCCTCACTTCTCACTCACTCCTCAGTCCGCAAGCCAAAAATAATTACACACAGCGCTTTGATGCTTTCCAGCTCACCTCATACAAACTCCACCTCCAGCATCACAACAAACACACCTCTATCTGGACAGTAATTACAGTGTGTGCGTCCATTTGTGTGTGAGGCTGCCATGATGGTGCTTTTGCTTAATTTAATAGCAAAGCTCCACTGGGTACCGGCTCCATTTGTCTCTCTCTTATCATCACGGACTCACATTCGTGTGGGTAATGGACGGCCATTTGGACCGCTAGACTACGCTGATGGATGTCAATTAGCATTTAGTCTCATCTCCTTTTCATCAGCATTTTATATGGTATGTCTTTTTTGGTGTTTATCTATGATTTTCTCTTTTTCCTCTTGGCTTTTAGATATGATATGAATTTAATTAACGCTTTGTTTCTTTGAGCTAAATGGTTATGATTATGTGCTGTCATGACACACGTTGCACATGAGACCATAATGGTGCTCAATTGAAGGTCATTAGCATTATGGACGAATGCGTCATTAAAAGATTCAAAGAATGATTGCGGATTCCTTGCACTTTCACAAAAATAGTTCTTTAATAATAATAAATCTTGACCTTAATTCAGTTTAACACTTTCTAAACGGGTTTTCTTAACATTAAACTGTAAAACAATACAATTCTCAACTAAATCTCTATCCTGTACATATTAGCATCCTAAAATTATTGTTTACCTTCTGTAATGTATGGTGCTGGCAAGCAAGGAAGAGAAATCTGGCCTCTTCAATAGAATTTGCATATTAATTGCTTCTCAGTAAAACAACATAATGAACCCTTCCTCAACCAGAGCACAAGCTCCATTCTTCACCACACTGGAAACCCTCAAACCACCAGACGTAACAAAATGAGTCTAAATCCCAACATGACAGAACATTGAACACTAACAAGTCTCTCCTTTTTCCATATTGCTCAAAAACACATAAAATAACAATTAATTTCATCATTTATTTGCATGTAAAGCATGCTGGGAACAAAAAATCCCTTGCCAGTATCAGGTAATGGCAACAAAAAATATTTATGTAGTCCCAACACAAATTAAATTAGTAAACATCTGTTTTGTAGTTGTAAATTAATTGTTGCATTAACTCATTTTAATTATTGAACAACCTACAAAATCATTTCATGCATAAAAAACACATTTATATGCCAGAGTGTCTCGTTTCATCCTGAAATGGGTTTTCTTTTTTTTTTTTCAATATCATGAAGGGGTTGAGTTGGGGTTAATATTTCGATATGAGAAGTCCTTATGCAAGTCGAAAAAAAAATGAAACACGCTCTCCCTCAGAAGATATTACAGTCAGAAGCAATATCATCTCTTTAAATAAATCCCCAAAAAGATGGAGGATGACAGAGAAAAGGAGGGAGTGACAGAGAAAACGAAGAAGAAGTGAATAAATGGGAAAAAATGCGTTAAAAATCGCCTCGAGGCTGCTGATACGGCTTTGGCTCTGACCATCTGCCAAGGTCACTCACAGCATCCCCTTTGGTTGGATTGGAGCTGCCAAGTCGCACCGGCCAATCACCTGTGGGCATCTGGGTGGAATGCTCTGGCTGAGCGCCCAGCGTGGTTAACATCAATTACAGATCCTCTTCACACATCGGCACAACTGAGTCACCTCTCTGCGAAGCGAATGAGGTGGAGTGCTTGTGTTCCTGGGATTGAGAAAAAGCATCACAACGCATGGATGAATTTATTAGCACATCACTGGTGGAAAAAACATTTGGTGATTCGTCAGTCTCACCTCAGTCAGAGAAAACGGATGAAACAACAGATGGGAAATATGGCCGCTCTTACTGTACAAGATCATAACAGCCAAAATGATGGTTTAGATAAAGGACATGTACGAAAATGAAGAAAAATCCAGCTACTTTATTAGTTCAAATCAATTAAGGTGATCAATGAACGAGTCCTTTGTGTCCTCTTCACAAATAATCAATGAAACTCAATAACCATTTATGTCGCTCTTCAAAGAACTTTATTGATTGAATTGATCCTTTTTTGTCATGCTTTTTGAGTTGCACTTGCATTTACAGTTTGTCTTTTCAGTAGCTCTCCCATATCTTCTTTTTGTTAGTTATGCTTTTTTGACACTATCCTCTTCTTTATGTCTTTAATTATCTTTTGCCACCTTTTCTCACTTGTCTTCCTCCTCATCATGGCCTATAAATTAGTGGTGGTGCAGTGAATTGAGACATTATGTTGATGTGAGATGGACAGAACTGCCTTCATTTAGACCCTCAGGCTCATGTACTGGATACAGATAACTCTTACATGTTAAAGACTTTCTGTCAAACCCGCAGAGACATTTTGACATTTTAGTGGTGTCTTGGTTTCTATTTTGTGTCACTGTAGCCCCACCCATAGTGAAATATAATTGGTCCAAAACCATATATCTGTACATTCTCATTGCTCCAACACTATAAAATCAAAAACACTCTTTAAAGGTGACCTAATATGCCTCTTTTTACAAGATGTTATATAAATCTCAGGTGTCCCTAGAATGTGCCTGTGAAGTTTCAGCTCAAAATACATCATAGATAATTTTTATATCATTTTGAAATTAAAATTTTTTTTTGAGTGGAAGCAGAAACATGCTGTTTTCGTGCATGTCTTTTTAAATGCAAATAAGCTACTGATCCCTGCTCCTTTTTCCAGAATAGAGCTGTGATTTTACAGCACCTGCCAAAATATAAGATACTCTGCCTAAAAACATCTGTTTGGTTTTGATTATCATGTCTAGCATGAGTTTACTTAGCGCACACATCGAAGCACACGCAAAGAATCGGCTGTCACCCCGCATGTAAGTATTAAACTAAGTTCTCTTTCATGTCTTTTTGCATCTAAACTGTCGAATACACACAAGTTTATGTTGAAAACACACATGACTTACAATAACAGTCAGCTATGTGTGTGAAGGTAAACAGCTGGGATAGAAATTGCATGTTTATATTAGATCTGCGTGGCAGCAACGTAATATACAGTAAATAAATCAATAAATCCACTGCTCTCTTGTCTCCTCTGAGGCTGGGATTCTAAATAGTGTTTTGTGCTTGTCTGTGCAGCCAACAACAGAACAGTTAGCATGCTTTGCTTGAACATTTGCCATGGCTTTAGAACTTGTACACCACTGTCCCTTGTGAAAACAAAATGGCAGCACCGTGGGACCAGTTTATAGCACTTAAACACAGAAAAAGTCAGAAACCACATTCTGCCATTCTCAGCCATTTAAACAGGCATCTGAATCAGAAAAGCATTTAAAATAGCCTTACTCCTATTAGATTTAAATTTTCAGTGACTCCTCCCATAGCTTTTAGCCTTTTGACTCATTTCTGACATTCAAAATGTACTCTTTCCATAGGTTTTAACCCAAGATCATATCTAGCACAGCAGTAGTTATATAGCAATGACCTTTAATAAAACCACAAATCATTAGACTGTATTTGACATTTATGTCCCGTCTCTCTTAAATAGCTGGTAATTTTGTGTGACATATTTAATGTTTGATCATGGCTTAGCCTGTTAAACTTGACATTAAGCTTCCCAAGAAGTACAAAATGCTTTTACATTTCACAACGGTGCATTTGGATTGCATTTAGGTTATATTACAATATAAAAACAAGAAACCATGTTTTAATGTTTTTTCAACAAAATAAAACATTCTGGAAACAACATCTATATCTACCTTGTAGTTATTTTAATTATACTGTCAACCAAGAGAACAAAACCACATTACAAGCCACACTAAAGCTTTTGTGGTACATTATTTGTCTACATTTTCAAATTCTCTAGATTATTCATAGTATTTCAAATTCTAAATGGAAGACACTTTTGATAGAGCCCAATTACATGATAATAATAATTATTTTAAAATATATTTTTTAGAAATTGTCCCACTTACATAATTTTATGTTATTGGTAAACATTGTGAAAGATGTTGGAGGCCAAAACATTTGGAAATTGTAATGACAAGGCTAAAAGGCTGCAAAGAGATGTGCAAACAACATTATAAAGTGTTTGCAGTGCTGTGAAAAAACATCAGTTGTATTGAAGAGTTAGTTAACCCAAATATGAAAATTCTGTCATTAATTACACACCCTCACGTCATTCCAAACCTGTAAGACCTTCGTTCATCTTTAGAACACAAATTAAAATATTTTTGATGAAATCCAAGAGCTTTCTGAAATAAAATAGTCTATGTGACATTAACAGTTTAACATTAATTTAATAAAGATACGAGAATACTGTCTATGGAGGGTCAAAAAGCTCTCGGATTTTATCAAAAATAACTAATACATTTTTTAACATAAAATCCATGATTTTACAACAGTGTTGCACTGTTGGTTCTATATAGTACCAGAAAAGGCTTCTTTGGCTTGTAACAATAGCAGAACCCTTTTTGGTGCTAAATAGAACGCTTTTTTATAGGGTTCCATAAAGAACCATGCTTTGAAAATGCTATATAGAACTTTATAAATATAAACTATATTATAAATAACCTTTTCAATGCTAGTTTATTTTCATTAATATTAGTATATTTATGTAATTATTAATATTATTTGAATATACTATGTATTAATTAACTGTTTTATTGCTTTTTACTCTTCTGTCTGGTATTTCAGTATCTTGTAGTGTATATACAACAACAACAACAACAACAACAACATTTGTCAGTTAGGTACTTTTTATTTTTTTCATGAATTGGTAGCAAAAAATGACAGCACTATAACAACAAGAAAACATTAATAGATGCCTTTCACATTGAACATAAATGCTTAAAGAAGTAAAAATAGAATCAAAATAGTGAAATGAAGACCAGGTTCCAGTGAAATACTGTATTTTTATAATCCTCTATGATGCCTGTAAGTTCATCATTATGTGTTTTGATGTGACTGAGTGGCAGTTTCTCTCTGCAGATGTCGAGGTTGTAGGATGTGACAGCATCTGAAATACACAATTGAGTTTAGATTTACAGTGTGTATCCTTCCATTTGTTGAAGTAAAAACAATAAAAGAACCATAAATTAAACATTATTGTTACTTATTAAGTGGTGAAGAGGTATCCTTAAAAAGCATCCTTAACTGAACAGGGCTGGTCACTTACATGTTCTCTTACACTGAAAAGAGAAAAAGACATGATTGGAAAACAGGAACGATTTAAAAAGTAAAAAATTATAGACATTATAAGAAACAAATATTTACCTGATAAGAGTGTGTTGGCAGTCTGTTGGATAACTGAACTTCAGAAGATCAGAAATGAAACAACTTTTTTTCTGTTAGTAAAACATAAGTAATTTAAAAAAAAAAAAAAACAATATGGATACAATATGGATCTGTTACTTACGTAGTGAAGAGGATTGTCAGAGCTGCTCACACTTAGGCTACATGTGATTTAAAAAGAAGAGAAAAGAACATTTGTTTGGAAACCAATACAATTTTAAATTTAATTTTGTATTTAAAAGTAAGAATAAAATCATTTACCTGTTGAGAGTGTGTTGACAGTCTGTAGTTGGATCTCTCAGCTCCAGAAACTCACTAATAAGGTGCTTTGACAGTTACAGATTTGAAAATCAAAAGGGCGGGAATAAAGAACCCTAACTCTAACTCTAAGAACCATTTCAGCATTAAAAGGGTTCTTCAGGATGCTATGGTTCTAAATAGAACTGTTACTACATGTAAAGAACCTTCAAAGAAACATCTTTTTTTAGAGTGTGCTCTACCACCCAACACATTTTTTGCTGGGTTTTTGGATACTGAAAGCTGGATATATAAGTCAGTTTAAAGTTAAAACCTTCAACCCAGTACACAAGTATGTACGCATGATTCACTACTTGTCATCTCTCATATGGTCAAGCATTTGCTTTATATAAGCACATACATAAGAGCCAACACAACTAAAAAATCCAAGGCAACACACACATCCAAAAGCCAAAGACAAGCTGTAGTATGTCACTCCATGCACAATGTGTGTAGTTCTCTATATTTGCATCAGTGTGTCTTATGTCATGTCATGTTGGTTAGTTTATAGTCTTCTGTGATCAAACAAAGAATATAATAAATTGCACTGGCTAGAGTGGGGTTATGCTTTCTCTACATATTCTCTGAGGCAATATTTTCATACTGTGCCATCTTTCTGCACTAGCCTTTCCAGCGAATTCTAATATACTTTTAATTAAGGCCTGGACTGTAGTTACTGAACAGACTTGTACCTCTGGGAAAGACAAACTGTTAAAGCTGCTGGGGAGAGGTGGACAAAAAGAGAGAGACTGATCAGTGTACTACTCTGAAATACATCTAATTGACTGTGCCAGTTAGAGAGAGCCGAAGGGATCGCCATTTGTCCTTTATGTCATTGAGGCCTCAGCTGTTAGCAGCTGCTCAACAACAGCACTGCCATGTTTAAGATGTTTAAAAAAGGACTAGTCCAGATGAGACGATCACAGATAGACAGGCTGATGGACGAATGCTGACAAGGAACAGTGATGAAGGGGGTGGATTCACTGAGCATTATCTGCGACTGCTGATAGCGTTGTTTGTTTGCACACACTATGTGTCAAGCACTAAATTCACTAAAGGAATTATGCAAATTAAAGTCACAAATGTGCCAGCAAATTTGGGGATGCTTGTGCAATCTAATTGCAATTTACACTGGGTGAGTTTGCAGTAAGTTAAAATGGTTTTGGATCCATGTACATTGTGGATAAAGGAAAAATAAAGATGATTCTTATGAGACAACAAACGGATTTATACAAAGAAGGAAATCGCATAAGAAGCGCTAAAGGAGTACAATAGACATAAAAGAAAAAGTGTTGCAAGAAGAGAAAAGGAATTTTTATATATTCTTCATTGGGTGCAAGGTGATTTTACATTTTGTTACCTTATGTATATATACATAATGTAACACAATGTGTATATATAGGCTATACACTGCCGTTCAAAAAGCTTGGTATCAATTATGTTTTTTAATACAGACAATATCTGGCCAAGATACATCTATTTGAATATCTGGTTATATCTATCCTTTAATAAAAATATATTAAAGCATAAGGTAATATCTGGAATATATATACTTTAAAGGTATCCGAATGAAGTTCTTAGCAATGCGTATTACATTAATATTGTAAAATATTATTGCAATTTCTAATATTGGTTTCCTATTTTAATATATTTAAAACATAATTTATTTCTGTGACACAGCGCTGAATTTTCATCAGCCATTACTCCAGTCTTCAGTCTCACATGATCCTTCAGAAATCAATCTAATATGCTGATTTATCATCAGTGTTGAAACTGTTGTGCTGCTTATTATTTTTTGGAACCTTTTGGAATTTTTTCTATTCAAAATAAAAATGTTTCGAACAGTGTAAGTCTATACGATCACTTTTTATCCATTTCACACATCCTTGCTGAATAAAAGTATAATTTTTTTTTTCTATTTTGAATAAACTTAACTTTTTATTTATCAAAGAATCCTGAAAAAAATGATCAAGTCCCAAAAAAAATCTCTTAAATTACAGCAGGAACTCTTCAAAATACCAGTACATTAAACACTAACAAAAATTCCTCTTTTCTCATCTTGTTCAAAAATACATAAAATTACCCCTAAAATGACATTTTCTTGAAGTATTCAGTCCCACACAAAGACTGCTGGGAACTAGAAATCCCTTGCCTAATTTCAGTTAATTCCAACATTAAATTATTAATGTAGGTCCAATACAAATGGATTTAATAAACTTTCTAGTATTGTAAAAGATTTCTATTCTGTTTTACAGATTTAAATAGATTGAACATGAGTTGTGACAAGAATTGTTTTTATTAGCTTGTTGAAATTAAGTAAATGAAACAAGCAGAAAAATCTTTTTTTTTTTTTTTTACTTAAAACTAGGGTCTATGACCACACAGTGCGGCTGGTTAAACTGGATTATGGATAATATGCAGGATTTTACACTGAAGTGGTGCAGCAGTTAGTGAATTTGCACCTTGAGTGAAACAGCTGAACATGTACCACGGGCCACTTTTCCTCCCAAAGCCATCATCCCCTCATGGCCACCCCTGTGTCTAGCCTCATCTCTGCAGTGCTGGGTTACAGCTTGCGCCAAACGTCCCATAAACGATGTGTTCATCAATTAGTCAGTGCTCTTTAGCAGAGCTGTCAAACTGAGAAATCAATTAAGGAAGGTAAGAACGTTACGCAAACATTCACGTCGTCAGGTTGAAGGTCTGTGAAGAGTCATGAGATGAATAATGCACACACAAAGAGCACTACAGACAAAGAATGCTAATAATACACTTGGGAGCAAAGCTTCACTAACGAACACGACACCTATGCCGCACAAAGGAGACTTTTATGGAAATTGAGGCGAAAACTTTCCTTCCAAATGACTAAATTGCAACATTTGGCATTTTCTGGCAAGACCCCTGCTTGTCTGTGTCACCAGCTGACTAAGAAATTAAACTTGCTACAGAACAGTTAGTTGTAGCCTGAATATAGAATGCACATGACGTAGTCACCATTCATTTAAATATATTATTTGTCCAAAAACTGTGGGAAAAGCTGCCAAAGAAAATCATTGCACATTGGCTAAACTCTTCTAATCCATCAGGGGTGAAATAAGTAGGTTAGGTGTTCTACCAAGACCTCGTTTAAATCCACATCCGCCACTTAATGGTGTGCTTAATTACCAGCCTTTGTTGGAGCGCATGCATCTCTTCATCTTCTCACGGCTGTTATTCAAATGAAGACTCATTACGATGCCATTTAGGGATTCGTGGGCCGGTGCAATACGTGCTTCGATTTTGATAACCCACCCACATCCTGGACATAAAGATGCTCGTTTTACAATACAGTCGAACTGCGCAAATCAACACGCTCGGCACCTGTCATATTTTATCACACGTCTTAATTGAAAAGCCGGAGGGAGAGTGGAAACAAATTGCCATTCAAAGAAGCTTCAATGCATCACTATTAGAGACACTCTCATTATGACACCAAGAAAATAAATAAGTCGAGCAATGGCACCTGAGACGATAGTTCATGCGCTGCTGCAGAATCTGTTCTTTGTCAGTGGAGGGGAACATTTTTTTTTTACAAAAACTGATAATTGCATGATGAAGTAGTTTTTTGGAGGACAGAGAAGATAAAAGTTTCTTTTAAACTGAAAAAGTGAAAATGTCAAAAAAGGGCACATTAAACAATTTCTCAGTATTTTAGATCACTTTTTCAAAACTCCACATAGTAGTGAACACAACAGTACTCTATGTGAGCTAAACTGTGGATTGTTTATAATTTCTTTGGAACAAAATGCATGCAATGTCTACTTTTTTCTAATTACATGATAATAAAATAAAATAAGAGGGATCATACAAAATGCATGTTATTTTTAATTTAGTACTGATCTGAATAAGATATTTCACATAAAAGACGTTTACATATACTGTAGTTCACAAGAGAAGAGTTGAATTTATAAAAATGAGCCCGTTCAAAAGTTTCCACACGCCTGATTCCTAAAACTGTGTTGTTTCCTGAACGATCCACAGCTGTTTTTTTCTTTTTTTAAATGATAGTTGTTCATGAGTCCCTTGTTTATCCTTAACGGTTAAACTGCCTGCTGTTCTTCAGAAAAATCCTCACATTTTTCTCTCACAGATTTTTTGGTTTTTAAGCATTTTTGTGTATTTGAACCATTTACAACAATGACTGTATGATTTAGAGATCCATCTTTTCACACTGAGGACAACTGAGCAGGCCTGGACTGACCATAGGGCATACCGGGCAATGCCCGCTGGGCCGACGCACATTTTTGGGCTGGGGCTGTCAGTCATAATTTAGTATTTTTTAAAAAGTTTATTAGGCCAATTTATTTATTACCGCAACGGTAGAGTATCTGAGACAAGAATTGCGGCCCATTGGTTGACTGTCTTAAAGGACATTGAGCTAGTCCAATGAAATCTGTATAATAACAATAATAATTAAGAATAATTTTCTCATCAGCAAAAGTCAGAATTCTGGCATAGAAACAGAAAACATAAATGTAACGTTACCTGTGGTTGGTGTTTTTTAGGTCATTGTTTTATGCACCTAGTGTGCTTGTGGGGTGAAATCCTTTGCTAGTGTTTTGGTAGTTTTAGTGCATTTTGAATGTGAAGTGCCAAGCTGAAAGAGAACTGTGAAAAGTTTTTAAAAAGTGACTAAAATGCATTAGCTTTCAGCTTTCAAAATTTGTCCTGCCCTGGTGTGCAGACACAAAAAAAAAAAAAAAAAAAAGAGGGAGACGATACTTTACAACAGTGGCAACTTTCACCTCAATCAAAGTGGCAGGAGAAGCCCTCAGAGACAATCCAATGCAATCAAGTCAGTGGCAGTGAAAAACCACTGGGATTCTATGACGCAAATTCCTCCTCATCCCCAACATAAGCCACACTTATAACTGATATTTCTCACAAGAGAATCCATTCGTGGATGCCATTCCGTTCTATCAGGTGAACTGGATGGGTGTAACCATCCTGTGGGAGAGATAGTGAGTCCCTCTAATCAGGAACATTAACGCTGCAGAACAGCCTCCACTGACAAGCAGATGACGAGAGTGGAAATCTCATTTTCCACGTTAGGGCTATCAAATTCAGCAAGCGGCACATGGAGGCAGAGGTCCGATAGAACATCATCACCTATAAAAACAAACCCAGTGTTTTTGGATTGCCTCCAAATTGAGTTCAGATGGGCAGGAGCGGAATCCATCACTGTGCTCACTGGACACTCTGCTCCGAAATGCCATTAGAGGAGCTTAACTCACTCTGCCAGTCATCTGATATCAAACAGGGGAATGGAAGGGGGCATCAGATGTGGAATACATAGTGGCAACAAAACCTCTCCAACATCTCTTGGGAATATAAAGAGTAACTGAGCCATAGCACTAATGCTGATGTTTACACTCAGGACTTGCTACACAAGTTGGACAGAAAGGCAGACCAACAGGATATGAGTGGGCACTTAAGAGCAGAGCTTGCATTTGATTTGTGTTATCGAATAGCTGCAAATTGGTTTGGCTAGGCTTGCTATATAGGACCAACATTTAAATAAGGAAGATCTGTCTTCATGCAGACTTCGGTTTCTGATTCTAATCAAACACAGCTGAACCAGCAAAGCCATCAATAATACTTTGAGAGAGGTGATCATTAGCATTCCCATTCATCTCAGTTGCAGTTGCTTTGACACAAATTGACAATTCTTTTCTGAGACAGTCACCTGAGACGCAAATGTCACGCGACAATCGTTCTGGAACCAGAGGAAAATGACGCCATGTCAACGCTGATTGGCTGATGGCACCACAAGAACGCACAAAGCCGCAAACCTTTCACTAATGACTATGCTGTAAAAGGAAGCAGACAGGAGAAAATATGTGCAGAAGTGCATTTCATGCTTTTTAATTTTAACATAATGTATTTGTTTATTTGATCATTTATACACTAGCATTTTTAGGTGTACAAGATTGTGATGAATTGTTATTCATTTTGTTACATGTACAACGTTTTAGTAAGAGAAAAATTACTGGGTGGTGCTCTGAGGGTACACTCTCTCCCATTGCAGTCTTTCATCCATGGACTTTGATCACATCAGCACATCAGTCTGTTTAAT
The DNA here is from genome assembly GCA_033026305.1 of Cirrhinus molitorella. Taxonomy (NCBI): domain Eukaryota; kingdom Metazoa; phylum Chordata; class Actinopteri; order Cypriniformes; family Cyprinidae; genus Cirrhinus; species Cirrhinus molitorella. Next base: position 14,837,455 of record CM065118.1, on the reverse strand, counting down.
GATGCAAACCAGTGGACAGATGGTTGTGCCCATCCATTCATCTTAATCATCATATTCATCTCAAGGTGATCTCATACCATCATCCTCCATTTCCACCGCATTTTTTGATAACCGTAATTTTGCCAAGTAAGACGTGTTCCTGGGCCAACATCCTGAAACATACCAACCCAATCCCTAGCTATCAGCTAGATGTCAAATCAAAAATGATATGCTGGTAAAAATATTATTTTGTTATCTCTAAACCAAACCCTAAACCTAACTCTAAAATCTGATAAATATTATATTAGGGGCGTTTCCTCTGAGGAGGCAAGGGAGGCAGTGTCTCTTCAAAACATTGAATGAGAAAAAAAATGAAGTACAAAAATAAAACAATGGCAATGTTACAAAATATAACTTTAAAAAGCGTATAAATCACTCGTTTTCCAAAAGAAACACTATTTGACACAGACACCAGCAGGTAAAATTCACATCTAAATGATCTATATTCACGTCTAAAATCGCCCTCTCTCATTTTTAATCAAGCGCCAATGTATAGGTTTCTATGCGAGTAGTTCACTTCAGATTGGGCTGAGGCTGGGATTTTAACGAATCTGAAGTAAAAGTATTTGATGGACATATAATATGTGTTGAGAGCATTCACTCATTATCTCATTTTTGACCAAGTTGGCTTTTAGAGGGTTTTGCATCTGGTCCTTGATTCTGATAAGCTAATAAGAGTGCAATATAAGAGTCCAATAGAACTCCAACAGTCGTTTCACCATTTGTAATTGTATCACTCCTCTTGCCATACTTCTCACAGTGAGTGTCAATATTACTGTTTTTTTTTGTCACAGAATGTAGTTTTAAGAGGTTTTCAGGTGAGAATGTACTTGTTTATTGTTCAAATATGCAGTTTTTTTATATAGATAAAAAAAATTGTAACATTTGTGCCATTAAGCGCTCACAAACCTGCCGAGAAGCCTCACCTTGGCCAGATCTTCTGAAATTTGCCGCTGACTCTGATTTCTCTATAGTGATTAAACATGAGATAAAATTCATTGTGGGTAAATCTAATGGTAGTCTTTGGTCTCATCTATTATTTGTTCCAGAGAAGATAGTTAGCAGAGAGCAAAATCTCATGTTTATGTAAATTCAATGCTGTATATCAGAGCGCTGCCTTTGTACTTTTTACTGAATTTCCTAGCAACTTTTATGATGGCTGTTGTTTAATTAATATTAATATTTGGGGGGCAGCCATGGCCTAATGGTTCGAGTTCGAGTCCCAGGTCCGGCAGGAATTGTTGGTGGGGAGAGTGAACAATCAGTGCTCTCTCCACCCTCAATACCACAACTGAAGTGATGCTCTTGAGCAAGGCACCGAACCCCCAACTGCTCCCCGGGTGCCGCAGTGATAGCAATATGGCTGCCCACTGCTCCGGGTGTGTGTGTGTTCACTACTGTGTGTGTGCACTTGGATGGGTTAAATACAAAGCACAAATTCCGAGTATGGGTCACATCCTTTCCTTTCCTTTCTTTCCATTATTCTTCAATAAATAATATTTTATATAAATAACAGTAGCATTTAATAATAGTGTTTAGTACTGAGAAATGGTGTGTGTGCGCGTTTCGTGACAAATTTTTTTTTTGTTTTGTTTTTTTTTTTTGTTACATTGTTCCACTATTAGATGGTGACACGAATCAGCAGTAAAGACTTTTATATTGGAAAAATAAATGTTGTTATAAGCAAAGTTATTTTTTGTTTCAACAACAGCTTGATGCATCTAACAAATGCACTGAGCAGCGCTGTCATCAAAAATCACCCTTAGCAGATGAAAAGTTATTAATGGTACAACAAAGATAACGCTTTCCTCAGCGGACACTGAAAATAATGTTTTATTGTGAAAATGAGATTGACCTGAAAAATGAATGCTGTATCAGATGCAGGTAACTGTTAATCACACTCTCTCAGACCATCTCTCTCATAATACTCTACTACACATAATACAGTGAGCTTTTATTGCAGTAATACAAGCAGCTTTCAATGAAACAATTTAACGTTCCTTTGTTACTAGTTCTAAAATGACATTTTCGAATTAGTAACAGAGGCTTGGGCTTAGGAAGCAGTTCTGCACAAGAGGTGTTTTAAAGACTCTGTTGTTGTTTTTATGTATTTACACACTTGTGCCATCAAACTGTTGTATAAACGCAATTTCACACAAGTAGACGTGAGATATGGATTTATATTGACACACTGTGATTACCTATGGCCGTCTACTCATGTGATATTGCTGCATACAATGCACAATGCAGTATGCATAGCATGCAATTTAGAATAGTTTTTATTTTCATCCGTTATATATTACAGCAACACAACTTGTTCAGTTTGCCTGTGACAATCTATGCTTTTCAGAAACTGCAGTATTCTCAAAATAATACCATTAAAGTTTAAGTTCAAAGTTTTGGTAAATTCACAACAGCACAGCATACTGCAGTACTTGCTGACAACAAAATGTGCCATTTCTACCGTCACTGCCAGCATGGGAAAAGAACTAGTTACTGCACTTGTCAACGTCTGCATGGCTCATTGCACTGAATCTCTGAAATATATTAGGATTTTGTTTGAGGCTGTTTGTATCAACTAAACAAGACACATTTTCTTCATTTTGTCTTTGCAGCGTACAAAAGGTGTGGTTGGTTGTTCTACACGTCTAAATGAGAGATGCCTTTTGACAGAATAGAGCTGTTCAGTCATGTCATCAATTTGCAGGCCGACCCAGAAGGCTAATTCACCATGCATTCCCTCTGGAATTTCTAATAGGTTTTCAAAACAGTGGAAAGACACTTTTGCATTTTGTTCTACAACAAACACTGATACCTCAAACATGAATTTTGCAGTTACATTACTTGCTTTGCATTATGTACAGGACATCCTTGTGGTAGCTACCACACATAAAGTACCTTTATAATAGTTTTTAAAGCACACAGCAGTTTCAAATTTCACATTGTGAGTGTGCAATTTATGTTTTAGAAGAAAATGTTATCTTCCAGCAACCCTTCCTTTACTCATAAATGTAAAATTGTTATTCTAAAACAATTTGTATATCATGAGGAAACCCAAAATGCTAATTCTCTTCTGGGTTTTAGGACTACAGACTGAACAGCTTGAAATCAGGCCATTCAACATTAATTGAAATTCTGAAAACACGTATCCGTAATTCTATCCATCCTTTGTTCAATTTGCACACTTGTCCTACATATTTGAAACTATAAGTTCACATCAAAGTTGTGATGTACCCATTACCAAAGCAGACTGCTAAGATCAAAAAATAGTGAACAGAACCACGTTAATATGACATCAATTGATTTTTGTAGTGCCTTTTCATTATAGATCAGGACCATCTACTTTGAATAATACAGCTAAAAGAGAAATGATTCTGTCTATAGCTTTTACCTCTAGGCATCTGGCCAGCTGTGGAGAACATCTGCACTCTCCGCTGATTTGATTATCCCTCCTGAAAACAGAACAAATCTCCTTATCATGCAGGTTATTTCACAAGACGACAAAAGTGCTCACAGTTTTCGTGGTTACATGCAGAGTGATTGACTATCGAACGATCGTAGACTGGAAAGCGCTACTATGGCTAAACTGCTTACATTACATGCTGATTATATTAAAATACCAATACCTAATTGGTTTTGGCTACCGCAGCTTTTGTGCTGCATTGTATTGCTCCTACTATAATGGACTGCATTTAGTATTTGATTTTGTTGAGGAGCCCCATGTGGTTCAATACATTAATTGTTTAATGTGCGGCACCAATAAGATGTGCCATCACAAGGCTTTGTCCCTGTATTAATATCTTTTCATGTACTTGACACGCCAACTTATTTGAAACAGCTTCGAGTAAAAACTCAATATCAATTATGGTAGTCAATGGTAAATTAATAAACGTAACGTCCATTTAGAAAGTCACTCAAATGGTCAACTACTACAAGAAAATCAATTTTAGGTTCAACTGAGGAACAAAAAGATAAGATTACACACTTCCGTTCAAAAGTATGGGGTCAGTCAAATTAATACTTTTACTCAGCAGGGATGCATTAAAGGCATAGTTTACCCAAAAATGAAAATTCTGTCAATTACTCACCCACATTTCACTAAACGTGTGAGACCTTCGTTCATCTTTGGAACACAAATTAAGATATTTTTAATGAAATCCGACAGCTTTCTGACTCTCGATAATGGTGGAGGATGGTGACTTGGAGAAGAATTGTTGAATAAAGTTATTCTTGTTTTCTTTGTGCACACAAAGTATTCTCATATCTTTGTAAAACTACGGCTGATGTCATATGGACTGTTTTTATGATGTACTTACTACGTTTCTGCCTGGAAATATTTCCACATTGCTGTATAAGCAGGGCCAGAAAGCTCTCGGATTTAATAAAAAATATCTTAATTTGTGTTCTGAAGATGAAAGACATGAGGGCCAGTAATTAATGACAGAATTTAAATTTTTGGGTGAACTATCCCTTTAAATTGATCCAAAGTGAAAGTAAAGATTTTACGTTGTTACAAGAAAACGATGTCAAAACTATGTCATAATTTATTTTAAACCCTTAATTAAGACACCTTATCAGTCCAAAGTGTTATATTTTAGTTTTCCTTCATCCAAAATTTAATCTCAGAGGGGGTTTGAAGAAGGGTATGCATGCCAGTGGAACAGCTGGTATTGCTTATCACCGTCTACTTTGCTCTTGCACTAATTTCTAAGAGTAATGCAATGCCACAGATTTCTCAGGGAAATGGCAATATGCTCTGAATAGGCAGATGTGTCTTAGCTAAATCAGTACATTCCATTCCCACACGTCAGTGAACACAAGGCTTGCAGCAAGTTAAGGTCTTCTTTTGTGCAGAAATAAAAATAATAGAAATAAGTTTGCATTGTTTGGAACAAACACTATGAAATAATATAAAACCTGTGATGGTTGAACAAGTTGACATTTCTAACCGCAGAGAGACATAAATTTCATCTTAGTAACAAGGAAGCCCATCTCAAAAGTATTGATTTGTGATTTCATATCAGTTCTGTTTGGTTAAATTGATGTGAGCACTATTTTTGACGACCTGCAGGGGCCAAACAATTTTCTGACCTCACTGTAATGAGCCTTCAAATTCAGTGCAGGCTTGGTACACATGCGCGCACACACACACACACTGAATAATACATAGACAGAGATGAGGGGAGTCTAACACACACTGACACCCTGTCTCAGATGCAACATTCTTCAATCTTTAACAAAAGCAGCCATTACGCTCAACTGAATGCACCCTGGTATCTCAATACCCAGTTTTTAGATTCCCTAACAAATTATAAAACACACACACACATATTTTTTAATGGAAACCATTGACCCTATGGTCATACCGCAGTTACCCAAGGATCGATTTTCTTGTTTGATGTTTTCAGCGGGGCGAATGTTTGCTGTGGTTTTCATCAGTATGGAGATACGAGATGTGGACGGAGTGGACAGATGGAGGGATGGTGAATGGAGAAACGCAGGATGCCGGACAGCCTGAAGTGTGGGAGGTTACTGGATGGAAGCAAAGGGGGAGGAAGAGCAAGACACAAAGTGACATCTCAGCCCTAAGAACTGCCAGAACACTGCAGAAGTAAGAGCCGAATCACTGAAGAGAAAAGGATAAGGAACAATAAAATTCTTAAAAGTAGACGTGTCTGACAAAAAAAAAAAAAAAAAAAAATATCTGGCAAATACCGTGACCCCAAGTCACTTTTTAGAAAAACTTTCATCGGTTTGTATTCACGAAAGTATTTTGGAAAGCTGGCAAGGTCAGTTATAACATTTCCACATGACATTTCCTTAGGTAACCAATAAGTAAATAAAGAAACTCTTTTTTTCCCCCCTCATGTCCTGTGAATGCGGTCTGGCTGACTGGTTGGTTGGTTCATCTGTCCGTGCCTGTGGCAAGACCTCAAGGCAAATGCTCACATATACAATCACACCACCTGTGGGCGAGCAGTTATTTCATTCAACACACACTACCATTTTAAAGTCTATGTGCACATTTAGGCCCATGTGTACCATAATGGTCTAAAGAAGACTCCAACCTGTAGCGATTATCGTTTGGCTTATCTTTGTTTTGTGACCTGTGACGAGAGCTGGGAAATTTCAAGCAAATCATCCCCTTAGTGTCTGGTGGGCATTCAGAGATGCTGTTACACATTCTCTCCTTCACCTTATTTGTCCGCAAGTTCTGCACAGAAATAAAACAAACCCTCTATCTGGCTTTTTCTCTTCTCACTCTTCGCCTCCACAGGCCATCAAAAATTGACAGGATGCTAAGAGCAGCTCAAGGTTGAGAGCAGTCTTCACCAAAATGATTTTGCCACAGATTTGACAGCCCCCTATTGTTTTCGGCGTACGTGATATGAAATCTTTTATATTGGGGGTAAAAGCTACAACATTATAGGCTGAATTTGGTAAACGGATACGTCACTTTTTTCACTTGGTGTTTATTTGCAAATGCAATATAGTTGTCAATTTCATTGTCAACAACATTTAATCACTGTCATGCCAGTGCTGTTATTGTCAGTGTTGGGAAGGTTACTTTGTTAATGTATTTGGTTACAGAATAAAAGTTAACCTACTTAAAATGTAAATTCTATTCAATTCAAATTCAAACTTCATTAAATTACTTTTTGACCACAAAAAAAGTCATAAGTAGCATTGTTATATTTGCAGCAATATCCAAAAATACATTGTACAGGTCAGAATTATTGTTTTTTCTTTTATGCCAAAAGTCATTAGGATATTAAGTAACCATCATGTTCCATAAAGATATTTTGTAAATTTCCTACCATAAATATATCAAAACTTAATTTTGTATTACATTTACATTTAGTGATTTAGCAGATGCTTTTATCCAAAGCGATTTACAAATGAGGACAATAGACGCAATTAAAAATCAACAAAAGAGCAATCATATGGAAGTGCTATGATAAGTTTCAGTCAGCCTAACGCAGTACATGTAGCAAGGTGTTTTTTTGTGTGTTAATTATATAATAAATAGAAAACAGATAGCAAAAACAATACAGCAAGCTAGCGTTAGAGGCCTTTTTTGTTAATTATATAATAAAAAATAAATAAATAAATAGAATGCAAAAAGAATAGAGAAGCTAGTTAGCTCTTTTTTAAAGAAAACAAGCAGTTAGAAAATGAATAGAGTGTAAGTCTTTAAAGGAACACTCCACTTTTTTTGAAAATAGGCTTATTTTCCAACTCCCCTAGAGTTAAACATTAGTTTAACCATTTTTGAATCCATTTAGCCGATCTCTGGGTCTGCTGGTAGCACTTTTAGCATAGCTTAGCATAAATCATGGAATCTGATTAGACCATTAGCATTTGGTGTAAAAATGACCAAATATTTTCAATATTTTTCCTATTTAAAACTTGACTCTATAGTTACATCGTGTACCAAGACCGACAGAAAATGAAAAGTTGTGATTTTCCAGGCTGAAATGGATTGGAACTAAACTCTTATTCTGGTGTAATAATCAGGGAACTTTGCTGCCGTACCATGGGTGCAGCAGGCGCAATGATATTACGCAGCACCTGAAAATAGTCCCTAGCTAGGTAATTTCCAACGTGACCAGCACTATATTCAGGTGCTGCGCAATATCATTGCGCCTGCTGCACCCATGGTAAGGCAGCAAAGTTCCTTGATTATTATTCCTGAATGAGAGTATAGTTCCTATCTATATCAGCTTGGAAAATCACTTTTCATTTTTGCTTTTCACTTTTCATTTTCTGTCGGTCTTTGTACACAATGTAACTACAGAAGAGTCAAGTTTTAAATAGGAAAAATATCAAAAATCTTTGGTCGTTTTTGAACGAGACCCTAATGGTCTAATCTGATTCAGTGATTTATGCTAAGTTATGCTAAAAGTGTTAACGGCAGACCCGGAGATTGGGTGAATGGATTCAAAAACTGTAAAACTCATCTGTTTAACTCTAGGGGAGTTGGAAAATGAGCCTATTTTTTTAAAAAAGTGGAGTGTTCCTTTAAGGATACATTTTTATTTATCTTTTTAATTAGCAAAATGCATTGCTAAGAATTTCATTTGGACAACTTTAAAGGTGATTTTTTTCCAAAAAATAAATTTTTGCACCCTCAGATTCCCATCCTAACAAACCATACATCAATGGAAAGCCTATTTATTCAGCATTCAGATAAATGTATGTAAATTAGGCTATTAAAAAAGTAAGCCTGACTCACAAAACACAGTTCGTCTTGACCAATTACCATTGTGGTATTACTGCCAGAGGAATACAAAATCAGAATTATATTCTACAGATTACTGTAATTTTCTGTTGATCATGCCAGTTATTATTCATCAAAGGATGAAGCAGAGCATCACATTCAGGCATTTATCCAAAAGTACAGTGGAACAGAGTTCAATTGTATTGCTGTCATACGGTCCCAGTTATTACAGTAGTCTGCTGCATGCTTTACACTGTTATCTATGAAGTTTGTTTTGTAAAGTTTACAAGATGGGGAACTGCACAGATTGCACAGGACTCAGCACAAATGTTATGGTTGCATGTAAACCATTTCCTTATTAGCATAATTACTTTAGTGAATCAGGCATTAAAACAAAGCTGACAGTATATGCAAATAAGCAGTGCTATCAGTAGGCACAGTACATTCTCAGTGAAAGTGTTCTTAGTCATATTGTCTCAGAACACAGTAAGATCATCATAAATCATTGTGTCAAATCTGGGAAAGACAATAAACCATATTAAAAGAAAAATTTACCATGAAATGAAAATTCTGTAATTATTTACTTTTCCTCATGTCATTCCAAAACAGTGGTACCCAAACTCTGTCCTGGAGGGCCAGTGTCCTACAGAGTTTAGCTCCAACTTGCCTCAACACACCTGCCGGGAAGTTTCTAATATGCCCAGTAAGAGCTTGATTAGCTGGTTCAGGTGTGTCTAACTGGGGTTGGAGCTAAACTCTGCAGAACACCAGCCCTCCAGGACAGAGTTTGTGCACCCCTGATCCAAAACTATGTATGTTTTGAAACAGGGATGGGCAACTTCAGTCCTGGAGGGCTACTGTCCTGCAGAGTTTAGCTCCAACCCTAATTAAACACACCTGAAGCTGGCCTTCCAGGCCCGAAGTTGCCCATCCCCGTTTTGGAACACAAAATAGCAGTAAAAATATTCTTCCGTATATCTCTGTCTGTTTTCCATAAAAAGAAATAGCAGCAAATAGTTTTAAAGGACAATTTCTATTTTGGAGGAAATTACTCGTTACATTTATCTCTGTTATATATATATATATATATATATATATATATATATATAAATAATCTCTAAACTTGCTGTTAGAAATATAATAAGCTTCTGTTGAACACTTGAGCTCTGGCCCATGAGGATCTATTGATTGTTGCTGTTGAAATGGCAGGGAGTTCAAACATTCTCAAAGCCTATTAGAGAGACACAATTTATACAGGAGAGCTGATGCGCATCCTTTGGTGTCCCAAAAGTAAAGCCTTGAATCTGGGGTGTGTGTGTGTGTGTGTGTGTGTGTGTGTGTGCACGTTTGAGCACAGGGAGAATCTCTTAATCTCTTAAAGTCCTCTGTTTATCTCAAATCTTTTTAAGTTTATCTTAAGTTCATCTCAGCTTCGAAGTTTTGAAGTGCAGTCCATAACTATTTGACTTGGAAGCTAACAAAAGTAATACAACAAATGGCTTGAAAAAAAACAATTTCTATCATGATCCTCTCAAAATGTAAAAAAAAAAAAAAAAAAAAAGTATCAGTCTAAAGATTTTAATCTTGCAAAATTATCTCAGACCCTGCAAGGGGATATGATGTCATGCTTATAAACTTATGTAGATACTGAATATAGAAGTCTTATTTCTTATTCTTTGGTCTGGTTCCTTTTTTCATCCATTCCATCTTTCTTTATTCTCTCACTGCCAATCCACTCTGCATTCATCCTCTCCTCTTATCACTTACTCTTGCTTACATCCCATTTTACCTCAGTAATCCTCCTTTTGCTTCTTCCTTCAGTAAATGTGAAGGAGGTCACTCGCTCTAGGTGGCAAATCCCTCTACTTCTGTCTGGTCTGATGAGGAGTGAATGTCTGTAATAAAGACAGACACTTTCTAGTCACATAGTAGAACCGAACAAACTACCATGAAGGAGGAAATACAGAAAGTCAGAAATAGTAGAATTACAGTACAGACAGATAGATTATCTAAAAATCTATATTGCATTTTTACATTAACAGTTTAGTGTTTTTAAGCATTTTACATTTGTTCCATAACTTTAGGCAGTCACAATTTGAACAATATATTTTATTTAAACAATTAATTTCTGAAATAATGTTCAGCTGTTCTTTTTTCATAATAGACTTACTTTTGGATCATAAGTCATCAGAGCTTGGTAAACACTGGTCACAGACATGGAGATAGGCCTATACCTTTAGTTAATTTCAACAAGCTGATTGCTTAATAAAAACACAAATCATGTTTTCAAGCCATTTAAAGTTTGACTTTGACTAGACAAAGTGGTGATATATAAGTGCGTGAATTGTTTACTTACTTCTTAATCCCATGAACGCCATTATTTTGTTTATTCAAACTAATTCGCGAACGCGGAACGCGCATAGACACTGGAGGCGGGATTTATCGTATAAACCAATCATAGCTAATCATTACCAGTCATATCCAATCATATTGCAGGCATTCATTCTCAATTACCACCCAACAAACTCACTGTAAACTTAACCTGCTGGTGTCGCTCGTGGACAGTTTTCCTTCAGTAAAACCAGTGATTTATATGCTTTTTTTGTAATAGTTGCGTTGTTTTATTTTTGTACTATGATTTTTTTTTCTCATCCAATTTTTTTAAAGAGACACCTCCTCCTTTGCCTCGGATTAAACGATAGATAGATAGATAGATAGATAGATAGATAGATAGATAGATAGATAGATAGATAGATAGATAGATAGATAGATAGATAGATAGATAGATAGATAGATAGATGCATGTGTCTTTTGGCAAGAGTTGTTGAGAATTTTGGGATACAGTGAAAAACATCAACTAGAAAAGTTGGTTCAAGCCAAGGAAACATCAAAACCAGAGATTTCATCATCATGAGTGACAGCATGCTAAAACAGACTGCGACGGTGTCAGCTGAAGTCATCCTTTTACACCAATCTAAGATGTCTCATCCACAGAGAAATCTTAGAAATGGACAGCCTGTCCCAAATCAGTTCAGACGGGAGTCATTCAGTCTGAGTAGTTTAGAGTTACAAAGTTCTTTAGATGCCATCAGGTAAAACTGATTCTGCTTTTAGCACTGAGTGCTGAATGCTGTTAAAACAGTCTCTTTTAATGGATAGTTCATTAAAAAGTGGAATTTCTGTCATTACTGTCTTTGCTCTGCAATGTTGCCCTTTCAACAATGTATACAATGTAAGTGAATACCGACCATGGCCTGTCAATCAAAATTCTCAAAGAATAACAACTTTTTGGTCTGTTCCTTTTTCGCAAATCTATCAAATGACTTCAGAAGACTTGGACTGCTTTCATGGCATTTCTTTTTTGAATTTGACAGCCCCAGTCTCTGTTTGTGCTCCACACTGGTTTGGAACGACATGCACGGGAGTAAATGTTCAAAACGCCATGTTGAAATGCTCATTTTTGGATGAACTATCCCATAACGCATAATATCCTCAGCTGGTGGTTTGGCGACAGACCGTAGGCGGTCACGCTAGTAGCTCGGCGGCTTCCCCCGGCAGTCGTGATAACAGATTGCATCCATACGTGGATGACAAGCTCACAGGAGCTCTAAGCGTTTACGGTTGGGGGAAGCAAATGAGCAGTGATGCAATCATGAGACAAGCCCACTGTGTGTGAGGAGAGAGGGATAAAGAGGAAGAAATGGAAGGATTTGGTGAGGGGGGGAGAAGAAAATTGCTTCTTTATCAGAAAGAAAGACAGAGGCGGGTTTGAATGTTAAGTCTGTCAGGAATTCAGCAAGAGGAGGCCGTAAGAATCAGGTTTAGCTACGTCGCTGTGAGCGTGTTTGTATGTGAGTCTGCCTTATTAGTTGCTTCGAACTGTGCACCGGCAGAGTAATTATAACTTTGTTTATTTGTCATTTTGTCCTCCCATTCCCAAGAGAGGGGGTGGTAAAGACAGAAGGACAGTGATGACAGTACAGAAAATAATTATCCCTTATCTCCAAGGGACGGAGCCTCAAAAGGTTACATGGTGTTGTAGGAAAATAAATAACATCCCTTTAGGAGAAATTATGCATAGATTGTCTAGCGAAATAAGCATGTGTTTTTAAATAACAATATATTATGCACTTCAATTGGCGCCACCGGTTTTCAACAAAACAAACTCTCAAGTATACTCATCTAGGAGACAATTGGCCATCAGTTCTTTTCCATGTAGAGCAGCAGGATGTGATTATGAAACCGAAACTCTAACAGTTTACATTCCAGCATCACATTTTTTTTGTTGTTTTGTTGATTTTTCAGTTGGCCACCCATTCCCGAGAGACGGTGAGCGAGAGTGAGCGTGTACTGATTAACAGTCACCCTGAATGCACTGTTCGCGCAGTCTGCCAAGTAATCAGTTTCATACGAATGCCAGCATGACACCTGCAGCAAGCAAACATCGCCCTGAGATTAGACCCAACTCAGCCGTTATGAAGCTGCTGAATGCATAATGAACACAAAATGCTTTGGTTCTGAATGTCTAGTAGTTGATTTTAATATGCATGATCGATAAAAAAAGATAGAGGAGCTTTTTATGTGACCTTTGTTTTGTTTCAGGTGAACTGTGTATGTGTCCTGTGTTCGTTGAGCGAGAGCTTCTGTCACAGATGAATGAAGAGGTTAATCTCAGCTCTCATCTCAATCCTCTTAATCTCCAAAGCCTGGAGCAGAGCAAAAACACTCCACAATTCCACTCCATCCCTCCTTAATCATCAAGGTCAGTGTTCATACCACCCTTCTCCAAAAGAAACTCAGAAAATCAGAGAGGGAGCCAGAGCCAACCAGTGAGACCGGGGGAGGATCTGACAGCTATGCATCTGTTACAGCAGGATTCATATTTCAATCGCACATCCTCAGAAATCACTGATCACCATATTCAGCAGATGTATGACTGAACAACAGCATATTCCCACTGAAAGACTTACCAAACGAGTTACATTAATCATTCTAGAACCTCCTCAAGACTTAAAGAAATACTTCACTCAAAACTTCTATCCGAGCAGATGAATCGGTGTCTTCTGAAGAGAAATAACAGGTACTTGTAAGAAAAAAAATACTGCTATTTTAACTTCTGGGTTATTACCACTTTAATTATATTGCACAATCCAGATGTAAAACTCTTCACTTGAGTTTATCTAAAGGAGGACAGTAGTAAACATCTTGGGCTGCATGAGGTCGAGGAAACAATAAGATAATTGTCATATTTCGGTGAAGCATCCATTTAAAGGGATAGTTCACTTTGAACTTTGAAGCTGTCAGAGAGACATGAAATACTTTACCAATGCTTATTGTCATTTTCAGTCCTCTGTCTTCATGTAGGATATTCCTTTGGTACATTTTGGCTGACGGTGCTGACAAAAGAGATACAGCATGGACATTTCACAGAAATGTGCGTGCTACAAAACTATGGAAATGTCCGCGTTCATCCATCACGCAGCCGGAAGCTGCACACTTTGTTTGATCTCAGAATGACAGAGAAAGTAAGCCAACAACTGAATAAAGATTCCATTTATTTTTCTTTTCCTTTATTTGCCTCGATTTGTTTTCCTGTTTACAGAGACTATGGCTGTGAGAGATCAGCGTGATATCTCAGGACAAATATTTATGTTTAAGGGTGTAGGATTTTGCATACTGTTTAATAAAAAAAAACATTTACAGGTACCCTTATGCTAATTGTTACTTATTGTATTTTAATACAATGTAAATGTATATTATGTTTTATTCATTTTATTGTGTTACGTTTTTCTTTTTTGTTGCATGCCTTTTTTTATTAATTTGAGCCTAATTGTTGTATTTACAGAGATAAATATTAGTCTATCACAGCTGTTATGGCACATCAAACATTACTTACCAATAACGATATAATTTACATGTTTTTTGTGAATCTGGTCAAACTTTGCATGCTTGTTTAGAATCGCTGGTGAGCACGAGCATGTGCTCGTGAAGTTGAGAGTTTCCTTTAGGCTTTATAGGATTTTGGGTAAGTTTGGACAGGCCTCTTTTATAAACGACCCCGTTATATTTTCCCAAACAATAAATTTCAATATTTTTTAGAATTATTGACTGATTTCTTTCAAATTTCTCACAGACCTTAAGGACAGTGAGTAAAACAGGCCCAACAGTTTTCGTTCCGATCGGCCTCCGTTAACCTTATCTAATGGGTGCTCAATCTTTTTCTGCCAATGGCGGCCATGTTTTTTTGAGATACACAAATGTCCTTATAGACACTTGTGGCACTTTGGACAGCTGCACAGCGATTTTCATGTTGATAGGAACAAGAGCCCAATCTTTTTTTTCCTGTGACCTCAGATTGAGCTCTTACACAAGTGTTCTGAGTTTGGCGAATATATCTCATTCCGTTCAGGAGTTATTCATACGGACCATGTGACGTCACTGTGCTTTATCGCCAACATTTTGTGAACAAAACAGAATAACAGAATAAAAATAAATAAATAAAAAAGGTAATTGTGACTTGTTGTTCTGTTAATTTATGCTGCTAAACCACAGGGGAAAAAATAATTTAGAGGCTGCTAAATCATATAGTGAAGGGCTTAGTAAGCAGAAAAGGGCACAATATTTAGTCAAACTAAAGTTAATAAATGGTAAAGATACAAGCAGCATTAAGATATTAGTCTAATATTTCACCTACCTGACTGGAAATTATGAGAACAAACACGAATGTTGTCAAGCTTCTTGCCCTGGAAATCCTGGTTTAGTTTGGCAAACCACAAATGCCTTTTGTTCCTCAGACAGTATTTTGCACTTTTCTACTTGATTTGTTATAACTTTTGGCAGTCTAAAGTACTCCAAATGTAATTCTCAGTCCGACCGATAAGTACAACTCAAAGCATGACATAGCTGACCATTTTCAGCAGCAGTAATTTCGGGTTTTGTTCGCTTCAGTGGCGCCAATATGGATGAAAAATGATCGTAAAAACACTATTGACCCTTTGCAGGTGATTTGATTGACAGGTATTCTGACCAATCATAATGCTGATTCTGCCATTTCTCTCCGACAAACAAACCAGACAGAGGAGTAGATTACATCAGTGGACATGAAAAATGGTGTATGTTGAAATCTTTCAATGGTTGAATAATGAAAGTAAATGAAACCTGAAAGTCTCACCCATAAGCTTACTTCCGCATTTAGGAAAAAGGTGGATAGTTTTGCCTAATCTCAAATCAGTTTTATCAGTTTGTAGACATTTTTATCAAAAAATATTTGTGTAATTAAATGGATGAGTAATAGTTAATAGTCTCTTAGAACTGTTGGCGCAATTATTCGAAAATGGAAGAAATTTAAGATGACTGTCAATCTCCCTCGGACTGGGGCTCCACGCAAGATCTCGCCTGGTGGAGTATTAATGATCCTGAGAAAGGTGAGGGATCAGCCTAGAACTACACGGGAGGACCTAGTCAATGACCTGAAGAGAGCTCTGTTGAGTTTATATCTCAACAGTCTCAACAGTTACCATTAGTAACACACTACACCGTCACAGATTAAAATCGTACAGTGCGCACAAGGTCGAGGGCGAGCCTTGGTGACGTTGTAGACGGTGTGAATACTACCATCTGCACAATCTGTTTTACGGGGAGATTGCTGATCGTAGGCCATTCTAATAATCACAATAGGGTTTTAGCGCTACACTTTAAAATAGATCAAAGGACAAAACCAACAACATAAAATTTACTTCCAAGTTTATAAAAAGAAGACACGAGTGAGTCTTATATTAGGCTATAAGTCCTGCGACAGATGAATTACTGTAGCATGTTTTAGTTTAAGCATTGACTCTGGTAATTATTGTCATGGAGACAGCTGTGCAGGCCAGATGATGTTGGGTACACATCATTGACCTCTTTCACATATTTTACATGTTCGTTAGACAGACTCATGCATATATAATACACCCATTAGTAAGCGGCACAGCTCACTGTGTCATCATGCTCTTAGTTTGATCTTTTTCACCTCTATCACAGCTGCTGCCTGCTATTATGTAACTGCCATGTTTATGTGTCCCATCAGAGCTGCATGTGATCGCAGCTGAGTGTAGCCTTTTATAACTCGATTGTAATGAATTTTCAATTGTAGTTAGCTGGCTAAGGTAAACGGTTCTTTGAGGCAATTTGTTCCATGAAACATTTGTGGCCCAAATAGCATATCTGGCTCCACGCTCATGCATTTATTTTTGGGTGGAAATTATCGTGGATACAACCCAATTGCTTCGGGGGGCTGAGAAAATGACAGGAAAATTGTTTGAAAACGATATTCAAACAACGCAAGTCTGTTTTAGCACAGATAAACAAGAGGTTGCGCACAGAATGTGGATGAGGTAAAAAGCGATGTGCCACACGAGAGTAATTGGTTCAAAACAAGCTAAAAAGCTGGAGGTTATGTATAATTTGACGTCACCGAAATTACAATTATTTGATATTGCTGTGTTTTAACAAGCAGCCTCTTGCTCTGTCATTCTCACAGAATACATTAGGATATCAAAGAAATGTCTGCAATTAACCACGGTTAATTGTTTTTGGTGTAGGAAGGCTGTATTTTATTCTCCACAAGGAGAACACAGACATTATCTTTAAATAGAAGTTCATTTTGGCACAGAATAAAAAAAATAAATAAATAAAAAAGGTAATTACAACTGTTTATCTCACTATGGAGGGTTTGCAGTTACATAACGGTTTGGTCAGTTACCCAGATACAGGGCCATATTGGAGGTACTCAGATGTAAACAACAGCATGGATTGCACGGTTAATGTACAACTGAATACATTGTTCTGTTAATGTATGCTGTCTAAACCACTGAAAAAAAGAAAGAAAAAAAAACATGCAAGTAAGCAGGAAAGGACACAATATTTAGACAAGCTGAATTTAACAAATGGTAAAGATACATTAAAGCAGCATTAAGATATTAGCCTAAAATTTCACCTACCTGACTGGAAATTATGAGAACAAACACGAATGTTGTCAAACTTCTTGCCCTGGAAATCCTGGTTTAGTTTGGCAAACCACAAACGCCTTTTGTTCCTCAGTATTTTGCACTTTTCTTCTTGATTTGTTATAACTTTTGGCAGTATATAATACTCCAAATGTTATACCGATTAGTACAGCCCAAAACATGACATAGTTGACCATTTTCAGCAGCAGTAATTTCGAGTTTTGTTCGGTTCAGTGGCGCCAATATGGACGAAAAATTCTGACCAGTCATAATGCTGATTCTGCCATTTTTGTCTGACAAACGAACCAGACAAGAGGAGTAGATTACATCAGTGGACTTGAAAAATGGTGTATGTTTAAATCTTTTAATGGTTGAATAATGAAAGTAAATGAAACCTGAAAGTCTCACCCATAAGCTTACTTCCGCGTTTAGGAAAAAGGTAGATAGTTTTGCCTAATCTCAAATCAGTTTTATCAGTTTGTAGACATTTTTATCAAAAAATATTTGTTTAATTAAATGGATGAGTAATAGTTAATAGTCTCTTACTGGCCTGTTTAGACAAGCTCTTCACAAAACAAACAACAAAAACCCTGCAAATTAAAAATATTTAAAAACGCATACAGACACTTCATATTTAATTATATTTTATTATTTCGGTTGTATTTAATATATTATACTTTAAAGAAAGTATTTGCATAGGGTTTGTAAAAGCTGTTTTTTGCATGAGTTTTTGTTGCATTTATACAGTTTTGACCAGCAGGCGTCACCAGCGAGTGGTGTTTCGATTCGAAACGATTTAAAGGATTAGTTCACTTTCAGAACAAAAAATTTCAATTAATGTACTCACCCCCTTGTCATCCAAGATATCCATGTCTTTCTTCTTCAGTCGTAAAGAAATTATGTTTTTTGAGGAAAACATTTCAGGATTCTCCATATAGCAGGGATCCTCAAATCTGGCCCACGAGATCCACTTTCCTAAAAAATTTAACCCTAATCAGCCACACCTGAGCATGCTAATCAGCGTATTCAGGATCACTAGGAAATCACAGGTAGGTGAGTATGATCAGGGTTGGAGCTAAACGCTGAAGCGTATTGGCGTATTTTTCGCAATTCTGAAAAAAAAATATAAATAAATCTGAATTGCAAGATGTGAACTCAGAATTGCGAGATATAAACTCAAAATTATGAGGGGAAAATACCTCAGAATTCTATGCTTACATCCTGTAAATCTGACTATTTGTCTATAAATTATTCTGTCACGATTCTGTTTTTGTTGTTGTTGTTTCTGCGATGGAATAAAAAAAGTAATTGTGAGTTTTAATCTCACAATTTGTACTTTTTTTTTTTCTCAGAATAGACCTTAGTCAGGGTAGCACCATATTTTATTTTTGACAGGAATGAAAATGAGGCTGTGATATACAGAAGTACAATGTGTTCAATAGACTGTACTGTTGTTTTAACAGCATACCGATTGGTCAGCTGATGAAACAGCTTTCCAAAACACTTTCAGTAAAAAAGAAAAACACCATAAAACATTTTTGAAAGTTTTGATATGATCTAGAAACCTTTATACAGTGCATCCCATTGTAAAATTGTATAGGTCTATAAAAGCCTTGTTTTCATCCATGTTAAATTCAATATGGCATCTAATCTGTCTAAGGTCTGTTCCAAGTTTACATCTCACAATTCTGAATTTTCTTCTTAGAACAGTTATACATATTGTCTTGCAATTCTTAGGAAAAATGTACAAATTGTGAAATTAAAAGTCAGAATTAGCCTGTTTATGTTTATTGTATCCTGTGGCAGAACCAAGCTTCCACATCTTTGTCTCTTGATTTAACGGAAATGTGGTTTAGGACATTTATGAACTGGCATTACACTGACAGAAAATGGCATAAAAATGATGTATTATTCAACAGATGGCTCTTCCATTTTTACTCCGCCAGATATTGATGTGTTGGCCTCTCCTTATCCCAATTAATGGAGTCACCACAGACATTTATCCACAAATGTTTAAGCATCTCGATTATAAATGGCATCCTTTAGCAGTAAACAAATTCCGTGCCACTACTAATGAGAAATCAAGATTTGCATGTCAATTTTGCAGTCAAACTTAGGGATTCACAGCACACATATGAAGGACTCAGAAAACAAAGCCCAGGATCCAATCGGTCAGTGATCAAAGGGTGCTTTCCGGCAAACACACCGTCTGGGACGGACCGCACAAACATCAATGAGTCGAATATAATAACAAGGATTAGAAACAACGGCCTTTAAAACCCGGAGGACAGGCAATCGGCCTTCTGCCATCCCAATGAGCAGGTCGAGAAGACTTATGCTAATCAAAGGCTGTCTGTTCCCCTTTCAAGCCACATCTAAACCACATAGGAGAAACTAAGAGAACAAAACAAAAAGAGCAAACAGCTCCGTGAGGTTTGTTGTTCGCTGTTGGCTGTGATGGATTGGGCCGGCTCACAGCTGTGACTCAAGCTGCATTCCAAAAACGACCAGTAGACGTCAGAGATTGTCTGGGCATCAGAAACACCAGACAATCTTTCTGATAAACAAGAGTGGTTTCCTACATTCAATAATCACTGGGGCTGAGTGTGATGGAGGTTATTTATTTATTTTCTATAGGTGCAATGATTGAGTGTGGTCGAAAAGACATGCAGTGCATGTAGTTGAATGCAGACATATTATTGATGTGGTGATGGAGGATCTGGGTTCACGCTGCCTCCTACTGGTTACACTGAGATGCAGCATTGCTGGTATGTTAGGTTTCAAATCAAATAAATGCAAGAATCAGGCAAATATGCAAAACAATTTTTTTTAATCAACCAGTGTTTAAAAAACACTTAAGAAAACATACAGACTTGGCGAACTATACAAAGCAGTTTGAAAAAGACTAAATCAGATATGTACAAGATTAAGCATTAAAATGCCACTTTAGTAACAACATTTAATAACACCACAAATCTAATGACCTAATATATTGAACCGATAAAAGGTTTGTACTTTATCAGTATTTTTTTGAAACACTGATAGGGTCACTGGCGTGCATTCTGGTCAAGAATAACATGGTTTGTACAAACAACTGAATAGCCGAACATACAATGGAAAACATGCATATACATGTACATTTACACACACAAACACTTTATTTCAAAAGATTAAAATATAACATTAAATAGAATTATTTACAGTGTCAGAAACATTACATATATTCTTTCGGGTCATTTCAAAAACCCCTCCAATGTTTCCAGACTCACTGTGGGGATCAATGCGACTTCAAAGAAAACCCTGTAAAAAAAAAAAAAAAAAAAAGGAATAATAAATCAATAAATAACTCAGACATAATCAAATGCCACAATCTGGAGTATTTAAATATGAACAAACTGCTTCATTAGTCAAATGCTTTTAAGAAGTCAACATCTGCTGTAGGCAGGCGTAACATTAAATAATACATGTCAAAATGCCAATCAGGTTTGGGAAGAGCTTCAAAACAGCACAGTGGTCATGCTGAGACTCAGATAAGCAAATAAAATACATTTTTTCTAAATATGAATTATGACTAAACTTCCATCTAAACTTCTCTGAAGTATAATTTGTCCCAAATGCTTTCTTTGCAAGGCTTGCCAATAAACTTTAAAAGCACATGATTTATATATATATATAAAATCGTTCAAAACAGCAAACAAACCAGAAATGTTTAGACAAACACACCCAGCAAGAAACCTGTATTTGAATGGCTGAGATAAGCTATGTCTTTGAACATCGGTGTATAATACAAAAAATTATATAAGATATCATAAATAATATAAGACAATATAAAAAATAAATAAAATACCAATGTGCTGTGAAACTTTAGAGACAGCAAACAAACTAAAGCTGTTCAGACCATAAACAAACCCTGTGGTTTGATGTGTATTTGAATGACAGTTTTAATTAAACATTAAACATTAGTTTTGGGGTAAATTTATGTAATCTAAGTTTTATAAAATTCTATATGTTCAGTCCTTTTTAGTTTTTGGTTTAGAACTGTTTTAACTGTTTTAGTTTTGCACAGTTAACCCAAATACCTAATAATACTGAGATAATTGGGGGAAGTAAAAGTAGACACAAAGAATCTACAATTTCCGTAAAAAATTAGGGCTGTCACTAACAATTAAGTAGTTGAGTACTCTGTTGATTATTCTGATGATTAATTGAGTACTCTGATAATTATTTATATATATATATATATATATATATATATATATAATATATAATATACACACTAGGGATGTAACGATATGAAAATTTCTTATCATGATTATAGTGACCTAACTGATCATGGTTATCAGTATTATCACGGTATTGATAAAATATGCTGGAAATGTTCAAAAAGTACTGACACATGAAACATTTCACCAACTTTTGTATATAAAATCAACCAAAATAAATAAAATTACTTTCTTTTTGCATAAACACTAAAACAATAACATTACCTGTGATATCTGGATTTTAAATGACAACATAACTGACAACAGTTTATCTAATAACATGTACGAAACGTTCAGATAAAACTTTGAAAAGGTTCCATAAAATGGTAAACCTCATATGTATTTTATCTTCTATTTCTAGATACATTATCTGAATTGTTAAAATGTATAGAATCCACATAAGCTTGTTTTTCATCAACCGGTCCAAATTTACAGCAGGGAATGCAAAACCGGTCCAATTGTTTGGCCAGTCAAAAACTGCACACAGGCTGAGTGTAAATGTAACTCTCTTTAAATCCACTCCCTGACACTAGATGGTGCTTATGGAAAAGCTGAATTACAGCTGTTTCCCGTAACTAGGGCTGTGCAATATTTGGACGCAAATTATCATGCGCATCTCGTCAGTATTGCCGGTTCTGTGATTAGTCGTAAATCTCATTCACGTGTTCATTCATGCAGCCGCGTTTACTACACAGAGCCGTAGTTCACTGACAAGCTACGCAAACATCGCCTTCATTATCGCAGGCGATATATATCGATTATGCACGCGAAACTGCGTAGCTTATCAGTGAACTACGGCTCTGTGTAGTAAACGCGGTTGCATGAATGAACACGTGAATGAGATTTACGACTAATCACAGAACCGGCATTACTGACGAGATGCGTATGATATCGCGTCCGATTATCTGCACAGCCCTACCCGTAACCTCCGTGGATAAAGCAGCATTGCGATTAAGAACACTATCTCAAGTATTACGAAAGCAAAGATAGAAACAAAATGCCATTGAATCTTTTCTAAACCAGTCAGAACTTTCAGAGGTACATTTATATAATTAATTCATTCATATACATTTGTATAATTCCCTTAGCACTCTTTTGAAACCCATCTTTCTGCCACGTTTTCACAAAAAACGTGCTGCGTGCTGTGCACATGCGAGACTGTTACTTAAAAATGCAACACAGTATTTATTTATCCTCAGTTGTTCAAATCACGGTAATCAGATACGGTTTTAGTGATAATTAAATATGAAACGATAATACTAACCTTGGAGGGTTTTTATCACGATTTATCATTAAACCGGTAATCGTTTCATCCCTAATACACACACACACACACACACACACACACACACACACACACACATATATACATATACATTATATATATATATATATATTATATATACATATACAGGGGTTGGACAATGAAACTGAAACACTGGCCAATATAGTGTTGGAGGATTCATGGCTATATTTGTGCAGCCTGGTGGCCAATCTTCACTTATTGCACATTCCACCAGTAAGAGCAAAGTGTGAAGGTTGACTATGTGAACCCAATGGTTCAGACATTGGACCCTAAAGGTGGTGCCATGTATAAGGATGATAATGCACTAATACACACAGCAAGACTGGTGACAGAGAGGTTTGATGAGCATGAAAGTAAAGTTGAACATCTCCCATGGCCTGCACAGTCACCAGATCTGAATATTATTGAGGCACTTTGGGATGTTTTGGAGGAGCGAGTCAGGAAACGTTTTCCTACAGCAGAATCACATAGTGACCTGGCCATTGTTCTATAAAAGGAAAGGCTCAAAATCCATCTGGCTACTGTGCATGACATGTATTTGTCAATCCCAAAATAAATGATGCTGTATTGGCCACAAAAGGAGGCCCAACACTGTACTAATTGTGGTCTAAAACCAAGTGTTTCAGTTTCATTGTCCAACCCCTGTATGTATGTGTGTGTGTGTGTGTGTGTGTGTGTATATATATTATATATATATATATATATATATATATATATATATATTTTTTTTTTTTTTTTTTTTTTGTAATAAAAATAGACCTATGTGAACAATACATTTAAAATGACTAAAAATACATATATAATAGCATTGAGGTAACAATAATTAGTTCAACTAAAGTATTAAAAGCAAGTAATTATATGGTTTTATTGAACAAACCTGAAAATACATAATTTATTATGAACAATAGAGCTAAAGCCCAGGATCCAATCGGTCAGTGATCAAAGGGTGCTTTCCGGCAAACACACCGTCTGGGACGGACCGCACAAACATCAATGAGTCGAATATAATAACAAGGATTAGAAACAACGGCCTTTAAAACCCGGAGGACAGGCAATCAGCCTTCTGCCATCCCAATGAGCAGTAAACCATTTGTTTACGACAGAAATGCTACTGCCACTGTAATTTATTGATATGTGGACATCAAAATGTGTAAACTCAGAGTGAGGGTTTGAGCTTTTATTTTGAAATAGCCTTGTACAGTTAGATATTAGAAAAAAAATATATATTCTCTTGAGTTTGCTAGGTTTATAATTGATTTACTTTACAAATTTTAATGAAATGGCGCACATTGCATTCCCAGATAAACGTTATAATAAACCCAAACTCAAAACAACATGCAGAGATGGAGTTTGAGATGCTCCACACATGTAAATTATAACAGTTTGTGTGGAGCAGCATTAATTATGAACAGAGCTGCTCTAAGAAGCACACACGTAAATAATAAAAGCACATATTAAATCTGCATCGCATATATTTATTTAATTGAATGCCATTGTGAACTCACAATTTTGCTTGCCGGTTACTCGACACGGGCAAAATGAAATTGGGAATTTTTTTAGCTTGAAAAGACTCCTCAAATCATCTTAACTGTCACTAATGATTATTTGGGTAATCGAGTAATCTGTCGATTATTCTGATGATTAATCGAGTAATGTAATATATATATATATATATATATATATATATATATATATATATATATACCTAGGTGAACAAATTACATTAAAACTTAAAATACATATATAAAAATCGCAATGAGGTAACAATAATTAGTTCAAATATAGTATCAAATGCAACCAACGTTTTACTGAACAAAATTTAAAATACATAATGTATTATGAACAACAGAGCTAAAGTACTTTACGCATTATAAAAATGACTGCAGAGGGCGCCACTGGCCTGGCAATTGTTTTTACACTTTACTGCAATCTAATTCTCATTTAATATTGACTAAACAACATTTAATTCAAATGTCTATTTAATCTTTAATATCTGGTCACTTCTTTTGTATAGAAATGCTTCAGCCATTGTCATTTCTTAAATATGTGGACCAGGGTTGCCAGGTTTTCACAACAAAACCTGCCCAACTGCCACTCAAAACTAGCCCAATCGCTTTTCGAGAGGGGTCCCTCTGTAAAAATCACGTTCCGGTGGGTAAAATTCAAGATTTTTGGCAGTGCTTTCCTGGTAAAATTTGCATTCCAGGAGCTAAATATCATGTTATTGGGGTTGCTTCAACCCACAGACATAAAGAACAACCTACAGCAACAGTGTTAAAGTAGCTCAATTCCGCAGGAAAACTGTAGACTAGGCAACAGTGATATGGACATTAAAATGTATAAACTCAGAGCGAGGGTTTAAACTTATTTTGAAATATACAGTTAGCATATTAAGAAACATACTAATGTACTCTCGTACTTGCGTAAGTGTATAAATGATTTACCTTACAAATCTGATGAAATGGTGGACGTTGCGTTCCTAGATTAGCATTGTAATAAACCCAAACTCACAGCAATATGCAGAGATGGGAGTTTGAGATGGTCCACACATGTGAAGCAGCATTTACTCTGAAAGGAGCCACTCTTGAGACGCATGTACGCACATAATGTTTGTGAATTCGCAATAGCATTATGCTTTATTATTATTTTAAATTAGTTTACTACATCATGTAGCCTTGGAAAACTGATAATAATGCGTTTCAAAGATTCTCGTCCATGGAGAGTGCCACTTGCGTTATTTTGCCGGTTACTCAACACGGGTAAAATGCAATCAAGGATTAAAATCAAGTACTCTAATTGAATCAAAGAATCATGACAGCCCTATTAGATATAGACAATTTAAACTTACTTGTGTGCATACTTGCTCCTGACAACAGCGAGTTTACTGTCCGGCGGGCTGATGAGCATATCATGAAGTTTTCTGACCACAGGTGCCAGATCCTCCACACTGTATCCAGAGTGGAAGTGCAAACACTGTGTCTGGGAACAGAAGTGGAACATCAGTCAAAACATTCACACAAACGCTGAAGTGTAATAGTGAAGTGAAGCCAGATATCTGTGAAGCTATAATGAGTGTTACATAAGGGATGTGAGACTTTAAAAAGCCTGCCAAATATTTCATGGTGTGAGAAGAAAATGCCCTCAAGCTGTCAACTTATATAGGATATGACGGAAACAACACCCGAAGAGAATGTAAATGAATGTGTAAGCGTGTGTGCGGTGTTGTTTTAAGGAGAATGAACTACTTCATCTCTGACTTTACCGTACAGCCACAGAGGACACAAACCAATTACTCAAACATTGGTAAACAAAGTCCAGCATCACTCATTAACAAAAACACCTTTGTCACAGTCTTAAAGGACAAAGCAATCCACTACTTAAGAGTGTGAATCTGTGTATGTGCAAGGACAGAAATGAGCATCCATAAGGAGCAGTTATCAGGCCATCACAGAGCTGTCGTCAGCTTTTACTCATTTAGTGCTATCAGAAGAGGCAAATCACAGTACACAGGGATGTCAAACTCACTGTGAAATTGTGTATATGTGAGTGTATCTCCAAGGAACGGTGACATTTGGTGAAAATAAATGGTATAATTCCTGAGCTCTGTGCTTGTGCATACATTTTAAAAGCATGAAGGTAAACACCTACCCATCCTCCCAGATCCTTAGTAACCAGAGCGATGAGAAGACAGGCAGAGGCGAGCAAAGACGCTCTCACGGGGACAAACTCCATCTCCAGCAAACTCAGCTCACAAATAAACCGCGCCAGAGTCAGAGTGTCCATACCGGCATTCACACACTGCCGGAAGACAAAAGACTTTTAATCATCACACACACACAAACCACAAGGAGTATCACTACACTGACAAACTGCAGAGAGGAGAAGTAAAGTTTTATTTGCATACAAACACACGCACACACACAGAGTCAGTAGTAGTGCCAGTATCTTTAGGCCATGCAGAAAAAAATAAAAAAATAATACACAATGCTCATCCAACCTTCCAACATTCTGCAGTTTCCATTCTTGGCAAATTCAGCACACAATTACTAAAGGAAGTGCTTCAGTGAGCCATGGAATGCATTTACATGTAAACATCTGAAACTTTATTCCCTAGCGTGAAAGACAGCTCTTATACATAAACAAATTCATAGTGAACTCTGCTATTAAGCTCTAATAAATAAATAATAAATTAATAAATCAAAAATATCATATACGGTTTTTGTTATTTTAGAGCTTAACAGCCATGGTCATTATGAACTGTTCTTGGAAAAAACCTTCACAGAGATTCTTCAAGATTTCTTTTAATATACACTAACATTAAAACAGTTTGAAGATCAATTTGATAAACTGATTAAATAAATATACATTAAAATAGTAGATGTAATTGTGAAATATTATCATTTTAAATAATTGTTTTCTGTTTTAAAAGATTTTAAAACTTATTTAAATTTATTCCTGTGATGCAAAACTGCATTTTTAGCATCACACATCAGAAATCATTTTATTATGCTGATTTGGTGTTTAAGAAACATGTCTTATACCCCCATTTCCTTTTTCCTGTACATTTATTTTCCTCTACTTGAATATTTACATATTTATCTTTTTTTCTAATTGCTCTGTATACAATACTAACTAAAGCAGTTACGTTGTTTTTTTCTCCCCCAATATTGTCAATTTTTCTTTTACTTGAAACTTTTTCTTTTCTTGTTGTTTCACAAAACCCTAAAACCATACATGTGACCCTGGACCACAAAACCAGTGTCAATTTTTTGAAATTTATTTGGTCGAGATAGAACTATTTGAAAATCTGGAATCTGAGGGTGCAAAAAAAAATCTAAATATGAGAAAAATCACCTTTAAAGTTGTCCAGATGTTCTTAGCAATACTAATCAAAAATTAAGTTTTGATATATTTATGGTAAGAGATTTACAAAATATCTTAATGGAACTTTATCTTTCGGCATAAAATCATTTTGACCCATACAACGTATTTTTGGCTATTGCTACAAATATACATGTGCTATGTGTTTTGTGGTCCAGGGTCACAAATGAAATATTATATATATACACACACACACATATACATATACACATACATATACATACACTATCGTTCAAAAGTTTGTGGTCAGTAAGACTTGCAATTTTTTTTTAATGAAGTCAAGGCTGCATTTATTTTATCAAAAATACAGAAAATAAGCTGTAATATTACAAAATGTTATTACAATAGAAAATAATGGTTTTTATTTTCATATACTTTAAAATATAATTTATTCCTGTGATGCAATGCTGATTTTTCATCAGCTGTTACTCAGTTTCCCAGGCTTAAGTGTCACATGATCTCTCAGAAATCATTCTGATATTCTGAATTATTAGTAGAATTATCAGTTTTGGAAACAGTTGTGCCGCCAGTGTTTTTTTTTTTTTTTTTTTTTGAACCTGTAGTTTTTTCTTTCAAGAACAACATTTATTCAAAATATAAATCTTTTCTAGCAATGTAAATCTATTATGTCACTTTTTATTAATGTAACAATTTATTCATTTCTTTCAAAAAAAAAAAAGAATGAATAAACATTTACTGACCCCAAATTTTTGAACGGTAGTATATATATATATATATATATATATATATATATATATATATATATATATAAAATTAATTAGAAATATTTACTTTTATAATATAATATTTATAATATAATATTTTTTTTCTAAATTTATTTTTGGATGAATAGAAAGTTAATAATTGAAATCTTTTGTAACATGATAAATGTCTTGATAACTCATGACGACTCAGTTTTGATCAATATAATGTATACTTGGTGATTAAAAGTATTTTTTTTTTAAAGGGAACCCTGGGTATAAGGTCAGAGGTCAGAGGAAAACTGACCCCCCGACTGAGCTTGGTTTCTCCCAAGGTTTTTTTTTTTCTCCATCATTGTCACAGATGGAGTTTTGGTTCCTTGCCACTGTCACCTATGGCTTGTCCCCAACTAAATTGGGGACAAACAATTGATTAATTTGGAACTATTGATTAATTTCCTCAAACTAAAATTGTTTAAAGTTTCTTTTTGAATTATTGATATATTACTTTCCCATTTGATACTGTAAAGCTGCTTTGACACAATTTGTATTGTAAAAAGCACTATATAAATAAAGACTTGTATGGCTCCCCCTCCCCCCCAGTCCAAAATATGTATAAAACAATGTGGATTTTTAAAATAATGTAAATCTTTCATAGGTTTCCTACTACATATTTCAGCAATAGACAATTTAAGTTTACCTTTAAAATATTTTTTTATATCTTAAATAATAAAATGACCACAAAATTCTAATGGTAGTGCAAGTTCTACAAAGGTGTAGAACTAAATGAAGGAGCGAAAAGTATGTAAACTATACCATTATCAATTAACACAGTCAAGAAAAGTGTGAGTTTGTCTACTGTGCCCTAATCGCTTGACAAAACTCTTGTAGAAAGTCCCTGGATAAAAGCTTTGGCAGGAAAAAGTGTAAATGATCTGTTTCGTGCGTGCTGTAATTGCTTTTCTTTAGAGAACTAAGCCACCAATTAAAAAGGATTTCATTTTTATTATATTCTTCTCTTAATTAATGTTCTTACAATTGAATATAATGGTATTATTTGTCAATGTGCACTTAAGGAGCTAATTTTCTTTGCAGAAAGAGCAATTAGTAAAACCAGCCATTCTGCCAACAAATAAAAACACACAAAAAAAAGGTTTTGTTAAATCACAGAGCTTTAACTAAAGCTCAATTAATTCAGCTGCTGTAAATGAGAATAGATCTGTCAGCAGTGAGCAGCAACAATCAGTGACAGCTGGTCATACACACACACTTATTCCTCAGGGAATACAGAGGAAACAAACAGGTCATACCTGACAAACACAAAGACATTC
This sequence comes from Cirrhinus molitorella, assembly GCA_033026305.1. Lineage (NCBI taxonomy): Eukaryota > Metazoa > Chordata > Actinopteri > Cypriniformes > Cyprinidae > Cirrhinus > Cirrhinus molitorella. The sequence continues at coordinate 14,807,727 of CM065118.1, read as the reverse complement.
AATGTCTTTCTTTCTGACTTTGACAAAACACACACACACACACACACACACACACACACACACACTCTAGATGTTAATCCTGGTGTGTGTCAGCTGACTCCAAAGGAGTTCCACCTGTCTCCTCAGTGAGGGTATATTCGTGTGTTGTTTCTCACCTTGGCATAGCGACGGAGGAAGCGGTATGGAACTGGAATATTGATGTCAAAGTTCAGCGCCTGCAGGATGCTGATTTCCATGGTGATGAGCTGAGAACGCTTGTAGGCATCATCACAAATGTATAGGAAATCATCCACGCAAGGTGGAGCTCGCTCCTGTGAGGATACACCAGAGAGATGATGGGTAACAACTGACAAATCACATAGTACTCACTATTTTTTAAAGGGTGCAATGTGTAGAATGTGCATAGTATGCAAGAATACAGCACATTGCGCAGTTACTGTAACCCATAATGCAAAGACAACTTGTGATTTTCAATATCAGATTTTAGACTTCTTGGATAGAACTGGAAAAAGGTACTTTATACAAAACAGCATAGAAACACACATATACATACATACATATATATACATACATACATACATACATACATACATACATACATACATACATACATACATACATACATATATATATATATATATATATATATATATATATATATATATATATATATATATATATATATATATGACATTATAAATGGACATGCATCAGTGATTAGCAACCTACAGTGGTTTATGTATTAAAAAATAATTTATAACACAATAATGCAGAATAATATATACTACCAGACAAAAGTTTTTGAACAGCAAGATTTTTTGTTTTTTTTTAAAGAAGTCTCTTTCTGCTCGCCAAGCCTGCATTTATATGATCCAAAGTACAGCAAAAACAGTAAAAAAAAAATGTATATATATATATTTTTACTATTTAAAATAATTAATATATTTTAAAACGCAATTCATTCCTGTGATTAAAGCTAAATTTTCAGCATCATTACTCCAATCTTCAGTGTCACATGATCCTTCAGAAAATGTTCTAATATGCTGATTTGATGTTCAAGAAACAATTTTATTACTATTAATATCAAAATGTAAAATAGTACATTTTTTAAGGATTCTTTGAACAGAAAGATCCAAAGCTCAGCATTTAGCTTTTGTAAAATTAAACACTATACCATTCAAAAGCTTGGAGTCAGTATTTTTTTTTTTTTTGGAAAAAAAAAAAAAATTGAAATTAATACTTTAATTTAGCAAGGATGCTAAAGTGATTTATAATGTTACATAAGATTTCAGTTTTAGTTAAATGCTGCTTCTGAAATTTCTATTCATCAAAGAAACCTGAAAAAAAAAAAATCTACTGTTTCCAACTTAATAAATGTTTTTTTTTTTTTTTTTTGAGCAGCAAATCAGAATATTAATATGATTTCTGAAGGATTGTGGGACTGGAGTAATGATGCTAAAATTCAGCTTTAAAAATCACATGAATATTACATTTTAAAACATATTCAAATAGTTATTATTCAATTATTATTTGAAAAATATTTCAAAATGTGACTGCTTCTGCTGTACTTTGGATCAAATAAATGCATGCTTGCGGAGCAGAAGAAACTCGTAATGACTGGTAATATAATTTATTACAAAAATAAATAAATAAATATATATCTTTATTTATTTATTATTTATTATGTAGAATAATTTTTTAGCTCTTTTACTTTTTTTGACATGCAGATTTACTGTGCTTATAGATTTTTTATGACTGATGATATGCCCTAACATAGCATTACATTTTTTTCTAGAAGCACTGTAAATCTGTATGTCAAAAAAAGTAAAAGAGCTGAAAAATTATTCTGGATAATAAAATGATACATTTTTATAGGATTTGAAAAAAAAAATGGATTTAGACATTAAGTGCACATTTTTAAGCAGTAACTACATTTCTATTAGGTTGTGCAAGTGGGTGTGCGAGATAATGAGTGAATGACTAAGTCCTTGAGTAATTACGACTTAGCCCAGAAAAGTGCGAGTCTAAAGGAATGGCTTTCAGCTATCATAAGAAAGCATATGTCTTACCTCAAATTTAGAAGCAATGAGCATGGCAGTGGAACCAATGAGCTGTAAAGACTCCCGTTTGACCTGGCTCACAGCCAGATAATGATCCGTCATTTTCACAGCCAGGTACAGAGTCTCATGATTCAGCTCGAAATTCTCCTGCAGAATAAAGAGCAAGAATAAAGTCAGTGCTTAAGCCAGCAACAGCCAACAGCGTTTTACAAGACTTATCAAAACAGCACATTTGAAACGATGACAAACACTGACACTTACCTGGACTTCAACCAGCCAGTCCACCAGAATGGCTCTCATATTGCTGTTCAGATTTGACTGATCAGCCATGTAGTCATGCAAGACAAACTTCTCCTGCAAATAAAAGAAATAAAACATGTTAACCTGATGTTCTCTGGTCCTCAACTTGCAAGATCGTTGAAGGAGAAGTTCACTTCCAGAAAGTAAATTTCCTCATAATTTACTCACTCCCATGTGATCAAAGATGTTCATGTCTTTCTGTCTTTTTGAGGAAAATATTTCAGGGCAGTTTCAATGCCCTTTTTTGTAAAGGGCATTTGACTTTGCACATTTGCTTTGTAAACACTGGGTTGGTACTTCTGCCTACATCATGCATGACCTTTCCAGGTCGAGCTGGTGCAAGACGAGCATTTATGGTTAAAAAGTACAATAAAGTTTTTTTGTTTTTTTTTTACCAATTGTTTCGTTAGATGAAACCATTATTTCTCAGCTGGGATCATCTGCTGATGCTGCATTGAAACTGCAGTTAGGACTTTCTGTTGGCCACTCATAGAAATGCACTATATGGAGAGAAAAATCCTGGAATGTTTTCTTTGTGACTGAAGACAGAAAGACATGAACATCTTGGATCACATGGAGGTGAGTAAAGTATGAGAAAATTTTTATTCTGGACGGGAACTTCTTTAATAAACTCTCTACTAAACCAACCTCTCTGCTCTTGAGGTAGTCGAAAATATCTTTGGCGTACTCCACTGTATGCGTACAGTCATTGAGGTGCTCTGAATCAATGTCAAACTCTGGAGGGATCTGAAAGACATATACAATTTTTTTTGTTTTTATAAATCTGTAAGCAAGAAAAAAAATCTCAATTCCTGATAATCCCCAAAATATTAAAGAATATGCCCAACAGGAAGAATTTAAGAGCAATGCTTCATTACATTAGCATTAATTTGAGTTTACTTTTTCTCATTTATTGCAATATGTCAGTGGGGTTTCTTTTCAGCAGTAAACAGCTTTAAACTTTTAAAAAAAAAAGCTCCAAAAACACTTTGGAACAACTGTGTATTTTTTTATTCTCATAAATATTCACATTCATGCAAATTATGTCATGGTTTAATAATATTCTTATCTCGGCCTAGACCTAGGCCTTACCTCTGGAGGTAGTAGGTGTGGAGGAACTGGAGCTTTGGAAGAGGGTTCTTCTAATTTCTGAATATTTGACTCCCCTTTCTTCAGCTCCTCCAACTTTTCCTCTGCATTGACTACAGGTCTGCGGAAAGAAAAGATAAGCAATCTTCATATTCTGAGCCAATCGTCTCAAAGTTCTTTCAAAACACCTCAGTGTAAGGTAGGGTAAAGATAAAGAGCCAATAAAATAAGACTTACTTTAAGTTTACATCATTCTTAGAAAGTACAGAGGACTTCTTCTGTAGTTTCTTAACAGGATCTTTCTTCTTGATGGGGTTGCTTAGCTCAATCTTGTGTGCCTTTTAACAAAAAGTGCATTTTATTTTCACTAAAGAACCAATTTATTCCTTTAGGTCAAAGTTTAATCTAGAAAAACTTCTAACACAACACCACACTTTGGTTTTAATTTGTTAAAACGAGTAGTAGTCAAACAATCAAATTGGTTTGATCCAAGAAAGGGAGAATGAATGCAAGGTGTTAGACAACGGCGAATAGAGCCATCATTGCAATTTGCATATGAGAGCATCTCACCTGGAAACCCAGACCCACCAAAGGAGTGCCCATCTGAGTTAATAAAAGGTGAGATCTCCTGCTTTTGTGTACAGTCTGTAATTTACTGCTTGAGAATGTTTGGGATTTCAATGAGACATGCAAAATCTGTGCCGATTTGCACCATTCAAGCACTGGTGTTAGCGCAGTTACAAGATAGACGCTTAACACTTACTGGTTTGACATCGTCAGAATCAAACCGAGGGGCCAAAAAACACTGAGAGACAGCCTAGTCAGGTAACATGAAGCAATGAAACTGTGATGCATGTGTACAAAAGCATGTATGAACAAAAAATTAAATAGCACCCTTACATTGGTGATATCCACAAAAGCTGTTCTTTTCTTAGGGGCCCCTTGGGGAGAAGAAGATGAGCGCTTGGTCTGGAGCCCATCCTGCTCAAACACATCAACACAAGACTGATCAGATCAACAACAATCAAATCAGCAAAGCTCTAATTCGTTTTCAGATCTGAACTAATCACGTTGTAGACCTGGTTCTCCAGTCCTTTGGCGTGAAGTTTGGGGATTTTACTGATGGTGGGTTTCTTTCCTCTTGAAAACGGCATCTTGATCCTTCACAGTTAACTTATATCCTGTTTCAAATGTGAAGTATACAAAGAATGAATGAAAAGCTGAAAGTCACCATGCACTAGTGATGCATAATGCACACTTTTATCAGAAACACACAGTCGTTGTGCTCCACAAGGTTACTAAACACTGAACCAAAGCTTGGTATAGAAATTGTTTCGATCGTAGGAAGCATCAAGTCGGTAGTTAAACAACAACAAGCGACCGTTTCGTTTAGTTTTGCAAGAAAAATGCATAACTGCGGTAAAACGACCTTACCTTTTTACAATACGCTGAACAACCTCAAAGCATGAAAATATTTTGAAAGAGAATACGTGAAAACATCCACGAAAAGTACAATGAAATCTATCCAGACTGAAACCGACACAACACACTACTGTCTGCATGAGTCCAAAACTACACGCAGCGATCTGATTGGCCGACTGCACCTCACCGTAGGCCAATGAGCGTCGAGCTAGAATGCCGTTGTTAAGGGGCGGGACAATAGAATTTTCAAAAACACCTTAGCAACCAATAGGAAGAGAGTTAGCGTTCCTTTGACTTTTGAGTAAGGCGGACGTTGAAGAGAATGTGCTTGGTAATGACACCAACTGTGGTTCCGCTTAATAGATAAAACTATTTTAATAATGTTACGTAACAGCTTCGCTTATTGTGAACATTATTTATGTTATTGTGTTTACAATAAAGCCACACCTCCTAGCCACCCACACGCACACTCACGTAGTGCACATCTTTCAGACAGGAAATCAGCAAAGTCTGCAAACTGCCTGTTTTGGCCCATCATTCACATACTCAGGTCTGTCAAGACGAACTTGTTTGACTGATAACCCTCAACAAGGTATGAACAATTATTATATTTAAGGTCTGTATGAAGAGGTGAATTTATTTAGTTAATTATTATCACTGATTTTATTTATGTATTTTGTTGCAGAATTTTTTTTACTATTTTTTGGCTAAAATTATGTTTTCCTTTTTGTTTTAATATCTTAAATATGTTAAAAGCTAGTTTGCCTGCTTTGCTCTTGTTTCTCAGCAATAGAAAAAGATTTATTATATGCAAGATGGATTCAGTTGTCTCCCTGTGTAAAATGTGGGGATGAAAATCATATAATCATCCATTTTAAAGCCATGTTATGTACATTAGGTCACATGTGATTACTGGTTAGATGCCTTTCATTCTCTAAGCAGCAATTTTAAGGTGCAGTCTCAACAACAGCATTGTTTTACAACCACTCATGTTTCACACATATGCTTACCAGCAACACTAAGAAATATGATGAATCCCACCCACTACAGCTTTTGTTTAATGGAGCATTTGATGTCAAAGCATTTCCTTAGGCCAGTTTGATCACATTTTATAACTCCTTAGAAAATATCCATCATTTGTGGTTTATTAGAAAATCTCCTTTGAGCGTTTCATGTTTCCTTTGAAAATGTCAAAGAATTATGATACATAAACAATAAACTAGAAAACCAAAGACTTTTCAAGGTGATGTCTTCCACAACACTGTCCAGGAGACCTTATTTTTCAAATTCTTTTTAAATGTCCTCAAAATTGAACTTGGACCGACTGAAGCTAACAGGTTGCATGTGTTGTAGCATTTGTTGCCAAATGAAATAAATATGTAGGTGCTGCCCCTGACTCAAAGTGCTTTACAAGTGTTAGACTGAGGCGATGTTTATCAGAGCTTAAACAGACATCCTCTTACGAGCCACTTTTCTGTTTCTCTTCACACTCATAAGACAACCTTTACCCAACAAGACATTGCATTGGGTAAAGTTTGCCCAGAACCATGATGTTTTGTATCGGCCTGAATTATTAAATAAAAGTCTGCAGAAAAATGCAAATTGAAACATCTACCCTCATGCTTTCATACTTTCCTGTCAGTCACATGACTTAGTTCCTGTAAGCGCAATTCATCTGGTGATCACTTGTGGTTTTCAGTTCTTTTACAGCACATTTGAGGCTCGCTCTCTTTCGTTGTTTTGATTTTAAATGTACTTTTCTTTGCTTATTTTTATTCCTGAGCTCTAAATTTTCTGGTCTCAGGATGTACTAGTCTAACACTTCACAAGTTAAAACATTAGAACTATCTATAGATAAAATAAAAATGTTTTTTAGAGAATAGGGCTTATTTTGTTCTCAGCGAAAATTGAATAATATCATGTACCCCAAGAGGATTGTGCAATCATGCTCTTGAACATCTACCTCCAAAGAAACACATCCTTCAATTCACTTGGCAGAGTTGAAACCAAATTATGCAGGTTGTTATGTCTCCAGGAGCATTATTAGGCGACCCTGCAATAGAATATCAATGAACGTTTGCCTGTCGTCCTGAGATACAAAGTACTTTATCTTTAAAACTAAATAAAATTGGATTATTACAAATGCAGATATTAAACATTTTATTGATAGTGATAAGCCAATAATTATTTGCCCAAAATATTTGAATGATACATATATATGGCGTCTGAATTAAATAAATTAAAAAGACACTGATAACCAGTATGGTGCCAATATATTGTCCCACTCCAAATTACATTTTGTTCAATCTCTTTTTCAGATGATTAACGAGAATTGGCTGTGCAGCTCATTTAAACTGTGTGATCTAGTCACTGCTTCAGAATCTGATCACTCTGATGTAAGTACAGAAAATTTTTTACATATTTATTATATTAAATGTATATGGGCCATTCTACATAATGGTGCAAACTGCTGTTCCACAACCAAAAAACACATTTAAAAAGCATTTAAGTATTAAAATCTTAGATGTTTAGTAGGATCCTTTTATTATGTATTGAAACCCACAATAATATTTAAAATATCAGTAAGCTTAATATATATAAAATCATTTATTGGGTACCTGCAATTGGGAGGTGGCTGTCACAAACCCTAACCCCTAAATTTCAACTTATGAAAATTATAATGAAATATTTTTTACATTTTATTCCATTGTTGTTTTTAAAAATATCAAAAAATAATAATATTAATAAAAATATATATTAATTAACAAATTATTATAAATAAAATAATAATAAAATAAAATATTGTAAAAAAATAAAAAAATTTAAAGTGAAGTTCAAATTTTGTGTTGTGTTGTACTGAAACCGCTGAGACTGATTTTAACTACACCCCTACATTTACGATCAGGAAATATTTGTCACGCTCTCTCATAGCTACAGGCCCCAACAAAAGTATGAAAAATGTTTGTAACTTGACTAAAGAATGTCACATTTTTCTATAACTAAACACACATTTTTGGGAGTTATCCAATAACATAAATGTTTAACTGTACTAGCTAACCATGTGCTGAATTAGCATCTTTGAGCTTGGTTCAAAACTATCTATAATTGTCACTACCGTAACAGTCAAAAGGGAACACATAATCCTTTATTTGGGAAAAAGGTTTTATTACATTTAAGCAACTTTTTTATATTTTAGTATGTTTTAGTAGTGTTTTAGTACGTAGGTTAATATCTGTAGTGTGATGTGGGCGCTACCAAAACATTACTGTCACAACTGAAAATGTGCAATCACTTCCAAAACATGGAATGTTTTGTCAAAATAAAGTATACTGAATTATCAACTGAGATAGCATGATAGTGTTTTGTTCAATGCATATTCAGACTTTTGTTTGATAACAGCATGATCAACTTTTTCTCTTTTACAAAGAAAAATTGGATTCAAAATATAACAAATCTCATAACCACTTGAAATATTGTTATAATTGTAATCATAACTGATTTACCTCTGAAACCTTTTAATAAAATAGAAAAATATGGTAACACTTACAATAAGGTTCATTAGTTAAACATTAGTGTATTAACTAACATGAACTAACCGTGAGCAATACATTTGTTACTGTATTTGCTAATCTTCATTAACATTAGTTAATGAAAATACAGTTGTTCATTGTTTGTTCATGTTAGTTTACTGTGCATTAACTAATGTTAACAAGATATGAATCATGTATTAGTAAGTGTTAACATTAACAAATATTAATAAATGCTGTATAAGTACAGTTCATTATTAGTTCATGTTAACTAATGTAGTTAACTAATGAACCTTACTGTAAAGTGTTACCAAAAATATATATATATATATAATATATTTAAAAGGAAGATGTAAGCAAACGTCAAAAAATGTCAACGTAACCCTTATAAATTATATATCACTGTGTTTTGGTAGTGACAAATTTGAGGAGAGGACAAATATTCCAAAACTTCCTGAAAATACAATATGAGAATTAACTGCACAACTAGTAGAAATGTGTACTTTAGATATTATATCATTCGCATACATACAAAAAGACACTTTTTCCAAATTCATTCATCAAACTCTGACTTTCTGTATTAACCAATTCTGTAGAATAGCCCATATAAAGTATCTAAATTGTTCACTGTATTAATCAACCCTTAAACACTACATTAAGCAACCTTACTTGTTAGAAGTCAAGTTTGAAATTTTCTGTTATGACCTTCTCAGGACCCTGGGCAGGTAGTAATCAACAGTGATTTATACCCACAACCTGCTTATAACCCATCATCGATCCAACACACTTTGGAAACATATAGCCATTTGCTGGATGTAACGTTAGAACAGAATTTAGAGCCCATTCAACACTATGCACAGATGACAGCCAAAACAATTATAGATTCAGTCGTCGGCATCAGAGACCCAAAAGAATCCATCAAAGTGAGAGGGGACGACGTTGAGATGCTTGCCGAAGAGTTAACCCTACAAGTCTGTTGCAAAGCACTGGAAGAGATGGAGAGGCATCATTACTCTGACGATCCATCATCCAAAGGTCCAGATGATAAAGAGGTTATGGAGGGCAATGCATTGGTTCTGTGCTCTTCAGGGTATAACTGTGATAAAAACACATCTGAAATGGAACCAGACAACAAGATGGAGGAAGATTATGACATATCCGCCACAGTATACGCTACTTCCTTGAAGAGCATGGGTAGTGTGGGTTCTATTGAGTACCCTGATGCTCCTCCAAGCACCCCGTTGCTTCCAGAGATGATAAGGAGTCGAGCCAGTTTCACAAGGAAGCTAAAGGGAGGACTGGCTAAAGAGTTTCTTCCTTCACCCCCTCCTCCGACCCCCAAAGACCACATGCAAACATTAATGGAGAACCAAATGACAGACACGTCCTCTGACTTCATGTTGAAACTGATGCGCTCACTTTCACGTGAGTGCTGTCGAAACGGAAACCTAGAAGAAGACGATGGTCGAGAAGTTGATGATGGAGGACCCCAAAATGACATTCCCACGCTGACTGACTATGCAGCTCAAATTTCCGCAGATATCCTTCATTTTATCACCACAAATGAGATAAAAGTAAAGGATGACGTTTGTGTGAAAAACATGTGGGTTGCTGCTGATGAACTAGCAAGTGAAATTCTCACAACGTCTCTAGCAGAGATAATGGCGAGAGGAGAAAGAAAGGTTTTGGAGGAAGAAGCAACATCATACTCAACGTATAAGGTAGACATGGCTTCAGACACAAGGTCTATGATCTCTGCAACGGACGGGGTGAAAGTTTTAGCTAGTGAGCTAATCATTAATGCTTTGGTTCATGCTTTTTCAAAGCTAGGACAGGGCGTGTTTAAACATGGAACCCAGCCACATCTTTCGGGCCAAGCTGTAGAACCACAGCCATGGGAAGGAGGAAGATATTCAAGCACACTGTGTAACGACTCAATCAACTCCCACAAAGCCCAAACCTTCAGATGTTGCAGCGATAAATCAGAACTGATCCCAATTACAGATGACGGCATAAAAGTGAAATCATCTGTACACGAATTTGCCAGCAATTTTGCAGAAGACGTGCTTCAGCATTCTGTTTGTGACGCTTCCAGCTTACTGTTTAACTATAAGCAATCTCAGGGAGCAGAAGTTGGCCCAGAGAAAGACATTAAAACATGGGTAATCAAGATGCGTGCTGGGGAAAGTCCAGTCCAGGAACTGCAATGTGTTCTACTCTGGGCTGCAGCCTCCCAGAAAAGGACTAAAGCACTTAAGTTTGATCTACCAGACAAAAGCCTTCAGCAAAAGGTATAGAATTTTACACTTTTCAGACTGATTTTTATATAACCTAATAGAGGATACTGTGGCTGGTTGTAACAATGTTTGTTCACACCAAGGACAGTACCTATAATGACAATTTTTTATTTTTTTTTTACACCCAAAAAAACAAACAAAGATGTCACTACTGACGTTACGGTAGTGAATTTTAGATACTTTTGAACCTAGCTCAAAGATTGTAATCAGTACATGGTTAGCTAGTATAGTTCTAAACAGTTATACACATATAAAAACAAAGTCTTATAGAATAACTTCCAAAAAAAGTGTATGTAGTGACATTCTTCAAACTTACACACAGATGTTTCATACTTTTGAACACATTTACCTCAAAATTATGGGGCCTATCTACACACCATGCAGCTATGAGAGAGTGACGCACAAATATTTCCTGATCATAAACCATAAAGTTATAATAATCATTTTAATTCTATATTAACGACACAGAATAATAAAAGTGTCCCACATTTTCATGTCAATACCAAAACAGTGTATGTTTTAGTCCAGTGGCTGAGGCTGATTTTAACTACACTCCTACAACTATGACTAGAAAATATTTCTGTGTCACTCTGTCACATAGCTTAATGTTGATTGGAACATTTTGAGGTAAATGTGTATAAAAGTATGAAAACTGTTTATAACTTTAAAGAATCTCACTACCAAACACCATTTGTCTATAATTAAACAAATTTGGGGGGGTTATTCTATAACATTTAGTTTTTACATGTGTACAATTGTTCAGAACTATATTAGCTAACCATGTGCTAAATAATAATATTGGGATCACTTTCAGAATTATTTTTTTCTAATAAACATTGACAGCCAGTTAGAATCCATTTCAGTTCTTTTAAAAGAATTCAAACAATAAATACCATTTGTGGCTCTTTATTGTGTCATGACAGATCACTAGCATCTCTCAAGCGCATGTGAACTGATCATGAATGAACATCAAAAGGTATGTTGTTTCAACTGCGGAAAGAAGTAAATACACACTATTTTTCAAGTTTAAGTCCACCGATGTTAATCTACTATTATCTGGTTTTTGTCTGACAAAAATGGCAAAGAGGGTTTTTACAGGCTATTTGACCAATCATAATGGCGAATCTGCCATTTTGTCTAAGAAACAAATCAGGCAAGAGAGTAGCTTAACTTCGGTGGACTAAAACTTGAAAAATTGTGTGTATTGACGTCTTTCCATGGTTCAAATTAAATACGTTCTGATGGTCATTCATGTTCATGTCATGCTTTAAGCAAATAAGAAAAGACCATCAGCTCACAAGTGGATTAATCTAATAAGGCAATACAGTGATCTGTGACAACATATTAAAAAGCCACAAAATGTTATTTATTGTTTGAATTTCTTAAAGCTAAGACCTTATTTCACACCAGAAGTTAGTTTCCTCTTTGCTCCGCAGTGTATTTTTCACTGGGTGAGAACAATTAAGTGTAGTGTGAGACCGGCATTGTTACAGTACAGCAGCACAGCAAAAGGCGTTAGAAGTGGTCAGATCGCCTGTCAAACTTCCTTTGAAGGGTCAACTATTCCGGTTGTTGTCAGAGATAATAGCTTTGAATTTATAGACATCAGTTTAAATTTACATTAGAAATCCATTTTTCTTGTTCAGTATTACTTTCTACCAACATCCAGTCAATATTTTTTAGCATCATAATTCAAAAAGTTAAAAATGTCTCACAAATCAAAATGATTAAATAAATATTATAAAACATGTCAGTAACAGTGGCATAACAATTAAAGATGTTTGCATTGAGGTTCCAGTGGAAGTAAACAGAAACATATTCAACATTTTTTTTTTCTGAAAAGGATTTTGTCCAGTAAATCCTTTTTAATAATTTCTAACTTGTTAAATTGACAGTTTTACAACTCGCCACATTTTACAACAATCGTAGCTGCCCTCTTATGTAACTGCTTTGAGTTTATTACAAGAGTATAAGGAAGCACTATAATTATTTTATGGCGTTCATTATACTACCCATACTAGCTGAATTGTTTTGAATGAGCCAATCAGTTTAAAGTCCTCACAATGAATTCTTTCATTTTCATTATAAAATAACTGTATTGCTTTTTACTACCTTCCCATAGCTTTGCAGACTCTCTCGGAGTGCCCATCTGAATGGCTGGACGGTGGGTGCTTTAGTGGCTTCTCTGGATGAGTTTTGTGACATCCAGCAGGAGACCAGCAGAGGGCACTGTAGGAGCTTCGATTCTCTAATGGAGCATCTGCAGCACCTGATTGACAATGTCTGTTTAAACTGATACCCCTGGTCAGTGATCCATGCAACACCCGCTGAAATAAAGATGGAAAATGGTATACATTAATCTCCATCCACACAATCTATCACATCCCAAACATTAATAAAAGGAGACAAAGTCATAACAAAGTATATGCAGCTATAATCAATTTCACTCTGACCCATTGAAAATGAGCCCTTAAAGACGAAACAGCTGCATGCACGCTCTCTGTTTATATGGATATGAGATCTGCTCTCCGTTCAAACCGCAGCCATTATTAGGTAAGCGGAAATCTGACTACAAATCAGCTTTGGAAGTTACTACCACCTAAACACACTGACACATTCTTGACCAAAGATCCTGTATTCTTGGCTATGTGTTCCTGTGTTGTTATTTTTCAAAAACATGTCAGTACCTATAATAAAATGATATAACAGTGAATGCTGTATTGTTGAAGCTGTTTTATGATGGAGCTGCGCAGGGCTTTGCGTGGTGTGTAAAAAGCAGGGCTATTTTACTGCATCCCATTAATACTCCCCAAGCAGTGATACCTAACATGGCAGGAATGCGCTTTAACGAAAACCTGCATCCCACTCACTCCCACTCTTGGCGACCACAGCTTGAAAATCAGGGACACACACACAAAATCAGCACATACTCATTCTGTGACCCTCTGCCTCGCTCTATCAGTCTCCCAGACACGCTCCGTCTTTCACTCACTCACTCACTCACTCTCTCTCTCTCTCTCTCTCTCTCCCGCACACACGCGCATATTCTCATACACAAGGGGGACTGACTTCACAGCTGCAGTGTCAGCGAAGACACAATGGTTTTCAGTCCAGCCCCGTTATATGCATCTGGAGAAGTGTTTGCTCCAATGTCTGAGGAACTATCGCTGCCAAAAAATGAGAGAGACGGCGAAAAAACGTGCATAAGGAAAAAAGATAGCAGGAAAAGGGAGTGGGGAAGAGAGAGAAGGGAAGACGTGATTGCAACACAGCTGACACATATAGAGTCAAATGGATCATGGGGGTTCTGGAAAATATCCCAACACCCCCCACACCCACCCTTTTCCCCAAGCTATGACGCATCGATTTATTTTCTACAATGAGAGCCAGACACATGTAGAGGAATTCCTTACACTAAACAGGCCTCATAGACTTAATGTACTCATATATTTTCTATTCGTATCACTCAAGCCTAGAGAAGCACTGAAGCGTCGCGACTTAAGTCAACAGGGATGGCGAGCAATCCTTCGTATTCATATGATCAAACGGGCCATAAAGGAGCAGGCGGAGAAGGGAAACTGCGTAAAGGATTAATAAATTTCAATAAAACGAGTACAGTACATTTCACATGTAACATGTACTTGCTCTGGAGAGTAGGAATGTGTGTTTAGGTTTATGGAGTTTTCACGTCGGGCTCTTTGAAGGCACAATTGATCAAGAAGATAAGGTCATTTTGTGTACATGACATTTTCCCTGTGATCCACAGTTTGTAATCTGTGTCACACTATATTAAAGGGATAGTTCACTTAATAAAACCAAAAACAGATCATCATTTACTCACCAAACTGGTTTGAGTTGCTTTCTTTCCGCAAAAGTGTTTTCTGAAAATTGGCTCAAAACTGCATTTGTCCATATTTATTGACATTTTGAGATCCCATTGACTTTCACTGCATGGACAAAACACTGTTGGTCATTTTTCCCAACGTCTTCTTTCAGACTAGTAGAAAGAAAACAACTCAAATACAAATATTTTATTACATTTTATCTATTTGCACTTGTAGATTTAAATTACAATAAGTTTTTTCCATGCACTGAGTCAGATATTTCCTTTTCAGTAGCAATTACACCAAACGTTTCTGTTTTATTCTGAGATATATTATCAATGTTTTTACAGAGGGGTTTGTTCATACAGTATATCATTTTTATATTATATAACATTTTCTTCCTAAAAATATGGTAAACAGTTTTTTTTTTTCTGGCTGTTGATTTTTTTTTTTTTTTTTTACCACTAAATAAAAAAGGTAAATGTGACTTTATCTCACAATTGTGAGTTATAAAGTCCAGTTTGAGGGAAAAGAAAACTGATATGTTCTCAGAATTGCAAATATATCTCAGATACAAACTCACAATTCTGACTTTTCTTGGAATTGTGAGATATAAACTCACAATAGCAAGTTATGAAGTCAGAATTGTGAGATATAAACTCACAATTGCAAGTTATAAAGTCAAAATTGTGAGATATAAACTTGCAATTCTAAGAAAAAAAAGTCAGAGTTCTGACTTTTTTTCTCAGAATTGCGAGATATAAACTCGCAATTGTGAGTTAAAAAGTCAGAATTGCGAGATAACAAATTCATAATTCTGACTTTTTTCCCCACAAATGTGAGTTTATTTCACACAATTATAAGGAAAAAATGTTGAAACTGTGAAAAAAATGTTTCATGATAATTCATTAATAATAATAACTATTTAAAATTAGTGGTGTCAATCGATTAAAATACATTAAGTAATTAATCGCACATTTTTCTTTAAATTAATTGTGATTAATCCTACCTGACATTAACGTTTTTAATTGTAGGTTTATATTGCAATAATTTCACATTCATGCTTCAAATTAATGTAGAAACAACATAAATAACGTATATTTTTAATATTTGTTTAATGCCATCTTTTTTTGATTACTGAAGGCAAGTATCACTACCTGTGCCCTTCACCAAGAAAACAGCCTAAAGTTATCAAACACTAAATTATATAAACATAAAGCTTAAAACTATAGAAGTTATTAATTTCCTCTTTTTCATTTTGTTCTTTGATTATCATACATCACAGCAGCTGGTTATTATGATATTTTGCTGGACTTGATGTGGATCTGACACAGCTTTAAATGTGACCTATAAATAATAAATACTTGCAGTTTTAAGGCAGCTTTAATCGCCCTTTTTGTAAATTCATGTCTCAACTGATGACATAACAGCGACATTGCATACTTGCAGTTTCATTTGGATTTGAATATGATACATTGTTTTAATATAGCCTAATACAGTGCGCAAAGGCATATTTGTGCGTGCACTTAAAGAGCGCGAGCTATGAGCATAGTATAACGGCTGACTGGACAGGAAGATTCGTTTTTACCGACATATGGCCTGACAACATCTCATCTGACCGCAGTTCACTGATGTTCTACTGAAGCTCCTCGTCACCGGTACCATTTCTGTGCTCATTTGACTCGTATCTGGTGCTGAAGTGAAGTTGGAGTGTGCATCTGCAAACTCATTAAATAATAAACAGAGTTGTAAGTGGGGTGGGCAAACCCAGCCATGAGCATGCGTTAATTGTGTGAAAAAAATAATCGCCTGCGTTAACGCACTAATTTTGACTACTTTAACTACTTAAAATAAACAACGCATAAGAAAAATTCCCAGTTAAGCCAGTCGTGATGAAATAGGCTAGTGTTCGATGTTACAAGGATTATTTCCAGACAGATGAGTTGATCGATGAGTCAAAAAAAAAAAAAAAAAACTAAACGTGATATACAGTACGAGTATGAGTAAGCATGAGTATACAGTAGCCTAATTTTAAAAGTGTGATTTACAGACCTGGAAAAGTTATGTAAATTAACAAAATCTTATAACCCAGTTGGCACTTTTCTAGTGAATATGCATTTTTATAGCTATGCAAAGCTTGTAAATATTTTATCATGAAGTAATTGTAAAAAAATATTTGTAAAAATCCTTATCCTTAATTCTCTTCGGTTAAATCACAAACAATTGTTTTGATGTATGTGATTTAATAGCTCATCTCTAGCTCAAGTGCCAGTTGCATATACCACTATGTTGACTGTGTTTTACTTTTCAGATTCAAAGTCTACCTTTTTATGTAACTGAATTTACAAAAAATGACCAGTCTTAGTTATAACTAATTTTTAAAACTACTCTAAGCAGTGTATGCAGCCAGCACCAGCTCTTTTCCTTGTTGACAGCACTAAATACCATTGCTGGAAATCATTTGACAAGCAATCAGTAGCAGACATGAGAGATCACTGAGGAGATGTTTTATATCTATTAATTGCTCACCCCATTCAAAGCACTTCCACAGCAGAAAGCGGAGATGATCCGTGGTCGAGGTGCGAGCATCGGTCTGGTCTGAACATCTAACATCAGACATCTGTCTTCCATCTCCACTAGACGCTAGTATAGACAAACATATGCTTCGGCTCACACACGATGCTCTTCTCCTGCTGTTTATGACTAAAACAGACAGAAAGGCAGCAGATATATTTACAGTGTGTTGAGAGGAGTGAAGTTTTGTGTCCCTTCAGTTTTACCATAGACTGTTTATCTCAAGACAGCTGGAATGTTCAAGACGGCTGAAGAGTGTAAGTGATAAATGTAATTTATTAGACATAGACAAAGTCTTTTATCTTCACTTGTTTTAGTCAGATGTACACAGATCATTCTAGGTCATCTTTCTTTTCCTTTTTTCTTAATATATTTCACTTTAAACAAACAAGGCTCCGAGAAGTAAGTAAAGGTCATCAAAGCATTTGTTATCTTGTCTTTCTGAGTCACACAAATCGCCCACCAGCAATTCAGTTTGTTAATACATCTAATAACCTACATGCCTCTGCATGTTTTAGTCCAGGTATGTGGAACATTCATTTTTAAGGACTATATAAATATAAAGGTTTTACTTACCCTGCTTCACAATAACATCTTAAACCAGCCTAAGATGGGGGTTTTGGACACTTCTCAGGGGGTCTAACTAGACCATCTTAAAATTGAAGGAGGTCCAGGTCCACCAGGGGGCCCCGCCAAACTTCCCAGGGGACTTAAAGGGATAGTTCACCCAAAAATGAAAAATTTGTCATTCCAAACCCATAAAACCTTCACTTGTCTTCAGAACACAAATTGAAATATTTTTGAAATCCGAGAGTTTTCTGATCCTCTAGAGACAGCAAGGGTCCTACCAAGTTTAAGGTCCAAAAGTATCAAGAACTACCCTTTAACCATTTAAAACGAATTTAAAACAAGCATAAAATAACCAACAAAAACAAATAATGAAGAATAAGTAGTAACAAAACAAATCAAGAGATTATTTTTTGTTTGTTTGTTTTAACAGCAGGGGTCAGATTCATTATAATTGTATTAATTCATAATAATAACTACTTAAAATACATAACGCATTAAAAAAAAATCCTGCTAAGCCACGCTTGATAAAAATAGTGTTTGCTGTTACAATGGTTATTATAGTAATTTCCTGGACAGTCTCTGAGGTGAGCTGATCGATGAGTCAAAAAAAATTAAATAAAACGTGATATACAGTACGAGTCTGAGGATAGGCTACGGTGGCCTGATTTTAAATGTGTGATTTATAGACCAGGAAAAGTTATGTAAATTAATACAATCTTATAATCTTGTAAATATTTTATTTATAATGTTCTTTAATAATAATAACCACTGAAAATACAAAAGGCATTAAAAATAAATCCAGTTAAGCCAGTCGTGATGAAAATAGGCTAGTGTTCGATGTTACAAAGGGCTATTTCCCGGACGCACGGGTAAGTTGATCAATGAGTCAAGAAAAAAAAAACTAAATAAATAAAACGTGATATACAGTACGAGTATGAGTAAGTATGAGTATACAGTAGCCTAATTTTAAAAGTGTGATTGACACACCTGGAAAAGGTATGTAAATAAATCAAATCTTATAACCCAATGGGCCCTTTTTATAGTGAATATGTATTTTTAGTTATGCAAACTTGTAAATATTTTTTCATGAAGTAATTGTAGAAAATATTTGTAAAAATCCTTATCCTTAATTCTTCTGTTAAATCACAAACAATTGTTTTGATGTATGCGATTTTAAAGCTCATCTCTATAGTTTAGGGGCCAGGTGCATATACCACTATGCTGACAGTGTTTCACTTTTCAGATTCAAATCAGATCACCTTTTTATGAAACTCACTTTACAAAAAAATGACTTACTAGTCTTAGTTATTACTAAATTTTTAAACTACTTGAAGCAGTTTTTGCAACCAGCACCAGCTCTTCTCCCTGCTGAGAGCACACACACACACACACACACACACACACACAAAATCCTGTTAAGCCAGTCTTGATTAAAATAGTGTTTCCCTGTTACAGTGGTTATTATAGTCATTTCCTGAACAGTCTTTGAGGTGAGTTGTTCGATGAGTCAAAAAACAACAACAACACCAAAAAAAACGTGATATACAGAATGAGTCTGAGGATATGCTACAGTGGCCTAATTTATAGTGTGTGTATGTATGATTTATAGACCAGGAAATGTTATGTAAATTAATACAATCTTATAATCTTGTAATATTTTATCATAAAGTAAAGAAATCATTCTAAAATGTTGATTTGGTGTTCAATAAGCATTTATTATTTTTATTATAAATATTTTAAGTGGATTAAAGTTTCTCAGGATTCTTTGGCCCAAAGATCAGCATTTATCTGAAATAAAAAGCTTTTGTAACATTATACACTATACCATTCAAAATCTTGGAGTCAGTATAATGATGCTATGAGTAATGATGCTAAAAATCAGCTTTAATATCACAGGAATAAATGACATTTTTAAATCTATTAAAATAGAAAACAGTTATTTTAAATAGTAAATATATTTCAAAATTGAAATGTTTTTTTTTTCCTTACTTTCAAAGCTTTGTGATCATAGGAGACCTATTAAAAAAAAATCAAAAAAATCTTACTGTTTAAAAACTTTTGACTGGTAGTGTATATACAGTATATAACATTTATTATTCATATTGCGGATGTTCTCAGTCGAGTATCTTGTATGAGGAAAAGGGTTAATGAAGTCATGAGCTGTACTTTGAAAAACTCTCGAGACTCAACCCCTCACACACACACACACACACACACACATACATATACACACACTAGCCTAGTCCTCCAGCATTAGTGACTGCATGCGAGTGTGGGACAGACTCTACCCTCCCACGGCCGCTCTGCGCCAACAAGAAGGAGTTTATTCAACGTCCCGTTGCTGATTCCTGTTTGTCTGTCACCAGCCGCGTATCTACTCATGTCTTAGGAATGCCATGGCTACTCAGAACAACCAGGATTACTTCAGGTCGGTCAGCAGCGAGTCCACCACATACATGATGGTCCCGGCGAACGGACGCGGTCGAGACTCGCCGTCAAAGTTATGGATCGCGATGGTGGTGATCGTGGTGGTCGTGCTGCAGATCGCTTCGACCACCGGACTCTTTGTCTATTTAAACATGTCTTTATCGCAGGTAAGCAAAAGTTGTTTAAGTTGCCCTGAGTGTTTTCTTATCCCACAGGCCGTGATTTATAATTTAGTGAGCTTAGTGCCAGTATTTTGGGTATCACAGGCGCGTTCGGGGCGACGGCGCGTTCACTGCCTAGACAGCATGTTTACTTGTGTTTCCCGTGGCCGTCACGCCGCAACATGCTGTCAAGGTAGGCAGCTGACTAAGTTTTGAGACACGGTTTGCAGCAGAGGAGAACTTTTACCAAGTTGCAGATGATGTATTAGTTTATATTCCAAGATACAAAGTGAATGCTGTAAGGACATTATGCATTAACATAACCAAAGAAAGCAACGCAGTGGGATTTGGATGAGAAAAGGTTTAATTCTTGTCATTTAATTTGATAATTTGTTGTTTTGTGAGAATTGACGCGGTAAAGGCTTTCACAAAATGTTAATATCATGATTAAAACAAACAGTTTTTGTCCACATTTGTGACCCTGGACCACAAAACCAGCCATAAGAGTCATTTTGTCTGAATAAATAAGCTTTCCATTGATGTATGGTTGTTAGGATAGGACAATATTTAATACAGCTATTTGAAAATCTGGAATCTTAGGGTGCAAAAAAAAAAAAAAAAAAAAAAAAAAGAAATACTGAGAAAGTTGCCTTTAAAGTTGTCCAAATGAGGTTTTTAGCAATGAATATTACTAATCAAAAATGAAGTTTTGATATATTTATGGTAGGGAATTTATAAATTATCTTAATGGACCATGATCTATACCTAATTAAATTGATCATTTTGACCCATACAATGTATTTTTTGGTTATTGTAATATATTACATATAATATATGTATATATACCATGGCTACTTAAGACTGGATTTGTGTTCCAGAGTCACATTTAATGAAATATCTAACATAAAGGAAATAAAAACAAAACAAAACGATGTGAATTAATATTATAACACATAAAAATACCTAAAAAAATTACTATTGATAAAAGTACAATACAACAAATGTCTACAATATTTCTAGAACAAAGTAAGTGTAAATAGTTTCAGATTATTAACAGCATGAATTAATTTGGCAAAATTGCACACAACAAAAAGAGGATCAAAAGACAGAGACAAGGAATTCATGCTGTTTTGCAACAAAAGTTCATATGCATGTTTTATTGCCTAGTCTGGATGTCGTAATTCAGCACAATACCAACAGGTGTTTATAGGCCTATTCAACAACATGAAGTGATATTTATTATTCTCTGCCCTTTTGTGATGAAATAATGTGCTGAATCATACTCCAAACCAATACCTTTTAAAAAATTAATCATGTTGAAAAACCTAAGAAGAAGTTTGAAGTGGGATTCTGTTAAAGCGGTTCAATATTAACAAACTGAATCTATTTTAAGATTACATATGAAAAATCTATATGAAGTTACTAACAAAACGAAACGACTTGGTGAGATGAGACTGACTGTTTCAAATAAACGCTCTACCTCTGAAAGAAAAAAGAAAGTGAGGTTAATTCACGGTCACACTGTGAGACTGTAAACACAACAGGGAGGAAAACATCAGAAGCTCCCACGCGAGTTGTCACTGTTGGATTTAAACAGAGTTATGCCTGACCTATTTATAAGTAACTACGGTTGACAAAATCCATTTAGATTAGGTGTCAGATTGAGCTGGAATGTGGTGCTGGGTCATGGTATTGGTTTTGGGAAAGCGGTTTGCAGTTTATACCAGCCTAAATTTCTTTTTCCCCCCAACCAACATGGTATGAGGCCTCTCATCAGCAATACCAGAAATTCACTGTAAAGCAATACCCTGCAAGCAAATGTGTGTCTCCTCTCGGGCTCCCCATGGTAAACCTCCTGTGACATTTTCCACTGCCAAGATCCACAACGTCTCAGTCTCTCACCCTCTTGTTTTCCCCTCTCCTTTATGTTTGGTTTTTTATTCTTATTCAATTTTAGTCCATCTTTCCCTCTAGTTCTCACTGTAATATTGTGGTTTTTATGTAGAACATATAATTATAGCTAATTGTGGCTGCTTTTCTCTGATAATTCTTTGCGGATTCAAGTTACGTTGCGTTTGCCAGGCCCAAAGAAGGCATGGAGAGTTTCCAGTGTTGCACAGACTAGTTCAACCCTAAAACTGACAAGAGGACAAAGCTCCGGATAAATTTCACCAATATAAAGTGACTTTGAGATATTTAAGACATTTGTCGTCCTGCAATTAAATTGATTAGGGAGCGCAGAGTAGTTTTTGATTTCTGTCGTTCTTAAATAAATTAAACTAGGCCAAGCAATGATTCACTTCTCGGTATAAATCTCATGTAACGCACAAGACGTGGGCTTTTCTAATAAATCTGAGAGGGGTTTGAAATATCGCCTGGCCTACTTTGGAGCCCCTGGTTATGAAGAAGTTTCAGACATACATGAACAAAACAGCCTTAGGAAAATATTTTCAAGGATTAAACAGCACCGTGGTGTTTGCAGAAGGATTAAAGATCTTTTTTTTCTAAAGGGGCAGTCATCAATTCAACACATTGACAAGCTAAAAAAAGCAAGAAGAGAAGAATTGTGAGATACTGAGTGAGGAAATAAAGACACATATGCACTGGCTTTCTCTCACTTACACACAGCTGTTGCCTAATGAACATTCTTCAGCACTAACATAAATATCCTGTGCTCACTGTTGGTGCACTGACCAGATGGGATGCTCACAGTGTTGTCCTAAAAGACGAGTAAACACCTTCATTTTACTCCATTATCAGACAAACAAAGCCTTGTTTACACCAACAGGACTGTAATAAACAACGCTACTCCCTCATTTAGTGCTATTAGCACAGTGATGAAAACTCTGCGTACTGAACGTTCCACCGACACATACAGGCATTTTTACTTGACAATAATCAAAGTTAACGTAAAAAGTATGTTTCCAACATGATTAGGCCCAAAAGGAGGCTAAAACTTGTGATCCAGTCGAGTTACTTGAGTTAAAATAAGTTCATAATTACTCCAATCTGTCCATGTCACGTTTAATTTCTGTATTAATTACGTGTGGAGGGGAAAAAAACACAAATCCTACTTCTCAGAAGTACTTAGATATTCTAGTAGGGTGAGATGACTGTTGGGGCCCCTTTTGGATTGGGAAAAAGAAGCCGGGGTCCACTGACAGGCACATAGTTAGTATTCTAGAAGTGTAGCATTCAGTCAGACAGAGCAGAACGGGACGGTGATGGCCCGAGACTTCACAGAACACCCAGAGGGCTTTAAAAATGCATCACAATGGACTCTTAATAAGGCCTGTCTTCACTGGCAATTTACCAGAGATTTATGAGCCAATGAGAGAAGCCATAACAAAGGTGATTATGAGGAAAAAAAGGATTGTTACCCTTGGCTACCAAGGCTTTTGCCACACACAATGGCACCGGTCATTGTAAAGTCGAATGTTTGTATGTACAGGTGTGTACTGTAGGGCTGATGGCATGCTGAGCATGCACTATCAGTAGTTTTAACTTCACATGCCTATATCAAGGTTCACTTGTAGTCATGCGCTAATTTTAGAGAAACTCGTCATCGTGAGGAAAGCACCTACTGAATGTGTTTGCATACTTTGCATTGTCTGAGTCTAAATAAAAACCAATGTTTTCCTCAGAAAGGGGGTTCCCTTCTTAACAGGACATGATTTATTGCTTTTAGAGACTAGTCGACCCAAGGCCAGAGAGAGAGAGAGGTTTTGACTTCTGTGTGGTCTTCTGGAGAAGGAAAGACAAAAAGAACAATCTCCTCAGAGTTTGTTCCTTGCCAAGCGCACAAATTGAATATTTGGCTGGAATTTCCTTTGAAGACCTGCTTAGACAAACCTGTTGCCCTCTGGGAACTCGTCCGGAGTTGCAGCGCTTCAGCCCTCGAAGATCATTTAGATCATCAGCAACTTTCAGGCTGCTTTCCTTTCTTTGAGACCGCAGGGGGGATCTAGAAAAAACATACACATGGATGAGGAATAACTGAAGAAAGAGAGAATCGAGAGGAAGGGTGAGACGTTATAGCGAGATGCAGAGACAGAGAGCCCCTGGCATGGATTTAAGTTACACGCCTGGTTTCTCTTATTTAATCCTTTCCCAAAAAAGCAATGGATGTGGAGTGAAGCAGAAAGTTCAGTGGTGGCTTCTTTTCCCCAGCTACAGAAATGAGGGCTAACACTGAAGCATTGTTCCCCACTTCCTGCTGCCCTCTCTGGGATCAGAAACCCTAAGGAGCGCCACTAGTCTCACTACCAGTGACTCAATATGTTGATTTTACTTAATTTAGTGCATTTCGAGCTACATCTGTGAACGATTACGTATAGCAATACTGTCGGAGTTTACATGTATTAGGGTGTAGCAGCGTTGACCCAGAGTTGTTGAATTTACTTATGATGACAAATGATCAATTTCTGGCTCACACTTATCCACACCCTGGACATTACTTTAGATTCCATCCAGGGCACGTGTGACTGACCCAATTCTTAAAAAGAAATACACGGAAGTAGGTACTTACACGGCAAGTCCTTGTTTACAGTTAAGAAGGGTTTTGAACATGTACATGCAAGCACAAGATATGACACATCAGGTAAACTGGATTTTTGCGATCAAACCCGTGGCTTGTCAGAGGGTGTTTCTATTTTTCAGGTGAAAATAGAAGCTTATATATAGCTCAGGTGGTAAATATAACCTTTATGAGTGACACACTACCAGTCAAAAGTTTTTGAACAGTCATTTTATTAAAGAAGTCTTTTCTGCTCACCAAGTCTGCATTTATTTTTGTATTTATTTTTATTTGTCCAGAAATATTTTTACTATTTAAATAATTGTTTTCTATTTGAATATATTTTAAAATGTAATTTATTCCTGTGATTTCAAAGCTGAATTTTAAGCATCATTACTCCAGTCACGTGATCCTTCAGAAAGCATTCTAATATTTTGATTTGCTACTCAAAAACATTATTATTATTATGTTGAAACAGTAGAATAATAATAACAATAATAGTAATAAATGTTTATTATCATTTTATAATGATTTCTGAAGGATTATGTGACACTGAAGACTGGAGTATTAATGCTGAAAATTTAGCTTTGATCACAGGAATAAATAACATTTTAAAATATATTCAATTAGAAAACAGTTATTTTAAATAGTAAAACTATTTCATCTTTTACTGTTTTTGCTGTACTTTGGATCAAATAAATGCAGGCTTGATGAGCAGAAGAGACATTAAAAACATTGAAAATCTGGTAGTATGAATACAGCAAAGCTCAGTATGATGCATTAAATATTGTGAACTAAAAATGAATTGTACTTTTACAGCACTTATACTTTTTAACATTTACTAATCAGGGCTAACCAGTTAGGATTGCCTCACAAAATAACCTTTTGAATACTTTATATTGTTACAAAAAATCAATTTCAAATAAATGCTGTTCTATTCATAGAATCCTGAAAAAAAATGAGCAGTTTCCAATAAAATATTAAACAGCACACTTTTATACTGTTATAATAATAAGAAATTATTCTTAAGCACCAAATCAGCATATTAAAATTATTTTTGAATGATCACCTGACACTAAAAACTAGAGCTTCTAAAAATTCAGCTTTTGCCATCTCAGAAATAGTTACATTCAAAAATTATTAAAATATATCATTAAAACGGCAATATTTCACAATATTACTGTTTTTTTAATATATTTTTAATCAGATAAATGCAGCACTGCTTTTAAAAACATTTAAAGATCTTACCAAAATAATGGTAGTGTATATTTTTCTTTAAAGATTTTATTTAAACTTTGAAACTAAACTTTTATTTCTTTACAAAAAGAAAATGTACATCATGAATGAAACACAATCTTATTGTTGTTTTAAAACTACCACAAATCATTTTTGCGATTTCGATAAAACCTCACCACTGTTATCCGGAGAACAGTAACTTGGTGACATATTGTACATGTTGTATTGAAACCTAATCTTTTTAATAACATTAACAAATTAAACTCTACTGTAAAGTGTTACCAAACTAGCCTTTCTTATTAATGTACTTTCCTGCTTATGTTGAAATTGTTTTAATATGCTGATCCAGTACCAGCCCAAGCATACCCCTGAGACAAAACCACAAACGGGTTGTCGATCAACACATATGAAAGAGCCTGGCCCCAGTCCTGTAAGTCCTTCCAGAACTAGGGCCAGCCAGTTTGTGTGGTCACATACAAAATATCACGAAACTGGTCTCAGATCAGTCTTGAGCTGTTCCTGTGAGTGCAGCCCTGCTCAACATGGGGGACCCTCATTACCTGGCCGAGTCGCTTTGAAAACCGTAACGCTGCGAGAGTTAACGAAACACACCTTCTGCTGCCACGCTCCGCCGGCGACTGGAGAGTCGTTAAGAGCTTTGGCGGACCGTGACTCAAAATTGCACACAGAGATCCTTAACTGGCGACATATTTCTTGGAGAGGCTTCGTGTTTCTGAAAAGAGAGGAGAAAAAGACAGAAAATAAGAGCAAGGGTTTCAGAGCAAGGTCATTCTAAAGTACCTCATTATGTAGGACATACCTCTCCAGCTGGCTCAAGGTCTTGAGCTGAACTTGTACCCCACTGGCTTTCCATAGAAAGCCCCATTGCAGATGTTCTCATCTACTTTCCTGGAAAGGGTCAAGAGGGATACATGGCCTCATTTTGATCTTCAGCCTGCGCTCCGGCCTTGAGCAGTTTGTTTCCCCTGTTGCTATCAGCTCCCTGTTGATTGTTTCCCACTTTGCT
The DNA here is from genome assembly GCA_033026305.1 of Cirrhinus molitorella. NCBI lineage: Eukaryota > Metazoa > Chordata > Actinopteri > Cypriniformes > Cyprinidae > Cirrhinus > Cirrhinus molitorella. Next base: position 14,780,697 of record CM065118.1, on the reverse strand, counting down.
TCCTAAAGTGCCGTTTTTATTGTTCCTTGGGATGACGTTGCATTCAAACCACATTTTAATGTACTGCATGTGATTTGGGCCTGTTTTCTAACTTTTCTCCTATTGGCAGGTTAAAAATCAGGGGGTTACAGAAGAACTGCGGTGCTTGGGCTTGCTCAACGCCCTGGATAAAGACCGGGACATTCCTGAAGACCTGGCCCAACTGTTTGGAGAGCCTTGCATCAAACTAGCTGAGGGTGTCAAAGCCTATATATCCAAGGTAAGTTCACATCTAAGTTCGATTGTACTCATTGCACAACATTTTTGTTAGGATATCTGTTCAGGCAAGCAACAGCTATTAAAAACATCATCTGCCTTTTCAATGCATGGTCACAATAATTGTAGACAATAGTTTCAAGTGAAGTTCCTCACAGCATGAAGCAACTTGCTGTTACCATAAATGTGTCCTGGCAAGTGATTACAATCTCCTTAGGGAAGAAAAGTGGATGGTTGAGTCATGGGAGAGTTTTCAAGCATTTATGCTTGTATATGCAGCATTGTAGAGGGTGACTCACCCCCTTGTCCCGAACATGAACCAGTCTGAGCAGTCAGAGCTCAGATTTGAAGGAAATGGCTTGGTTTTCCCCTGGCGTGGCTGGTTATCCCTTCAGCTTCAGCTTTTTCCCCTCACAGCCTTCCAGTGGTGGGTTACATTAATAAAACTGACATGTTTGGAAGCCTAAGGCTTTTTTAAAAGTCTCAATCTAAAGGCATGATTAGACTTGAAGAGCAGCAAGTAGTAAAGTTAAACATTTATTTACATTAAACATAGTGCAGGAATCAGTATTTTTTTATTATTATTAATCGTGATTAATCCCACCTAACATTTTAAATATACTTTTATATTGCAATAATTTCACATTAAATTTTAAAATGAATGTAGAAACAACAAACAACAACAGTACATTTTTATTATTTGTTAATTTTTTTATGCTTGATGTGAGTATCACTGATACCAATATCGCTAGGAAATTGTTCTTTCTTTCCTTTAAAAAATAACAACTTCTAATTTAAGGTTATCTGGCTGCTATTACTTTAAGAGCTGCTGCTGCTGAAAGTGACGCGGATCTGACACACATGCTTGTAGATTCATTTGTGCTTTATTATAAAATGATACAGGCTACAAGCACAGTAAAACAGCTGACAGGACAGAAAAATTCATTTTTACTGACATATGGCCTGATAACATCTCATCTCACCACAGTTCACTTTTGTTCTACTGAAGCTGCCTCGTCTCCTGTACCTTTCCAGCGCTCATTTGACTAGTGAAGTTGAAGTGCGCATCTGAAAAGTCTCCCTTTTGATGTGGTCAAAAATACGATCTGCGACTAAATAAACACACTTCTTGTCAAGAAAAAAAAGAAACAGAAGCAGCAGTTGTGAGTGGGGTGGCCAACTCTAGCCCCGCCCCTACGTTAACTGCGTTAAATCTTTTTAACGCTGTTAAACCGAAAAAAATTAATCATTTGCATTAACATGCTAATTTTGACATCACTAGTTTTGATAGAAGCTTCTTATGCTCAGCAATGCTGCATTAATTTGATAAAAAGTTAAACTGTTATATTATAAAAATTGTAACTATTTTCTATATTAATATATTTTAGTGCTGTTAAATGATTAATCACATCCAAAATAAAAGTTTTTGTTTACATAATATAGTATATATTTTGAATATTTACATGTATACATTTATATTCATATAATTGGTATTATATATAAATATATTTAATATATAAACAACATATTTTTATTAAATGAATACATGCATGTGTGTGTATATATACACAGTACACACACATATATATTATGTAAACGAAAACTTTATTTTGGATGCGATTAATCACGATTAATCGTTAAACAGCCCTTTTTTTCCGATGGCAAAACCTGTATTCTTCTTTTTTTTTTTTTCAATCAGCATTGCTCCAGTCTTGAAAACAGTTGTGCCGCTTAATATTTTTATGGAAACTTTGACAAATAGAAAGTTTATTTAAAATATTAATTGTGAAAAACTGACCTCAAACTTTTTAACTTAAGTATTATATGTTAAAATTTCTATTTTGTCAAAATAGATTAAAATAAAACATGCACAATGATAATTCACCAACAAAATGAATTTAAAAATCTTTAATATCGCAACATGGTACTGATATATTGTGCATCCCTAGTTAATTTTATCCATCTGTGTCAGACTGAATAAACTTGGTTAACATTAAATATGGTTAACATTATCCAATAGCCTACATGGCCTCATTGACATCAGCAGAAAACTAAAAAATATTTCAATTCTTTGTTTGGAACAACCCGTACCAATGAATCATTCACAATAAAACCAGGAAACATTTGTTTAGAAAGTAAATAGAGTTCATAATGACTTTCGGCTTTTCATTATGGTGGAAGTGTCGCAACTTCTGCCATTTTTTTGTATTATAAATTTTCCGTGCCACCCCTTTGTTTACCCAAGTCCCTCGGCTCCGGGAATATATGTTATCAGATTTTACGGAGCATGTCTATCCCGTCCTACCCCTTTCCCTCCCGCCGGTATGTGCAACAGCCCGTGCGTACCGTCAAATCTTTCACTACTAATTGAGTGAGGCTGCAAACAATTTATTGGCACTCAGAGACAGAGGCATTTGCCTCATAATTAAAAACACATGCGCCACTTCTGAGAGATGCAATTATGGTGCGTTAAAGAATTCCCTGATCATTCTAGGGGATCAGTCAGTGGAAAAAGTAAACAAATAATGAAGATTTTGGCCAAAAAAAAAAAGAAAACGTAAGTGGCAGGCAAGTACATAAGTCTCAAAATACAAAAAAAAAAACATGTGCGTGCATGTATTTGTGTGCATGTTCACACATCAATACGAATAAGAGAGTAAGGTTCAGATTTAGATAAAGGAGGAAGATATTTACACAGAAAGAAACAGGCCGAACAAGCACACGCCGAGGCTTCGGGCTCTTTTCCAGCCTCATGTCAGCGCAGAGGTAAAGCACACAGAAAAAGAACAAGAGGATAAGAAGGATCGAGAGAGTGTTCGCAGCGAAGGCAGCGAATGAGTGAGTGAAGAGAGATGAAGGAAATGCATGTTTCTGAAGCGAAGGCCTTCAGAATCCAGAGAATGCCAGAACACCTGGTAGTTATTATGGAGGGCTTACAAAAAAAAAGCAAAAAGAAAAGTCTGACGTCCTCCAGATTCTCAATTTTAGCCGGACTCAGCACACAAACAGTATACAGACGTGCAGTATATGCAAACCGCTGACCATTGTTGATCACTGATTTTCCGTGGCTTTGGTGTAACACGTAATACGGAATGACCGCACAACTAACAAGAGTCGAACCCTGCAAGAGTTCAAGTTAATTCACCAAACAGATGGCCACGTCCGCAGAGAAACTCTAACACAAGTCAACAAATCAAAAGACGCTACACCACTATAATCCAGCCCAGAAATAATATCAGCATTCCAAGGAATATTATATGCTCAGACTGCACCTGAACAGGACCCCGCAGCAGCCACTTGAGTCCTCTCAATATCCCTAAATCCCTCCTCAGTTTCCCGCAAAGCTAAATGGGACGTTTTGTCCCCGTTCTCCGCTTGTCTCGGATTCTCCTAATGACTCATTAGATGAGGAAGCATCTCGTCTTCGGGCTCACATCCGCAGCGCTGCATCACCACCGGCGTCTGAAACAGATTTACGATGAAAGCAGTGATCATACTCGGGGCATTCCGCCAGCCGCAAGATTTTCCGCCAGCCTCAGAACAAACACAAAGGCCATCTCTGTCTGCCCTCTAACCTTTATCTTCTGCATGATCATAGCTCAAGGACTGTGTTGTCAAAAGTGTGGTCGGTTTTTACTACATGCGGTTTCTCGGGATGAATGTATTGTTTGTTTCAGAAACCTACGGGAAACTACTAGCTTGTATATGTGGATTGGCTTTGATAACATGCAAACATCAGATTTGCTAGGGTGAAAAGGGGTGAAAAGAAAGAAAAAGAGAAAAAACCTTAATAAAGTAAAGGCCGGTCCAGTTGGTGTTCTCATGTTGCGCTGCGTGGACTTACACGATGGCTTGCCTCCTGCCAAATATGTGCTGAGCTCTCAAAGCTGGTATTACTTAGAGTCAAATTTCAGCGAGTGCTCCGCAACGACCTTCCGTCTAAAAAAAAAAAAAAAGAGAGGGAGAGAGAAAGAAAGAAGAGAGATTAAGTCGGGTTTAAAGCCTCGGAAGTCTTCAAGCCCATTCTCCACACCAAAAGAGAGACTGAAGACAGCCTGTCACATCTTTAACACCCCATTAAGTGTCACTGTGGCAGAGAGCCCTGACAGGAGAGAAAAGAGGAGGAAGATAGTGGCACAAACACAACTAATCCTGACTGCTGTATTTAAAGTGCAGGGTAGGGTTGCACCAGCCACTTCTAAGTCCTAAATGCGGACATAAAGTTCACAGGGGTCTAGCAGCTTAACTCTGAATTTAATTTCGATGCACTATGAGTGCGCAGTTCCTTAAACTGACACCTGACTGTGTTGGTTCAAATAGTTCTCATCAGTTTTCATTGAAATATGATACATAAATCATAAAAAAAATCCACACTAATATACACTAGCAGTCAAAAGTTTTTGAACAGTAAGATATTTTTTTAATGTTTTTTAAAGAATTCACTTCTGCATTTATTTGATCCAAAATCGCAAAAGGTAATATTGTGAAATATTAACATTTATTATTGTTATTATTATCAATATTTAAATCAATTGAGTATTTTTTTTCAGGATTCTTTGATGAACAGAAGGATCCAAAGGTCAGCATTTATCTGAAGTAAAAAGCGGTTTTAACATTATACACTATACCATTTAAAAGTCAGTATAATTGTTTTTTTTTGTTTGTTTGTTTTGTTTTTGTTTTTTTTTAAAAGAAATTATACAAATTAATACTTTTATGTAGAAAGGATGCTTTAAAATGATCAAAAGTGATGATAAAGCCATTTATAATGTTACAAAAGATTTCTATTTCAGATAAATGCTGTTCTTCTGAACTTTCTATTCATCAAAAAAAAATCTACTACTGTTTTTAACATAATAATAATAATAATAATAATAATAATAATATAACAATAATAATTTTTTTTGAGCAGCAAATCAGAATATTAGATTGATTTCTGAAGGATCGTGTAACTGGAGTGATGATGCTAAAAATTTAGCGTTGAAATCACAGGAATAAATTACATTTTAAAATATATTCAAATAGAAAACAGTTATTTTAAATAGTAAAACTATTTCAAAATAATACTGCTTTTGCTGTACTTTGGATCAAATAAATGCAGGCTTGGTGAGCAGAAGAGACTTCTTTTAAAAAAACATTAAAAAACATTACTGTTCAAAAAGTTTTGACTGGTAGTGAAAATTTGAAATGAAATTTTTTTACAAATACCTATATATTCATTTCTTTACGAATTAGAATCTTTAAATAACAGGAATGAATTACTTGTTTAAAAATATTCTATATATATATAATATATATATATATATATATATATATAAAACAGAACACACATTCTATATTGTAATAACATTTCACAGTATTTCTGTTTTTACTGTATTCTTAAACCAATAAATGCAGCTGTAAGTAAGCATGTCTTTCAAAAAAATATTTCTGACCCCAAGTTATTTAACAATATATATGTACATATATGTCAACACAAATTACACTCTCACTGATGTAATCCAATCAGTTTGTCATATTACTGGCAGACCAACTGGATTACATACTCCCTTTCAGAGGATTTCATAAATATTTAGGTTTATACAAAGGCTTACTTTTGATTTGTGTAATAGCCCAATGATCACATTTTTAGTGGTTGTAATGTACTTTTCATTTGCGCTACAACTACGCCAAGCTGTAACTTGTGCACAGCTGGAGCAGCCGCCCCAGGTGAATAAATGCAGACTTTTACAGAGGGGGAGGGAAAGAGAAAACGAGAGAGATGAATTCTCATAGTGCTTAAGGTCAGACTGTTGTGCTCTGTAGTGGAACGGTGAGGTCTCTGGTGAAGGGGGCCGGGGACAGAGGAATGGGGCCGACCTCAGACGGCAGCCAAGAATGGCAGGAAACAACTTGTAAGCATACACACACACCCCATTCATTCAAAGGCCCATAACAGGCGTGCACTGATTTTATCTGGTGGAGAGTGTGTGTGTACATTAAGTACAGTGTGTGTTTGTCTCTCAGTACTTTGGATTATTAGCCATTTACCTGAGTCACACTGAGCAAAGTCTAGCGCTCTGAGATTTATTGTTTGCAATGCTTTACGACCCAAGGAAAGCAACAGTTATTTATTAATAACTCTCCTGGAGGAAGGGAACGCACTGTGCCTTCAGTATCTCAACGACAGAGCAAACTCTGGCACTTACGGCTGTTTTAAAGTATTAGATTGCCGTCTCGACTGAGCTCAGCTGGAGAGGACGCTAATGGCTTTCTTCGCACGCTGTGTGCATGCACTCGCCCGCTTCCTGCGCTCCTTAAATGAAGGAAAAATCTTCCCTTGGCCGTTCGCCTTTTCTGGCGCTCGGATGCAGGGGGTCAAAGGTTTGACGCTGGGTGTGTTTATTGTTATTGTTGAGGTCTTTGTATGGGTCTGTTCTCTGCCCTCCACCTTCTGAACTATGTTGTGTTTTCCAGAAAACAGATTGCGCACTCACTTTCACTAGGCCTCAGTGACTCCCTAGACAGAAAAAAACCTGCATGATAGATTCTTAGTGGAATTTCTGTCATATCACATCAACTAAGAGTCCCATCTATCTATCTATCTATCTATCTATCTATCTATCGTTCAATCGTTTGTTCGTTTGTTCGTTCTATCATTCCATTGTTCTAATGTTCCATTGATCTATCATTAGTTCGTTCTAATGTTATATCCACCCGTCCGTCCATCTATCTAGGCTGGATTTTAACACAAATTTCATTCATTGCTTCGATTCGATTTGATTCACAAGATTCAATTCAGATTATTTTGGATATAATATATCAGGTACAGTACATGCCAAATTTTCTCAAAGAAAAAAAAAAAATGTCTCAACTAATGCTGTAAAATATACATGAGAGTCAGTTGCTATAGAGCATTTCACAACATGTCATCAATCGGCCATTGTATTGTTTACTGAACGTAAACAATGCCACTGAACCGAATGACACTTGCATATTTTGCTGATTATTGCTGCTGAAAATGATTAATTATTGTCATGTTTTGGACTGTACTAATCGGTCGGAATACTTTAGTTTTCTATTTATAACAAATCAAGGAGAAGAGTGCAAAAACTGTCTGAGGTAGGCGTTTGTGGTTGGCTAAACTAAACCAGGATTTCCAGGGCAAGAATCTTGATAACATTCATATTTGTTCTTATCATTTCGGGTGAGGTAACTGAAATATTAGACTAATATCTTGCTTAATATTGCTTGTATGTATCTTTACCACCTGTTAACTTTAGTTTGTCTAAATATTGCCCCTATTTCTCCTTGCACCTATGATTTAGCAGCTTCCACATGTTTTTTTTCCCTATAGTTTAGACAGCATAAATTAGCAGAACAACGTATTCAGTAGCAATCCATGCTGTTGTTTACATCCAAATATCGGCAATATGTCCGCGCATCCAGGTAACTTACCAATTGTGGCGTAAGTGCAAACCCTCTATAATATTGAAGGTTAAAATGAACTGATTTGTATACAAAACGCTTAAATTACACTTAAAGCAGTTTTTATAATAATAAAATTACAGTTACATAATTATATTTCTACTCCAATTTATTTTTTGTAATATAAACATTTAAAAAAATGGTGGCTGTCATAAAAACTTGACGAATTTATTCAAACATAAATTAAACATTGAGAAGCCTGAAAAATAATCATTAATATGTTATAAGGTCTATATATTTAGCTCCTAAATATACTCCTTTCTAGAGTTCTTTTTTTTTCCAAGGTAAATGTGACGTGACATTGTTTATAAACCGTTATATTGACGTCTTTGTGTGGTTTAAATACTGATTAAACTAATACATAAGACAAGACGCAGATTTTGGTAAGATGTACTCTTTCTTTTAACATACCTGCAGATGTTCATTCACATTTATTTCATGCTGAAACTAGTATTAAAGTGTTTAGTTCAGTTCAGGAGATGTTCAGTTCACATGCTCTACAGCAATCTGTCACTCAACGTTAAACGGCGCCAAAACGGCATTTATTGTTTGAATGCTGTAATAAAATGGACAGAATTTGAAATCTGAGGCTTTGTTTCATATCATAAGTAACAAAGCACAAAACGTATTGCGATTTATTGGATCAGAGGCCTGCTAAAATGTTTCCTTCGTTAGCTGAAAACAAGCTAGACTAATCGATTTTTGGGGTTTGAGAATTGATATTGTTTTATAAAAATGAGAATCGATTAAAATTGAGAAATCAATATTTTTTGCCAGCCCTACTGTCTATCTATTGATTTATAATAGAAATTCCAAAAGAATATTATTAGGAGCAACCAATCTGTTTTTTTTTTTCGTAGACGCCACCCCAAGCACCCTACTAAACATCTAGCAACCACTCAGAACCACATTCATCCATCTACCTAGAAAGGTTAAATATTACATAGTTGAGTAAATACAAAAGCAGCATAGCAGGAAAAAGGGTTAATAATTATAAGGACAATTTAAATGATTTCTGTATATCCACCTTGATCTCTTTTTCCTTCTGTCTTTCTCGTACGACATGCTGAATGTACAAGAACATGCTAGTAAAACAGCCCTTTATCTGCTCCATATGTGAGACATGGAATTGATTTCAGGATCATTTACCAGAAATAATGGTGAAAAAGTAAAAGCCTTGGTCAGAAATCCATCTCTGCTGTGGCCTGGGTGAGATTATGTCACGTTATAAAGGCTGCAGGCGCTCGGCTGTCTGATGAATGGAGAGGAGAGAGAAAGCGCCAAGAACAACAGACTCCATCGTACACTCGCTCTTGGATGATGCCAGACAGAGAGAAGCTGGGGAGGTAGAGAAAGAGAGAGAAGGGAATAAACTATTATTCCGTAAAAAGAAGAAAAAACACATTCATTTGTTTGATTTAATCAAACACAATCATGTCAGAAAGCTAAAATAAAAAGTTTTTGCTTTAAAAAGCTGCTCATAGTTCAACACAGACAGTAATACACTGCAAAACACTGCAAGGCAAAACACCATAAACTTATAGAATAAAGCATATTGTGAAACTTACATGCCAAACTTATATGCGTCGCATTTAACTTTTATCCAACAAGCATTAAGCAGAGTGGAAGGAAAATGTGAGGAGAGGTCAAAACCAACCTGAGGGAGTTAAGTTAAACTTTTGCTTGTTACTTAGTAGATTTTTGAAATCTGTACAGCTTTATGGATTATATGGAATATTTTTTCCATCGCTCTCCTGACGATATTTAACATGGTGTTTTTTGCTGAATTGTTTTAATGCAATGATTCAGCAATTAATCATTGCATTAAAACAATAAAGTTTTCAATTAGTTCAATTTAGGTAAATCATATAGTGTTTGGAACATACTAAATCCCAGAGCTGAGGCAGGCCTGAGGCGATGGAAATGAGCCAGTAATCAGACTGTTTTTAGTTCAAGACCCAGCCGGTGGGACTAATGATCTGGATACTGGGGTTTGACTGGTTGAAATATGGCCGTCACAGACTACTGAAAAGTCTGCCCTTGAGAAAGACGACCTTAAAAACTATTCTTAGCTGTTTTTACCCTCCAGCTCAACACAACGCGATCACTGCCGTGTTCAAAGGATGAAAAAATAAAAGGGTTTGTGAAATAAAATAGACTATTAACTTGTGTTGCTGTTTCGTAACTTGAGGTAAACTTTAACCGCAGTTAATCTGCCTGTGAGACGTGAAACAAAAACCAAAAAGGAGAAAAGACGCGCTCATAAAACTGAATCATCCAGTTTCACATTCCTGTTAACAATCTAGATTTTGAAGAGTCATCATATGTTGCTGTACTGATGGGACTTTTTTTTGTTTTTGCCACAGGTTACAGACAGTATCATCTCCAAACAGGCTTTACATGGTGAGTATATGATCAGTCATTTCTCTATAATTAGCATAATCACAATGACAGCATAAAGCAGGATGCTAAAGACACCAGGAAGAATGACAAAAATAGACTGTAATAACAAAACAGTTCTAAGAACAGGTTAAAATGTCTTATGTAACACCAGTACATTTTTTATGGTGTATTTTAATGTGCTGACTGTCTACTGTTTGTCTCGCCCTCAGAAGCAAGAGCCATGCCTCATTCATACAATACATCAGGGTCAAAGTTTATAACCACAGTGACACAACGCCCATCAGCCCACCTGACCCTTAGCAGCCTACCGGGTGAGTGTGTGTGTGTGTGTGTGCATACAGTACCAGCTGAAACTTTGGACACACCCATCTGTTCCTTATTTTTACTATTTTCCACATTTTAGAGTCGTCAACACTTTTCAATTTTGCTAAAAAAAAACAAACTTGTAAATGTAAACTAATTAATTAATAAAATAAATATACATCATAATGAAATTAATATACATAATTAATATAAAATTATAATATAATATAAGCAAATACACTACAAGTCAAAAGTTTTTTTAAAGAAATCTCTTCTGCTCACCAAGCCTGCATTTATTTGATCCAAAGTACAGCAAAAACATTTATATTTTTAAATATTTTTTTTTATTATTTAAAATAACTTTTCTATTTGAATATATTCCAAGCTTTTGAATGCTATAGTGAATAATGTTACAAAAGCTTTGTATTTCAGATAAATGCTGAATCCTTAAGAAAATGTACTCAACTGTTTTAAATATTGTTAATAATAATAATAATAATAATAATAATAATAATAATAATAATGTTTTTGAACAGCAAATCAGCATATTAGCATAATTTCAGAAGGATCATGTGACACTGAAGACTGGAGTAATGATGCTTTGCTTTGATCACAAATAAAATACATTTTAAAACACATTCGAATAGAAAACAGTTGTTTTAAATAGTAAAAAATATTTGTACTCAAAATGTACTCAACTGTTTTAAATATTGTTAATAATAATAATAATAATAATAATAATAATAATAATGTTTTTGAACAGCAAATCAGCATATTAGCATAATTTCAGAAGGATCATGTGACACTGAAGACTGGAGTAATGATGCTTTGCTTTGATCACAAATAAAATACATTTTAAAACACATTCGAATAGAAAACAGTTGTTTTAAATAGTAAAAAATATTTCAGAATTTTACAGTTTTAGCTCTGTTTTGCATCAAATAAAAACAGGCATGGTAAGCAGAAGAGACTTCTTTTAAAAAAAAAACATTGCAAATCTTACTGTTCAAACTTCAAACTTTTGACTAGTAGTGTATTACTATGTCATTTATTTCAGCTTATTTTCAGTTAGTTGCAAAAGAAACATTTCAAAAAATGTTTTTTTAGGTTTTAAAATTTTTCATCTATTAGGATCAAAGCTTTAGACTAAAAGTTTTTTAAGCTCATAATAAACATTTTAGCCTGCAATACACTACACAACTTTTGCCCAAATTTTTTCCTCTGATTTGCAGTCTAGACTAGTCGACGCTGGTTGCTGCAAGTCAGAGCCAGTCTGGAGATTTCTGTCATTTTGCATACAATGCCCAGTTTTTACTATGTAACCATTTATAATGTCGCAAGAGTATGATGTCTTGTGCTTTAAAATCTGTTCAGATTTTAAAAGTCACGTAGTGTATTCCAGCCAATACCAGCTTTTTTTTGTCCTTCATGTATATGACCCATCCATCCATACTGCCAGGCAGAGGCAATGCTTCATTATGTCAAAAGCCTGGCACACAGCTGCAAAGAAGATATTGATTATAACAGCTTGAAATTGTTTAGTTATTTAGCTACAGTAACATAACAGTTATATCACTAAATATCCCAAAATCTTGTCTGTTCTTTTGAAGTTCCACTAAAGCTACTCAGATCAAAGTCTTATTTACTGTGTGCGTGCCAGAAAAAAAAATGAGATTTACTCAGTCACGCATCCCAGAAGAAAATGAAACCAAGTCAAACCAGCTTTGTATCTGGAGCACAAGTCACAAGCCTGAACGCTAAACTGCAAGGGAGTGTTTTTTCTTTTTTTTTTTTTTTACACGTGCATGCATTATTCACAAACCTGTCTGCACAGTGCTTGATGATGGATCACATGCACGCACTATGAAAATTGCACATGCCGTTAACTTCAAAAAGTCGAAACTGCTTAATCCATGAGAACATCTATATTAACCGCGGTGATAGCGGTTGGCTTTCCTACACATCTGTACTTCATGTGTGTATCTCTCTTTATCAACTTTTGTCAGAAGAACGGCCCTTTTAAAACTTTTTGAAGCAGTAAATCAAAGAGCAGGACTAGCATGTTATTGATCTTTTTTGAGGAATGTGGCTCATTGTGTTTGAGGAACACACCGCCTGCTTCTCCATGTGTTCTACACCTCCCTTCCTCCCTAGTCTTTCTCTCTCTGTTCTTCGATTTTTCACTCTGTCCGTGACTTCCTCTCCTGTGCAGCCATACCTTCCTGTTCTGATCTCTCCTGTACTCTTAAGACAATCCACCAGTCTTTCATTCCTCCCTTTTACCTTGTGAATTATGTGCCTTGCCTTAATCGGCACCTGCTCCTTGTCTTGGAGTCTTTCTTTTTTTTTAACTACTATTTTTTATTTATTTTTTGGTCATGAATTATTTGCCTTTCCACATTCAGATTATCTTTGGGATTATTTAATGCTCACTTCTTAACATCTGTAAAACACTAACCATTTTATAACACTGTTAAATGTCAAAATTAATATGATTTTTTCATACTGTACCGTTTATAATATTGTGATGCCTAAATTCACTTGTAGCAATTAAAAATGATTTGTTAGATATTTGTTATTAGTCATAAGAATAATTATCAGCTTAACATTGGCAGCCATAATTAACATTTGGAATTCATCAATTAACAATTTAGTCACTTGCCGATGAACGAAAGTTCTGTCCTACATTTTTCTTTTATTATCTATATACTACACACACACACACACACACAGATACATATATTATTAATAATTTTAATTTTTATAATTTCAGTTTTTAGTTTTAATTTCAGTGGTTTTGTCACTTTTGTTACTGTTATTATTATTTTTTTATTTTGCTTTTTACTACAGCCTATGTATTTTACTTCAGTTTTAGTCATTTTAATACTTCAACTTAACATTCTTTTATTTAAGTTACTTGCCAAGGCAACATTTCTAAGTTTTTTAAATGAAAATCATCCCATCCCTCCTCGAGCCATCCTAGGTGTATGACTTCCTTCTTTCAGATGAATCCAATCAGAGTTACATTACAATTTGTTCTGGATCTTCAAAGCCTTATAATGGCAATGGGGTAGGTGTTTCTTTTCAGCAGTCCAAAACAAGTCCAATAAAGTGCATTCATCCACACAGCTCCGGGGGGTGAATAAAGGCCTCCTGTAGCAAATCGATCTGTTTTTGTAAGAAAAATATCCATATTTAAAACGTAATAATCACTAGCTCTAGCTTGCACTAACAGTCGCACACGGAAGTCATTCCAGGCAGATGACATAGGATGTATGCGTTGCAATGCGTGAAAACCAATGTTTGTTTACAGGAGCAAAAAAAGCAAAGTTTCCTTACTTAAGCAAAGAAAACATTTTTCTTTACAAATCCTAGTTTTGTACTTCTAATTCGTGACCTTTTTTTGTTTTGTTTTGCTCGTTCATCCGCGTTCGTCACTTTTCACCGGCGCATGCTTAACACCAACATCCTACGTTGTCCACCTGGAACAGCTTCCATGCATGGCTGTTAGAGCAAGCTAGAGAAAAGTGATTATTATGTTTTAAATATGGATATGGAAAAACACATTGATTCACTACAGGAGGCCTTCAATCACCCCCCGGAGCTGTGTGGAGCACTTTTTAATATGGATGGCTACACTTTATTGTACTTGTTTTAGACTGTTGAAACACCTGTCCTATTGCCATTATAAAGCTTGGAAGAGCCAGAACAATTTTTAATATAACTCCAATTGCATCCGACTGAAAGAACAAAGTCATATACACCTAGTATGCCTTGAAAGTAAGTAAATAATGGGCTAATTTTCATTTTTGGATGAACTAACCCTTTAATAGTTTTAGATTTACTCTTGGTTAACAATAACTTGGCTTGAATGTCAAAACATTTCACACAAAAATACAGTTTACTGAATTAAAATGGGTTGCGAATGGTGTTTCACGCCAACCTAAAGTCCATCTTCTCTTTTCCACAGGTGGCACACAATACTTCACCCCTCAGCCAGACCTGCACCAGTCCTGCCGCCACCCTGTACGTTCCTGGGCCAACCAGAGCTTCGGCGCCCATCTGCACAATATGACGCTGACCAACGGACGCCTTCGCGTACCCCAGGACGGCCGTTACTACCTGTACTCCCAGGTGTACTTCCGCTACCCCTCTCCTAGCGAGGGCGATCAAAACAGCGTGAGCCACCAGCTGGTTCAGTGCATCTATAAGAAAACCTCCTACCTGAGGCCGATTCAGCTGCTGAAGGGAGTGGGGACCAAATGTTGGGCTCCGGACGCAGAATACGCCCTCCACTCGGTGTACCAGGGCGGCCTGTTCGAGCTGCGAGCAGGCGACGAGGTCTTCGTGTCCGTCTCGTCTCCAACAATGGTATACGGCGAAGACTCTTCCAGCTACTTCGGAGCTTTCCGTCTGGACCTGTAAGGGGAGCCAAAACGGGATTATGTTACCCATCGGGTGGATCGTCTTGGGGCTACGACCCAAAGAGAAAAGACTTCATCGTTCAACTTTCCTTTCTTTAAGACTTCGAATATGTGAAGGATGTGTGAATGAAAGACAATTCGGACAATGCTATTTCTTTTAAAGACAGAGGAATGTATGTATATTTCTACAAGTCACATCAAAGATGTGAATCTTTGAAACGGTAGCAAAACAGGAGAGACAAAAACTCACACAAAGTGAATCTGTGCCAATATAGGGTTTGACGTGTGAACGCCACTCGCTCTCATCCGCTAGAGGGGAATATTTTGTATTTTTTTGTACGGCGGATCAGTTTTAAAACAGATATGATGACAGCGGGAATGTGGAGGAAAGAAAGATGAGAGGGGAAGTATGCAGCTCTACCAGCCTCAAAAGTGCATCCTGGCAGGTTGCTGGACTGCGGAATTCTCCCCGTCCTGTCGGACCAGCGGAGCAACATGCCCGGACAAGAAAAGGACCTAAAAAAAGTTCACACATGCACATAAACACAGATGGAATTCAGCTTGTTGCATAGATCGCATTTAAGAACAACCATTCTCGAGTATTTATGGCTTCCACGCAAACAAAACGCAGCGATAAGATAAAACGCACATACGTTTTGTCTCAGATACAAATCATTTTTACAAGTCTCCCTCTGCCGTCTGGTCCGGGGTGTCAGGGAGGGACGCACAGAGACACGTGCTTCCTGGCTCACGTGGTGAAATAAACACTACACGGTTTGTTAAAATGTCGCAGCCATATAATGCTTTGTTTCTGCTAGTGCTGCACACTCTCCTAGTGCCCTGAAAAAGTGGCACTTTTTAGTACATCCATCTTTTTCTCTTTGTGGTTGGTTCAACCTGTGTACATAATTGTATTTAATTCAGAATCATGAGGTTTGGAAATGAATGTACAAGCGTTGTAATGCTCTCCCATGAAAATCCCACAAAATGGGATTTTCACGCCGTGACGTTCTCCAAATGAAACGGCGCTGTGAATCTCGATACGAGCCTGTTTTTTTCTGAGGGAAAAGCGTTTGAAGGAGGAGAGGGTGGGGGTGATTACTTTCCACTGTAAATGATCAAGTGCTGTCACAATGGTGTTTCTGAGAGCGAGCACAAACACTCGCTTGGGTTTTATTGTAAACCACAAGCACGTTTTCTTCTCTCTGGACTCTGCCCCGGTTTTTACTGATAAAGTCAGTGAGCTAAAGGGCCCCTGCCAAGACAGTGCCTTAAATCACATTATACAGCGAGAGCTAGCGAGCCAAGTCTCTTTGTGGCATTTAGCTACGGACATAATGTTAGTTATACCACACATTACAAAACATCCCGTCTGACTCTTATCTGCAATTTGTCTGGATTAGGAAACTTGGATGTTGATTTTATCCAGAGGGGGAGTGTTATACAAATTATTCTTCAGCAGGTTAATACTTTTGGTGCAAGTTCATATAATGTTCCGCAATGCCATAATTTCTCCATACAGGGTGCTTTTTTATGTCTAAGGGAATGTGACGTCAGATACCACTAGGTTTTTTATGTGTGAAAGTGCCTTAGGCTTGTCGTTATGCACTGATCTGAGACCACCCTTAATCTCAACACTAACTTTTATCATATTAAGGGAGGATCAAAGTACATTTTAGATCATGTTGAAGTCATACATGACCTCATCAATTACACATCAACCGCATCGTTTCGCAGCCCAGTGAGAACTTCAACATCGTCGAAAACATCACTCATGTCGTTCCAAACCTGTATGACTTTTTCTCTTCTGTGGAACACAAAGAACTTTTGTTTTAATGAAAGTCAGTGGGGTCCAAAACAACACTGGACTTTGGAAAAAATCATTCTGCGAGAGAAAGTCAGTCATACAGGTTTGAAAGGAAATTTTCATTTTTGGGTTAACTTTTCCCGAAGGAGTCTGGATAATCCTACCAATTCGCACTGACTGAGCTCATTATCCCCATCAATCTGCTCCGGTCCGTCCAGGGTCTTGTGTGAGTGTGCACATGTGTATACAAAATACGCACCTCTGTACAACATGGAGGTCGTTGTGGGGTGAGGGATGGTTAGGAAAGAGAAATATGGCTGAATTCCTGTGGATCTAGACGGATTACAGCAGGACTTGCCCTCTGAACCACAAAGAACCACAATGTGAACACAGAAGACAAATGTATGTTAGGTGCGTATATACGCAAGTGTGTGTTTTTTAATGAAATGCTTGACTGGTTTCTAAAACAGTGGACTCGATGGTTTGCATACTTTAAAACTCACTGAGCTTTGTGGAGAGTGCTGTGAAAAACTTGAGTAGGGCAAAACAGTGAAATCCAGTGAGCAACATGAACTGTCAGTTGAAACAGAAAGGCTATTGTGTTTCCTTTTCCAGTGAGAGTTTTTTTTTTTTTTTTCGTTTGGGATTGTTAAATTCTCTGACCACCAATCTGTGGGACTGTTTTCCATTTAAAGAAAGATGTTATGCACTGTTTACCAATGTTGCGTCTCTGTCTTGGTAAGAATGTACTGATATCTCTCACACTCTCCCTCTTTATTGTATAATTTTACAATGTCTGACCTGTGTCCTTAAAGCATAAGCCTAAGGTGTTGTTTTCAATTAAAGTGCCTTTTTATGAATCTTGAGTCATGAGTTTGATTATTTATTTGCTAGCTTGTGCATTATGTCTATGCCAATAACTTCCATCATGCACTATATGTCATTTGTTTTTCTTTTCTTTTGCCAAACTTGCGCGCACACACACACACACACACACACACACAATACCGCAACCAACCAACCCACCCACATGGACACACATGGTGCTCTTACACAAAAGATGTTTTCACACACAAAGAAATGTTTGTTTTTCTATCATGGTGGGGACTTCCCATTGACTCCTATTGTCTTATACTTTTTAAGGAGTTTTTTTTTTATTGTTTTATACTCTTTTATATAAAATAAAATATGAATGCACACACACACACACACACACACACACATGTGTGACCCTGGACAACAAAACTAGTCATAAGGGTTCATTTTTTGAAACTGAGATTTAGAAATCACCTGAAAGCTGAATAAATAAGCATTCCATTGATATATGGTTTGTTAGGGTAGTACAATATTTAGTATTACTGAGATACAACTATTTGAAAATCTGGAATCTGAGGGTGCAAAAAAATCGAAATACTGAGAAAATGGCCTTTAAAGTTGTGCAAATTAAGTTCTTAGCAATGCATATTACTAATCAAATTCAAAAATTAAGTTTTGATATATTCACGGTAGGAAATGTACAAAATATCTTTACTTAATATCCTAATGATTTTTGGCATAAAAGAAAAATCGATTATTTTGACCTATACAATGTTTTTTTTTTGGCTATTGCTACAAATATACCCATGCTGCTTAAGACAGGTTTTGTGGTTTATGGTCACATATCTTTACTTCAAACTCACCTGATAAAGTTAAGTCAGTCGAGTGTTTTAAATAGCTTACTTTTGTGATCTGACTAGTGTTCTATACTGTAATAAAAGTTATGTCAGTTATCATTACATTATAAACAGACTTTATCCTTATATTGCAGCAGCCATGTGTTTATTGTCTTCATGTTGTT
This sequence comes from Cirrhinus molitorella, assembly GCA_033026305.1. Classification (NCBI taxonomy): domain Eukaryota; kingdom Metazoa; phylum Chordata; class Actinopteri; order Cypriniformes; family Cyprinidae; genus Cirrhinus; species Cirrhinus molitorella. Next base: position 14,762,201 of record CM065118.1, on the reverse strand, counting down.
ACATCATTTCTGTCATCTTTTTATTGAGCTACAGCAATAGCCTGATGCCTTTGTCTACATTAGGCATTTCCTGGAACGTTTTATTACATCTGTGAGGCATATTCAGAATTGCAAAGCAAAACATTACATGAGTGTACTCACTAATGCTCACACCACCCTATTTTGGGTATTAACATCTTGCTAAGGAATTTTTTCTCCAGTGTTTTACCACCTCAAGTTGTTTTCATTAAAGTAAAAATACATCTTATTGTCATGTTCTAGCCTTGTTGTATTTATCTTTCAATAAAAACCTACATTTATGCCCTTAAAGTTGTGGGGTTTAAGTCTGTAAGAAACACTGCCTAAATTAATAATTTTTAATAGTTAAGCAAGGGGGAATTTAATCAACCAAAAGTGACAGAAATAATAAATAAAATAATAAATGTTTTTATTTGTCTTTATGCATCCTGAAAAAAAAAATGCATCAGGGTTTCCACAAAAATATTAGACAGCACAATTGTTTTCAACGCTGATGAGAATACACGTTTCTTGAGCACCAACTCAACCTTTTAGAATGATTAGTGAAGAATCATGTGACAATGAGAAGTAATGGCTGCTGACTGAAAAATCAGCTTTGCATCACATGAATAAATACATTTTAAAATATATTAAAGTAGAAACAGAAAACATGCATGTATTATGTGTAAAAAATAAAAAAAATACTTAAAACATTTTTACTCTTTTAAAATAACAGCTTTCTATTTAAATATATTTTAAAATGCAATTTATTCCTGTGATCAAAGTTACATTTTCAGCATCATTACTCTAGCCTTCAGTGTCACATGATCCATCAGAAATCATTCTAATATGCTGATTTGCTGCTCATGAAGCATTGTTTTATTATCATTATCAATATTTAAAACAGTTGAGTACATTTTTTCAGGATTCTTTGATAAATAGAACGATCCAAAGATCAGCATTTATCTGATATAAAAAGGTTTTTTTTTTTTAAGGAAATTATATAAATTAAAACTTTTATTTAGCAAGGATGCTTTAAATGGATCAAAAGTGATGATTAAAGACATTTATAATGTTACAAAAAATATATATATTTCAGAAAAATGCTGTTCTTCTTTCTGTTCATCAAAGAAACCTGAAAAAAAAATACTCAGCTGTTTAACATAATAATAAACAATGATTTTGAACAGGAAATCAGAATATTAGAATGATTTCTGAAGGATCATGTGACACTGGAGTAATGATGCTAAAAATTCAGCTTTGAAATCAAAGGAATAAATTACATTTGAAAATATATTAAATCGAAAACAGTTATTTTAAATTAGTAATAATATTTCAAAATTGCACTGTTTTTGCTGTACTTTGGATATAAAATATCAAATAAATGCAGGCTCGGTGAGCAGAAGAGACTTCTTTAAAAAAATTGACTGGTAGTGTATGCTTTACATTTTTTTTAATGAATCAATCAATTATTAAAATAAAACAAATAATTTGTTTTAAGTTGAAAGTCACATTACGAACAAGAATATTAATGCTCACCAAGTAATCGTAGGTAAAAAATAAATAAATAAATAAAAAAAAGTGAACAAATTATATTAGGATCTTTACTAACTAACTGTACGTTAGTTAGTTTTTTTTAATTTAACAAACCGTTTTCTTTACACTATAGCCAAGAAAAACAAAGATCTTAAAATACAATGCCAGATACATAAAGACTATGGCTCCCCTGCTCATAAAGCAAATTCACCATTGAGGCCGTCCCTAAAGGGATATTTTGTCAGATAAAAACCGGCAAGATCCAAGTCTAAGATCACTCCCAAGCTCTCCGTTCTCATAAGTCTTCCAGACAACCAGCTATGAGTCACCATCATCTCACTTCTGCTTGGGGTCCTAATGTCTCACCATCACAAAAACAAAGCAAACGCACAGGCCACACACACTTACACACCATTTGACTAACTCAGTGTTGACCACACACCAGTCTATTCACTATTAGATGTGGCCACACACACACACACACACACACACACACACACACACACACACAAGCACCCAGACTGCCCTTGTTCCCGCCTGCGCAAATATACCCTCACTCACAACAACTCAAACACTTCATCACACATTCCCCTTGCCAGCGCTCCCTAGCAATCCGTCACTCATATGTGTCATCGTTAAAGCTTTTCTGCCATTCATTAAGACCACCAAGCATTCCTATTCACAAACCCAACCTTGTCCTCCCCAATTCCCAGAATCCACCAGAACACTCCGGAATGTCACAGGAATCGCATCCAGGCGCTGTCCGAATCGTTCAACATCTTAGCACACACACATAGGATTCACTTATCTCATGTTTGTGCAGGGCCTGGAAAGAGTAAACACAAATAAACAAATGGGACAGTTGGCAACGGGGGAGAGTGGCAACAGGGTTGAAGCTGGATCATCTCCCTCCTCTGAGACAAAGCTTTGAAATCATCCCTCAGGTCCATATCTGTCTCCTTTTCTATCTGAGACACAGAAATTAGGCGAGTTTGTGATCACTTACACATATAAAAAATTGATTTTGACATTTTACATTGCACACTTTATCAGTTTACACAGGTGTTTGCAAAAGCAAAACTCATTGCACACTGTTGTGGTTTTATTATATGGTTGCCAAGATGTTCTGAGTGGTTCCTATGTGGTTGCCAAGAAGGCGATTACTGGCTTAAGCCAACAGAACCATTTTTTAAGTTAAAGTCCCCTTGTAGTCAAAAATTGTATCCCTTAAAACACATCTTTGATCATCAAAATGACATTTAAATGTTTTTTCTTGTGAATTTTTTTTTCTTATGCCTTAAAATAGCTTGAATGTAATTCTGCTCCCCTTGGCTCATTTACTATACCCGGATCTATGAATACCGAAATTAGCCCCGCCTCCACTCACTCGCACCAGCCTGAGCCTCCTAAACCATCAACGTTAATTAAACTGTAGTAAAGGCGATACAATGGCAAGTGGAAATAGTGGTTTAATTAGCCATAACGTTATATGTTTGAACCAGAAAGCTGGTGTGCTCACCGTAAGCAAGGAGTCTGATGGCTAACTTCGTGAGGTAATGCTCTAGTTCATATACCGATAATGACTGATAAATCTACGTTTTTAATAGCGGCCAACTACAGTGGATACTGCAACATCCATTAAAGTTACTTACTTGACGATGTTGTGTCCTCAAAATGCCTTGAATACTCGAATGCAGCCTAGTTAGCGATTCCAAATCGACAATCCTTGTCATTTCTGATTTATATCAAAAAACAGGTTGGGCCATTCAACTGGATCATTTCTCCAGCAAAAGGAAGGTAAGGAAAAGAAGCACTGACATAGACTAATAAAATTTAGTTTCTCAATATATCTCCTCGTCTCAGAGTGGTGAAATAATCATTTGACTTGGTTAAAAATAATGAATGTTTACTTAATCGATTAAGTTTCCCGCCAGTGGGCGTAGTTCTCAGAGTAATATGACACCTTGCGCTCTACTTTTGTGTCCTTAAACCCTAATTTTTTTTTTTTAGGTCGACAGCTTATAAAAACGTAGTTCTGTGTTTTTTAGCTTGTTTACTGTACACCTTGTCACATAGCAGCTTTTAGACGTTGCTCTGTTTTTTGTAATAAGTCAGAAATGACAGCGGTAGCTTCCGGCAATTCAAAGTCAATGGAGAGCATTGGATTGCCTGCCCTCCCCCCTCCCCCGGGTGGGCGTGGTTTTCAGATTATGACGCCTTGTCTCTATGCTGTTTGTCTTTCAGCATATTAAAAACACCACACAGACAAATAAACAACATAAAAAACGATTCTCACTACGGGGGACTTTAAGATAGCATCTATGGAAGTCTTCAAAAAGTGGACTACCAGTAAAACTGATAAAAATTCGGGACAAAAAATTATTCAGACAGTTTGACCTGACCATGCTGGCCAGGTGTTTTTTTCTTTAATTGATAATGCGACATTTTTACATCACAGACTGAACAAAATTAAGCATTGGTTAACAAAGTTTTGAAAGTTGTGTAAATATTGTCATACTAACAGTTACCATTTTTTGGTTGATTGTAATCCATTACTTTCTATCCAAGTTATCTGACATTATCGAGATGAATGTGTTCTGATTCAGTTCTTGTCAGATTTGATTACCATTTTCTAAACTACAGCGAATAAACTGTGATAATGTGAGGACCGTTGAAGGGTTTGAATAAATTTTGGTTTGACTGTGGGTGCAAATGTAAGATGTTAAGTCATTGTGAGATACGGTGTCAGATTATGATACACATATATGGCTGCAATTGTTAGATATAAAGTTGCAATTACCTTTTTATTTTTGTTTTCCAGATGCGGAAACTGTCTTCCATGTGTTACCCATCTCAAAGCATTAATGGTGCAGTTTAAGCAAGTTTAATACTTGAGGTCAGAAGTTTAGAACAAACTGTTAAGTACAAAATAGCAATGCAGCAAATGCTACAAGCAAAACGAACCTGAAATGAAATGAAAGAAATTAGGTCTGTGAACTATTTTCCAAAAAAAAAAAAAAAAAAGATGCCTGAGACGTTGTTGCTACTTTAAGAAGCATTTGTGCTTTTTCAAAAGACTATATTGCTGATAATAAAGTTACAAAAGAAGAGTTATTAAAACATTGTCCTTCAAAAGGTGTGAGAAAGTCAGAGTTTCGAAGCAATATCAAATAAGACTCACCCCACAATCCTGTGGTGTTTTAAGAGACCCTCAGCAATTTCCTTTAAATACCACATTTAACACAAACCAGCGTGGGTCTGTTTCTACAGCCACCAGAGTAATTTGGGATTCAAGGAAATAAAAATGCTCATATTTCCGGAATGTTAATGTCCTGGAGTCTTTGATTATGTACGATAAACCAAAAACTTGAAGCTAGAAGCGATTCTTTATGTGTCTAAAGCATAAACGCACACTTTCAGATCTCCAGATGAATGCAGTCTGAATGGAATGCATCATTCAGATTTATTTAAACGGACAAATGTTCATTTGACAATATGATATAATCACAGGTCTTGTACAAATACTGTAATACAAAACGTTTTTGTGCAAATAAATACATATTAAATTTAACATCTTTTAGCAATAAAACAGACAATACTTCAACTCCGATGAGTGCTTTGGAATCAATTACGCAGATTTAGTTTCCTTCCAAGCAGTATGGTAATAATTGCCTTTTTGGTGAGAAAAATCACAGGTTTCTTTGGATACACATTGTAAACATGCTCACTGACACCTTTGAAAGCAGTTTACTCAGGTTTAGCATTTGTTCTCAACCCTAAACTGGCTGTTTGCATAGAAAAAGACACTTAAACAGCTGTTTATTCGCTGCTTCCTGAGTTGAAAAGTTAGTTGAAGCCTACGTTCTCTAGATAAGAACATAGGAGGTCTGTGGCGTGTCCTGTTTTACATTACAACATTTCATTTGGTCCCGGTCCTGGCCCGGCTCCTTCTGCACCAATCGAGTGTTGGGTTACAGCGCAAAGAGGCTCAGCACCCACCCGGATTGCAGGAATGAGTGGAAGTCCTTCGTGCCAAGTCTCTCCAATAACCCCCCGTGTGACACAGAAGGGACCTTTGTGAAACGATCCCTCCACTGACCAGTGAACACTGTTTAATTAACCTTTTCTCCTCTCCCTCCTCCTATATTCCCATGTTTTCCTAGGAGGGCAAAAAGAAAAGCGTAATCTCTCCTTCCAACACCCCTACGGCCCCCCATACAAATACTCGCACACATACACACACCTTTTCTTTCAGTAATCAGAGCGCAAGAATTTCTTTTTTTCCCCGCCGCTCTATTATAACAGTTTGGAATCGCCCGTTGTTTAAAGACTGGACCGGAAATTGTCTTTCTAAGAGTGGAAGGCGGTCGGGGCTGCGTGACGGTGCTTGAGGGAAGCGGTCAGGGGACATCCTGGCGACCAGGAGCCCAGACGAGCAGGAGCGAATGGGAACAATAGCCTTACGCGACCTCCCTGCCCCGAATACAACTCACGGGAATTACGGCGAGCAGGGAAAGAGCGTTCAGAACAAGGCATGAAAAGAATCAAATGCCTTTAATAGGTCATAAACAACCAAAATGCCAATGCAGGAGAACAAAAAAAATGGAGGGTGGAGGTTTCACAACGCATAGAGATGAAAAGTCGAGCAAGTATGCCAAGGAAGGGGACTAAAGTACGAGTTTAGCCCTTTCATTACAGGGAGGATCTCGTTATGTCATGATCAGATCCTCACAGACAAACAAGGGAGTTGCCTGGAGATGCTTCGCTGAGGTTGTCTGAGGACGACAGTGCGGTTACATGAGAGTGATGGACAGAGGAATGGAGTCGCATCTCCAAAGGCAGCGAGGAGAGGCCCAGGTGCTCAATATGAGCATAAAGTTGGGGGAATATACAGAGTCCCAAAGGTAATGACATGAGAGAATGCCGCAACACACCCAGCAAGCAAACTGGGCCAAGAGTCAATCAGATGGCGCACAATGGCCAGAAGGAAGAGTCTGTGAGATAGTGCCTCCTGGTGGTGCCAAGTGAGAACTGCAGCACAGCTCATTTGGGAAGCTGAGTGGATATTGGCAGCCACTGCCTTTTGGAAAACATGTGCCACTGGTAAGGCCAAATAGCTTGTTGTAATAGCAGAAAGACAGAGGGTGAACCAGGGCACTTCACCATAACTACTGAAGGCATATTGAGTTCATACAAAATTAAAAATTCTGTTTACTTGCCCTCTTGTTCTAAAACTGTACGACTTTTTATTCTTCTCCAGAACACAAAGGAACAGATTTTGAAGAAATGTCTGGTTGAAGTTAAAGGGCTAGCTCACCCAAGAATTAACCCATGATTTACTCACCTTCAAAGCATTTTAGTTGTATGTGGCTTTTTTCTTTTGGACGAATCCAATTAAAGTTACATTAAAAATTATCCTAGCTCTTCCGAGCTCTGTAATGGCAGTGGGTGGGTGCTTCTGTTCAACCGTCCAAACGAAGTCCAATAAAATGCATCCATCCATAATAAAAGAGTGCTCCACACAGTTCCAGGGGGTGAATAAAGGCCTCCTGGAGTGAATCGATGCGTTTTTGTAAGAAAAATATCCCTATTTAAAATGTAATAATCACTTTTATTTAGCTTGCGCTAACTATCATGTGTAAGCCATTCTGGGCGGATGACGTAGGACATATGTGTAGCACATGCACTGTTAATTTTGCGTGAACCGTTTGTTTACAAGAGCAAAGCAAGCAAGTTTTCTTACTTTAGCAAAAGAAAACCAGTCTTCTTTTGACTTTTATTGAAATCCTCCAACATTTTTCTTTGCAAATCCTCATTTTGTACTTCTAATTTGTGACCAGTGTCACAATCAGTTGTTTTGCTCTCTATACTACATTTTAAATAAGGATATTTTTCTTACAAAAACTGCCATTATAAAGCTTGGAAGAGCAGGATAAATAATGCAACTCCAATTGGATTCATCTGAAAGAAGAAAGTCATATACACCTAGGGTGCCTTGAGGGTGAGTAAATCATTGGCTGCTTTTCATTTTTGGATGAACTAACCCTTTAAGCGTACATGTAAACTTTTGAAGAGTGGCATGTGATCTTCAAAACCTACTCAAAGAGTAAGAAACCGAGGAACGGCACTACTGAGGTGAGGGCGATTTGGTAGTATGTATAAATAAGAAAGAGTAAGTGCATCTGTGACTTCTCAACATCATACACTAAATCTCACTGCACTTCTACAAAAGGCGGCACATCTTCCCACAGGGATCGCTCGACACACGCAGGTTCAGACAAGACACCTTTAACGCACGTTTCCAGGATCATCTCAGGAATGTTCTCACCCTTCTGAAGTTCCTTTCGAGGTCAAACGTCACTTCAGGGATAGAAACCCTGCTTAAAAAATTGCTTAAACTACTCTTCGATTGTTGGGTGGCTTAAAACCGTCTCAGTCAGTTAGTCTCCCATTCAGATAAATGCCCAAAAACAGCAACGAGAGACTAGAAGATAGTTCAAGCTACGTTTTAGGAGAGTGAAGCACCATAAACAAATTAAGAGGACAAAAAATGTTGGTGATCCCCAAATTTTAAAATGCGTGTAGACAGGAAAAGCATTTGGTCCACATACAGCAAGTCCTGATGGCAACAATTCAGATCAGGCCTGATATGAGTTTCGCAGGTGTGAGAGGACAGCATTTTTCACATTATTGTCTCTGTAGCCTTCGGACAGGCTAAACAGTTCCTGTCTGAACGTGTTCAGTTCTGGAGCAGTGAAAAGCTGCCTTAGGCCAGTCTCACACCACTCTATAATAGCAGTACCTTAGTGACACACAGTTCTACCACCATCATCATCATCATCATCATCATCATCATCATCACAAGATGATTCAGTCCTCCATGTGTGTTTGTGTGTGGAGGAGTGAGTTTAATCTCTCTGTTCAGTTGAACAGGATTGAATCCGGGTCTCTGTTGGCCATCTGCGCCATGTGTTTAAGAATGTCCTTTTTAGTGATGATTCCCAGCAAACGCCTGAAAGAGCAACAGAAAAGAGAGGGAGAAAAGAGATTCTTGTTTTTAATTAATACAAATCACTGATCTGTCAAGTCACACAAATCAAACAGACAATTATTGAACAGATGGTCCTAGTTAGCATATGCATGAGAGAGACTATGTTTGCATAAAGTTTCAAGGCCACATGTTCAAAGTGTGTGTGTGTTTCTAGTCTTCTCTCTTTTTATATTATGTCATTTCCTTTTATTCTGCTAGATAGACTTGAAGGGTGGATCACAGGGACTGAGAAAGATCAACAGCCACGTTGATCCACTCAACATCGGGACCTGATTAACACACACACACACACACACACACACACACACACACACACACACACACAGTTACTTTAAAAGGCAAAACAACTGCAGCAACAATCAGCTTCAGCTGTTTTGAACAAATATGGTAGGGAACGCTCTTACAGGAAAGGACAAAAAACAAACTTAATATGGACATTTCTGAGTGTAAATGCCCCATCTCAGAAGTGCAGAGATTGTTTTATTCATTCAGTGGAACACTGGATAGTTGCAGTGTATTTCTCAGTTCAATTTATCTGTATAGCGCCACTCACAATGCATATTGCTTCGAAGTAGCTAGGGAGCATAGCAAATTGAAGAAAAACTCTCCAAGATGTTTACGTAGTTGTGGATGCAGAAGAAATCTTGTGAGGAACAAAGGCCCAGCTGGGAAAGCCCTGGCACATATTTAAAGTTTAACAAACACAATCTAAGTGCAAAGTGGTGACACAGCCCTGTTCTTAAAACTAACTTGACACTGCAAATCATGCAGTCAACAAATAAGTCAAAGAAGCCAAAGTAGAAGAAAAAGTCTAAGAAGCAGAACTCAAAGAAGTTGAAGCAGAATTCAAAAAGTCGAAGAAAAAGAATTTGAAGCAGTAGTCAAAGAAAAAGTAAAAGAAGCAGAAGTCAAAGTTGTTGAAGCAGAATTCGAAAAAGTCAAAGAAAAAGTAAACTAAGCAGAATTTGAAAAAGTAAAAGAATTTCAAAGAAGTAGAAGTCAAAGAAAAAGTCAAAGTAGAAGAAAAGTTGAAAAAGCAGTCTAAGAAGCCGAAGTAGAAGAAAAAGTAAAAGAAAAAGTGAAAGATGCAGATTTTGAAAAAGCTGAAGTAGTCGAAGAAGCAGAAATTGAAAAAAAGTAAGTTGAAGGCAAAGGTGAAGCAGAAGAAAAAGTCAAAGTCAAAGTTGAAGAGGCAGAATAAAAAAAAAAAAAAGAAGCAGCAGAAAAATCAAAGTCGTCGAAAAAGCCTAAGTAAAAGAAAAAAAAACAATAATACATTTTAAAAAGTATATATATATATATATATATATATTATATAATAAAAACAAGTGTTTAGTTTCATTGTCCAACCCCTGTATATATATTTAGTTTTTCTTTTCTACTTCTTAGACTTTTTCTTCTACTTTGAAGAAGCAGAAGCCGAAAAAAAGCCAAAGCAGCAGAAGTTGAAGGAAGTCAAGAAAGTTGAAACAGCAGATGTCGAAAAAAAAAAGTCAAAAATGTTCTTAAGGCAGTACTCAAACTGAGGTAGAACCTCCTAAATTTCTGATTTGAAATGCTCAACATAGGCAGCAATGACACATAAATGTGAGAGCTGACTCACAAATGTTTCCAATAGAGTATGACATTAGCATGTTGCTAAGCAAACCTATTTTGTGAACCAATTAAAACACACACACACACACACACACACACACACACACACACACACACACACACACACACCCCCCTTTAGCAGTGGTTCTACCATTTCTAAGACTCCAAATTCGCTCACTAGACTCACCCGTTCTGTATGACGAGGCACTGCCGCAGGCCAAGCTTGCGGAAAATGTCCACTACGATTTCCATGGGTGTGTGCACAGTGACTGTAAAGGGGCTGAGGTCCAAGATGCTGCGCAGTTTGACTGCAGGAGGAGCGCTGGGTGACATGGGTGGATCACATTCAGTGAACAGGATGGAAGACATGCTGACCACACCCTCTTGATTCCGCCGTGCATTTTCTAAGATGGAGTGGGGGGGGGGGGAAACGAACAGGGAAATTAGCTGGATAAACGAGGTTAACCTACAACAAGGGTTAATTAAGTTAAATGTCTGTTGCAACCAATGGACTATTCAGAAACCATCACATTGCACTGGCAAGAACTGGCTGAATTCACTGCTTCCAATCTGATTGGCTGGCCACTCTGAAAGGTCTTGGATTCAGGATGCACCGGTTTTTAATCAGTCATCCAGGAAACAAAGTTGCACTTACAAGGCGCCAAGCTTACAGAATGTGGTATCAACTTTTTGACTGATAATCAAGGGTTTAGTTTGAAACACTTAGTAGCAAGTAAATAAGATACCCTCAGGCACAACTTGATCTCACTAAATATCAGAGGAAAAAAAAAAAAAAAAAAAAAGTAAAACAAAATATTAAAAATTGCTTTCAGACTGCAGTCGGTTACATCAGACAGTTGGCTGGTTTATAACATTCAAACACATTCCATAACATGGCCTGCAACCAATTTTTACTACAACAGAGAGCAATATATGGCCTAGAAATATTTTAATTTTGTTTCTTTTAATCATACTTACACAAAACTTCTGAAAGATACTGTATGTATAAGCGGCGCAAAGCAGCCAATATTGATAATAAAAAGAAAGGTTTACTGAGCAGCAAATCAGCATATTCAAATACATTTCTGTAGGATCATGTGACACTGAAGACTGGAGTAACTTCACAATTTTTAACTTTCTATGGTCACTCTAGTCTCTTCTGCTCAACAAGCCTGCATTTACTTGATTCAAAATACAGCAAAAGTAGTAATATTGTGAAATATTTTTACTATTTAAAATGACTGCTTTCTATTCGAATGTATTTTAAATAGTGTTGTCAAATGATTAATCGCGATTAATCGCATCCAAAATAAAAGTTTATGTTTACATACTATATATTTGTGTACTGTGTATATTTATTATGTATATATAAATACACACACATGCATGTATATATTAAGGAAAAATATTTTATATTTATATCATAAATATTTATATTTATTTATAATCTAAATTGTATACAGGTATAAATATATATACATATAAATATTTTGTTTTAATATATACATGTATGTGTGTGTATTTATATGTACATAATAAATATACAAAGTAAACACACATATAGTGTGTAAACATGAACTTTTATTATGGATGCGATTAATCACGATTAATCGTTTGACAGCCCTAATTTTAAAATTTAATTTATTCCTGTGATCAGAAATCATTCTAATGTGCTGATTTGCTGTTCCAAGAAACACTTCTTCTTATTATTTTTTTAAATATTTAAAATGGTTGAGTAAATGTTTTCAGGATTCTTTGATTAATAGAAAGGTCCAAAGATCAGCATTTATCTGAGAAAAAAAAGCTTTTGTAACATTATACACTATACCATTCAGAAGCTTGGAGAATTGTATTTTTTTTTTCTTTTTTTTTTTGAGGAAAGATATTATAGAAATTAATACTTTTATTATTTTTTTTCCCTTTTATTTCACGTGAATAAATTACATTGTACTGTTTTAAAACCAAGTCCAAAAATGTTTGCCTGGTAGTGTATATAGAAAAAAATATATATTATAAAATATAAATTTGCTCCTGTAATCATAAAGCTGAATTTTCAGCAGCCACTACTCCAGTATCACATGGTTCTTCAGGAATCATTTCTAATATGCTGATTTCATGTTTTCATGATTTCTGATTTCATGAAACATATGTGACCCTGGACCACAAATGTCCTAAGTAGCATGGGTATATTTGTAGCAAAAATACATTATATGGGTCAAAATTATTGACTTTTCTTTTATACCAAAAATCATTAAGATATTAAGATCATGTTATATAAGATACTTTGTAAATTTCCTACCGTAAATAAATTAAAACGTTAATCTGGACAACTTTAAAGGCAATTTTCTCACTATTTAGATTTTTTTGCACCCTCAGATTCCATAATTTCAAATTGTTGCATCTCAGCCAAATATTGTCTTATCTTAACAAACACACATCAATGAAAAGCTTATTTATTCAGCTTTCAGATGATATATAAATATAAATAATAAAAAAAACTTCACCCTTATGACTGGTTTGATGGTTCAGGGTCACATATGTACATACACACACACCCCCCCCTTGTTTTCTTTGACTGAAAAAAATAAAACCCTGTTAATAGCATACAGAATGACCAATAAAAGACACTCACCTAAGGATATGACCAGATCCCTCCTCAACACAAAGCCCACCAATCTCTGAGACTGCTCTGAGATCACCACAGGAAAGCCGCTGTAAGTGGTGTCTGCGATGAGTCTCTCCACCTCCTCTACAGTCATTCCGCTCTGCGTCAACACAGACAGCGGTGGGTCGCTCCTCCGCGGCCGCATAACATCTGTGGCAAGAGTTTTGTGGCGGAATTCTTCTTTGGCCTCCAGAAAGGGGTAACCGTTGAGGCGAATGTGGGCCTCATAGATGCTCTCACGACCTAGAGCGTCAGCGACCCATTTGCTGGTCATAGTGGCAGCCATGAGGGGCACAATGTACTCTAAACCTCCCGTCAGCTCAAACATAATGACCACCAGAGAGACGGTCATACGGGTCACACCGCCTAGAGAAAAAATGAGGATAAAAATACAACTCTAACTTGCTATTTTGACAATGCAGCAAGATTATAGCCAGATGTAGTGATTTAATAGTCTCTCATTTAAACTCAGTAGCACATATGTGACCCTGGGCCACAAAACTTGTCTTAAGTAGCAAATTTGCAGCAATAGCCAAAAATACATTGTATGGGTCAAAATTATTGATTTTTCTTTTATGCCAAAAATCACTAGGATATTAAGTAAAGATCATGTTCCATGAAGATATTTAGCAGATTTCCACCATAAATATCTATAAAATGTAATTTTTGATTAGTAATATGCATTGCTATAAACTTAATTTGGTCAACTTTAAAAGAAATTCTCAATATTTAGATTTTTTTGCACCCTCAGACTTCAGATTTTCAAATAGTTGTATCTCTTTCAAATATTGTTCTATCCTAACAAAGCCTATTTATTCAGCTTTCAGATGATATAAAAATCTCAATTTTAAAAAATTGACCCTTATGTTTGGTTTTGTGGTCCGAGGTCACATATGATGCATGAGTTACTTGATGGTGTTTTATACAGATTTAAACCAGTAAACATAAATATAAGCAATAAGTAATAGCGAATAACTTTGTCTTAGCAAGCACCAATAATTAGGATGAATGAATGAATGAAACAGTTCATTAAAAATGCGTCAGTCAATGACTAAGCAAGGTCAAGCTATGTTCCTGAAAGCCACCATTAACTGCTTCTGCATGGAAGATTGCGCAGGGCAATTTGGTTGCGAATTGAAAAATAAATCATCTGGAAAATGAATGTTCAGTAAACTTTCACAGAGATGCAGCTGAATCACCCCTCACCCAGACAGGCTGCTGCGCCCACCATGGCGTACAGGCCCGGTGTGATGCAGTCTGCCCCTGGAGAGCACCAGCCTCTGAAAATCTCCCGTTCGTGGTTGTGTATGGCCAGCTGCTCCATGCCCACACCAAGAAGTCTGCCTGCAATGGCCCCCACAGCCATACTAGGGATGAATAAACCGGATGGCACCTGGAAAGAAAACAAGGAGCAAGACAGAATTAAAAGAGATGGCAGAGCTTACTTGATATGCATTTAGCGCCATGACAACTTCTCAAGGCATTTTGAAGGTATTATTGTGACTGGGTTGAATCAAAAATAAAATCAATAAAATTTTGCCTTTTCTATTACGCCAACCTCTGGTACCGAGTATTAATAATAAACAGACACCCAAGGCAACAAACAATTAAACAGCTTCAGTCGATGAAACCAAAGAAAAGTAAAACAAACAAACAAAAAACAATAAAAATAAATAATAATAATAATAATAATAATAATAATAATAATAATAGCAACAACAACAATAATGGTAATAACAGTGTAATTGTTAAACCCAAATATATTTGGAAATAATTGGAATTCATATTTTTTGGTATTTTTAATAAAATTAAAAACTAATAACTTTGATTGTTGTGTTTTTAATTAATTAAAATAAAGCTGAGAAATATAAATAAAATAGAAATGTAAGAAAATATAAAAATTAAGATTTTTTGCCTTACCAACTAAAGTGTATAAATTGTATAAAAGGTGAAGATATTAAATAATAATATATAAAACAAATTAAATTATTTATTATATATTCAATTTGAAAAACTAAAATAACTGAAATTCAAATAAAATAAACCTGAATAGAAATATTTACAAATCCAAAATCTAATAAAAAAAAAGTCAAATAACAAAATTGCCAAAACTAAAATAAAAATATGTAATACCAAAATATTAATAAAATACTATAATAGCATATAGATAATACAATATAAAAAAAAAAAAAAACATACATATACACATACACACACCCACACTTTGTTGTCACGTGACAAAGCCATAAAACAGAAAACGTTGCAAAATGATATTGTACCATGGTAAATCTGTGGCATTTAGGAGTTATTAAATCAATTATTATATTATATTAACTCATTGAGTTGTTTTTTCTCAGAACTGTGGTGATATTCAATGGTGACCCAGGACCACAAAACCAGTCATAAGGGTCAACATTTTAAAAAGTATATTTATACATCATCTGAAAGCTGAATGAATAAATTTTCCACTGATGTATGATTTGTTACGATAAGATATTGGCCAAGATACAACTATTTGAAAATCTGGAATCTGAGGGTGCAAAAATATCAAAATATTGAGAAAATAATCTTTAAAGTTGTCGAAATACAGTTCTTCAATGCATATTACTAATCAAAAATTAAGTTGATACATTTACAGTATAAATTTTAGAAAATATCTTCATGGAACTTGATCTTTACTTAATATCCTTTGATTTTTGGCATAAAAGAAAAATCAATAATTTTGACCCATACAATGTATTTTTGGCTATTGCTACTTAAGACTGGTTTTGTAGTCAAGGCTCACAAATATGTTTTTGCCTTTAAATATAAAAACATAGGTCTGTTACCTTCATGCCAAATGTAGCCACAGTGATGATCATTTTAAAGACCAGTGCAAGAGCTAGCTGCCACATAGCTGTATAGAGACCTGGTCCCGCCGGCCGAGCCCCCAGGCCATTAGCGGCAGTAGTGTTAACACTTCCTGACGAGCTTCCACTGTTGCCGGTGTAGTCGCACAGTTTCGATGAGTCCAGCAGACCGCAGTCATTAAACAACTCAGAGATCAGTTCGCTGCTGCTCATCCGAGTATACTCGATTGGGAACGCTAGCACCGCTGTGAGCAGGGCGACCACCAGAACCTCGAGAACAGGGTAGTGCCCAAGGCGGGTGTTCTTTCGGAGACGACACCAGGCAATGTTAGCATGAATAAAGAAAGCCCCCCAAAGGCCACCGAAGATGCCCAGTAGCACAAAAGGTATGAGTTCTAGAAGATGCCAGGGAGTGTGGAATTCAACGTAGAAAAGGACCAATCGGCTATTGCCGAAGGGGTTGATGGAGCGAAGTGTGAATGCTGCAACCAGAGCAGCGAAGAATGAACGCCACAGAGTCTTCAGAGGGAAGTAGTAGCTGACCTAAAGAAAAAAAAATGCAGGAGAAATATGGTCACTGTCAGATGTTAAAACAACATCCAGCAGATGTTTTCACAATTTGTTTAAGATTTAGCATGCACTACTGTGGAAAAAGTTTGGGGTCAGTAAAAAAGTCAGAAACAAATACATGTATTCAGCAAGGACATATTAAATCAAATTACACATTATTTCAATTTATTACACATTAAATCAAAAGTGACACTGAAGACATTTTGACACATACAATTGTGTGTATTTAACTGTTCAAAGCCTATAAACTGGCAAAAATAACTCGCTCAAAAACAACAGACCACGTAGCACTGCAACATCACATGAGAGCAGTGTTGTAGGTACACATTACAAGTATTTCACGAGTTCACGCTTACACGATTAGCTGGAATACTGTAATGCGTATTCAGCCCGAACCCAGAGTACCCCCCTGTATATGTGTAGTGTGAACTCAGAGTGAGGAGATGGGGTGGTGGAGGCATGCTGATAAACCGTCGAATGGGTAGAGAAAAGTCGGCTGTATTTAACCTGCTAGCGTTGATTAACTTGATGGTGCTCCTCTTGTGTTAATTAGGCTAAATATCTGACGCGCTCCTCCCAAACTTTGTTAGTAAACATCATATAGCAGATTACTTTTTTCAAGTAACTAGTACAGTAACGCATTACTTTTTAATTTACAAGAAAATATAAAAAAATAATTCAAATTTTTTTGGTTCCTTTATGTATGCTGCTGACTTTTGTTGATCCAACTATACTAATAAGCTGAACTTACTTTAGATTAACATTTCTGCTTCATTTTTCTCATTGCTGAATGGTGTTGGACTTCCTTCTCCAATAGTTTTACTGTACAGACGGGAATTCATTTTACCTTTAGCCTTAGGCTTATTCATTTCAATTTTTGGTGTGAAAGGACTTTTTATATTAAAAACAAACAAGCAAGCCAAGCCCTGCCCAGATTTAAAAAATAATGCAAAAGTAATGTAACATTACTTAACAAGTAATGTAACATTACTTTTCATAAAAAGTAACATAATTAGTTACTTTTTAGGGAGTAATGCAATATTATAATGCATTACTTTTAATGTGTGTAACCCATTTTAATGCGTGTAGAGATGGTAGTCCAAAATCTCTACTGGTTAATTGTGTCTCTGACAACTCCTCTGACAATTCACCCCTAATTCAGCTGTATAATAACTAGGGCTGTGAATCTTTGGGTAAACAGCAAATCGATTAGATTCATGATTCATAGGGTTTCAATTCGATTCAAAATGATTTTTGCAAATTCAGAACAATTTGATTCGAGACAATTCACAATAAAATTGAATGCGATTCGATCCTGCATTCTTTAAGTGTATACTAATATGAATAAGTGTATATGAATAAGTATATTCACAGGATTATTTACATGCTTACCCTAAATTCAAATTACACTGCAGCCTTTATGGAGTCAGAGAGTGAGGGCAAAAAATAAATAAATAAATAAATAAATAAACACTTTTATCCACTGTTTAGAAGTCTGCTAAATGATGCTATGGCATGACATATAGCATATGTAGAAATTTACCTTAGTGAAAAGTAATCTATTTAAAATACATTTATTTCAAACTAAGTATAGTTCAAATCTATTAACATATTTACTAATATATCCCTCAAGACTTGATATAAAAATTATAATTAAACCTTATTTGGAGTACTGGAGCACAATGCACATTTCTTAATATTAAGCCTAAAATGTATTTTAACTGTCACTATTGCTGAAGATTGTATGATCTTTGAATAATAAAGATCTTTAAATGCAAGATATTTAAAGTGTACCTGAAATATACTTGCAATAGTTCCACTTTAGCACAATCAAATATACTTCAGTTCAAGCTTTACTTACTTGTTCACAGATGTTTTAGTACCAAAAAATAATAATAATAGTAAATAAAAAACACACACATACAGACTATTTTTCTACTATTTTCTGTTTGTCATCAGGTTCATCAATTCAGTCTTTTTATTTCTTCACATTTACTTTTTGTTTTTCTGTCGTCTACTTTTAACACCCAGTCTCTGAGGTGGTCATTTTGCAGCCAAAGCTCTTGAAATGTACATTTTCCTGGCATGTTTGCCTTAGTTAACAGACTGCATTTGATTTAAAGGGTTAGTTCACCCAAAAATGAAAATTCTAATTATTCAGCCTCATGTTGTTTCAACCCGTAAGACCTTCTTTCATCTTCAGAACACAATTTCAGATATTTTATATTTTTAGGCCCAGAAAAGTACCAAGATGATTGACAAAGTAGTCAAGAGATTACTTTTTTGTGCAAAGAAATCTAAAAATAACGACTTTATTCCACATTTTTGTCTCTGTGGTAGTCTTGTGAGCGTGCATCCACAAGTGAGATGAAAATGCGAAATAAAGTCATTATTTTTGTTTTCTTTGCGCAAAAAAGTGCTTCGTAAAATTACAGTTGAACCACTTTATCAATCATCTTGGTACTTTTCCGGGCCTTGAACATGGTAGGACCCTTGCTGTCTATTAGAGGGTCAGAAAGTGCTTGGATATCATCAAGAATATCTTAAATTGCGTTCCGAAGATGAAAGAAGGTCTTGTGGGGTTGGAACAACATGAGGGTGAGTAATTAATGACAGAATTTTCATTTTTGGGTGAACTAACCCTTTAAGTACCAGTTGACAAGTGGGAGGTGAATAAAATGGCACTGAAAAATAGCCTATAACAATGGGCAAAATGCGATAAAAAAAAACACGGTACCAGAAAATTACATTTTGATCAATGGAAACTAAAATTTAAAGCAACAAACAAAAATCCCTGAAATTCCCTGACTTTCAATGTCTGGAATAGACCTTTTAAAATTCCATGATATTCCAGAAATTCCAAATTTTAGGGCAGTTTAGGGCTACTAAAAGTACAGGTAAGGTATTTTTTAAGAACATAAATATGTACATTCATTTGTAGTATACTTAGCATGAAATAAATGTATTACAAATACATTTTAGTATATTTGTTTCTATTTATTTTTATTAGCCTATGTGAGCCAAGATTTAAAAAAAGGCTTTAAAAGTCAGCTATCATGTTAACTATTGTGTAGCATACCGTGAATGTATAGGGCAGGGGTACCTGCAGACTTTAGTTCCAGCCCTGCTCCAACACAGCTGTCTGTAATTATCAAGTGCTACCTAAGAGATTAATTAGCTGGTTCAGGTGTGTTTGATCAGGGTTGGAGCTGAACTTTGTAGGATGGTAGATCTCCAGGAACAGGGTTGGGCACCCCTGGTATAGGGTAACATTTTATGTTGCACCTTTCCATGATGTGAGCTTCTTTATCTTATTTTCATAAAAATCTATTGGCGAATGATGATTCTAATGATGTAGTAACGAATGCAATTTTCATTCATCTGATTGACAGATAAAGCTTGTGCTCTTATTGTTGTTAATTCTGTGGTTATTTTAACCGTTACCTTTGTGCTTTCGGTTCAACGACATTAAGTTAAAAGTCATTTATCATTCAATGGAATTGTGCGTATGCTTATAGACGCTTACATTGTTTTGCTCCATCCAAACACGCAGCTCTCAGCTGCTCAGGTAATGTCAACGGTATGACTGAGAGAGCGCGCACACAACCCTGTGCCAAGCAGTGAATGAAGCATGTGAAGGAGAGATGTGAAGAAACTAACGCTTTCCAAGGTCTCCATTAATTCGTGATTGTAGTAATTTGATGTGTACACATTTTAAAGCACTGAATCACTGTAAAAATGGTGATTCATTCGATTCCTAGCGTTTTAAATCGATTACTGTCTGAAATCAACGCGTCATCATTCAAAAATACATGTTTCAAGATCGATGCATATGCATCGTCGGGTTTTATAAACGCTGCATCGAGAAAATGAATGAATTGTTACACCCCTAATAATAACCTTTCCAAAAAAAGACAAAAATATGTGTCTCTTTGTTTATGGAAAGACTACAGAAATACAAAATGCTTACCTCTTCCAGACTGAAAAGCACTCCTCCAATAGGAGCACCAAACGCTACAGACACTCCCACTGCAGATGCTGCAGACAACACCTAAGACACACACAAATATACATTTACTCATTTGCATTCCATTGCATACTTATTTCCTAACTAAAATGCACAATAAAGTGCATACTCACTCTCCTAAATTCATGAACAAGGAGTTATACAACCAGCTTGGACAGTCTAGAAAAAGCCTTGTCTGTTCGCTATTTCTATTACCAAATTGGCACTGGCAACTTTCAGCACATCCGTTAACACAGACCAAGCCAAGAGGCTTATATCAATGTATTACATTACAAGTTTTGATCCAAGACACAAAATACTTGGTTACTTTTCCGTCAGTCTTTCCCACACTCCCCTCTTCCTTATCTCTCCATCACTCCATTCCTCCTCTCCTTATCTACCGCCCCAGTTCCTCTCACCTCTCGTCTCTTGGCCTCATTTCGACGGTATTTGGTGAAGAAATGGCATAGGATGTTTGCGCAGCAACAGGCTACGTGAACCAGCGGACCCTCCTTCCCCAGACTGAGGCCGGACGAGACGGCCAGCACCAGCGTGATGGTCTTTATGATCAAAGTCCACTTTCCCAGGTACCCCCGAATTATAAAGCCACTCAGGATGGTCTTAATCTGTAAGAATTAAAGACTGGTTATTCAGGATTCAAAATTATCTGCAAAAACTGGCCATTTTCCAGACCATAAGTTAAAGAACGGTTTTTATTCACTTAAGCAGTTTTTTTTGGCATACGAACATGTCTTAATGGATCGTTTTAAAAACAGCCATTAAAAATGTCCTTAAATCTCCTCTGACAACTCCTCCACATGACTTTAAATCAGTAGTACAACTACAATAATCTAACATGGTTTTTTTGTCAGACAGACAGTGTGACTTATGTCAGAAAGCCCTTCATTGTTCTCTCAGCCAAGGTTAGAGAGCAGACGCAATTGTGGTTGAACATCTGAAAACATTTTGAACATCTGAAAACAGTACAGAAAATTGTCGAAACTGTCGAAAACTATAATAAACTGATATAATCTTGATCCAACTGCTTGTCTTTTTTCACTGTCTCACTTTATTCTGACAGTTTGAAATCAAAACTGAATCGGTTTAAGGCATAAAATGGCTTCCAAAGTCTTGCTCACTACTGTGTGCTTAACAGGGGGTGTCTGTAAAGTCACATTTAAAGGGATAGTTCACCCAAAAAGAACTGAGAATTCTGTCATTAATTACTCACATGTCGTTCCAAACCCATAAACCCTTCGTTCATCTTAAGAACACAAATTAAGATATTTTTGATGAACTCCAAGAGTTTTTTGACCCTGCATAGACAGCAATACAAGGCCCAGAAAGGCTGTAAAGACATTGTTAAAATAGTCCATGTGACATCAAGTGGTTCAACCATAATGTTATGAAGCTACGAAAATGAAAATAACTTTATTCAACAATTTCTTCTCTTTCGTGTCAGTTGTGTTGCTGTCTACACAGGGTCAGAAAGCTCTCAGACTTTATTAAAAATATCTTAGTTTGTGTTTCAAAGATGAACGAAGCTCTTGCGGGTTTGGAATGACATGAGGGTGAGTAATTAATGACAGAATTTTTATTCCCTTTAAAGTGAAGCTGAAGTGTGTACTTTCTGATTGTACACACAAGACAATCTGATTGTAGTGATTGGTTGAGAAAAGAGCTTGAATGTGTGGAAAGATACATGACACATTGTGTATGAGCGTTTAAAAATCATCTCACCTCTGGTATTCCTGAACCGCAAGCATAAGGGGCGAAGGTTTTCACAAGACTCACAGCCAGGAAGGCGAAGAGAAGAGCCCAGCACACATACATGAAAAAATTCACCACATATGCACTGGCCCCCTGCAGGACACACACAGGATACAAATGAAACTTGTACACTGATGTTATACTGTGTCACCCCCTACAGGACATATCCACAGTTAGAAGTCACAATTGTTTTTTTGTTTTTTTTTACATACACTCACATCCTAAAATCTATGAAACTTGATTCATAACTTTCAGTCTAAAAATAATAAAGAAATGAATAATGGACGATTTGAGTCGTCATACACGCTAATTAAGGCTTGAACCTCCCTTCTCAATGATGTCTTTAAACATTTATTAATCTATTCTATTTATTTATTAATCATACTTTACCATTTTTCAAACAAAAGTTAAAATATAATTAAATCTAAGATTAAAATGTGTGTTTTATTGTAATTTCTTCAAACACAATATTGTAGCTTTGTCTTCATACCACAAGGGGGTGATATACACTACTATTTAGACGCTTGGGGTCAGTCAGATTTTTGTAAATATAAGAGATGCATTAAATTGAACTAATGTGACAGCAAAGCCATTTAAAAATGTTAGAAATTATATTTATTTCCATAAATGTAATCTGAAATAAAGTATCAACTAAGTTTCAACAAAATTAAGCTAGATATGAGAATATTTATATCTAGTATAAAAGATATTAAAATAAATCATTTTAACTTGTAATATTTCAATATTCAAGTTCCAATATATTTTTGACCAAATAAACCCATCATTGGTGACCATAAAAGCATTTTAAAAGTTTTACAGACCCCAAACTTTTGAACAGTAGTATATACCAACAATAAAGACCAGTAAACCACTGTAATCCACAGTGAAGAGAGGCACCTGGAAGTTATTTCATTTAGTCTTTGCAGAACATTGTCATTTATTTGGAAATCTTTGAGCTAAACAGGCCTATAAAATCTTGGATTCTGCTAAATTGGAAACACTTATTTCAACAATCAGACAGAAAATAAAAAGGAAACGTACATCTGTCCTTCATATGTCAACATGTCAGTAACAATTTGATCTTTACGCAAACAGTAACCACGAGAGTTTGCGTATCCTCATGTCAATGGAAAAATGAATACAACAACATAATGATGAAGTGATTACACATGTAATATTCTCCTCCTGGTATTGTACTCTCACACTGGCAACAACAGATTTTTAATATAGAACCCACCACATTGACTCCGACCATGAGTTCCGCCCAGGTTTTCCACTGTGGACACTTATCTCTTTCCTGGAAAGTGGTCTCATTGGAAGCCCAGCAGCAGTGCTCATGGTTAAACCAGAACCCATTCAGGCACACACCCTCTTTAAGGTCTGTCATCCAATGGGCAGAAATGTCTATACCTCCAGCCAAGGCCCCTGAAAGTGATGGAACACAAAAAACCTTTCACATCATATAAGTGGTGTTTGCTAATGCAAACTTGTCACTTCGATGCTATGAAATTTTAGGAGTTTGATCATTGCATTGTGATTGCTACAGTGTGGTTTTTAGCACATTGCTTGTTTGCTTACTGGCCCAAACCAAATAAGCTCATCTATAAGTTTCTACATTATTCTAGCACCTTCTTAAATGCAAGTTTATGGGATTTTTTTATTATTATTTCTATGTTGTCCACCAGGCTAAAATCATTGATCTGTCAGTGAAGAAAAGTAATAGCACATCTTTTGTCAACATATAAGGTATCACTGCTCTCGCTATGTCACAAATGATGTGAAGAATTGTGCACTTAGGAGCAGGAGTAATACTACTGCTCACTAATTTACTCACAAAGTCAAATTTATGATACACCAAGTCAGAATTATGAGGTAATAATGTATAATTATTGACAGCAAATCAAAATTTTGGTCATAACTTTTTTTTTAATCTCATTATGACAACTTAGTACTTCATACTTTCAATATTTTTGTCATGATTATGATTTACCAAAGCATGTTTTATCCTTAGATGTCAGCAATATGCTTTTATGCTATGAAAGTTCATTTCTAATATAAGAAAAAAAACATGCTTTCATTAATCCATTATAAATGCCACAAAGTCATAAATATAATAAATAACTAAAAAGTCAAAAGTACGATATAGTAAGTCATAATTCAGTGACATGTCATGATTATAAGATAAACGAAAACTTAAAACATTTAATTTATGCAATACTAAGTCAACAAAATTGGGTCAGAATTACTTTTTACCTTATAATTTGTCACAATTATGATTTCCCAAAGTACTTTTTCCTTATATTGCAGAAATGGGTTTCTATACATTTATGACTCAAAAGAGTAAGTGCTGTCAAATATATATATATATATATCAAAAAAAAAAAAAAAAGTATTTAGCAGGGGCCATTAAGCAGGTGAAGTTTGGTAGGGAAAAAAAACTTGTCTGACACCAATCAAAAAGTGAAAAAGTAAACAGGAAGTGGGAAGTTGTGGGCTGACCTGACATGAGTCCTATGAGAAGCATCAGAAGCCAGCCGGAGAAGGCATCACTGACGCTGAAGAGCAAGGCTACTGTAGACTGTTTACTCTTATTGGTGATCTAAAAGAAAGATGAAGCGTTAAAGCAGGAACTAAGAGGTGAAGTTTCATAAGCGGTTTCATTCCCGCTTACCTCTCTATGCCGATCTCTGTCTTTTGACTTTTCTCTAACCCAGTCGATGGTGTTGAAGTCCTCATAGGTGCCAATGCCAGGAACGGTGTCATCTAGGAAATCAATCAGCTTAGGACTGTTGTTCGGCCTCCAATCTGGTTTACAGCGGCCTACAGTGACAAAACACAACAAATTCTCATGGGAAACCACTCTGCATATTTGAGTGCAGCAGTGCATGCCTATGCCATTTTTCTATTGTGAGAGAAGCAGACAAGCAAAATGCGAATAAAATGCCAATTTATCGTGAACAATTCCCATTGTGGTCTGAGAGGAATTGCAGATAACCATCAGTTCACTAATGCATTGTCAATCAGAGCTGGTAGCGTGTGTGATATCACAGGCAGGTCAAAACTAATGCACTTTGACAGAGCCAGACAGACTCAACCAAAAGAAAAGGGCTGAAGCTGACCTCAAACACTGGCCACTAATAACACTGGATGAAGTCAAAGTCAAAATACAAGCTAGAACAGGAAACACAGTTAATGTTACATGTGTTTACATAATACATAAAGTACTTTATTTTGCTTCTAGCATGTTTACTCAGAAACAATGACTAACCTTGAAAACACAAAATTCTTCATTCCAAGAACTATGATTTAAGTAATTGAATAGTACATTTAAAGTCAATACTATGTGATCGGAATTGACAGGAACTGATAACTGAACATGTTGCTCTGGCTACAGTTGCAACAGGATGAATTTTATTGCCAAGTATGTAAATTAAATTAAAAAAAAAAAATCAAACAAACATATCTTTATACATATAAACAATCAATCAATCAATCTATTTATCTATCTATCCAGAATCACATTACATTATAGCCAGAGCTGGGTAGTAACTGATTACATGTAATCTGGATTACATAATCAGATTCCAAAAATTAAGTAATTAAATTAAATTACATTACATTTTAAAATACTTGTAATCAGACTACAGTTAAAAAAAAATTTTTCCTGAAAAATTACATGATTACATATTATACACAATATAATGCAGCAATAATTTGTTCATAATTTTTTGATTCTTCCTATTTCGCATTTGTATTTTATACATTTTAAATGTTCCTTTCTAAAATACCTTACCACTTATATACACTCCAGTTTTGTGGATGTTCACTCAAAGACCAGTCACTAGTCATTGTAAGATCACATTTGCATGTTCATGGTTCTCTAACATTATGGTCACATGACATATTAACTATGTTAACAAATAAGACAATTCAAAATTTCCAGTAAGTGTTTTATTTTGATTTATTTTAAATTTATTTGTTTCATTAAGCAATTTTATGATTTTTTTGAACTTTTATATGTCAAACGTAATCTAAAAGTAATCTGATTACCTATAATGTGCAATGTAATAAATGACGCAATTTGGAATCAGTAATGGATTACAATTTGTAAGTAATCTACCCAGCTCTGACTACAGCATTGTAACATTACACACACACACACACACACACACACACACAAATACTTTTTAAAGCAGAAGTTAAAGTCACTAAACTAAAAATGAAAATAAATAAACAAAACCACAGACTAATTGTATTCAATGTATGCGCTATTTTGATTACCCTCATTTACAATCACTTTATACTTACAGGCAGCTATCATAAAAATACACTTATTTGTGGGTTTAACCTTCTACATATGGCACATTTATTGTCTGACAACAAATATTTTAGCCAACTATATATTTTAGCTAACTTTATGCGCTCCTATTTTATTGCTCTCTGTCTCAGAATCTCATTCACTGAAGTCTATTGCAGGCAGAATCCACAAGCACTCCTGACAGCAAAATGAAATATTTACATGACATTCTAACATTTACAGATGAAGAATATGCTTGTGAAATGTAAGATAAGCACTGAGAAAAACGCCACATCTCAAACACATTAAACTGTTAGCACAAGTGTCTGTCAGAGCATCTGACAGGGCAACCCCTTTAAACTACATGTGTTAACTATATCTAATGAGTTATTTTAAAGCCCTTAATATAAACATGTCTCATATTTAAAACAAATTGGATTATGCACTTGCCTCGCATCAACTCACTATATGTCTTCCGCTACTTTTCAGATTTGTTCATATCAAACTACTGTGTATGGATATAAACATTATTGCCATATAAAGAATATATATTGATATATCAAACTCTATATACAGCCCAGCCCTATTTTTACACACACAATGAATTTGCACTGACTATTACGTGAAGACACATCAGATGTTAAAGTTCAAACAAGTTTAGCTGGTTTAACACATGTAGAGCAAAAGACACCAGGCCTTCAGACTGGTTCTAAAACAATGTGATACAAACTCAAAGATTCAGGTTCAACTTGAAACAAGGCCTCTGGCAGCACAAGAGCATGTTGATATTTTCAGCATCTGACATATAGGACAGTAATGCAGTTGGCTATAAGGTGCAGCCTGTGCGATCAGAACCCGAAAAAGAAATAAAAGGAATAGGCCATGTCATTGCACACCTGTAGGAATTATTTACTTCTTTCTTTCGAGAAACACAAGTAAAAATATTTTGCAGAATGTTTAAGCTATGGGTCACCATACTTGGCCACATGTCACATCCTTTCCTTCCTTTCCTTTTCCTTCCATACAAAAGGAGCGGAGACTAGGGCTAGCAAGCTCCAAATATGGCAAAAATACAAGTGAAGGTAAAAAAAAAAATAAAAAAAATAATAATAATAATAATATTATATATATTTATATATAAATAAATAATTAGCTCACATCTTCTTTAGAACCTAAATACAGGTGCAAGGGTCATCCTAAATTGTAATTAGACGCTAAAGCTCATGCTGGTATCAAATTGTTCTCAGCAAAGCTTCTTTTTATAATCTTGTACATGCTTTTTTGGTTGTTGTTTGAATGTCTAAATCTTACGCAAATAGGCTGAAGTTGGTTAACAGGAAATTTTAGCACTCAAAATAGATCTATGGGAAAATAAGGTTAAGGGAACAGTGTGGACTTTGACCCATAAACTGTTATTTGAGTCTGATGTACTTTGACTTAGTGAAAAAACATTAAGGAGGAAAACATGTTTCAAGCTTGGGGGTTTAAGAGGAACCAGCAGCTCTGTAAAAATGAGTCTGTGCGCTTTTATTATTATTCCATAGTATACTGTCTCATTCAATTCACTTTGATCTCATATGTTGGGTCCTTTAGTTTTGATCTAGTTAAAAAAAAAAAATTAAAAGAAAGAGTAAAGACTGAGTAAGAGAAGGAAAAAGAACAAAGACGTTTAGCATGAAAAACAGCAGCTCAGCCTAAAATGAACTTTCAGTCTACTTCCTGTGGGTTCTTGAAATCTTCAAATCATTCTTACAAGAAATGAAACTATATGAATGCCACTAGTATCTTTAAAGGATAGCATAGGTGCTGACATAATTTCAATGAATACTGAGCAACGGGTCATGTGACTTGTTCTGACAAGTATCATACTTCAACAAGTGGTAAAATGCACACGATGGTTGTAACTACATTTCCTTCCTGGCACAGCGACTCAGAACTGCCTTGTATGTTTATCAGTCTGATCATTTCATGCATGCTGTAAACCTCAGTAAGAACACAGTTTGGTTTTGTCTCCATAAGCTAGACTCTCTAAAATACTTATTGCATTATCAATGTCACTGATCTCTCCCCACCTCCCTCATTTTATCTTTTCCTTTATATATCTATGCATCACTGAAAAACAAAGTTGAAACACACACAGTGCATAATGTTGCCCAAGGCACATACAAAATGCATTCATTAGTATTCTGCCATTGTTTGCTCAATAACCACAAGAATAAGGGGGCCTTCATCCTGAACTTTCTTCAGAACACCCACACAAAACACATGCACACATAAAGAAAATTACACTAACATAATAGTAGCACAAAGTTCCCAGGAACACCACACATTAAGGCTGGAGCTCCAGGCTACAAGACTGGCAGAAAGCATGTAATAGATTGTGTACAACAACAGGAATGTTTTTCTAAAGGCCTAAAAAGCCTTTAGTATAATTCTAATAATGTACCACTTCAGGGTGTGGTAGATGTGTATTTTTCCATCTCAAAATTCTGACTTTTTTTTTTTCCACACAAATTACATTATTTCTGAATTCAATCTTATAAATGTGAAGAAAAAAAAAAAAAAAGTATGAATTTACCTTTTTATCTTCTAAAAACAAATAATAATTACTTGATTATTATTATTATTTATTTGTGTATCTTATGATCATCGCATCTTATTTTGCCCCCAACAATAAAAACTACAGAGCTTGATAATTTCATATTTTTTACATTTAAATATCATCTTACTAAGCCATATTATTGGGGTGTTTATATGTATTTTACGCAAGTAGTCTGCTATATGTTATAAATTCTCAAAGAATAAAGTCTCTCAAAATTTCATCTTTTTGGCCATACAAATGTACACTGGTTTTGTGGTCCAGGGAAACAAATATCAACAGCTGCACCAAATTGCATATTTTTGCTCAGTTTGGGCCTCTGAAAAACATCCTTGAGTATGAGCTCCATATTCTCATACTATATGAGCCATAAAAACCGGTTGTATCAAATGTGACACTCAGTAAAAAAAAAAAAAATAATAATAATACAAAAAAAACAAATACATTGTATGGGTCAAAATTATCGATTTTGTAAAATTTCCTACTGTAAATATATCAAAACTTTTTGATTAGTAATATGCATTGCTAAGAACTTCATCTGGACAACTTTAAAGGTGATTTTGTCAATATTTCGTTTTTTTGCACCCTCAGATTTCAGATTTTCAAATAGTTTGCGGCCAAATATTGCCCTATCCTAACAACCATACATTTCCAGCTTTCAGATGATGTATAAATCTAAATTTTATATATATATATATATATATATATATATATATATATATATATATATATATATATATATATATATATATATATATATAAAAACTTATGACTGGTTTTGTGGTCCAGGGTCACGTATGCAAGATTTTTTAAGGATTTTGTATAAAACCTGTTCCATTTCAAAGAAACAAGAAATTTTCTGACTACTATTTTATATATCAGGCTTTACAATGTTAAGATAAAATGGTTATTACAATAATACAGTCAGAGTTTCAGACAAGAAGGAAGAGTAAAATGAGGAATAAGGTATAAACTGTGAAATACAAACATGTAAAAAGGAACTTCCTGGTATATAACTGTCTGTCAGTGACATCATACACAGCATCATCAGTATCCGCGCAGAGAACAGAGTGATCTGATCCCACCAAACTGACACCACTGAAAGATTAGACCTAGATGTTTTACAAAACAAATGTGATACTCCACTCCAAGTGTGAAAGCCTACCCTTTATCTACTCTAAATGTTCATAAAACAAAGCATAGACACCAAAACAAACCAGTTAATCTTCCAAAAACAAAGTTATTTGATAAAAGCTAAAGAAAAAAAAAGTAGTGTGTCCAATGTAACGTTTACATCATCTTCTGTAGTGTGTGCGTCCCTACCTGCACTGTAATCTCGGTCCAGCGGCGGGACATCCTCACTGAAGTCCTCTGTAGCATCTGAAATGTCCACCAGCTCATCATCACTGCTTCCACTGTGATAATTGTCGTTGCAAAACCCTCCGTTGTCCATCATCACCCCTGTCAGTGCGGAGAGAACACAAGGTCATCAACAACTGAGTTAACTGGAAGTTAAGAAAAAAAATGTATTTATCTTTCTCAACAGTCTGTTGCGAAATTATGACATCGTTCCAGCAGAGAAGATATGACAAATTACTAATAAACATGATATAATTCTAGTAAATGCAGTGTTTATCAAGATTTATGAATACACTGGTCACGCTGAATGTTATTGATAAACTAAGAAGTGATTTATACGAGTCCAGAATTCAGGAATCGGGCTACGCTGGTCGTGCTTTGTGTTTTTGATTCACTAAAACGAACCGATTCATACGAGTCATTTGTTAAAGAATGGGGTACACTAATCGCGCTGTATATTCTGATTGACTAAAAAGAACCGGCTCATACGAGTCATTTGTTAAAGAATCGGGCTACGCTGGTCGCGCTGTATTTTCTGATTTCCTAAAAACCGGCCGATACGAGTCATTTGTTAAAGAATCGCTCTACACATTAGTATAAGTCAAGGAACACTCCAGGAAACACTGTTAGACTATTAAAATTCATAAGAACCGGGTTTCGACCTACCGCAAAGTGGGGCATCGGTCACCCACTTATCACTGGGCTTCTCTGAAATGAATGATGATAGTAAAACTCACTCAGGTTTCAAACTCGACCACTTCCTTTATGTTGCTCCGCAAACATTTGACAAAACAACTAACGTTAACATACAATTGCACAAACTATTTCCAAAACACAAAATCATCGTTTGAAGGCTCTGGAGGAGTTCCTCTTAAACTAAGCAAAACACTACTGATTTTATTGACCGAGTCATCAGACAGTTTGTCAATGATTGCAGCTACAGCAATAAAGCGACCTAGCTATTGATGTCCTCTGTTTGTTCAGTTGAAGTGGGTGATAACACTTTTTTGTTCTTTAAATGTTTTGCACATCTAACACAGCTGTCATTTATCTTGGCTGTGTCAGGCGACTTTTTAATCGATGCTAATTTGTTCTTTTGAATGATTCGATCAGTCCAAATGACTCAGTTCTGGATCTGGAACACAGAAAAGTTTGATACATACCCTGGGTCCTCAGGTAGTGGTCGCTATGAATTAGTATTAGACTTTACGGAGGCGCCAGGTCTTGTGATCTGGATTTTAAAGTCCTTCGGTTAAGCAATGCCGACGTAATCTTCCACAGCTGTCTGCCAGTTCCGTCAACTGGTGCGTCACCGTTTAACCGGGAAAAGTATTTCACAACCTCTTCATCACGAAGGTCCTGAGTCCAGTCTCACAGACCATTGGAAGGGGTAGGTGTCCGATGCATCGCTGGGGGTGTTTAGAAATAATAACTGTTCCCTTCCTCAAAAAACGTGAACAGCTGAATTTGACGTGTTTGGAGGTCAATAGCGCCATCCAACGTCTTGGGGAGTTACTCAAAGTAGTTACATTCTTCCCTAGCAGCACTTTTGATAAACAATTTTAAGCATTTTGGTTTTCTATTTATTGTATAATAAGTATACATTCAGTTGTTGACCTCAGATTAAATCGTTAAACTAACTGCAGTTCTTCAAGAAAAGTCCTTCAGGTTCCATACTCTTTGTTTTTTCAGCATTTTTGTGTATTTGAACCCTTTCCACCAATGACCATTTGATTTTAAGATCCATCTTTTCATGCTGAGGACAACTGAGGGACTCATGTGCAACTATTACAGAAGGTTCAAATGCTCAGTGATGATCCAGAAGGAAAAATTATGCATTAAGAGCCAGGGGTGTAAACTTTTGAACGCACTGGGGATGTGTACATTTTTCTTAAGTACTGCCCTTCAGAAGCTACAGAAGATACTCACGTTTCACAGAAGACAAAATAAGTTCAATTTACCCTGATCTTCAAATTCAAAAAGTTTTGAATTTGCTCTTAACGCATCATTTTTCCTTCTGAAGCATCAGTGAGCATTTGAACCTTCTGCAATAATTGTCCCTCACTTGTCCTCAGTGTGAAAAGATGGCTCTCAAAATCATAGTCTTTGTTGGAAAGGGTTCAATTACACAAAAATGCTGAAAAACCAAAGAATCTGTGGGACCTGAAAGACTTTTCTGAAGAAGAGCAGGCAGTTTAACTGTCCAGGACAAACAAGAAACTCATGAACAACTACTACTAAAAAAACTGCTGTGGATCATTCAGGTAACACAGCATTAAGAAGTAAGTGTATGTAAACTTTTGAAAAGGGTAATTTTTATAAATTCAACTATTATTTTCTCTTGTAGTCTATGTAAATGTCCTTTATGTGAAATATCTTACTCAGGTCAGTACTAAATAAAAAATAACATGCATTTTGTATGATTTTTCTGTTTTCTGTTCTTACTGTCTTTTTGATTAAATAAGTGCAGCCACAGTAAGCATAAGAGACTTTTGAATGCTAGTGCACATTAACCTTTCTAAGTCACCTATAAGACCAACATAGGAATACTTCCAAAAAGCAGAAACATCTATTAATCACTTAATCACTTTATTTCATTTTGTCACTCTTCAAGGGCATCAGCAAGACTGTTTGGTGTGAGTTGTCACCCACAATACAGGCAAAACATTCAGAGAGAACAAAAAACTCGACCTGATCACTGAAGAGGATAGTGGTGGCTGGAGCTGCTAACAAAGTAAGTTGCAGGTTAGGTTGCATATCCATGTAGGGGTGACATAAATAAACCACCATCCATTATTACTAAACCAGGAATATATGTCTAGTTTATTTCCAGATTTGAATTATTATCTGCTAAATAGCTACTTCCTGCCAACAGCACTGCACCATACATTCGTTTCCTATTCTAAATATATAAGTCCATCATAATATATCAGAGTAAATACATTTCAGGGTCTTAAACGCAGTCTGGCCATTTTAGAGAATCACACTTCAGTGCTATATTAGTTTTGCTACCTCACTGAATTCAAGCTTTCTGCAGGGCCCCATCATTCCTGCAGGTCTTATTTTGTTGAGTTACAACAGTATATGTGGAAAGAACTACAGTACAACGCTTGATGAGGACAAAAGTGACAGATCATGCCTAAAGTGCTAAAGTGAGGAGCTCTGCGGGTGGAAGAACATGTCAACAAGTCATGAGCATCAACAGGCTAATGAAAGACAGGCAGAGATTTAGACCTAAACATACACAAACAACACTCGTATGGTTAAGGCAAGTAGCTTTGAGCAGTCAGAACGTGTGACGGACAGGTCCAACAGGTATCATATACTGGTTATGACTGTTATTGTACCATATTTGAACTCGTTAAAGCCCAAACTGTTTGTGCCTGTCGATACTAAAACAGAGTAAAAGTGATTTAAAATTCAAACATTTTGCCACAACACACAAAACAGGAAAAAAAATTGTGGTTTCTGAAATTGTTTCTATAACAGTCAACATCGTGCTGTGATGTGTGGACAAAATAAAAGTTTTTGCTATACTTTGCCCTCACAGTGTATGTTCGGTTCCCCAGGATGTGGCTGTGCTGTTCTGCTGGCATGGATAGATAAATACATCATAATATTTCACAGAAAAAAACTAACATTCTTACACCAACATATACTGTATATAAACATGCCACAAAGCTAGATGCTCTGACAGCTCGTCGCTGGAGCAAGGATGCGGAGAAGTTGTGAGGTATTCTGGCTGTCTGACGGCAAGATGGAGTAACATCTCCTATGACATGTCAACGATAAAATCACCTTTATACATCTTCACAATGGTAAATAAATTGAATGTGAGAAATGGAGGATTCTGATGCTGTGGAACAACTTAGCGGGGGTCGTCTGGGGCAGCGATCTTCTCCAGGCTAGGTTCCATGCCCCAGATCTCACGGGCATACTGGGCGATGGTGCGGTCGCTGGAGAATTTGCCACAGCCAGCAATGTTGTGGATGACCATCTTGGTCCATTCTTTAGTATTCTGTTTGAATGAGGAAGAGGAACAAGCTTTGAGTCAGTTCCTGTTGTGTATTAAAGCCCTCCCATTTTTGAACATAGACGTGAAAATGCACTATTCAAACTTTGTTTTTTACAATTGATGAACAAAAACAGTTTGTAATATGATTTTGATGTACATTTTCCAT
Organism: Cirrhinus molitorella; assembly: GCA_033026305.1. NCBI lineage: Eukaryota > Metazoa > Chordata > Actinopteri > Cypriniformes > Cyprinidae > Cirrhinus > Cirrhinus molitorella. The sequence goes on along the minus strand of CM065118.1, from coordinate 14,727,725 downwards.
GGTAATGCAATGTCTGATTTTAAAATGGTTTTCAAAGGATGAATTTTGAGATTTTAAGTTAAGAAGTTATGAAGTAGATTTTTGAGGTACATTCTTGTCATAAATTAATCTATTACTTTTCCTACATAATTTGTAACACAAAAAATGATACAATATCTATTTATGAGTCTTAGACCTTTCCAGCAACCAACAATAAATAGTTTGTCATGATCAAATTAGGATTTATTTGTAAAATGGTGAAGTAAACTGAGGGGCCGGGTGACAGTTAAGGGGTTAAAACATTACATTGAATTAGAAGTGAATTATATGACATATTTACAAATAAACTTATGTTATTCTGTCATTGATGGAATAGCCACCTTGAATTTAAAGCCCCAAAACATTTTTTGATTTTGATAGAAATGAAAATCCTGTCATTAATTACTCACCCTCATGTCGTTCCAAACCTGTAAGACCTTTGTTCCTTTTCGGAACGCAAATTAAGGTATCAGTTCCAATATATTTTACAATGTAATTTGTTCATGTGATGGAAAAGCTGAATTTTCAGCAGCCTTTATTCCAGTCCTCAGCATCACATGATCCTTCAGAAATCATTCTAATATGCTGATTATGCTCAAGCAACATTTATTATTATCAATTGTTAAACATGTTTGATACATTTTTTCAGGATGTTTTTAATACATTAAAAAACAATACATATTACTGACACCAAATGTTTGTACTAATGTATTTTTGCTGCGTTCACATCTTATTATGTTGTAATTACTATAATTTCCATGTCACATTTTACCCTATGTTGTTCACGTCCTCGGACTTTGAATTATGGGTTTCTATGGCAACACTATCAACACCTAAATAGGCTGAATCTGTGGCAGTCAGGTGATACAACGACATCACTGCTTTTTACAAGTTGTAATCTCGTAATTACAGTAATTACAAGATAATGTGAACGCACCTTTTGTCTAACAAAACGCTCTGGAATGAACGTACGTCCTTTTAAGTATGTAGCAAATAAAGGTTTAGCCAGGCTGTGATATAAACCAAAAGCTTTTGGCTAGACACTCTTCCTGAAATACATTGAAACATTTCATGTTTTTTGTAATACAAACCTTGTACAGGGCGCTGACTTTATCCTGGCATTTAATGTAGTCTTCATAGTCAGCAAACACCTTGAACCTGCAATCACACCAGAACAGTTTTTTTAAATTTATATGATCAGTGTTAAATTGTGACTGTAATGGAATGGAAATGTAAAAGGACACAAATATCCAAAAGAGAGAGAGAGAGAGAGAGAGAGAGAGAGAGAGAGACATACATTATACTAGGATTTCTTGTTCTTACCTGTCATGATGCATCAGCATCTTAACAATGTCTTTAAACTGATCAGGTTCTCCAGGGCTGAAGAATCCACTAGAGATCTGATCAATGACTTGCTTCAGTTCTGGAATGCGGTTATAATACTCCATGGCATCATATCTGGAAATAAACCAACTTCAGTTAAGTCAAGTAAAACTGTATCTGATATCCTCATTTGTAACATTTCCTTCAGCACAATACAATTTACAACAATGCAACTGACACATTCCAGGCCCAGAAAGTTAGCAAGGATATTGTTAAAATAGTCCATGTGACATCAGTGGTTCAACTGTAATTTTATGAAGCTACAAGAATAATTTTTGTGTGCAAAGAATTAAAAATTCTAATTCAAAAATGTCTTCTCTTCTCTGTCTATGACACACATCAAGTTGAACCACTGATGTCACATGGACTGTTTTAACTACCTTTTAATCGTTACTATCTTTCTGGGCCTTGAATGTGAAGTTGCGTTTCTGTTTAAGCAAGGTCAGAAAGCTGTTGGATTTCATTGAAAATATCTTAATTTGTGTTCTGAAGACGAACAAAGGTCTTACGGGTTTGGAATGACATGAGGGTGAGTAATTAATATCAATCATTTTCATTGATGAACGTTTAATAAAATAAATTTAAACAGATAAAGCTTTCATAAATATTAATAAATGAATAATTGAAGCTTGGTATTGTACCCTTTCTTATCCAAAGCTTCCACATCCTTCACTCTCATGCCGAAGATGAAGAGATTCTCTTCTCCCGCCTCCTCAGCCATCTCCACATTCGCCCCATCCATGGTGCCGATGGTCAGCGCTCCATTCAGCATGAACTTCATGTTGCCTGTTCCAGAAGCTTCTGTTCCCGCAGTGGAGATCTGCTCGGACAAGTCAGCCGCAGGGATGACTGTAAAAAGAGAAAAAATTAAGCAGAGCAAGAAGTGTGAGTGAATCAATAATACAGGAAGCTGGTCAAATAATAAATTCTGTCAGTAAGTTTGCACCCTACCTTTCTCAGCCAGTGTAACCCTGTAGTTCTCAAGGAAGATGACTTTTAGACGATCTCCCACCATGCTATCATTATTTACCACTTCCCCAATTGCTGTGACCAGCTTGATGATCATCTTAGCAGTGTGATACCCAGGAGCGGCCTTGAAGATGCATGATTTAGCCAATTAGCATTCAAGCTTTAGTACGACAAATCTGATTGGTCAGTAAAGAGATCCATCTCACCTTTCCTCCAATCATAATGGTCCTAGGAGTCCAGGCCTTGTTGGGCTCCTTCTTGATGCCTGAACACACAAAATAGTAATCTTAATGGATACTGCATTGTACACACTGTATACTGCGTACTAAAACAAAAACAAATGTTCCAAACTTTCCAGCAGCACACTAGATATGCATTACCTGGTTTCACTATTGTATGAGAAGCTTGTAAAACTAGAGAAATATTTTGCCGTTTCAAGAGAAACCTGAATTATTTTCAACTTACGGTTGTAGAGGGTGATAATGTGCAGACAGTTCATCAGCTGTCTCTTGTATTCATGGATCCTCTTAACTTGGACATCAAACATGGAGTTTGGGTTGATCTTCACCTTGTATTGTTCTTCTAGTTGCACCGCAAATTTCATCTTATTCTCCTGAAAATGCCAAAGAAACAAAACGTGATGCCCATCACATTTATGTACAATATGCATTCAATTTTACTTTGAATGTGTTTTTTTACCTGTTTGACTTTGGCAATGTCGCGAATGAACGCATCATCATCCACAAACTTCAAGAGGTTCTTTAGCTGGCTCAGGTCGCGGATGTAGTCATCTCCAATTCTCTAATGATTGACATAAGAGAGGGATTTTAAGTCAACAATGAAGTTATTGAATGGGTTCCAAAGGCTTAGAGTAAAAAGATCAACTACGGTTATCATATCTTTTTGTATGTTCTCAGTAGTGCCCCCTACCTGTTCATACATGTGTTGCTAACTTTTATCAGCAATGTTCCTTACCTCAGCGATAACATCAGCTAGTCCAGGGTTACACATGACAAGCCAGCGTCGGGGTGTGATACCATTGGTCTTGTTCTGAAACTTGTCTGGGTCCACATCATAGAAATCTTTAAAACTGTACACAAAATCAACCCAACCAAATTAGATAGGACTGTCTTAGAGCTGTAAACATCTCAGTTATTTACCAGAGCTAAACACTTTATGAAATTATGGTATAAACGGTGGCCTTTAAAAGTATTCGTACTGTAAAAGTATTTGAGATGCAACTGCATGAATGTCATTGCTGTGGACAAATATACTTATGTTGTCTTTCCTCTAAATAAATGCTTATGTTCAAAACTTTGGTCTTTTTTGAATGAAATAATACTTTTGCCTGGCAAGGATTTTTAAACTGATCAAAAGTGACAGAAAAGAATTTATAACTTTACAAAATATTTATATTTTCAGGGTTTTTTTAGGGTATATTAAGTTAGATATTCTGAAGGATTATGTGACACTAAAGACTAGAAAGTAATGGTGGCCAAAAATTAAGTTTTCCCAGATATTAAAATAGAAAATATGTATTAAATTGCAATCATATTTCACAGTATTGCTGTTTTTACTGTATTTCTGATTGAATAAATGCAACCTATGTGAGAGACTTAAGAAACTTCACTAAGAAGCATAAAAATCATCCCAAACTCAAACTCAGTTCAAATACTTTTCAAGGCCACTGTGTTATAATAAAAAAAAATGTTAAGCGACATACACGGTGTCTTTAATAATGTCAGAGTGGATTTGTGCCACGCCATTGACTGCGTGAGAGCCAACGATGCAGAGATGAGCCATGTTAATCTTCTTCTGTCCGCCCTCCTCAATAAGAGACATACGTCTCAAACGATCATGATCACCAGGGTAGAGCGCAGAGATCCGCTGAGAAAGACAGAAGATTTAGGGTCAAAACAGAGCATAAGCATAAGGCGAGAAAGTTCATGGGAAGTTACATTTTTTCATCTGCGATTTACTGGCTGCTGAGTCATGTAGAGCAGAACAGATTGTTTATACAACCTCACTGTGCAGTTTACTCCTTATTTGGACTGGACACAGTCCTAATGCAGATACTGATCTCCCAACCCCAAAAAACTATTTTTTTTATCTACAAGTAAATTTCAAATGCAGTGGGCCATGAAAAGAACATCTGTTCCCAGACCTCCAGGTGACGTCGGTTAATCTCATAGATGATCCCTAGGTGACGGGGCAAAAGGTTTTGGAACAGGTCGACAGGCCAGCGTTCCAGAGCTTCTGGTAAGACAGTGTGGTTAGTATATGCGCAAGTACGCACAGTGATGTCCCAAGCCTGAGAAGAAAGAGAATGACAGAAAGTCAAGTAGTAGCAGAGTGAGAGAAAACCAGAAATTACAGTGGTCAAAAGACAGAAAGATAAATTTGCTGTCACTACCTTAGCAATAGTTTTCTGAGATGTAATGCTAAGGTAATACAACACAAAAATGTATAAATGTACAGTTGTGCTGTATGATCTTAAGACCCATCTTTTCACACTGAGGACAACTGAGGGACTCATATGCAACTATTACAGAAGGTTCAAATACTCACTGATGCTCCAGAAGGAAAAAACATGCATTAAGAGCCAGGGGGTGAAAACTTTTGAACAGAATGGAAATGTGTACATTTTGCTCATTTTGCCTAAATATCATATTTTTTTTCATTTAGCACTGCCCTTCAGAAGGTACAGAAGATACTTGCATGTTTCCAAGAAGACAAAATTAATTAAATTTACCATGATCTCCAAATTTAAAAAATTTTCACCCCCAGCTCTTAATGCATGTTTTTTCCTACTGGAGCATCAGTGAGTGTTTGAACCTTCTGTAATAGTTGCATATGAGTCTCTCAGTTGGAAAGGGTTCAAATACACAAAAATGCTGGAAAACCAAAGAATTTGTGGGAGCTGAAGGATTTTTTTCTGATGAACAGCAGAGAGTTTAACTGTTCATGACAAACAAGGGACTCATGAACAACTATCACTAAAAAAAAACACAGCTGTGGGTCATTCAGGTAACAACACAGTATTAAGAATCAAGGGTATGTAAACTTTTGAACAGGGTCATTTTATAAATTCAACTATTGTTTTTTCTTGTGGACTATATGTAAATGTCTTTTATGTAAAATATCTTATTCAGGTCAGTACTAAATACAAAATAACATGCATTTTGTATGATCCCTCTTGCTTTGCTAAAAGAATTAACATTTTGCAGATTCTGCAAGGGATACATAACTGTACATAAAATGTAAAAATGAAAATGAAAAAAAAAGAAAAAAAAATAAATAATGATTTACAGTGTTAATAACTGTTGAAACCTGTCATCACAGTCAGTACAATGCAAATATACATAATATATAAACATTATGTCCTTATAATACTCTTATAATTAATTTATTAATTATTATTAATAGTAATTATAATTAATAGTCCTACAGTTTATAGGGCGCTATGATTTCCACAATGCCAAAAACGCAGACGGAATTGCTGGAATCTAGTCATGAAAACGGATTTAACTTTTTCATTTTACGTGGGATGTTTGTGCTGTTTTCAGCCTCTGCTGCCTCAATATATGAGTACATAAACACTGAGCATGAGCACATTACTGTTTCTTTTGAGAAAAACTATCGTCATATCATATACAAGCAGAAACTTCAGAGCAACCCATCAAAATAAGGTTGGTTTAACTTGAATAAACTGATACAGAAAAATGTTACTTAATGTAATGATAGAACTACTACTAATAACATTATTAAGGAATATTTACCAGAAGAGAATATTTACCAGAAAAATGTAAAAAAAACAGCAATTTTGAAAAAAAAAAAAATATTTTAAATAAAACAACTAATTAGAGATGAATATTAATATTTAATGAAACCAATCAAATGAAATGGAAAACACAGAATTCTGTAAAAAATAAAAATGAATTTGAGAAAAAAATTAAATAAAATGTATTTCATATGGCCTTCAAAAAAATTCTTGTTCAACTTTGAATAAACTGCTGTTATATTATGTAAATTTCAATTAATTAGACATGCTTTTTTATTCAACCATTAAAACAAAGTTAAATTAAAATTAAAAAAGGAACAAAACAGAATCCTGAAAAATTAAAATGGATTTACAAAAAAAATAAAACAGATTTCATAGGACCCTAAGTTTGTCCTTTTTTGAGGGTGATAAATGACAAGATGACAAGGAATTTCCATCTCACCATGTCCCAGGTCAGTTTCTCATCATCCACCAGTATTCTCATCAGTTCAGGGATGGCCATTGCAGGATGAGTGTCATTCAGCTGTATAGCAACCTGAACAAAACAAACAAAGGAAAGAACTCTATAACAGTTGTTAAATGTGAAATTCATTCCAACTTGGTTTAGGCCAATGCATAAAGTTTTTTGCTCAGTATTAAAAATATAAATAAATCACACCAGATATGACATGATCTCTGTGTTAACATGAAACAAATGCTCCCAGGCTGTCTTACCTTATCTGGCAGTGTGGTCAGATCCATACGAACTACCTCAGTTGAACCAAACTTGGAGGCTTTGAACCTGCGGATGATGTCCTGGAGAGTCGCAGCCACCACAAAATACTCCTGCTTCAGACGCAACTCTTTCCCCTCAAAGAACTGACATACACAAACAGGAGTATTTGTTTACATTAAGGCTCTAAGAGACATGAGTTTGGTATCTTAATATGAATGACTTGAGCGGAATAGAGTTGTACTCACGTTGTCATTAGGATAAAGCACACGAGAGATGTTCTCAGCAAGATTCTTGTCCAGAACGGCCTGGATGTAACCACCAACATTAACTGTTTAGGAAGACAGTAAGTCTGTTACAAGATCTAAGGCTCAAAGATACAGTTTATGGGCTTGTTAAAATGTCTGATGGTCATTCACTGATTAGTTGAAGAAAACTCACAGTCTTTGAGGTGGAATTCACATGGAGCTTTGGCAGACCAGAGCCTCATTGTGTTAACAATGTTGTTTCTGTATCCTGGGACAGGTGTGTCATAGGGGAGGGCAAGGACCACCTGGTGAGACAAACAGATATAGACACATATGTACAAATCTGGGTCTTGCTTTGCATATTGGTGGTTGTTCTGCTTTAGGCTCTACTGACCTTCCTGATGTACACTACTATTAAAAATATCAGAATCAAAAAGATTTTGTAATGTTTTTGAAAAAAAAAATCTCTTATGCTCATCTAGGCTTCATTTATTTGATCCAAAAATACAGTAAAATTGAAAAATATTATTACAATTTAAAATAACTGTTTTGCCATTTAATACATTTTAAAATGTAATTTATTTCTGTGATGCAAAGCTGAATTTTTCAGAAGTCTTCAGTGTCACATGATCCTTCAGAAATCATTCTAATATGCAGATATTTTATTATTATCAATGTTGAAAAGTTGTGCTGCTTAATATTTGTGACCCTGGACCACAAAACCAGTCATATGGGTCAATTTTTCGAAAATTAGATTTATACATCACCTCAAAGCTGAATAAATATGGTTTGTATGGTTTGTTAGGATATGACAATATTTGGCCGAGATACAACTATTTGAAAACCTGGAATCTGAGGGTGCAAAAAAATCTAAATATTGAGAAAATTGCCTTTATAGTTGTTCAAGTTCTTGGCAATGCATATTACTTATCAAAATTTTTTTTAAAGTTTTTATATATTTATGGTAGGATATTTACAAAATATCTTCATGGAACATAATCTTTACTTAATATCCTAATGATTTTTGGCATAAAAGAAAAATCTATAATTTTGACCCATACAATGTGTTTTTGGCTACTGCTACAAATATACCCCAGCTACTTATGACTTGTTTTGTGGTCCAGGGTCACATTTTTTCTGCAAACTAAGATACATGTTTTTTTCCAGGATTCTTTGATGAATAGAAAGTTCAACAGAATAGTATTTGTTTAAAATGGAAATCTTTTGAAATTATAAATGTCTTAATTGTCAATTTAATGTGTCCTTAACTGAATAAAAGTATTAATGTCTTACTAAAATCTTACTGACCACAAACACTATGCGAATAATGGCATTTCCATTCCAAATAAATGTAGATACATGGTTTCTTTGCTCTCACCTGTGTGTCCACCCATTTCACTCCATCAGGGTGGTGCTCCACTCGACCATAAAAATGCACAGGACGCATGTATTCAGGCCGGGCTTTTTCCCAAGGATTGCCATAACGGAGCCAATCATCCGCTTCTTCCACCTGTCAGATGATGTCAATCAATAACTCAGAGCCAAAATACACCAAGAGAGGAGAAATACATACAATACATATTGTTGCAAGCATGTTTTACCTGCCAGCCATTTGCGATTTTCTGATTAAAGATTCCAAACTCATAGCGGATTCCATATCCGTATGCTGCCAGGCCCAAGGTTGCCATAGAGTCCAGGAAGCAAGCTAGAGAAAAAGACACATCATCAATCGGCCATATTGGCGGCACTGAATGTAAACATAGCCACTGAACCAAACAAAACATGCATATTTTGCTGATTACTGATGCTGAAAATGGTCAATTATTGTCATGTTTTGGGCTGTACTAATTGGTTAGATTGCCAAAAGTTATAACAAATCAAGGAGAAGAGTGCAAAAAACTGTCTGTCTCTCAGGCTAATATGTGAATTAATACTGCTTGTACATGTCTTTACCACCTATTAACTATATTAACGCCCTTTCCTGCTTACTGATCCTTGACCCCTGCTTACACATGTTTTTTCTGTGGTTTAGCCAGCATAAATTAGCAGAACAACGTATTCAGTAGTATATTAACCATGCAATCCATGCTGTTGTTTACATTTGAGTATCTCCAATATGGCCTCGCATCTGGGTAACTGACCTAATCGTGACGTAAGTGCAAACCCTCTATTAATCTTATGTTCAGCATATTGAGAGACTGATTTCACCTGCTAGTCGACCAAGGCCTCCATTGCCCAGGCCTGCATCCTCCTCAATGTCCTGCAGCTCCTCCATATCCAGACCCAGCTGAGAAGAAACAGAATATAAGAGCAAAGGAGGTATGTTAATCTCTGAGAGCACAAAACATGCTCTGTTGCCTGGTTTCATCTTTCATCAACACATATGTGACCCTGGACCACAAAACCATTTTTTTAAATTGAGATTGTGAATAAATAGGCTTTCCATTGATGTATGGTTTGTTAGGATAGGACAATATTTGGCCGAGATAACTACAACTATTTGAAGATCTGGTTTCTGAGCATGCAAAAAAATCTAAATATTAAGAAAATCACCTTTAAAATTGTCCAAATAAAGTTCTTAAATATCTTCACAGAACACAATCTTTATTTAATATCCTAATGATTTTTGGCATAAAAGAAAAAACAATCATTTTGACCCATACAGTGTATTTTTTGACTATTACTTAAGGCTTTGAGGTCCAGGGTCACATATTTGTATGCATTTTCAGCATAGCACTGTGTATCTAGAATGATTTGCCTTTCATTTTCTAATTAGAATTAAAAAACCAGGGGCAACTGATCCAAGATTAGCAGTATTACAATGCATACAGCTCTAGATCTCAGCCATAAGCTCTTTATTTATAGCTCCTTATTTATTATGCTATCACTGGTGAAGATGATGATCGGTAATGACCTCTTTCTTTATACAAAACTTTTTTTTTTTAAAGTTAAAGCATTGAGATGAATAGAATACTAACTGATAATGTTCCCCATGTATTACAGATCTCCTCTATTTGGAGAAATGAATAGTCCCACACCAAACACACACCACTGGCTGAGCCAATGTTGTTATGTAGAACCCAGCAGGGCATGGGTGACCAAAACTGTTCCTGGAGGGCTGACGTCCTACAGTTTAGCTCCAACCCTAATTAAACACACTTGAATCAACTAATACAGATCTTCACACTCACTAGGAACTTCCCGGCAGTGTATCAGATGTTTAAAAGGACAGGAACATGTTTGGACACCCCTGCAGTAGGGCCATTCAAGTAGATTGCAATTCTTTTTTGCGCCACTAGGGGTGCAGACATTTCACACTTTAATTCATTCACATCCACTTCCTTATAAAATACTGCAAGATGGACATATTCTTGTAGGCCATAACCCAGAAACAAATTAGTGTTTTAGCATTTCCAGTTCCACTGTCTTAAATTCAATAGTTTTTTTAATGGGTTTGTGCTTGAAATATTTGTACATATGTCCTCTCACCTAATAGATGGCCTTGACACAGGCATTCTCTTAAATTCTCTTAAAACTGTCTTAAATTCAATAGTTTTTTAATGGGTTTGTGCTTGAAATATTTGTACATATGTCCTCTCACCTGATAGATGGCCTCGTCACAGGCATTCTCCAAAGCTAAGTTTACCATGGTATTTTGAAGGGTCCGTCCCATGTAGAATTCCAGAGAGAGATAGTAAACACGCTAGAGGTAAGACAAAAGAAAAAAGCATTTTATTTTAAAAAATGTTTTTATATATATATATATATATATATATATATATATATTTAACACCAACAGCTGAGAGCCATTTAGAGCAACAGTGAAGCAGAAGCCATAAAAGCCCCTGCTGCTGAGCAGACTAGCCTATCTAGTGACAAGTATTATTGTGACAGGTGCACAACGCAAGCCTAATCTGTATTCCACGCCTGAGACCTCATTCACCACCACTGCAAAACATTCAATCGTTAAAGGTTGCACAATGGCAACTAGTGCGCAAAAACTAGCTTGGAATATTCAGTCTGTGGTCTATAGATGATAACAAAGTTTAGGGCCGAAGAATGTTTGTGTACTGTGTCTCTGGCAGGTTGCTCGTGTAAAAATAGCAGCATTAGCTGTCAGCATTTAACACTCTGTCAGGATGCCAGACAGATTCCAAATACAAAGAAACAATGTCCTACCCTTCAGTTATTTTTGACTTTGTTTTAGCTCTTTATTTTAGAAAAAAATTATAATAATTTTAATTTTCCTGTAGGCAAGTTTAAGTTTTAGAATTATTTATGCCTTCCCGTCCTAAAGGTTATTAAAATAGGCTTTTTTATTTATGAGAGTTAACATTATTTAAAATGTAAGTTACTAACGAGGGCTATAATACGTTAAGGATGTAACTATCTTCCTTGTGACAACAGCAGACCTTCTCTTTCCGGTTTTAGGACTGAACCAATCACAACTCTATATGCAAATAACCAAACGAACGAAAACCAATCACAATAATGCATGCATAAATTATGAAGACATCATGATGTATTATGATGACAGCAACTATGTAAATCATTGAGATTTTGTTTTTATTTTAATCTAATCGTGTAACTTCTATTAAAACAAAAACTGCATGTTGTTTAAAAAACATGTTTTTGCTCATTTTTGGTAAATTCAGCAATTTAGTGCAGCAATTTGATCGACGTTTCAAATTGGGCATAAGAGAAATTAAGCTTTTATGTTTAGGCTACTTGTTTCAACACACGATGCGCATAATATTTATTACTCGCACGTCTGACAATTCTAAAATAACAATTTGACCTGTTGATACAGTTGTCAAGGGCACTAGCAAAGCTCTTTCCATCCATCGGTGTCAAATGATATGCGGGACCTTGAATGAAGGCGTTCCTGACATCAGTCATGGAGAGATTATGCAATTGTTGAAAAAAAGCATTGCCATCTGCCGAGCCATCAAGCAGCATTTGCTCTTGCAATATAAATATCACAATATTGCACTTGCAATACAGACAAAGATGTTTCTTTTGTTATTTTGCAAATGTTGCGGCTCTACTGCGCAACATTATGTCCCCGGTTGTGTGATTCGACCCCTCCTCCCGTCTGTCAGTGGTGTACGTGCGGCCCCGGACTGAAGTATAAAACTGCGGCATTTGATTTCTTACTTTCGGGTCTTTCTCGTAGTAATGCTGCTGCGTCCGGATCCATCTTCCCACCAAATGGTCGCGGACGGTGTGCGCCAGGGCGAAGTAGTAGTCGCGCTTCGTTGCAACATTACGGTCCTTAACCAAAGTAAAGTGCAGATGGCGATTAAAATTGGTCTTGAGGTCTGCGACGTTTTCGACGCCGGCGAGACCCCGCACGGAAATTTGCTTCCTCTTCTCTTGGTCCGTCAGTGGCTTGGACATCTTGTAGATTGTTATATAATAGCAGGTTTCGTGCAGCGAGGATATTAGTCTACGTGATGCCTCCTGCGTGTGTTGCGACGCGCGTCACAGTGATCTTCAGCAGATGCTTCAGGGTCAAGCACGCTCATTGGCGGCGCGCACTCCCATACATATATATATATATATACATGGCTACTATATATTTACAAGCTGGGCGGGTCATAATCAATTCAGGCAAGGCAAGTTTATTTATATAGCAATGTAGTCAGAGCAGAAAATATATAGAACAGAAATCGTCTTTTCGTGTGTAGGTAACCATGGCAACAACCACTCGCTCGCTTGTCAATTTCATTCTACAGACATTAAAACTAGTTGGTTAAGTTAATCAAAATTAGTGCAGTAAGGGTCATAGAAGACAGTCGCGCTACTGCGTACACAAACAAATGTTTAAAAATTTCTTACAGAAAGTTGACCACTCTGAAGGTCACTGAATAGGCTATTTCGCACACTGCTAACCGAGGTGACTGACCTAGTAAGAAAAAGTTTGAGCGCACACGTGTCACGTGATGCACAAAATGCTAAAAATTTTACGACCAACTTGATGCCATTTACCCCTTTCACACAGTAATGCAAGTAAATTGCTGGAGCGATTTTACGGTGAATACAAAAATGCTCTGTTCACACAATGACGTTGTGTCTCTTTACTGGTAAAGCACCATTCACACATCAGTTTAAAAACACCGGTAAATTCGGTGGCCTCATTTCTAAACATAGAGCGGTATACTCAGTCAGTGTTTTTGATGATGTGCAGCTGCTTTAGGCCCAGAGGTGTTTTTAGACAACCTCAACCCAAACTACACAGCGCGAGTAAATCCTAGTGATGTGTTAAACTAATCTTTAATATGACTCAGAAATGACAAGTCAGGAAGGAACTTGTTCATTTAGTGTTGAGCAAGCATGCGCACCACCCTATTGGTTCTTTACAGGAAACAGAAATGATTAGTTCACCATTTTCAGTCTTCGGGTTCAGGGTTGAATCGTTCGTTCATCTCATGACAGCCCTATAAGGGCTATGCAGTCTGTACCAGAAGGAAAACTTATTGTTTTACCTCTCAACTCTTCGGGACTGAGTTGTTTGTTGACATGATGTGACAGCAGTATTACAGTGAGTTAATAATTTCCAATCTTCTTTACAAAACACATTTACAATTATGTGGTGCATTTCTGGTATTAAATGGTATAGCACTTTTTTTTCACAATTTATACATTTGTGATTTTCTGTCATGGTTCTGAATGTGGTAATAAAAAGGCTTTTAACTTTATCCCTATGATGAGGAAAAATCACTTTGATAAAGCAAAGATACCTATATATAATAACAGCATTCAGTTAATAATATGTAATGTTTGTGTTTGTTGTAAGATACTGATCCGGGAAGCGGGTGACAAAAGACGTGACGTGACAAAAGAAAGAACGACTCAAACCTGAAGACTCAAGAGGTGAACTAATCATTCAGTTTCCAGTACAGACTGCATAACTTCAGTTTATGGGGATGTGATGCGACAAAAACTATACAGATCAGCAGGTGAGGGAAACTAACAGTATAACCTGAAACAATGAATTAAACATCTTATTTGAAACGTCGCATAAGCAGATGTGTTGTGGAATTTAGCTATTAACATTTTAATTATATTCTGCTGACGTGAACGACAAAATGACTTGAACTAGATTCAAAGATCAAAGTTAGTAAAATGACCTGTTCTTCCCATCACTAGCAAATCCTTCAGCTGCATCAGAATGTTACGATTGGCCCAGAGTAGACGTTTTCAGGGTTCCCACTCCAAGCTGAACGTCAGATTCCCTGACTAATAAGCTGAATTTCCATGACCTATAATAAATGGATCCATTTGCAAGCTTTATTTACTTAATCACAGATGTTTTTTTTAGTACAAAACACACGTATACACTACTTCGTTTGTTTTTTTACACATTAAATTAACTGTATTTTTCTGTACTATTTCTACAAAAATTTACTTATTTTAAATGTATTTTTACGCTTTCATAACCATAACAATAGGCAAATTGTGTGAAATAAAACAAAATGCGGTATACAAAATTTACATTTTGATAAATGTAAAAATTGAAAGCAACAAACAAAAAACCATGGTATTCCATGATTTGGACAAAATAAATATAAAATTCCGACTTTCAATGTCTGGAATAGACCTTTTAAACTTCCATGATATTCCAGAAATTCCATGACCCGTGGGAACCCTGCGTTTTACATCAGCGCGTTCTGATCTTGTTCTGCATGTACAGAGAGCATGTTACTGGGAAGTAAGACTCTGGTTTTTAATGGTGGCGGTTTTCACAAATTATTAGCCAAAAATGTTCCCAGAGGAACTTTCTATGAGCCACCATGTAACCACAGGGTCTTGTTACTGTGACCTCAAATGTTTTTTCAGCTGCAATGTATACACTTCTACACCCTGTGCACAACAGGTGTATCGATCTTGTCAAAATAAACTGAAGCTACAACTACTTTAAATGAAGTTAAAGCACCCATTCTTTTGTTTTGCAACAAAACCACAACTACTAGCATGTTTAAGCACAAGGTGTTGAGCACAAAACAAAAAAATAACCTTATTTGTTTGACAAAACCCCTGACCATCAATTACTAAATTTGTTAATACTAAGCAGAAAGACCATGTTAGTACAACAAATGTGAGAGATGACAATTCAACACCATGCCAACTTTTATTTAGTTGAATGCTTCATTACAAAAATATTGAAATACATTTGGTGGAAGGCAATTAATGAAAAGTCCTTTTAAATAAAAACACTCTGGGGAGAGATGGGATACAAGGTGAGCACAAAAAGTATACTGACCACCTAAAAGAGAGTAAGCCAATCATCTACAACATCTTGAAGACAAAAATATCCTTTTGTACTATGCAGCAACAAATGCACAGCTGGTTAAGAGTGTAAATGGTTGTTTATACACCTGTTGGAATGTTGCTAACTGAATCTTAAGCAGATGTCATTTTTACTCACTGGAGAGGGTTTGAAAAGAAAACATGAAAGCAGGCTGGCAGAAACCAAAAAAAAACAAAAACAAACAAACACATTCCCTGCACATCAACATTTTGAACAAATATTGAACCAACAGATCAAATACTACAGTTAAAAATCATTAACAATTGAAGCAAATTTACAAATTAACCACGCCGTCTCTCTCTCTCACTAGCTCGGTTTGTGTGCCCAAGCATGGGAAACAAATCTAAACCAAGGCCAATCAAAAAGAAAATATAACCCTTTAGCAACTAATCACATCAAGCTGTTAAATGAACAGAGCTAGGTACAGTCCTGTGATGTATATTTTAGGCATCACTGCATGGTCACAGGGCTTTATAGACTAAACAGAGCCTTTAGCTCTGGGGCGGAGGGGGTGGAGGCGCAGGGGGCATCCCGTAAGGTGGCATACCAGGGATCCCCATCATGGTCACAAAGTTAGGGTCCATGGGTGGGGGTGGGGGAGGAGGTGCGTACATCATGCCTGCCGAGCCAGGTGGAGGGGGTGGTGGAGGAGGGGGTGCACCGGGAGGAAGCGGGGGTTGGACTCCAGGTGGAGGCGGCACCATAGAGGGGGTGCCCATGGGCGGAGGGGGCTGAGCGGCTGAAGCGGCCGTCTGCTGAGGCTGCTGCCAGGGCGGCAGGTTTCCAGTGGCAGGTGTGGATGTGGTTGTTGTATCTGGGAAAACAAACAAATAAGTCAGTCGGGGCCAAAAGGAAATACTCTTTAATAACATCACCTGTGTACTACTGTAAAAGACTTACTCTGCTGCCATGGCAGTGGAGCGCTGGTTGCCATGCTGCTGGTGGGTGGTGGGGGAGGGGCCTGCTGTTGCCATGGTGGCAGAGGTCCTGAGGGTGGAGGTGGTGGTTGGTTATTGGGGGGAGGTGGAGGCGGGGGCATCATACCCATGGGTGGCGGCAATAAGCCTGATCACCAGACAAAAGGAGGAAACACTAAGCTTTCTGGAACACTAGAAAATATTCCAGGATTTATCTCCATAGACTTCAATGGTGGCCAACAGGTTTAAGGTCCAAATTGCAGTTTCAATGCAGCTTCAAAGGGCTATACATGAACCCAGCCAAGGAATAAGCATCTTATCTAGTTGAAACGATTAGTCATTTTTAAGAAAAATACAAATTTTTATTCTTTTTAACCACAAATGCTCATCTTGCACTAGGTAAAACAATAGGGGTGTAACGATTCACTTGTTTTCTCAATGCGTCAATTACAAAACCTGACGATGCATATACACTGTCCATAATTATTAGGCACGTTGATATTCTGGTCATACCCCCCCCCCCCCCCCCCCCAGTTGTAACTAAAAGGTTGCAGGTTCGAGGCCAGGTCAGGCAGGGATTGTCGGTGGGGTGAGTGATTAATCAGCGCTCTCTCCACCCCCAATACCACAACTGAGGTGAGACCCTTGAGCAAGGCACCGAACCCCCAAAACTGCTGACCGGGCACCGCAGCGATAGCAATATGGCTGCCCACTGCTCCGGGTGTATGTTCACGGTGTGTGTGTGTGCACTTGGATGGGTTACATGCAGAGCACAAATTCCGAGTATGGGTCACCATACTTGGCCACATGTTACGTCACTTTTTCACTTTCAGATGTGGGCATGTCATAATTAGGCATGTCTTCCAAAAAAGAGATTTAAATCAGACTGAAGTCAAAAATTATTAAATGCCTATGAGAAGGATGCAATACTAGAATCTGCAATGTTAAGGCATGATCATTGGACAGCAAAATGCTTGGTGGTCTGCATGTTCAGAAAAAACAGGAGAAGAAGAAAAGACGCATGTTAACTACCAAAAAAAAAAAAAAAAAAAGTGAAGAATTAGGTGTGAAACCATTCAGGAACCATTTAATCTCCGGCGCCACCATTTTTCAGAACTGCAACCTACCTGGAGTCTCCAGAAGTGCAATGTGTCAGGTTCTCTGAGACTTTCTTGGGTAAGCCCCCTCATTTAATAAGAACATGACTGTTTTTTATAGGCTTTATAGATAGATAAGTTGAGAGTGACTCTTGAAGGACCAGCACCACATCATCTTGTAGCACTCAAAGAATTTATCCTCCAGAATCTGGCAGTAAGTTTTGGGACTACAGTCCATCGCCTATCCTGAAAAGTTTGTCTTGCAGAGATGGACTAAAATGAACAAGACTTACTGCCAGATTCTGGAGGATACATTCCTGAAAGAGTTGTATAAGAGGATGTGATGCTCTTAAATAGCTTGCAATTGTACTTCTAGTAGCCTATACTAAACTGGCATAAAATGTGCTAAATTGGAAATATAGTGCTGAAGTCCAACTAAAGATGAACTGAAGTATATTTGATTGTGCTAAAGTGGAACTATTGCAAGTATATTTCAGTTACACTTTAAATATCTTGCATTTGAAGACCTTTATTATTCAAAGATCATACAATCTTCAGCAATAGTGACATTAAAACACATTTTAGGCTTAATATTAAGAAATGCGCACTGTGCACATGTAGTAACTCCAAATAAAGTTTAATTATAATTTTTATATCATTAAGTCTTGAGGGATATATTAGCAAAAATGTTAATAGATTTGAACTACACTTAGTTTGAAATAAATGTATTTTAAATATATTACTTTTCACTTGGGTAAATTTCTAAAAATGCTATGCATTATGCCATAGCATCATTAAACTAACATCTAACTAATTTGCCCCCTGACTTAGCATATAAAGAATTTAGAAGAAACATTTAAATAATCCTGTTGAACACACTTAAAGAATGCAGAATCGAATCGCATCAAATTTTATTGGGAATCATTTTGAATTGTTCTGAATTAGCAAAAATGGTTACCCAAAGATTCACAGCCCTATAAGGTTGTTGGAAGATTTTGAAGTTGGAGGAAAAAATAAGATTGAGTTTTTGCCCTACCCTACCTTTTTTTTTTTTTTTTTTTTTTTTTTTTTTATATAAACGAAGCACAGACGAAGAATTAACCGCATGTGAATTTTCCAACATGCGAACGCAAAGTAGTGCAAGACGACCATTTATAAGACCCTTATTCTTCAACTGGGATCGTGTAGAGCCCTTTGAATCTGCATTGAAACTGCAATTTGAAACCCATTGGCCACCACTGAACTCCACTATATGGAGAAAAATCCTGGAAAGATTCTCTCAAAAACCTTAATTTCTTTGCGAGCATAAAAGCATAAACATCATACAACTCACCCATGGGGTGTCCAGGTGGTGCTGGGCCTTGGTTCATTGGAGGAGGCGGCGGCTGCATCCAGGGTGGAGGCATTCCATTAGGGTTTGGTGGCATAGGAGGGCCACCCATGTTTGGCATTGGTGGAGGAAAGTTGTGAGGGCCACCAGGACCCTGGTGCATGCCATGGAAATTCCTGTTATCAGTAGGGCCTGAATTCATCCAAGGTGGACGATTCTGAAGGGTGTTTAAGAGAGATATTGGGTTTCTGCTTTTCAAACGCGTGTAATACGTAGTCACCAAGAATGGACAAATCAAAATTAAAGGGATAGTTCACCAAAAATTCTTAAATCAATAAAATAGTCTGTGTGACATCAGTGGTTCAACCATAATTTTACAAAGCTAAGAGAATACGTTTTGTGCACAAAGTAAACAAAAATAACTTTATTCAACTATTCTTCTCGTTACTCTCCATGATAACGCTCGGGTGGCGTGGAGAAGATAAACTGTTGAAAAGCTTTTTTTTTAAAGTTTTCTTTTGTCACAAAAATTATTCTTGTAGCTTTGTAAATTTATGGTTGAACCACTGATGTCACATGGGCCATTTTAACAATGTCCTTACTACATTTCTCTGCCTTGACCATGGTAGGACTCTTGATGTCTAAGGAGGGTCAGAAAGCTCTCAGATTTCATCAAAAATATCTTAATGCATGTTCCGATGATGAAGAATGAGTTTGAAACAAATTGAGGGCGAGTAATTAATGACAGAATTTTCATTTTTGGGGGAACTATCCCTTTAATAGTAAAGGCTTTTACAATCCAAAAAAAAATGCATGTGTGGACATTATGAAGAAATTAGCATTCGGTAAGGAAAAAATTTATGTCTTTGGGCTTACTGGTGGTGGCTGGTTGTTGTTGGGTCCTGCAGGACGAGGTCCACTAGGAGAAGGATTGCTGTGCCCCCCGCTGGAGGCAGGGAGTGGGGCCTCCCCTAGTTCTGCCATGAGAGACAAGTACTCTTTATCCATACGGGCCTTATCCTGAGCTGACTGGGGTGGTTCGCCAGTCCGCTGTGCAAAGGAACTGAGAAAAAAAATACAATTAATCTTATGCTGTCTGAGTTTGACGTTGGTAAACTACTTTGATAGGGGAAAAAAAAATAATAATAATAATAATTTTAAAAATATATATAATAATAATAATAATAATAATAATAATAATAATAATAATAATAATAATAATAATAATTCACTGCTGGATGGGTTACCTGGTAAACTTGCAGTCTGATGAGATGTGACCTGCTCCACCACACTTTGTACAGACAGTTGTGTTTGTGATGCTGCGAGGCTCTGTGCTCTGCCATGGCCGTAAGATTCTGAGAGGGAAAAAGTACACATTGATGAGTATATCAAACATTTACATTAGCTTGCCAGCATCTCAGAGTCTGCATCTAGTCTCTCACCTGTTATCATCCTCTCTCAGAGTGCCATTGAGTCGTGCCAGTTCCCTCAGTTGCATCTTTCTCAAATCATTCTGGTCTTCCGGGGTCTCAATGCCCTGCTTGAGTATATTACGAATCTGTGGACAAAAATAAATCACTCTGAGCTTTGATTCTGTTCATTTTTATTAAATGGATTTCTGATGCAAATATCAATTCTCACTTCCAAGTACAGGAACATCTGAAATGGCTCACCTGCTCTACAGCTTTCTTGACATTCTCCATGGTGTTAGCAGTGACCAGTGCATGAAGAGGTTCATCTTCTCCTGGAAGCATCTGCCCATCCTTACGGCCCACCTTTCCTTCCTTTACTGAGCCTTTACCACGAATCATGATCTTAGCACAGCATTCCTTCTCAATGTTTTTCAGAGTGTTTCCACTAAAAAAAACAAAAAAACAACAGACCATAGATGTTACTTCATGACCTAGAGACTCAAATCAGACAAAAAATAAATAGAGAGCTCAAAATCATGCAACTCACCGTGGCCCAATCAAAAGCCCAACAAAGTTGATCTCTGGATACTCATCCTGAGGAATCATCACCTTATCACTGACCCGAGTAGCTGGTGGTCTAAAAAAAACAAAACAAACAAAAACAAATAAACATTTGAGAAGTAAATATCTGACACTACAACTATAGAGAAGGTAAAAAGCAGAAAAGCTAATTTGAAGACATACTTGTAGTCAGCAGGGGGTTTGAATTCAGGGTTCAGTCCCACCATCTCTGTAATGAGAGAATGCCTCTCTTCCTCCAGTTTCTTACGTGTCCGATATTCACGTGTATTAAGTCTCTTCCCCTCACTGTTGTAGATGGGCTCAGGAGATGGAGACCTGTGAAAAAGAACAAACAACAGAAAGATGCAGCACAAAGTCAAAAATTTAAAGCAGTACTTACACCCTCAACAGTTTAACATTCAACTGCTTGCCTACTCTTGACTGGCATTATTTTGACTTGTTCTGTGGTCATTTAAAAAGTGCATGGGATGCCCCAGAGTGCTCATGTTCTAATGGGAAAGACGAGAAAGGGAAAAAAAAAAAAGGGAAAAAAAAAACAACAATACAACAAAAACGCCCAGTACAAAAACGTAACATGCTGAATCACTGGGGAAGAAAAAAAAAAAAAACCCTCAACAGATTTAAGAGCTTAAAGCTTGGCGACAAAGAGTCCATTGAGTTTTCAAACATTACCAAAAATATGTCTTTAGTCTCGATATTATCTGGGGATGAAAACGAGGACGAATATCTGAGACAAACGGGGCAACCAACACACTTATAGAGCGTCTGTTCTTGAATGCTGATCTAAACCTTCACAAGTTCTCAGAGAGCATTCAAATGGTTACCTTCCCCTTGGATGGTGCTGAAAACCTGTTAACCTGCACAATGAGGCTCTGTGCTTGAAAAAAGTTACGAGAGGGGGAATTTGGGTTAGAGAAATAAATTTGGATTAAATATTAACCTTCAACAGCTCTCAAACAAGACAGCCACACAAGCGTGACAAGTTCATGAGAGGCAACCCGAAGAGGAGAAAAGTGGGGGGAAAAAAAAAAGAGGGAAGAACTTTCTGCTGGTTTTCTTTTGGACTGATATCTCCAGCGCTGACAACCTGAAGCACCCCCCAGCTTTGTTTTGCGAGCTGGAGGTTGATGAGCGATCGTTCCTAAATCCTGGAGTGGATAGACCTTTGAGAAGAACCTTTTGGCGGTGTCAAAACGTCAGATTACGATTCTGCCGGAGAACCTAAGGCTGTTCAGAGAGCAAGGGGTGTGGCTACTAGAAAGACACTCTCACGTCAGAAACATGACATTTCCTGCTATGTTGGATGCTTATGAAGTCTATGAGCGGCCAAAGTGATCAGTGTTAAGGTTATGGTTATTCCAGAAAGAAAAGGTCAGAGGAGTCTCCTCCGAGCGGTCTTCCAGTGCGGATATCTGGAATACTGTGGAAGTTCCTGAACAAAATGGTGGTAGCCCCATTATGGAAAACCGTTATTGACCATCCAATTAACCAACCATTCAGATTTTAGGATTAAGGACTCGATTTGGAGGTTAGAAAAAGGGGGCATTAAAAATGCAATTCAAAATGCATTTAAACTGTTTAAATAGCGGGTAAACCGAAACTATCTTAGACTACAGGAACTACACTAAAATAATGAAATTAAATTCTACACCAGCCTTTATAACACAAACTTTTCATAGCAAATAAACATGCATGCAATAGAAATATCTACAAGAACAGTACAGAAGAAAATTAAATTTACTTAAGACGATCAAGATTTCTATTGCTCATGAGACTGCACATTAGCAATTGTGTATTATTAACAAGGTAATGTTCACTGTCATGCAATATGGTCCGCAAAACAACTTCTAATTTCAGAGTATGTAGCATTGACTAGGTACTTGGCAACACTAACTGAATGAAACATGTCTATTCTTTGATAATTAACAAAACAATATCCTACTGATAGCCATATCTTTGCCTCTCTATACAAAACAGATCCAAAACCTTAACCAAAATTCAACTAAGCATTTCAAAAACTGGATGCTTATAACAATACCAATTTCATAATCAAGGCATTTTCTTTACTCTTTAACTAAAGAAAGGCAAAGATATGTGGTTATTTAAGAGCAAGGCATTTAGGCTTTCTTCATTTAACAATCACTTACCCCTACATACACATTAGTACACTTACGAACTGGCCTCACATAAAATGGCGCATTAAAAAGGTAAAGGAAATGTTACTGTTGGTGGGTTTAAATCGTTATTCCGACCTGTCCTCAGGGTTAACAGGGATTCCCAGGTCTCCTGTACGCAGTTTACGTGTCAGGTCTTCGATCTGCAGTTGGACTGGAAGAAATCAGGTTAGGAAGAAAAAAAAACAAGGATGGAGAGAATTGTGGTTAACAACAAAACCCCACATAAGCAGAAACAGTACACTGTAAAACTCAACATTACTAAGGTTAAACAACAACATAAACAATTACCATGGCAATTGTCAGTTCACTAAGAATCAAGGTCAGCTGAAGACTTTTGATCCTCTGCAACATTTTCTGAAATACCAAAATCCCACCCAGATTTCTGGAAAACGTACGCATTTGAGCTTGAATGTTATTATAAGCCCATTCAGATTTCTCCAAACATCTAGAAAATTTCAAAGCTTAGCCAATTTAAGATCTGGAAACTTGGAGGGATTTCAGCAACTATCTATTTCAGAAAAATTAATTGCAACAGGCTTTCGATTTTATGCCACCAACTTTGAGAAGTGAAACTACTAAAATTTACATTACTTTCAAATATTACTTCACATACTATAGTCATTTTAAGCTAAAAAGGTGGCAAAACATGAAGGCCTGCCAGGGAGAAAAAAAGTTGGGTTTGAAGAAAACTAAAATCATATTGGCTAAGTGGCTTGAGCAACTGCATGATGAGATTGAAATGAAGTTATTTAGAGGATAACACCAGTTTAATAAAAAAAAAAAAACCACTTAAATCACTATTTAAACTATTTATAAAACTTCAATATTATTCAACACTCATCAAGTTATTAACATGTCACAACAGCCACTTACCAGATGTTACCAATACTAATCAGTTAGAACAACTGAAATGTAATATTTAGACAAACAGATCAGCCTTTAGTGAATTGTGTTTTTTTGTTCATGCAAAAGACTAGATTTACTCAGGTCTCAAGCCACGCCAAAAACTGACCTGCAATCAAATAAAGTTTTGCATCACTCATGGAAGCATTTAATGGGTTTTCACATGCATTTCTCTAGGACATGCTTAAGAGAATCAGACCCCACAGGTCACATGTTGAATGGTGCAGGTTGATGGTAGGTAAGAGACATGAGGTGTCAATAGAGGACTAGTTAAGAAGATGTAGGTCTAGGTCACATTATAGTTGAACAAACACTACACCACATGCCATTGCAAAACAAGTGCCTGACAGCAATGAGAAAGCAATTTACTACACACTGCTTTCAGACACTGGGAATGGAGATGATTTTCGCAATTCAATGTTGGACCTGCATTGCTTTGCAGTCAAATTGGACTTAAGACATTTTGCATAGTAAAACATGAGCAGTGATGGAGTCCTGCAGCTGGAGACAGTTCACAGCAAGCAGCAACATCAGAAAAACACTGTGGGTTCTTGCTAATGGACATCAGATGGTATGCAAACGTTGACAGTGCTACCAATACCTCAGTGCTTCCTAGACAAAGAAAACGTCCTCACATTGCACATCGATGGAGTTAGTACATTCTAGTGAACACGGGGGGCAAAGTGCTGAATTTCGGTTGATTGACTTCTTTGAGAAGACCATCCCTTTTCTGAGTCATACAGAGATGGCCATTTTGCACTGAGACTTTCAGATTAATGGTTAGCAAACAACCAAACCGTTATCCCTTTAAATGACCTCAATTATATCAGCAAAGAAGTCAGACTAATGAAATTCAGCAATTACATCCTGCATGTGATGTGCAAACTGTGAGGAAATAATAAACCGACAAGTTTCGGGACAAAAAAAGTGAGTTGTCTGGGTGTAGAAAATATACCCCTCATTCACAAACACAATGTTCTGCAACTTAAACTATATGACTTAGACACACATTATAATAACAGTAAATTCAGATATTCACCTATATAAGCTCGTTCCTGGTCCCGAGTCAGCCCAGGAGGAATCACGGTGGGCATGCCCGGGATAACGGTCTTCTGATCAGGGGTCTCGCTGCTCCAGCGACTCCTTTTCCGCTTCTTCTGTCCAAAATCTAACAGGTAAGAAAGTGAGAAGTCACTGCATGCAAGACTATCACTCTGTGTTTTTAACCCTATGAAGCCTACAGTACACCTACAGGACCCTGTATCACAAAACCAGTCTTAAGTCACACAGGTATATTTGTAGCAATAGCCAAAAAAACATTATGTGGGTCCAAATAATCGTTTTCGCTTTTACGCCAAAAGTCATTAGCATATCAAGTAAAAAGATCATGTTCCATGAAGATATTTAGTAAATTTCTTACCGTAAATATATCAAAACTTTATTTTTGATTAATTAATGATTAATTAATGCATTTCTAAGAACTTAATTTGGACAACTTTACAGGCGATTTTCTCAATATTTAGATTTTTCTGCACCCTCAGATTCCAGATTTTCATGTTGTCATATTCTAACAAACAATACATCAATGGAAAGCTTATTTATTCCGTTTAAATAAGCCATACATAAATATAGAAAATCTGAATGAACAAAACAAATAGACGTAAATATTTTTCTAGCTTAAATATAATTATTACACACACATATACATAAATATTTAAATATTTAAGTTCAATAAACTTCTATTTAACATACACTTTCTCCGGCTATTATTTAATAAGCGAGGCTTTACATGGTTAAACACAACAACACAGTATGAAAACAATTGCATGTAAATATTATATGAACTACATATTAGTGCCCTACAATCTCTAGTTTTTATGAGGCAATACTACTGACAAAACAATAAGCCAAAGACTAAAGAGCCACAACTATAAAGGACCAGGCCGTTTGTCCTGAGTCTCAGGCCCGTCCACGCTGTTTACCTCCACTCCCCGCTTGAGACGGTAACGTTAGTCCTACTCCGACTGGATTTGAGAGCGCAGAACTCACGGCTCCGGGAAACGGGGAGAAACCTGGGTTTGGTAATTGCGGTTGCTGTAAGTTCTGCAGCGGGAAAGACACCGCAGGCCCGGGCGGTGCCATTAACCCCGGACTGGGGCCAGAGTCAAAGCCTCGCTTAGCGCCGATGCTCGGGTGCAGCTTCCCCAGAGGGGTTGCGTTGGCTCCCGTTGCCATTTCTGCGCGTCAGGGGCTTCTCTGAGGGTTAGTATATGCACAAAAAGTGTATGTTTCCTTTCAAAATAATATGAACGTATGAGTCCTAACATGCAACCTTCTTCTATCACCCGTTGACTAAGATGGCGGCCGCTGAAATCGACAAAGGAGATTTGACGTCAGTTTAGAAGTATCCGATTGGTCGATGATTATGTCAATCAATGTGTGGTTTACAGCCATTGGACCATTTACGGTCTGTCGTATTTCCGACTGAACATTTTCATGGCCTCTCATTGGTCGTTCTAGTGCTCACTCAGCATGCGCCCCAACCTCCTAGCAGGGTAGGTTGGCTCTTATAAGTGTGCATTAGCACAAGACCAACCACAATTTAGATGTTTTATTTATTCTGTTTGTATATTAAGTCTAGTGTTAAATTACTTTCTATAAGCATTTGTATAAAAGTAATGAATTGTAATCATATCCTATTACTGTTGATGTTCAAATAATAATAAAAAAAAAAGAAACGTAGAAAAAAATAGTAAATTTGAAAATCCCCAACGGGTATTTTTTTACACATTTGTACACATAAAATGATATTTCATATTTAATTGCTGATTTAAAAGATATTTAAAAGCTGAACAAACATGCTTTCCATTGATATATGGTTTGTTAGCATAGGACAATATTTGGCCGAGATATTTGAAAATCTGGAATGTGAGGGTGCAATTTTTTTTTTTTTTTTTTGAGAAAATTGCTTTTAAATTTGTTCAGATTCGTTCTTAGCAATTCATATTACTAATCAAAAAAGTTTTGATATTTGGTAGAAATGTACAAAATATGTTCATGAACATGGTTTTTACCTAATATCCTAATGATTTTTGGCATAAAAGAAAAATGTATACTTAGGACTGGTTTTGTAGTCCAGGGTGACCCTGAGGTCATATATATTTAATAGATTTAGCCTTAGGTCAAATAGCAGAAATTGTATCTGAATAGTACACAAGCATTTGTAGCATGTGCATCATAATTGTTTCATTTTATCTGTAAAACTCTTTTATCTTTATGCTAGGGGCAGATTCTTTAAACAAAATAGCAGTACATGGAGCAATTTAAAGAGACGAATTGGACACTGTTTATTTGTAAGACAAGTTATTTGTAACAGTGTGTGTGGATCACAATTAATTATATTTTAAAGTATTGCATATGCATAGGATATAAAGGACATAAATCCTATGCTGATTCAGCATTGTATAAGAAGGGAAAAATGTTGAAGAATAAGAGGAAATGAGGGTATGGGTATGTAATGAAGTGCTGAATCTCAGGAAAGGGTCAACAGATGGTTAGAAAAGTTTAGAAAAACAAGTTAAATATTGTGCATGTATGCTTACAGACTCTCTGCTAAGAGCTCTCCGAGCCATAGTGAATGAACTGAGAGACAGATAACGTTGAAAATTTTCATTGAGAAAAAAAAAATGAATATTCAATTTTCTACCACAGGTGCCAGTGACCATACATCCAGAGCAACTGCAATACAAATACAATTGCTATGATTTCGACAGAAAAAGAGGAGATTTTGTTGTAACTTTTATTAATGAGAAGAAAATATTTACAAGTATTTGTATTGGAGAATCAAATAAAAAAATAAACAATAAAAAAAAACACAGAGCTACATCAAGTTTATTAAGACGACAAAAGTAGTTTAGTGCCAGGAAATGGGCCATTTGTACTGTCCGTGACCCAGGCAAAACAGGATGCATCGCAACTTCTAAAATGATCCATGAGCAACCAAGACACACCTGCAAAGAGAAAAAAATCATGTCAGTCATTCAGTTCTGTGGACTTCCATGTTAAATTAATCAGGTGAATTAATCAAGTGCTTCAATTTGACAAATCTGACTAAAAATAACAATGTTGTTCTTTGTCTGCTTGTATTTATGAATATATTGGATCTGTAACCTAAATATCCATGAGATTATAATGAGGCTATGTGAAGTAGGACCTTCCAAAATGTGCAGATCATCAATAAAAAGAAATCCAAAACTGATAACAATACTTCACTGCCATATGAAAGACAATTTTAAAGGTATAGTTCACCCAAAAATGAAAATTCTGTCATCATTTACTGACCTTCTTGTTAAAATTACGTTTTTTTCCCCCTGTGGATTACAAAAGAAGTCGAGGTTGAGAAAATGATGATAGAATTTTCAGTTACTGGAGAGGAAATATCCCTTGAAAACAGTGTTTAGTTTGATAACATTTTGGTCTAACCGTTTGTAATCCTTAAAAGATCTCACCTGAGTGCGGACAGATATTAGGCTAGTAAGCATAGCGCGCCCGTTCGGCATATGGATCCCGCGGTACCTCGTACGCAGAGCTCCTGGGAAGCGAAGAGACAGGAGAGAGGCGCGACCGTTCGTACGCATATCCCTCCGCCTCTAGGGGAGCTCGGCGGATCGGGCTCCGTTCGCGGACATAGTATGAAGAGGTGGGAGCCGGAGGAGGGGGAAGGGGATGGCGCTCATATGGGTCATGGTTAGAGGTGGACAGGCGCTCTCTCACGATCGCTGAGGAGGTTGGGGGAGGAGGGACAGGAGGTGGAACCGCGCGTCTATCCTCGAAATAACTGGCTCCGTACGGACGTGCCCGATATTTCTCGTAGAAGTCCACCACCCCGTACGGATCTCTTTCCTCATAGGGCGGGCGCCGTATTGGGTACGCAGGCATCGTACCGCCATAGGCCACGCCACTGCTCCCATAAGCAGCCTCGCTGCCGTACGCGGGGGCCATGCTATTATCCGCGCCAATGCCGTAGCCCGCTGGCATACCGTAACTCATTGCACTCTCAAAACCCGCGCCCCTTCCGTACCCTGGGACGCCGTACCCTGCTCCCCTGGAGAAGCCATGTGAGGGTGCAAAGCTGCCACCGTAGGCCGGCTCGCCACTGTAGCCGCGATGAAAACCCCGGCCACCACCACGATCGCCACCCGCACCGAACCTGACGGGCCCATATCCTGCCGAGCCTGGGCCCTCTCTGTAGGAGCCGTTCTGGTCCAATGGGCATTCTTTGGACCAGTGGCCTTCCTGCCCGCACCGATAACAACCCGTTCTCTCTCCCATTCCCGGCGCGGTACGCAGGCGGCTAGTCGAAAGCTTCACGCTCATCAGTTTGCCTTAAGAAAAAGAAAGAATTTGCCATGATATTTCTATTTTACTTTTTAGCATGCACACGGATCAAACGTTCAATAGGTCAAAGCAGCCATAAATTTAGACTTCACGCTACGTTTCAACACAGTTATCAACAAAAACACCGCCAGAACTTTTCAAATGAAAGTTGCCACCACTCAATTATAATTTAATGTCAAAGTGAAACACTGTTCGCAACCCATTTTACTTTTATAATCTGACGCATTTCAAAGTGAAAATTATTGTATGCTATGAGTGCATTTAGGGATTTAACATTATAGTGTAAAATTTGAAAGAAAGATGTATAAATGTAATAAGTTTGAATATTATACGTATTTATTTGTTGCATTTAAGTAACAAATAAAGGATGTTGTACTTTTTTCAAGAAATTATTTGCAATATTTTGTACAGCACCTTATGCCAATATTTTGCGCAAGCAAATAGGGATAGTTTTCATTTCATGTTCACTTTAAAGGGATAGTTCACCCAAAAATGAAAATTCTGTCATTAATTACTCACTCATGTCGTTCCAAACCCCGCAAGACCTTCGTTCATCATTTTTGATGAAATCCGAGAGCACTTCAACAATATGAGGAGAAGAGTTGTGGAATAAAGTTGTTATTTTTGTTTTCTTTGCGCAAAAGAATTATTCTTGTAGCTTCGCAAAATTACATTGAACCACTGTCTGTCCTACGTTTCTGTGCCTGACATTTCAGTTGTGTTGCTGTTCATGAAGATGAACAAAGGTCTTGCGGGTTTGGAACGACATGAGGGTGAGTACTTATTAACAGAATTTTCATTTTTGGGTGAACTATCCCTTTAAGTGTATCTAACATTACACAAAATTAATTGCTCATGAAATGCCTCACTTTGAAAAAAGAACATGATGAAAATAATTGATCAGCTAAGTGGAAATATTTGGCTGAAAATTTAGTGTATTTTAGAAGCAAATGGACATTCTCTAGTGCCCTCCATATTATGAACAGCAGAAATCCAATTGAACAAATTTCCTCCACTTACCAATTTTTCTACTTACCAACCTGCAATGAGGCTCACTTTTGGGACAAACGTGACAAGAAAAAATTACTTTTAGCAAAACTGGGCAAAGTACCATACTGGTTCACCTTGAAAGGCTGTGTTGTCCAAGCCACTGATGGCCTCCATAGCATCCTCCACTCGCTCCATGTGAACAAATGCATAGTCTTTCACTATGTCACACTCAACCACAGGTCCATACTCCTCAAATTTGGCCCTGAGTTCTTGGTTGGTACAGCTACTGCTGATGTTGCCAACATGGAGTTTTGTAGAGGTCTTGGGCTTCCCTTTGCTCATCTCCACATTCATGGCCAAACCGTTCAGCACGTAATGGTGAAGATTTCGAATGGCTTCATCTGCCTCTGCTTTGTCATCCATGTGCACAAAGCCAAAGTTTTTCACTATGTCACACTCAGATATCTTGCCATACTGAGAGAACAGTGAGCGGATCTCATCGGCCGTGGTGTTCGGCGAAAGGTTTCCAACAAAGATTTTTACCATTTTAGTAAAGTAGTGTCAACGTTCAGGCTCTGTTGTGAGAAAAAAAAAATCCATAATATTAGAGTACTGCAGTATGTCTAAAAAGGCAGGTAAGCTACATATATAATTTTAGAACAAAGGTAATAATACCATACACATAATTATTACCCAAAATTATTAGAACACTAGTATTTACGCCAGCGAAAAAATGGATTTAAGTCAGTTATTTCCATCTTTTGCTGTGGTGTGTCAGTAGGAAATATCAGTTTACATTTCCAAACATTAATTTTGACATTAATTTTAATAATCTAGTGAGATTTTTGTTTGCACAAGGAGTCTGACAACAGCCAGTGCTCCACACAGAGATCTCATTATCATCTAGTCTGTTTAGAATGACATTAAGAAACAGAACAAACTGAGACAGACTAAATGCAGAAGAACTGTGGCAATGTCTCCAAGATCCTTCAAAAGACCTACCTGCCAAGCTACCAGAAAAACTATGTGCAAGTGCACCTAGGGCAAAAGCTACTTTAAACTCAAGGGATGATCTCACCAAATGTTGATTTAAATTAGTCAATAGAAGTTAACTGATATGGAAAATCTACTTATGACATTCTTTTTGACAGCATCCTCATTTTACAGCATTTTTACACAAGTGCCTAAAACTTTTAACAGTATAGTAGCTTTGCAGGTAGGTCTCCTAAAGCATCTTGAAGACATTTGTTGTCTGTCTCTGTTCGGTTTCTTTAGGTCATTCCAGACAGATTAGATGATGATGATCTCTGTGTGGAGGACTGGTTCTTATCAAACTCCTTGTGCAAACAAAAATCTCACTGGATTATTACAATTAATGGCAAAATGATTGTTGGAAATGTAAACTGGTATTGACTTGAAACCATTTTAGCTGCTAAAAAAACTCCTGTTATAATAATTTTACATATTACCTACTGTACAAATGAAGGAAGCCTTTATAAATGTGGGCATTCTTGTCGCAAAACAACAGTAATCTCCAAATCCTTCTTATGAATCGAACCTTTAAATGAATCAGCCCGAGTGGCTCTCGAATCAACAATTCATGAATCAACGAACAGATCGTATCTTTTGGACATGTCCGATTCTGAGATGAAAACCGATGACGATTTGAACTATGGGGCAAAATGTACGTTAAGCCGAATAAAATACTATTACCTAATTTTATGTCAGGTGCAAATACCTGTTGCTATGAAAACGAGCAAAAACTTAATGTTAACATGTATGCCACATCGGAATATCAGCGAAACTGAATTGTTCGAAAGAATCGACTCAAGAAACAAGGCGGGCTTTCCATCACCAGTAGAGGACAATGGACAAAAAAAAGCTACACTTGTAATGCACTGATTTATATACAAAGTACCAGCAAAACCTCTACATCTGAACTATTGATACAACGAGACAAGCTTTGTGTCATCAACTAAAGAATTCAAGGCATTCATATAACATGCATCATACTCAAGTTAGCTTACAGTCCATCTAGCCCTGCAACAACTAGCTAACTAGCGAAAATACGGACAGAAACGCTGTAGTGAACGAATGAAACATTACGACAAAATATAGGAAATGTAAGATAAGAGATTAGCCATTTTGTCAAGAGAACACTGGTCTATTTTGATACAGCATAGCGGATGTATTTCTTACCTTTTTCACAATGCTCGCAAGAGCCGGTGCGAGATGAAATGGCGTCACCCTTGCGTCGCATAAAACGAGGCTGGTTGGAGAATAGCGTTGGATGGTGTTAACACTGCCCATCCCCTTTTCTTTTCTCCAAACTGAAAGCCTGGGTTGCAACTGGAGCTTTCAGAGACTTCAAAGCACCACGTGGTCTGATAGCTCGTGTAATGATGTATGTTACATAATGTAGCATGAAAGTACCAAGAATAACACAGAATTTAAATTTAATTGAATGATAATCACATATTTAAGTATAAACATAAGACAGACAGATATTTTGTCACCAAAATATTGGTTTATTACAAAAGATAATTCATAAAACACACTCCTGACTTCTGTAGGAAATATACAAACTACAGAAAATCAAATTTATAAACATTTTCACAGAGCTTCCCAAGGCACCCATAAAGAAGAAGAATCGCCAGTAAACGCTAGCAGTCTCAAAACGTGAATAAAGCCCTGAGTGAGAGTTGGTCAGCACATCTAATGCAAATTTCCAAGTCACTCACATGTACAGTCCACCTTTCCACCTAGGTGCATCTTCTTACAATGTAAAAATATCCTGCCATGAACAGTCATTGGTGTGTACAGAAAACAGTTTGCATCCCACTGAAAGCTGCCCAACTACTTAGGTTGTATAATAAATCATATTTTTAAGGACTACCACGTTTGGATGGGGGTAAATGATCAGAACAAGCTCACAATTCATGTCCAAAAAAAAAAAAAAAAAAAAAAAAAAAAAAATTTCAAAAAAGCTCACAGACGTTGGTTAAAGAAACAATGCTGTTGAACGTACCAATTAGATACAACACAAATCAACAAGCAAATACAATTCAGATCTGAACAGTTTGTATATACCAATCACCTGTAGCAAATAAAAAGAATGTTGGAATGTTGAATTTTAGAGTTTATTTTCCTATAAAGCTTTCTGCAGCCGC
Organism: Cirrhinus molitorella; assembly: GCA_033026305.1. Lineage (NCBI taxonomy): Eukaryota > Metazoa > Chordata > Actinopteri > Cypriniformes > Cyprinidae > Cirrhinus > Cirrhinus molitorella. Next base: position 14,694,325 of record CM065118.1, on the reverse strand, counting down.
GGGATTAATTACAGATTGCCACTCTCCCTAAATACACAATGCTTGTATTATCGCCAAAAGAAACATCAGATTGTCCTCACAAACCTTAAATCAAAGAAATTAAGTGGCAAGCAAACTCGACAGCTGAAAAAAAAAAAAAAAGTCTAGGAGCATTTAAAAAACAAAAAGGTAAATAATATTGGATCATGACTTGACTGGGGGAAAGTAAAGACGAAAGTAAAATTCTCACAGAGTGTCCGTTTAAAAATTATGCTGCCGTTAGACACCCCATCTTACCTCTGGATATAAGTGAAAAGCCAAGCAAAAACCAAAATCACAAGCCACTTCTTGCAATCATACACAAATGTCTCCAGTGGAAAGAGAAATTAAACAGCAATTTGTGCATTATGGGTAAAACATCAATGAGCAGAGCTAATAAGCATTGTGATCAATGTGCCTATCCAATCCTGCATCTCTGAAATCCGATGGAGCATCCGATTGAGGAAAAGTCATATAGGTGGAGGGGGAAGTCTCTTCACTTGACAACACCTGAAACCAAAAGGAAAAAATATTCTGTGAGATGAAACATTTCAGACAAACTTAAGACTTCTGACTTGTACTTTTTAACCCGAGTAAATCGGCTTCGCTTACTGCTGTACTCGAAACGGCTTACGCTTAGAACAGATCACGCTGACATCTCATCTGAGTCATCAAAGTCAACGAGCCGCTATCGCTCACCTTAGCATGTGTGTGGCTTAGTATGCGTATCGAACCCGCTCGGTGTAGTTCTCTCTGGCCCGCGGCACGGTGTAAGTCGATGAGCTCCTTGAGACCGGGGAAAGTCGCGAGCGCTCGTACGAGTAGCCGTCCGAACCGGCGCCCACACGTCTGATCGGGCTACGGTCCCGAGAGAAGTACGCCGATGCCGTGGGAGGCGGAGGCGCCACAGGGCGTCGCTCATAGGGATCGAGGCTGGGAGGAGCCAACCGCATCCTTGAGAGAGAGGAAGAAGAGAGGGGGGGAGGAGGAGGAGGGGGGATAGAGAGATTCCTACTCTCCTCGAAGAAGCTAGAGCCAGTCGGACGAGCCCGATACTTCTCGTAATAGTCAATGCTTCCGTAGCGCTCCCGGTCATATGCGGACGACCTCTCGGGATAGGCGCTCGGCGGCCTGCTGAGGTACCGTTCTCGAGCATCCGCGCCGTACTCGCCGTAGGTGGGACGCCGGCTCATGGGCGGGGGAGGGGGAAGCGGCCCTGCAGGGTAACCTCTACTAGGAAGACCTCCAGGGCCGCCCATGCCGTAACTCGGGGCGCTCCTCGGGGGGCCTCTACCGCCGGGGAATCCCCCCATGCCTCCGCCATAGCTACCGTTTTGCCCGCGTCTGCAATCTTTGGACCAGTGGCCCTGTTCTCCGCAGATGTAACAGCCGGTTTGGTCTCCCATGCCGGGCGCTGTACGGAGGCGACTTGTGGACAGTTGTACTTTGATCAGCTTGCCTTGTGGGAGGAAGAGAACACACGCAAGACAATGTAAAACTTTCTTCCGCTCACGTAAACCGTCATTTTAAAAGAGAATTATTGCATCACGATAGCCACAGAGCACTTAAAGGGTTAGGTTGCCCAAAAATGGCAATTCTGGCAATTGTTTACTTGCCATCATGTCATTCCAAACCCCTAAAACTTTTGCTCACCTTGAAATACAAGAGATTTCTGTTCCTCTGCTGAAAGCCGTTAAACATATTGAAGGGACAGTTCACCCAGAAATGAATTCTGTGATTGACTACTCACCCTCATGCCACTCCAAAACCGTAACACCTTTGCTCGTCTTTGGAACACAAATTAAGATATTTATGATGAAATCAGAGCTTTCTGACCCTTCATAGACAGCAAGCGTTTTCCACATTCAAGATCCAGAGACGTTGTAAGGACATTGTTAAAATGGTCCATGTAACATCAGTGGTTCAACTATAATTTTATGAAGCTACGAGAATACTTTTTGTGTGCAAAGAAAACAAATGGTTTTCTCTCCTGGGACAGTCTTCCACCATTACAGAATGTACAATGGCACGTGCTTTTTTCTGCTTTTAAAAATGGTTTTAAAAAACGTTTGTTTTTATTTGTTTTCTTTGCGCACAAAAAGTATTCTTGTAGGTTCCTAAAATTGAACCTGTTGTCACATGGACTATTTTAATTATGTCCTTACAACATTTCTGCGCCATGAATGTGGAAGGAAGCTTGCTGTCTATGGAGATCTTGAATTTCATCAAAAATATCTTAATTTGTGTTCTGAAGATGGACGTTGGCTTTTACGGTTATGGAGCAACATGAGGGTGAGTAATTACTAACAGAGCTTTCATTTTTTGGGTGAACTATGCCTTTAAATGTGCTCTTGCTGTGTTTTTTTTTTTTTACTTTTTGAATCATCAAAGTTCTAGTTACATGGATTTTCAATGGAGAGAGAGAAATCTCTTAGTGTTTTGAAATGCGTTTTGAAACGCAACTTCATGCGTTCTGGAACGACATGAAGTTGAGAAAATGCCAGATTTTTCATTTTTGGTTGAACAATCCTTTCAATATTAGTGTATCTGTCTACTGCCAATGATCTAGAAAATAGATGCTGTTTAGCAATTACTAAGTACTGAATAAGGAGTAGCACATTCTTCATATGCTAAAAATAAATTTAAGGAGTAAACCCTGGGTAACCATGGATTTCTTCGTTTCAAGGCTAATGTTCACCTTGGAAGGTTGTGTTATCCAGCCCACTGATGACCTCCATGGCATCCTCCATTCGCTCCATATGAACAAAGGCATAGTCCTTCACTATGTCACACTCAACCACAGGGCCATACTCCTCAAACTTGGCGCGGAGCTCCTGATTGGTGCAGCCGCTGCTGATGTTGCTGACATGCAGTTTGGTGGAGCCCCTTGGCTTCCCTTTGCTCATCTCCACATTTATGGCTTGACCTTTCAGCTCATGATGGTGGAGTTTGCGGATAGCCTCTTCGGCCTCCTGCTTACCTTCCATGTGCACAAAGCCATAATTTTTCAGGACGTCACACTCTTTTACTTTGCCATATTCAGAAAAAAGAGAGCGCAGATCTTCCGCGGTCGTGCTTGAGGATAGGTTGCCAACAAAGATCTTAACCATCTTTATTGCCGTTTTTTTCCTGGACAGAGGGAGCATAGTGTCGAAATGCACGTTATATCAACAGATGATTCCTTACATTACTGCTGTGTTGGCCTACAGAACCACAGACAACTTAATCCTATCAGAGTTTTTAGTTTCGATTGTGTGGCTGCAGGCCAAAATGATTTACGCACAACTCAGCATTGAATATGCTGTGTGTGTAACTCCCTGGTCTGATGAAAGTGCAATACGTGCGTAAAGTGGAAGATCAGGTTCAGTTCTTGGACTTTATGGCGCAGCTGAATTATCTCGCGTTGCTAGGCCACGTATCCGCGTGACCATCACACGCAACGTATTAACCCCCTTAAGTTTTATTTCTCAACATTCAAATGTATGTTATTAATGTCCGATACACGACCGATGAGCGTCAGTGAGGTTTTTACAGCTGTAGGCCAATGGTTTCGTTTGTGCAACGCTAAGCTAAGTTAGCAAGACTACACAAAGTTACCCGAAGTAGACGTCGCTTTATTGAGAAAACATGCAATTATATTACAGTACGCCAGACTTCATTACGTTCATATAAATGTCTAAACACTAGCACTCATGTAAAATAATAAAAGAGTTGATTAGGTAGGAACAGCATTGCCTTACCGTGGCGAGCACGTAATCTCACTGGCTGCGAAGATGAATGAAGCCTAAAATGGAGTCGCCCGCCGTCACCAACAGCACTTCCGGTCCACGAATAAACAAAATTCAGTTTTTATTTGTATTTATGTATTTATTTTATCGGCAAAATATTATATTCACAAATGTAATATTTTTTCAACATTACCCAAATTACATAATTTTCTTTGTGACTAATTACCTAATTACAGCAAAACAGTAACAAACTTTGTGAAACTAATAATCTGTTGAATGTTACGTAATTTCAGTAACTATTCTTTGTTGTCTTCCTGTATTATTTTATTCATACTGTCATCCAATGTTGTATTTAATTGCTCCGTTTATTCTTGATTATACTTCCAATAAAAAAAAAAAAAAAAAAACTCGACACGCATTCAAAGTGTATATCTAGACAGCTTTTACGAATCAAGACAGTATTTAAAAATATGACAAAACATTTCAAATGAGAAAATACAAAAAAAAAAAACAACCCACACCAAATCTTTAAGTACTAAACACTTATAATGAATTATATATTGTAATGAACTCTATACAGGTATAGTATAAGTATATAACGAAACATGTTCTCTTTAATCAATTAGCCTTAAACTTTATTTAAAAATAATCTATAGATATTTATAATCGACAGTTTTTATGTAATACCGGTAGCTTGCTTTAAATGTAAAGTCTTCATTAAAAAAACAAAAATTCAGTCAAATAACACATTTAACTCTCTACTGTTAAGATAGCGTTTTTATACTTCACACACACACACACACACACACACACACACACACACACACACACACACACACACACCTACCTATCTATTATTCAAAATAACAACCAAGACATAGTTTGGATAAGAAAAAAGCTTTATTGGTTTATTGAAAGTGCATTTAAATTAAATGAAAGAATTGTGCTGAGATCATTGCCAGAAGAGGCACATGCATTTGGCGTCCCATAGGTAAATTAATAAACATCCATAATTATGCATTTTATTGTAAAATACAGACAGAATTATGAGGGAGGGGGATGCATAAATTAACCTAAATATAAAACTTGCCCTAAGGCATGAGTTCATCCTAAACTATATTACTTGCATAAGTAAGACACTTGGATCCAAATACATGTAACTGAGAAACATGTGACCCTGGAGCACAAAACCAGCTAAAGTAGCATGGGTATATTTGTAGCAATAGCCAACAAAACATTGTATGGGTCAAAATTGATTTATTTTTATCTTTTATGCCAAAAAACACATTAGGATATTGTTCCTACCAGAAATCTCAAAACTTTTGGAAAAAAACTTTAGATTAGTAATATGCATTGCTAAGAACTTCATTTGAACAACTTTAAAGGCAATTTTTGCAAGATTTATTTTTTTTTTTTTTTGCACTCTCAGATTCCAGATTTTCGCAATACTGTCATATCCTTTAAAAAAAAATAAAAAAATAAAAAAATAAAAATATTCACATATTAAATGGAACATTTATTCACCTTTCAGTTAACTTCAACAAAAAAGAAAAGTGACCCTATGACTGGTTTTGTGATCCAGGGTCAGATATGCAGTCTGTGTACTAAAATTATTCCTTGAAACAATCAAGTAGTGAAAGGCATGCCGAGTGGTGAAGAAGCTAAATGCGTTAAGTGACTTACCTGGCATAGTCAAACTTAAAAAGAACCACTGATTTATTTAAGGAAACATTGGTAAGTCTACCCACTTAGTGAATCAAAATGATAGGATTATTTGGACACAGACCAGGAACATTGAGACGCCAATGATTTAGGGCAAAAGATCAGCCTTGAAGACGAAGTGATGTAATCGCTTTCATTTCGCCGCAGAAGCAGTTCCATTCTCCGTAATACTTCTAAAGGAAGCAGGATGTTATTGCTTTATTTCGAATTTTTGTCAATGTAGTTAATTTTATGCCTATTTAGGCAAGTTGTTTAAAAGGGTGTCAAGAAAAGGAAAACGACGGTCCAAGTTCCAGTCTTTTTATTAAAACTTTCAAGTGTTCCTATGAAAGAAAAATGATACAAAGTCCTTTAACCTGCGTTATTCTGCAATTAAAATGCACACTACAGCACAATTTCAATGAAGCCAGTAAACGGAAAGGTTTTATTGCTGCGGAGATTGTATTCTTACTTGCATGCCGCACTTTAACAAATAGCTTAGATAGGGAAATAAAAAGAGAAAGGGGAAAAAAAAAAAAAAAGCTTTACACAAATGAATTTTTGTTTCTAAATCAAAATTATGTCATACCGTTTGTAACAGTAGTTTAATAACAAACGATAAGGTCATTCCAGATTTAAAAAAGTAAAAAGGTACAGTGTGATACATTGAAGCTGAAGAATAAATTTTTTATATTCGTTGCTGTAATAGTCTTTTCCAAACCACCAAGTTAACCTAGTTGACGTACTCTGGCTTAGTGCTTCTCTCACCTATCAAATGTTAAACAATAAAAACAAGGCAAAAAATAAAACAGAGCTGACAATTTAGCATGAGGACGATTTTATGCGTGTAAAAGCGGTAGTTTTATAGAATGTGCAGTCCGCAACAGAACTCTTCCACTATGGTGCGCAGGCGAACGAAACGCGCTCTGGCAGACAAAGACGTATCGCGGCACGTGCACCTGGAGACAACGACGACGATCTTGTTGAATAATTTACACCTGGAAAGAGAGCAAACCACATGAGTCAAACGGCTGCAGTGCCATCTGGGATTACTGAATCGACAAGCTAAAGTAAAATAAAGATTTATATGAAGTCTGTTTGATTTATGCGAAGTGAGAGATTAATATACCACTTAAACACTTCGATACGAAGTTCAGCGTTCCTCGAGCAGTGCTTTTAAAAAGACCATAAGGCCATTAAAAACTTACGATCCAGGCACTTTGATACAAAGTTTACGTTACTGTTACTTGCGCATCAACTACAGCACACGCAGAACAGGCCAAGTACGTAAATTCTTGGTTCTATATTAAGAGCTCATTTTTGGGTTACGGGACCTATTCTCACCTTGGATTACAAAAGCGCAGTGGTGCACTTTAATACGAGTAGCGCGGAGGTGGTGGAGGCGGCGCCGCCCTGTCAGCATAGGGGTCTCTGGCCCGAGGCACGCTGTACATCGGGGTCCGAGACATGGAGAGAGGGGAGAGACGAGATCGCTCGAATGAGTAACCATTCCCGGCGGGTGTCTGAGGGGTAGGAGGAGCACGTCTGATGGGACTGCGGTCTCGTGCGTAGTACGAGGATGGCGGGGGTGGAAGGGGGCGTCGCTCATAGGGGTCGAGGCCATTGCCAGCCAATCGCTCTCTCATAATGCCCGATGAAGGGGGTGGAGGGGGAGGGGGAATGGCGCCCGGACGCCGGTCCTCATACGAGGAGACGCCGTACGGGCGAGCGCGGTACTTCTCATAATAGTCGACCACACCGCGTTCGCGCTCATATGCCGGTGCTGCGCGCTCTGGGTATGGGGGGCGTCTGGGGGGCATGGGTGGTGGTGGTGGAGGGGGACCAGGGGGATACCCGAAGCGACCCCTAGGATAACCAGGGGGCTCAGGACGGTCACCAGGGAATCGGGGTGGCCAGTATCCACCATCCGGGGGGCCGTAGCCTTCCTCCTCGCCTCTTGGTCGACTCTTTGAAATCTGCACGTGAATTCGTTTGCCTGCAAGCGCAAAAATTTTTTATATTAGCAAATATGACAAACATCCAAAATGATACAAAAGGGAGCGATCAGACTAGATTTTTTTTTACCTTGGAATTCAGTGTTGTCCAACCCCTTGATGGCATCCATGGCCTCATCGGAATTGCTCATGTGAACAAAGGCAAAGTTCTTAATGATGGCGCATTCGCTAACTGTGCCATACTCTTCAAACATTGCTCTGAGCTCTTCATCCGATCCCTTTTCCACATTGGCAACATGGAGCTTCACCGGGCCCTGGTTTTTGCCCCGACTCGCTTCGACATTGATGGGGGTTCCGTGCAGCTTGTATAAGTGAAGGTTTCGGATTGCCTTTGTCGCACATTTGCGATCGTCCATGTGGACGAAGGCAAAGTTCTTGATAATGGCGCACTCGGTGACTGTTCCATATTGAGTAAACAGAGACTTAATTTCATCTGCTTCTGCCTGCTGAGGCAGGTTCCCAATGAAGATCTTCACCATCTTCGCTTATGTATTATGCAGAACCTGAAAAACACTGAAAAGATAGAATAAAATGAGTTACCAATAATGCAAATCAAGTTACTGTGGTTATCATAATGGCTTATGACTTTTGCAAATCAACGCAGAGAAAGATAACGCAAAACCACGCCTGGCGCTAAACTGAAATCGAAAGCTTTCACAGTGGACTTCCTGAGAAGCCAATCAAGTCAAACCAGTTAATGCAAATACTTTCAATATTACTCCTCTCCACATACATGCAAGTACGACTACATAAAACGTTATCAAGTCACGAATAAACAAACAAACAAAGCAAGATTTCTCCTTACATGTTCTTATATACGCCACGGCCTCGTGTGATTACTTAATAGTAAGGTTAGCTGAAAACGAAACCTCTATAAACGTTCAATTTATTCACGGGATATTTTTAAAGCGTTTACGTTCATAAATACCACAAGAACAGGAAAATAGCACGTAATCATAGATTTAACTTAAGCGCTCAGCGCCTTGAGAGAAAACTCAGTTTCTGTTGCTAGGTTTGAATAAGCTAACAGCGTTAGCTTACTAGCCGAACAGCCGTTGCGCGCCGAGATAAACACGATGTATGTACGATTTCTACATGTATCCGATTAACAGAGTTTTTACATACCGTATAAAAGCTGCCTATATCAAAAGTGATTTAAATCTGCGTGCAAAGCCTTTATTTTAATACTGGCACTATAAAGGTCAAAGTACTAAAAAAACAATACTCACCGCCTGCTTCTCACCACAATGAGGAAGAGGGTGGGTCATTCAATAATATACTTCCTCAGTCCCGCCCACAAGGTTGAATAAACCAATCAAATCTAAGAATGTGGATCACGTGAAACGTGACAAGTTAGAATTGTGTAAAGTTAAAAAGAATGATGAATGAGGAAGCTGAGTTATTGCAAAGGGAAGAAATCGATATATAAGTAGTGAATTGGCGCAGAGACTTATTCAGAAATGAAAAATAAATTAATACAAATTGAGAGCATTATTGGAATCAGAATCAACTTGGGTAAACAAGATATTTTCTGGTAGGAATTGGGTAAAAGAAAAAAAAAAAACAGCCAAGCAATGCACTATTAACTCTGTGAGTGATGTGGGTAGTGTTGTAGTGTTGTAGTTTGATGGTCTTGGTCTTGTCTCCATCTCAGACTATGAGGACTCTGGATTTTGTTTCAAGACCATACCAAGACCACAACTGCGTGGATATTACTAAATTGCCGGTGCATTGTCTGATTTATTTACAACCACCATTAATGTAACTTCCTGCTTTAAATGCAATCAATAACTAGTTAAATAACTAAATGACAAAAATAAATAATTTGATTTATACCAGCGGATCTCAAAATGTTTGACTTCACTGACCCCTATTGTCCACAACAATATTTGAAGGCCCGCCTCCACTTACTCAAAATATTTTAGAGCTTAGCATGACTAGAACCTGTTTCAGTTTTTTACCTGTTTCTGGCTCTGAACCACTGATTTACTTTTATGCCGGGTCAGAAATTATTGAGGGATTATGTAAAAAAACCAAAATTAATACATACACACACAAAATTCAAGATATGTGACCCTGGACCACAAAACCAGTCTTAGCAGCACAGGTATATTTGGAGCTATAGCCTGTGTCAAAATTATAGATTATAGATTTCATGAACATATTTTGTGAATTTCCTATTGTAAACATATCAAAACTTAATTTTTGATTAGTAATATGCATTGCTAAAAACTTAATTTAGACAAATTTAAAGGTGATTTTTTTGCACCCTCAGATTCTAGATTTTCAAAAACTTGTAAACCAATAAAATCTAAGAATGTGGATCACGTGAAACGTGACAAGTTAGAATTGTGTAAAGTTAAAAAGAATGATGAATGAGGAAGCTGAGTTTTAGCAGCACAGGTATATTTGGAGCAATAGCCAAAAATACATTGTCTGGGTCAAAATTATAGATTATAGATTTTAGTAATATATATTGCTAAAAACTTAATTTGGACAAATTTAAAGGTGCTTTTTTTGCACCCTCAGATTCTAGGTTTTCAAATACTTGTATCTTGGCCAAATATTGTCCTATGCCAATGGATTATTTATTTAGCTATCAGATGATGTATAAATCTCAGTTTCAAAACGTCAACCCTTATGACTGGTTTTGTGGTCCAGGGTCACATATTGTTACAAAAAAAGTGATTGAGTGTATGAGATGTGGATTTTTATATTATAATATGATATAATTAAGCAATATAAATAAGTATTATACAAATACCCCAAAAATGTATTATTATTATTATTATTATTATTCATTTAATTTTAACAGCTCTGTTATTATTGTATTTAATGATTAAAAATAAGGCATTTCTCTGGTAGTAAATGTGCTGTGCTGGTCTGGTCTTCCTGGGATTCAGTACCTTTTGTGTCCACAGTAAAGATCATGATATTATTGCCTTAAAATTTCAACAGCATCAAGTTTAAAGTTGTCTTTAACATGAATAACACCTTTTCTTAAATAATTTTAAACCACCAAATATCACAATTTTTCCCATGTCCCCAGGCCCGTGTCTGCCATTTTGATGATGACACTTAATATGAGTTTTTTTATATATCAGTAATAGTTTTCTCTAAAGTAGATACATTAAATAAATTTTAAAATAATAAAGGGATTTAGCTTGTCCCTCAAAATATTGTTCACCCTGTTATATTCGACTATTGGCCCTTTCAATGAAAGTTGAAAAAAGGAAATTACATCATATCAAATGGTTGACATCATTTCATTAGAGAAAAAAAAACTGGGGAAGGTGAGAGAGAGGCTCTGTTGATTTATTTATTTATTTTACCTATTTTATTTTTCCAATTTGATGTCAACTTCAACATGTCCACCCTTTTAAGGGGAATATGAAAGTAAATATAAATTCTTATTTGTGAAAGTAGCATTAAAAAATAAATACATTAATAAAAAAAACATTTAATTCTTTATTTGACAGACCTTCTGTGTTAGCATTTTTTGCCCAGACTTAGTGTAATGGCTGATTTTAGGCATATTTAGCAAATTGCTCTTTCTAGACCATTCTAATATGCTGATTTATTATCAGAGCTGGAAACAGTTGCACTGCTTAATATATTTTTTGGAACCTGTAATACTTTCTTCACGATTTTTTGATCAATAAAAGGTTAAAAAAAGAACAGCATTTATTTAAAATAGAAAGGTTTTCTAACAATAAACACTAATGTTTAAAAGTTTGGGGTCAGTAAATTTTTTCTTTTTTTTTTCTTTTTCAAAGTTTCTTTTTTTGAAAGAAAATTAATACTTTTATTTCCCAAAGATGTGTTAAATTAATAAAAAGTGATACCATAGATATACATTGTTAGAAAATATTTATATTTTGAATAAATGCTGTTCTTTTAACTTGTTATTCATCAAAGAATCCTGAAAAAAGAATCACAGATTGCAGTTTGCAAAAAATCAGCATATTAGAATGATTTCTGAAGGATCACGTGACACTTAAGACTGGAGTAACAGCTGATGAAAATTCAGCTTTGCATCACAGGAATAAATGATATTGTAAAGTATATTAAAATAAAAAACATTATTTTATATTGTAATAACATTTTGCAATATTACAGTTTTTTCTGTATTTTTGATCAAATAAATGCAGCCTTGATGAGCATAAGAGACTTGTTTAAAAAACATTAAATGAGAGGGTGTGTCCAAACTTTTGACTGGTAGTATATATGTTTAAAATTCAAAAGGTGTTATTAATGCCAAAGACAACTTTAAAATTGATGTTTAAAATACTAAGGCAATAACATCGTGATCTTTACTGGGGACACAAAAGGCACAAATGACACACAACAATAGATGTGGGGTTACTTAATCAGTGAAATGTTAGCCTGTAATTCATTGAAGGAATCATACAACAGAAAGACAAATGTTAGTGTAAAAAAGCTGAGAGTCTGGGAATTCTAATAAAAGAGAAATAGCACAAAAAAATCTCCTAATTCTCCCCTAAAAGTCTCCTTAACAACTCCTTATCTCACATGCTATTTATACCACACACTGATTAGTGTTTACCACAAAAACAAAGTCTGCATGTAGCCGGGCAGTTAAATCACTATTGCTACAGTTGTAGATAATTTAATCAGATAATAAAGATGTGTGAAAGTATAGGCTATCAAAAGACACATTCTATATTTTATATGGTTTTTACCCAGTGTCATTATGCTAGTAGGTTTTGGTAATGCACTAGATCCGCCCTTAAGCCAAAAGATAGGAGCACATAATTGTTTACTGTCTAGATTTGATATCCATCCTTTGTTTCATAAGAATGTATAATCACTTTTATAGTTTGAATGTTTTAGGTCAAGCAAGCTTCAAGGCTTCAGACCACTTTGAAAGCGGATTCAAAGATTAATGTGAAATATGAGCATTCTTATTTCTTATGTCTTTGGGACTGCTTCCAGGAAAGTGATCGATTACTTTTAAAGATGGCTGTTTTCCTGTGATGACGAAACTGATATGCAATTGACACATTCAGCTGCCTAAAAGCCGACAACATTTCTCATCAAACGTCCCATCCCTGCGGTTTTACAGTTTTGTCAGGACGCTTTTGGGGAGTGACTGATAAGACATCGTAAATGCTGACCATAAACGTGTTGTCAGTCATGTTTAAACACCTCTTTTATCTGGTTATTTGAACAGTGTCATGTCACAAGACTGGCGAGTGAGTTTAACTTTGACCATTCAACTTCGCAAGAAAGGGGTTTTCTTCTTTTATCAAAACGAGAATAAAGCGTGTCTGGCATATCCAAGTCAAAGCATAGAACAAATGATAATTTTGAAATATTATAAGACACCGATAGCGAAAGTAGAGAAGTCAGTTGCGCAACTCTGGAGTTTTTGAGAGTCACATGTCCGAAGCTGGAAGGGTGTTGGATTTCAGCGCTTCTGATGCAATTCCCCTCCTTTGTTTGTTGAGCTCACAGTAGCAGTCTCCGCTACAGAACAGCAGTCCGTTAGTTGATGATCGTTGCAAACAGCTTTTAAAGGTAAGCTATACTGTTTAGGTTTGTTAAACTGATACGACACATGTTTACTGCGTGTATAAGTACTTTAGCGTTTTTTGTGCTATGTATCAGTGCATTCTTACTTTAATTCAGAATAATACGTTTCAGTGTAATAACGTTTTAAATAATGTTTTTCCTTAGGTATAACTGCCAACAAGTCAATTCAACCCCACAGAAGTTGTGTCCATTTGCTTCCCATAATGGATGACAATAGCAAACTTGAGACTGAAGAACTCCTCACCTGTATTCATATCCATCTCTTTCACCCTAACCAAGCCAACCGTCCACTCTTCCACAACCTGCCCCTAAATAAGCCACACAAAATGGACGCTGAAGATCCAGTAAGGCTTGGCCGGGATGGACAGACCTGCATCTTTGTTCTAAATGACACCTCTGTCTCCAGAAAACAGCTCTCCATACAGGCATATAGGAAAGCTGGCAGCCAGTTCTTGAGCTTCATGATCCAGAACATGAGCCAGAAGGTCAAACTCATGGTTGGGGGTTATGAACTGAGATACCTCGAAAGAGCTGAGCTTGAGAACAAGGTGCTCTGCCGCTTTGGGAGATACGAATTGCTGATTTGGCAGGAACCAGGAGATTCAGAGAATAAGTTTGAGGTCCTGTTTGAAACATGCAATACACCCCCTTCACAAGAATTGGGCATTGATGTGCCATGCAAACCACCTGTTATGGATACCAACTTGCCATGGAGAAACTTTGAGAATGGAGCACCTGTAAGCCAAGAGCCACTGGAGTCAGATGAGACAGTTATTTTAGTATAGATATTTTCGTAACAGTGCTTTGCAAGGACCATTCAGAATTTGCAATTGATATTTTCATTTTCATCTTGTAAGTAACAAAATAAGATCTAAAACTACACAGTTTTAAGTGGCATTACAAACACTGTTATGATTTCTTCTGGAATGCCAGTGAACCAGTTTTGTTGCCTGTGTCCTTGTATTTCTCATGTACAGATATTTCATTATGTATTTTGCTGAATTTTATTGGAATTATTGCCACACTTTTGCTCAAAAAGTCCTCTGTGTTCATTGCATAAGTGCTTTTGGTCAGTGTTTATATATATAATGTTTTATTCCATTGTTGTGTATTGACTGTTACTTGATAAAAAGTGAATCATAAGCTTTTGAAAAATGTGAAATTACTATTATAGAAGGATTATTAATATACTACTTTTGTGATATGATATATAAAGAAATAAACTTTTTTTAAATTTACATATTTATTGTGCAGGTTGCTTTTTCAATATAGGTTAAAATATTTGAAAATGTTTGTTATTGGGTTTATGCTGTACAAAAAAAAAAAAAAAAAACACGAAATACAGTAAATTTCATACAACACAATACTTTCCAGATAATATCTTAATAATGAACAACTATTTAAAGACTACTGTGTATTACTGTGTATTAGCGTGTGTCATTTGAAATACATACATGTCTGAAAAGTTTCTAATTTCAACTATTTCAAAAAATAATTTTGCATTCTGCTGGAAGATCATGGTTAGTTACTGATATTAAGTAATCAGTTGCAAATCATGTGTGAACTGGACCTTTTCGATATTATTCTTTCAATACTGGTAAATTCGTTCTGGCAATTTACCAGTATGAGAAGTTGTAACATTACAAGTAAATTACTGGTAATGTGCTCTGTGTGGACGCAAAAGGTTACTCTGTGCTGTTTAGTTTGTTTTGAAGTCATCTATTATGATGTCTCTGGGCCAAAAGCAGCTCCATGAATGCAAAAGTTTGACACAAAAATAAAATCATCAACAAAAACACTGACACGTATTCACCTTATTTTTCAATGCGGAAGTAAGCTGTTTTCTGGTAAGACTTCTGGTTCATAACCAGTTACACACCAGTTTCAAGCAGCACCCCCCTCCTGGAGGTTTGCTTAGGGCCCCCATAACATAAACACACCCCTGGGTGGATACCCCTCCATGTTTTCAAATATAACACTGGAAGTTGCAGCAGTTTAGAGGTTATTTCCAGTTAATGATGTCATAGAATTTACCAGTAATTTGAAACTGAGCGTGAATGGTGCTTTACAAGACAGAACGGCAGTGCCTGTGCTAACAGTGCGTTTTTAGATTTGTATTATCACCATAGATTTTTTTATTTATTTGATAAGGTTAAGAATCTTAAAAAAGGTTAATCCCAGGTGACCCAGGAACTGAAAATCACAGGATGATCACCATCCGTTTTGTACTTTAACAATAAACTGTGTGAACTCACTTCCGGTCCTTGTTCTTACAAACAACATGAGCACTGATAAGCATCAGGTACATGATAGCAGATGATTTACAATAAATGATGTCAGTTGTAAGATCAAAACTTGATGTAACTCTCAACAGGAGCTGCTGTATTAATCTTTTTGATATATATCTGTATGTAAATATTATATCAATTATATTAGTAATAAAAATATAACATTAACTTCAGTCAAAGCTCATTAAGGAAAAGTTCTTACAGTTATCATCTGAATAAAAAAAGCTTTCCATTAATGTATGGTTTGTTAGGATAGGACATTATTTGGCAGAGATACAACTATTTGAAAATCTGGAATCAGGGGGTGCAAAAAATCTAAATATTGAGAAAATCACCTTAAAGTTTTCCAAATTAAGTTCTTAGCAATGCATATTACTAATCAAAAATTAAGTTATGATGTATTTACAAGTATCTTTATGTAACATCCTAATGATTTTTGGAATAAAAGAAAAATTTATGATTTTGACCCATACAATACTTTTTTGGGTATTGCTACAAATATACCTGTGCTATTTACGACTGGTTTTGTGGTCCATGGTCACATATAACTCTCTATTTCAATAGTGATTATTTTAATGGATTTGCAATGTAAAAATCAAAGTATTATTACGGCACTGTACATATTATTGTAATGTTTAAAATGCAACACTGAGATGGACCGATTTCTCAGAACAACATTGATTGACACAGATGTCTCAGCATCATCACATTGCTGACCTTTGATGAACTCTATACTGGGAGATTTGGTGAGCCTTTTGTGGAGATTTTCCACCAGACACATGTAGTACAACACATCACCATGAGTCACTGTGCTTCAAACCTTTCAAAGAACAAATACTAAAGAAATAAAATGTGATGAGATGCAGAACTATGTGGAATTGCACAATGTGTAACTGACAGGAAGTCAGAGAGCTATCGGAAAAAAAAAAATCTTCACACCAAATTAAGTGAATTGATAAAGAAAGAAATGACCTCTGCTTTGAATTTCAGAAGAGTTTGACTACACAGATACAATGTCCATGCATATGGAGAAGAATAGAAGAAGAACAAAGGTAATATTTTTATATGAGGGATTTTTGTTAAAATGTGTTTTTTGAGTATTTCAGCATAGAAGAGCAAAGGTGAAGAAGTGAAATTTATTGTTAGCCAATAAAAGCTTGAGAAAATGCTTTTGCTGTTTTAACCAACACTTCGAAACTCACAACTACTGTATTTTAAAAACCAATAAAGCTATAAGCCAACTAAAAAAACATAACTTTTTTGCAGACATAATAAGTTGTTTTTTATATGCCAGAAGGAAAAAAAGTAGGTGCATAAAAATAAAGCAGTAGAATATACCAAAAAAAAAAAAAAAACAGACAAACATTACTCACTTCAGTGTGCGTGTTTCATGACAAGACATGACCAAATGCAATGCACACAAACAGAAAAACTGTTCTTTGTGTATTGGAACATTTAGTTCTGGAACATTTACACTTGAATAGTTTTGGTTGTAACACTAAAGACTTACAGCTATTCTAAAATTCTTTCTGCTAGGAAGGTTTATTGGATTTCTGAGGCTGGCAGGTTTTGGTTTCTTGCAATAGTTTTGGGCGTTTGCCATATATACGCTCAAATCTCAACCTCTATGTTTTAAATCCTCCACAGGCAGTCACATTTGAACCAACAAAGATAAAAATTTCTAGTGCACTCTGAAATGAATGAAACAGATAATTCATTATTTTAGCCAATTGCGATACAAGACGGTCCAAGACGCATGCCCATTTTAAGTACTGTTTCGACGAAAGTCCTCCTAGAAATTCCTTTCAACTATAATGTTTGTCAGTTAGGGGGGTTAGTACCCTCTGCCCAGCTGTCTTTATGGTTATGAGCTGAAAACTATGGAGTTTGTATGTGTGAAACTGAAAGGAGGGAAATTGGACATTGACAAGTTTAAATATTTGCATAACATTACCACACCTACATCTTTACAATAGCATTACCAAAACATTACAATCACAAATAGGTTGCAAAACCTACATTGTTTTCTGTCTCTTACACACAAACACACCATTTTTCTTATCATCATATGTTTATTCACTTTAGATACTCCGCAGCCAGCACATTATAGGCAAATCCACAAATATAGCCTAAATACACTAAATAAAGTATTAGGCCTTCTTTCTCTTCTGTTTTTTTTCCTAAATTAGCATACATGCTAGTTTTGTAGATCTGTACACTACTAAACCCAGCCACTGCTATCATTCCTACATGAAAAAATCCGTTAAATAATTTTCACAAGTAACAATTTTAAAATCCATGATTTGTAAAGCATTGTCACTGTTTAAAAACTTTCGCCCAACGTGGGGCTCGAACCCACGACCCTGAGATTAAGAGTCTCATGCTCTACCGACTGAGCTAGCCGGGCTACATGCTAACAGTTTTATGCTAACGCATATTAGCATTCTCCCAACCCGTTTTTATTGACAAAAACAGAGATTTAACACAAAACATTTTATCTTAACACTAAAAGTTATCCTAAATAGCAGTAAAAGTTTTTAGCTAACAGTTTCTCTTAAAACCTATTTACAGAGCTGCTGAGACAAAACTTTTAGGCTACTAAAGAATAGAGAGAAGCAGGGTTGCAAGGTTTTCACAACATAACCCGCCAATTTGCTACCCAAAACTAGCCCAAACGCGTTTCGAGGGAGGCCCGTCCCGTTAAAAATCGCGTTCTGGGGGATGGCATTGAGCTACTTTTAGCCTTAAGGTGTTTTGTGAATACAGGCCCGGGTCTTTTAACTCCAAGACCAACAGAAAGTTACTTCAGAATTGTTCTTGTATTGTTCGAATTATTTAAGAACAAAGAAACGCAAATGACGCAAGTAACGTTAAAGTGTTTTTATTTTCCAGAAAAATAGAAATTTCTTGTATTGCTATGTATTCTATGTCGAAAATGCTGAGATCAATGTAAAACTCAAACCAGGGAAAAGACAACAGAATATTTAGATAATGAATACAATGTAGAAAATTGCAGTGGATTTACTGTACATTTTAATTATGATATTTGCAGTAAATGTATAGAAAGTATTAACCAATTTGTAAAAAAAAAACGTAGCTACTACATTGTACTATAGTAACACCGCGGTTATTTTTCCTGAAAGATCCTACTACTCTATTCATAAAACTCATTGGCAACTGTCTCTGTGGCGCAATCGGTTAGCGCGTTCGGCTGTTAACCGAAAGGTTGGTGGTTCGAGCCCACCCAGGGACGAAAGTTACTTTTTCAAATAATAGATGAACATACTTGACTAGTGGGACGAAGACGTAGAGGACAAATAAGCCTAGTGGTAGCCAATGCCTATAACCGACTACGTTTTAACATTTTATAATTTACGTTAAAAGAGATCAATGTAATCTATTCACAGTATTTTATTTTGATTTAAAAATGTTAAATAGTAAAGTTATTTTTATAGCAATAATGTCTGAAGTCGAATATGCCACTACGTATTTTAATTAGTTCTATGGCAATCAGATTCAGATCTATGATGGAAGTGATTTCTTGGCGTTACATGACCGCTCCCTAGTGGAGGATATACAGTATTTCCTTAAAGGGAAAGTTCTTTCATTATTTAGCTACATAATCGTTCCAAACCTGTATGTAATTTAAAACACTATTTTAGGCTGCCTGTTGCTGGTTGATTTTTTCAAATCCGCGCTCTTTGCCAGCCACAGAGTACACAACCATTAGTAAATGCTGGAGGAAAGCTATTTGAAAGGATCATCTTACTGTTTGCCGAGTTTTCCTTGAAAGCAGTGGGAGTGTTATTAGGCCTATTGTTCAACAGTGTTGCCGCAAGGATTTGCTTGTTACCGCAATTAAGTGTTGGCTACATATCAGTTGTTTTCTACATATTAGTCCTTCCTTCCAGATTCCCCTATGACTAATTTTCACGTCTAATTAAACTCTCCACATGAGTTCTGTGTTGACACTGTTTGGACAAGATACAACAGCCCAATTACAGACACATACAGCGATTCCTGTGATTGTCTGTCTGACTGGACTGGAGATGCACACATGTCTGCTTTTTAGCATATGTTATACTAAAAATAACATTAGTGATGCACAAAGGAGAAGCAAACTGTTTTATGAAGAAATATATATTTTTATTTACTTAAATAGGAGTACACCCAGTCTTTGCTTAATATATATATTTTATATATAGAGATTTCTCCACAACTACCCTATATATATATATATATATATATATATATATATATATATATATATTCTTAACTACATTTGGCAATTTGTCTATAGAGAAAAGTGCTAAACATATAGAAAAATTCAATATTGTTTTGTTCAGTAAAAATATTGGCATTGTTAAACAGGTAGGCTGGATATAAATATTAAAATGACATCTTTAATATGTCATTTTCACTATGTAATTTCAACAAAACAGCAGATTTTGCTCTTTGGGGAGCTTGAGGTTAAAGGAACGCAAGTGTGCTCATATGCACTGAGGTCATTAGTAGCCAGTATTGACAGGGTGCATAGGCTGGTAGCCGGTATTGATGGCTTGAGTTGGCTGGTTAAAAGCTTGCGGCTGCTGATGAACCGGGTTGACAGCAGGGTTAATGACCACTAGGTTGCGCCGACGAGCCTTCAGCTCTCTCGCCATCTGACACCAGACGCACACAGGGCAGCAGGCCACCACACAGCAGTCATCCTGTATCGACCCCTTCATGAAAGAGAAAAGAACATCAAATCTAGTGAAACTTAAAAACTGAGTAAAACTCGAAGCTGAGTAATCTATAAGGGGAAGCAAATAAGTTACAAATAAGGTGTGTGATTAACATGACATAAAAAGACTTTGTCATCACAGGAATACATTACATTTTTAAATATATTCCAATAGAAAACGTATTTTAAATTGTCATATTTGTGATGCTGTATTTACCTTAATGTGGAATCTCTCTCTCATACTGCTCCTCATGGCGAGTGTAATAGGATGCAGCATGCCACCAAAGCATATCTCCAGCAGGGGGAGACAGAGACACTCTCCAAACTCCTCACTGGTTTTACACATGAGGCAGTATGTGCACCAGAAACCACAGCAACCTGTCACAGGAAAACAGATGGTATTGGACTGCTTTTAGATTATTCTCACATCCTCAAACTCCGTTTATTCTCATCATTCCTCACACACACACAAACACAGATGTAGTCTATAGTCTATATTTCTTGTTTTTCCTCCTCCACCCCACACTTACAGATGCCCATGTCTTCACAGCAGTCACACACTCCGCTGCTCCACTGGTTCATCATCACATTAGTGGACACCACCATGGCTGGCTGGACGCTAACAGCTGCATGTGCCATCATGAACTCACCTGCGAAAGCACATGGAAAAATCCAGATTTATAGATGCATTATTCACATCACTGAATAATAATACATTCTAGTTGAGCTACAAACATAAAATCACTGTCCCAATTTCATGTGTCAATACAGACATTTGAGAGTAAAAAGATTTCATCTGAGATTTCTCCACAGCTACCCATTTTTGCATATCTCAGTGCATCTAACCTTCAAGCCTTTCTGACATTGAGGTTTGACATCGCATCACTTTTATAAAAAAAACAAAAAACAAAGAGCTACAAGAGTCTGCCACAATCTTATATCTCCACTACAATCAGATATTACAGTGAAACGTGATCCGGACTAAAAAAGAAAAATGCCTTCTCCACCTGCAGGGCCGATCCCCTCCTACACCCCAGCGCAGAGAAACACAATGCAAATTTCCACACCTCTTTTAGAGGAAAAGGAAGAAGAGATGGAAAATAATAGAGTGGTATGGTTGCCAATGACTGCAGAATAATATGAAATGAAAGCCTATAAGTGAGGTCAGAGAACTGGTTTTTCATCCCCCCCATCATTTTACTTGTAAATGGCTTCTGGCTTCTCATGTTTCACAGATGTAAAACTTTCAGTCTAAAGCTGGAAATAAAGTGCTATGCAAAGAAATGATTTTTATAATATGAAGTGGTGCTTCCATCAATTACAATTCAAAAGGTGTCCTTTCTAAAATGTGTTTAAGAAACAAAACACAAATCTACTTTTCTAGACAAATTTGTTGCTGAGCCACAACTATATATATATATAAAAAAGTTAAATCATCTAAAAAAAATAATCAAATAAAAATGTAATCATATATAGGAACAGTACAGAAACTGAATGTGACAGAAACCATTTGATGCATATTATTTACACAAGCCTAGAAAACTGGTGTACTTGCCTGTAGCCTGGTCTTCTGAGGGTGTGGAGCCGTTTGTATTGATGCACTGCTGTTCACAGAGGGGAGGAACCAAAAAAAAGCATTCTAGGTGGAGCGCCAGTCTGCGTGACCACAGGTGGGTACAACATAGATGAGGACGTCACTGCTTATGTTTGCTCTGAAACGTCACACAGCTCCTACCCTGCACCATTATAAATGCATTATAAATTTCCATTGTCAGCAATGATTTGATATATCAAGCTAAACTACATTAAAATGAGAGAATTATATATATATATATATATATATGTGTGTGTGTGTATATATAGTTAAAAGTCAAAAGTTTACAATGTTAATTATTTTACCAAAATAAGAGGAATCATACAAAAAAACATGTTATTGTTTATTTAGTACTGACCTGAATAAGATATTTCACATAAGATGTTTACATATAGTGCACAAGAGAAAATAATAGTTGAATTTATAAAAATTAAACTGTTCAAAAGTTTACATACGCTTGATTCTTAATACTGTTGTTGTCTGAATGATCCCATCTTTTTTTTTTTTTTTTTTTTTGGTTTAGTGATAGCTGTTCATGAGTCCTTTGTTTGTCCTAAACAGTTAAATTGCCCACTGTTCTTTAGAAAAAAATCCTTCAGGTAGGAAGAATTTCACCCTTCATTAAGGCAGGGGGTGAAAACTTTTGAACATAATGAAGATGTGTAAATTGTTTGTTATTTTGCCTAAATGGAATTATTATTATTATTATTATTATTTATTTATTTATTTATTTTTTGCATTTAGTCCAGCCCTTTAGAAGCTACAGAAGATACTTCCATGTTTCCCAGAAGATAAAATAAGTTAAATTTACCCTGATCATCAAATTCAAACAGTTTTCACCCCCCGCCTCTTAATGCATTGTGTTTCCTTCTGAAGCATCAGTGAGCATTTGAATATTCTGTAATAGTTGCATATGAGTTCCTCAGTTGTCCTCGGTGTGAAAAGATGGATCTCAAAATCATATAGTCATATATAATCATATTTTTCTGAAGAACAGGAGGGAGTTTAACTGTTCAGGACAAACAAAAGACTCATGAACAACTATCACAAAAAAAAAAAAAAAAAAAAACTATGTGTAAAAGTCTTTTATGTGAAATATCTTATTGAGGTCAGTACTAAATAAAAAAAATAACATGCATTTTGTATGATCCCTCTTAATTTGATAAAATAATTAACATGTTTGCAGAATCTGCTAAATGTTAATTATTTGATAAAATTAAGAGGGATCATATATATATATATATATATATATATATATATATATATATATATATAATAACTCATATTTGCGCAGTAGCCCTTATGATGTAACACATCCTGGAATAAAACCGGTCTGTAGGCACCAAGCAGAATAAAGGTTTGCGAAACAACAGTGCGCTCAACGCAAAACGTAAACACTGTAATGTGCTTAATGATGAATCAGTCAACATACGTAGGTTAAGCTGTGGAAACAAAATGCATTTTCATGTAAAGGCCTTGTTTGCCAGTGACATCTGAACCTAGGATCAGGTTCTAAACCTCTATTATGGATTTTAGTGTTTATGAACAAAAGCTAATAGAGCCAGTATTATTTGCCCTATAAATCCAGTGAAATGAATTGTGCAGTTCACCTCTTCATAAAGTCAAGCAATCCAAAAATGAGGTGATTTAGGAGCTTGTGGCACTCGCACACAGGCCTCATAGTTTGTCTTGATCTTGATCAATGGCTATTTATATTTAGCAGTGGTAAGCAAAGCATGATTTCCCTATGTTGGTAGTAAAGAAGCAAATACATAGGAGCCTGAATTCAATGTTTTGTTTGTGGTTAGGAAGTATTACCTAATATAAAATTAATGTAGCATAAAAACCAGGTAGTTTTAAACACAACCAAAAACATGTTTAACTGTAGCCAGAGTTTTGTGCATAACCCTGCTAATGAATGATTTTAACTCAATATTATTAATTATGAATAATATTTACCCAATATACTCCACCCAAAAATTAAAATTCTCAATTACTCACCCTCATGCAGTCTGATGTATTTGGCTTTCCTCTGTGAAAAACAAAATATTTAGGATCCATCTCTGTGAATCCTAATAATTGAAGTGAATTGGACCCTCAGAAATCGAATTCAAAAACCACACAGAACAAACGTGACATTAAACCATACACAACTGATTGTTGACTCAATGACTCACAGTTGGTTTATTTTCCTAAACATATGTGTTAAAAAAAAAAAACACGTGAAATACATCTGAGTGAATAATACATGAGGGCAAGTAAACTATGAGAAAAAAAATCAAATTTTATTTTTGGGTGGAGCAAAAGAATTAGTTCACTTCAAGAATAAAAAATTCTAAGATGTTCATGTCTTTCTTTCTTCAGTCGAAAAGAGATTAACGTTTTTCAGGAAAACATTCCAGGATTTTTCTCCCCATAGTGGACTTCAGTGGTGCCCAGCATGTTGATATTCCAAATTGCAGTTTTAACGGGCTCTATATGATCCCAGCCAAGGAATAAAGGTCTTATTTAACAAACCAATGGGTACTTTTAAAAAAACAAACAAAAAAACAAACAAAAAAAAACAAACAATTTATATACTTTTTAACTGCAAATGCTCCTCTTGCACTAGTTTGACCCAAGTGTGCCGCACAAGTCTTGAAAAGTGAAGCCAAAACGTTTCGATCACCCCAGGTGGCTGGTCCCAGTATAGGTAAACTAAACCCCGCCCTCTCCATGCAATCTAACGGGACGTGAGCCAAACTAAATAATTCAATTTCACTTCAAATAATCGTTCTCCAAAGATGTTTTGATTGTCATTTTATGTAGTTTTTATAACTCTGATGTTAGTTCAAGTGTTCGTTTTTTAAATAGGTTTGGTTTTATAGTTAGTTATGTGATGCCATAAAAACGGGAGCGTGACGTCATGATTGACAGCTGAGCTTGATGGATTCTCTAAGTCAACTGAGGCGCCAACGGACTTTTTCGGGATCTTCATTAGGAGATTGGCATTTTATTTACCTTATTTTAACACAAGCCTCTGGTACAACAATAAGTAAACAAAAATTGGAGCAGTCAGGCTAATTAGGGGTGTGCCTGCGATCGATTATGCGGGAGTGTGGGCGGGACGCGGCTCCACTTTGCTCGCTACTGCGCAGACTCGGGTACCGAGTTCTCTATTGCGCAGACTCTGGTCCCAGTATGTCAATATGTCCACGCCCTGTTGGGGCGCTGGCGGCTTCACTTTTCTTCAATGGAAAAGAGTGAAGCTGTGTCGTCCATGTTTTTTTTACAGTAATCAGGCATACGTGACGTAGGCAAAGGCTGATTTATACTTCTGCGTCGGACTTACGCCGTAGCCTATGCGTCAGTTTTCGTTATACTTCTGCGTCGTTGTCCGCGTCGACGTGCAGTACACTATGCGGACCGCTAGTCTGCAGTGTTTACGGACATGTTGCGTGTGTAAGTACCACAGCAAAGCCAAAGAAGAAGCATAGCCCTGACGGCGGAAAATAAATATTAGATCATCAAATCATTATTTAAAACTACAGAAAAGGAGACAACAACGGAACAGGAGAAGATTGCATTCTTTAAATCTCCACAAGGATATATATATTTGTACCACGGCAGAAATGGTAAAATGGTTGTAACAGGCATTGTTCAGAAGAACAGCGTACCAAAACCAGAAAGATGTGGAAGAAAACTAAAAGCTACCATACGATTGGATCGAAGAATAGCCAGTGATCAGCTCCAGGGTGATCAAAGGAAGTTTTAATTTACCTGTGAGTACTTTAACAATTAGAAGATGCCTATGTGAAGCTAAGCTATCGGCAAGAAGCCTCAGCAAAATCCCATTGTTGAAATAACAACACATGCTGAAGAT
This sequence comes from Cirrhinus molitorella, assembly GCA_033026305.1. Taxonomy (NCBI): domain Eukaryota; kingdom Metazoa; phylum Chordata; class Actinopteri; order Cypriniformes; family Cyprinidae; genus Cirrhinus; species Cirrhinus molitorella. The sequence continues at coordinate 14,668,840 of CM065118.1, read as the reverse complement.
GTTACAACCCAGGGAACAAGGGTTACATACATTCATTCTACTCCTTGTGAAGCTCTCCCAAGTGTTTGAATCGGCTTTACTTGACGGTATTCTCAAGCCTGTGGTCATCCCTGTTGCTTGTGCACCTTTGCCTACCCAATTTCTTCCTTCCAGTCAACTTTGCATTTAATATGCTTTGATACATCACTCTGTAAACAGCCACCCCATTCAGTAAAGATCTTCTGTGACTTTGAGGAGAGTGTCAATGATTGTCTCCTGGACCATTGCCAAGTCAGCAGTCTTCCCCATTAGTGTGGTTTAAAGAACAAGAGATACCTGGAATTTATACTGTAGGGATGGTCGTTTAATGAAACTGTAAATATTCTAATATTTTGAGATACTGGATTTTTGACTTTCATGAGCTGTACACTCTAATCATCAAAAAAAAAAAAAAAAAAAAAAAAAATTAAAATTAATTACAATTTAAAAAATTTTTTTTTTATGATATTCTAATTTTTTTTAACTGCACCATTATGACAAGGTTAGAACATGACAATAAGATGTGTTTTTGCTTTAATGAAAGCAACTTGAGGTGGTAAAACACTAAAAATTCTTTAGCAAGATGTTATTTTCCTATTTTTACCCAAAATATTGTGGTGTGAGGATTCGTGAGGTTCGTCATTACACACATGTAATGTTTTGCTTTGCAATTCTGAATATGCCTCACAGTCACAGATGTAATAAAACGTTCCATGAAGTGCCTAATATAGACAAAGGCATCAGGCTATTGCTGTAGCTCAATAAAAAGACAGAAATGATGTAACAACATGAAGACAATAAACATACGGCTGCGGCAACATAAGGATAAAGTCTGTTTACAATGTAATGGTAACTGACATAACTTTTATTACATTATAGAACACTAGTCAGATCACAAAAGTAAGCTATTTAAAACACTCGACTGACTTTATCAGGTGAGTTTGAAAAACCTGTCTTTAGTGACACAGGTATATTTGTAGCAATAGCCAAAAAACAAAAAAAAAAAACATTGTATAGCTCAAAATGAAATTTGCACAACTTTAAAGGCCATTTTGTCAATATTTAGTTTTTTTTTTGCACCCTCGGATTCCAGATTTTCAAATGGTTGTATCTCGGTAATACTAAATATTGTCCTATCCTAACAAACCAAGGAAAACAAATGACATATAATGCATGATGGAAGTTATTGGCATAGACAGAATGCACAAGCTAGCAAATTCATGATCAAACTCGTGACTCATAATTCTTAAAAAGGCACTTTAATTGAAAACGACACCTTAGACCTTATGCTCTAAGGACACAGGTCTAACATTGTAAAATTATGCAATAAAAAGGGAGAGCGTGAGAGATATCCATACATTCTTACCAAGATGGAGACGCAACATTGGTAAACAGTGAATAACATCTTTCTTTAAAGCTGCAGTCCGTAACTTTTTTGGTTAAAAATTATACAAAATATATTTCTGAGCAAGTACATAACCAGCCAGTGTTCAAAACTATCGCCTTACTTTAGCCCAGTTCACAACGGTTAGCTTGTAATAATGTTTTTTAAATTGAGTGGTACAGGTAGGTTTTGGCGGGGAATTCAAGCATGCCACTACGTCATTAGGTCACGTCTGTAAACATAAAGAAGGCGCCCCGGCTAGTAACATAATCGCATGTGAGAATTCTGCAGGTGCCGGATAGTTTATAGCCTGTTCTCACAGCGGCTGAAATAATGAAACATTTTTTTGGTTGCGGATTGTAATCCAAAAAATTTGTGTTTATGTGGGATTACACAAGTTTTGTATTTTAAAGAGAACACCGGTCCTAAGGAAGAATAGCTTTTTTGGCTAAAAGTATTTCTTAATATGAAATTTATGTCAATCAGAGATTAGACTGTACAGAAACAGAAACGCTAATACACACTAAATACATGTAGTTACGCAATGCTGATGTTGTTAACATGAACAATTTGAGAACAAAGTATAACAGTAAGAACAACTTGCTAGTTTGATGTGATATGAGATAACGGATCGTTAGATTTAAACACCTGTAGCGTTTTTCCTCAGTTGGTCATAACAAAAGTTTTAGATTTGCTACTTACTCTTAGATGACAATATCTGATGAAAATTCTTATTTGGGCCATATATTTGAATCTGAACCAAAACAGATTCATCCGCGCTGGAGCCGTGCCGGAGCACAACCCACGCATGGAAGATAATTCCACAATTGCAGGTTTTCAGACAGAGATGGCAACAAAGAGGCAAAACTTACAGACTGCAGCTTTAAATGGGAAACAGCCCCACAGATTGGTGGTCAGCAGGGCCACATTAACACTGTAAGGGGCCTTTCTTCAACAAGAACTATTCTACATTCACTCAGTGTCACAAAGCGCAAGTCGTCAGCCTTTAATTTTGCAGTAATAAATGCCATTAACAAAACATCCAAACCTAAATGCCTGTCATACAAAATATACACAAATATTACTGCATGAACTACACACATGCACATAGTTGGACATATTTTACACAGATATCTAAAAATGTGTAGCATTTAATTGTATGTGTTAACGTTGGTTAAATTCATTATGAACTGTTAGGAACAATGTAGGAAGGTAAATGTACATCTTCACAAAATGGTCTATGCACTTTTGATTTACCTTTTTAAAATATGTCTTTCTGCTTGTGGTTCTTTGCAGTTTTTGAATGATTCATTTACCTTCATAATAGTAGACAACTTTTCTTGAACAGAAAAATACAGTAGGCTATGCAATGTTATTTTGCATTTGATTATTTAGTTTCTGTACATGAACATCTACAAACTCCAAAACCTAAAAGCTTTGTTTAATTTTTATCTATGTTATGTTTATTTATTTGAGCTATTGCTTACAATTTGTTCATTTGTTCTTACTGACTGTTCACTTGTCTTCAGTTGGAATCGAGAATTGTAAAATTGATTCCTGTTTTTTTTTTTTTTTTTGGCAGGGAAAGTAAAAATTTAAACCACTGTTGAGCCCCTATGACCAAATCACATGGGAACCTTCACAATTTGATTTGATTATTATGATGGATCACAATGCATCTTTTCCTCCAACTATTTGTTACCATAGTAAATGAATAATCAAAATAAAGCTATTTTTTGTCATAGTAAACACAAAGATGCAAATTAAAAAAACAAAGCAAATACAAAATAGGCCTATGAAAAAAATAGAATTAGCAGTGCTTCTAATCTAATTTACAGAAGCATTTAAGTAAGAATAATGCAGAAATTAAATAATCATTGCATAATATTTAGTGTATTAATGACATTTAATAAAGCTACAAAAGTTATTCAGTCAAGAGCAGTGAGTAATTCCCTCTTTGTTTGAGGTATATTTTGTGAAGCCGGGCGCCGGCTTCTTTTGAAATATGTTTGAAGATTGTGCTTGATGCGCCTGTAACCGCTCCGTTCCTCCACCCAAGTCAGAGGATGCCGACAGTTACAGAGATCCTGCCTGTTCATACGTGAGAGCATGTCAGGGGAGGCATGCAGAGTGGTAAAATAAAAATTATTATTGATTACTAATTTAAATCAGTACATTATAACAAAAACAATACCTTGAAATAAAAGAAGCAGGTTTTTACGATCAGAAATTTCTTAAACCGGTGAACCCCTGTAAACATTTCAGCCCAAGGGTCTAATAAACAAATGCGTTCAAATAGTAAGTTCAAAATGGCTGTAATACAGAGAAAAAAACGATTTCATCAGAGATTGCAGAGAGTCACGCCCAGATGCCAGTAAGTTATCCTTTTCAGCATGTTTTTGGGGCGTATACCCACTAGGGATGTTCGGTTCTAGGTTTTTTGGAGTCGACTCCGACTCCCGACGCCCACCATAGGAGTCGATGGAATCGACTCCTCGACTCCATTTAGCATGACTGTCTAAATTAGTCCAATTTATTAGTGACATTACCTTTAAATTAACTATCAATATTGTTTGCTGTTGCCTACACCTATTTTCACAGAGGGAAAAGTCACGAAAAACAGTGGTGGTGAAATTATCTCAGAATTAAATAAGACATTTTTGGCAGTTTTTCTATTTTCTGACTGGCTGACACTACTTTTGCAGGACTTGCAATGCCTGAACCGCACGTGCATGCAAAGCAAACTGATAAAGCGTAATTTTAAGGGAATAGTTAAAATTAAATAAACTCATTATAAAATGTAGTTACAATATTTTCAGGTGTTGTGCCCATTTTTGACCCCTGCCAAATTAGGTAGCAAAACAAATCGCTACCTGATTGCCTAATCCTAACCCCACACCTAACCCTAAACCTACCAATACTGGGGATTGGGAGTAGTATTCTGGCGGGGGTCCGAATTCGGCATAACACCGGCATCACCGGGGCCCCGGGCTTAAACCCAGGTAAGCCCGTGCATTAATGCGGCCCTGGTGGTCAGAAAATTTAACAATCCCAAAGAAAAAAAACTCACTGGAAAAGGAAACAGCTCATGTTGCTCACTGGATTTCACCGTGTTCTGCCCCACTTACATCTTTCACAGCACTCCTGTAAAGTCTCTGCAAAGCTCAGTGAGATTTGCAAACCACAGAGTCCACAGTTTTAGAAACCAGTCAAGCATTTAATAAAAACACACACACACACACACACACACACACACACACACACACACACACACTCGTGTATATACGCACCTAACATACATTTGTCTTCTGTGCATTGTGGTTCTTTGTGGTTCAGAGGGCAAGTCCTGCTGTAATCCGTCTAGATCCGCTGGAATTCAGCCATATTTCTTTCCTGGCCACCCCTCACCCCACAACGACCTCCATGTTGCATAGAGGTGCGTATTTCGTATACAAATGTGCACACTCACACAAGACCCTGGACGGACCGGAGCAGATTGACAGGGATAATGAGCTTAATCAGTGCAAATTGGTAGGATTATCCAGACTCCTTCGATGAAAGTTAACCTAAAAATGAAAATTCCCTCATTTCATTTCAAACCTGTATGACTGACTTTCTTTCACAGAATGTTTTTTTCTGAAGTCCAATGTTGTTTTGGACCCCACTGACATTCACTGAACATTTTTCAAAAAAGTTCTTTGTGTTTCACGGACGAGAAGTAGTCATACAGGTTTGGAACGACATGAGTGATGTTTTCGCGCAGTGTTTTTTTGACAATGTCGAAGTTCTCACTGGGCTGCGAAGCGATGCGGTTGATGTGTAATTGATGAGGTCATGTATGACTTCAACATGATCTAAAACATACTTTGATCCTCCCTTAACATCATAAAAGTTAGTGTTTAGAGAGGCACTTTCACACATAAAATACCTAGTGGTATTTGTCGTCACATTCCCTTAGACATAAAAAGCATCCTGTATGGAGAAATTACGGCATTGCAGAACATTATGAAAAGTGTTAACCTGCTAAAGAATAACTTGTATAACTCCCCCCTTCTGGATTAAATCAACATCCAAGTTTCTTAATCCAGACAAATTGCAGATAAGAGTCAGACGGGATGTTTTGTAATGTGTGGTATAACTAACATTATGTTAATAGCTAAATGCCACAAAGAGTCTTGGCTCGCTAGCTCTCGCTGTATAATGTGATTTAAGGCACTGACTTTATCAATAAACCCGGGGCAGAGTCCAGAGAGAAGAAAAGTACTTGTGGTTTACAATAAAACGCAAATGAGTGTTTGTGCTCGCTCTCAGAAAAACCATTGTGACAGCACTTGATCTTTTACAGTAGAAAGTTATCACCCCCACCTCCTTCAAACGCTTTTCCCTCAGAAAAAAAAAAAAACAGGCTCGTATTGAGATTCAGAGCGCCGTTTCATTTGGAGAACGTCATGGCATGAAAATGGGATTTTCATGGGAGAGCATTACAACGCTTGTACATTCATTTCCAAACCTCATAATTCTGAATTAAAGACAATCATGTACACAGGATGAACCAACTACAAAGAGAAAGACATGGATGTACAACTAAGTGGTGCCACTTTTCAGGGCACTTGGAGTATGTGCAGCACTAGCAGAAACAAAGCATTATATGGCTGTGACATTTTAACAGATGTGTAGCGTAGAGTTTATAAATGCTATGTCAATTAGCACTGCATTGTTAATATACTTTATTAACTGAGGATGACTTAGAAAAACAAATAAACCATATATTGTTGCAGTCGTGTGTTTAATGTCTTCATGTTTCCAAACGTTTTTGTTTTTCTGTGAAAAGTGTTTTCATACAGCGATAGCTGGACACTTATGACTATATTAAGGATTTCCTTGTACAACTTTCTGCACCCTGTGGCTTCAAGTATGAATAAAACACACTGCATGGGGTGTTTAACGCTTCCATGATGTTCATATCATGTCATTCTGGGTACCGATAAAACAACAGGTCATGCACAGACTATCCTGTCTCTTTGAATTTAAATCTATATTTATTCACACTGGCCCTTGAAAGCCTCTATACAAACACACTTGCCCAAAAGCTGCATTGAAATTGCAATTTAGACCTTCAACCCATTGATCCTCGATGAGGTCCACAGTATGGAGAAAAATCCTGGAATGTTTTCCTCAAAAACCTTAATTTATTTTGACATCTTGGATGACATGGGGGTGAGTAAATTATCAGTACATTTGTATTCTGGAAGTGAACTAATCCTTTCATATAATCGTTTGCCCTCTTGATTTAGATTTTTTCTTCTTCTAAGTTTTAGATCCTGTTTTTGCACCTCAGTCTTGTAAAGTGCACAAACTGAAACCAGACTGAAGAGAAAAAGAAACCAAACTGCACACAGGTGTCATTCCAGAAATAATTTATTTCACTTCCTTTTTAATCTTTGTTTTTCTATGATGTGGAAAGAACCAAAAAAAAAAAAAAAAAAAAAAGAACCTTTGAGAGCAGGAACCAAGATGACAGTATCAAAGCGAGGGAACGCTCCCTCTTCCCCTTTTAACCATGACAACCAGGGACACAACAAACGCTCCATCACCTTCTCTGCCACAGCATCGGATCTCCCAGCAGAGACAGAAGAGGCCAAAACTCCACTGACCAAACTGGAGTCTATTACAATGCTCTCGGATGTGTATGTGTGTGTGTGTGTGTGTGTGTGTGTGTGAGAGAGAGTGTGAGTGAATGCATCCGTCTCAGTGTTTCTGGCTTTATCTTAATAGGGTTTCACTGTTCCCAGAGTGCCTTCTATCTAGACCATCAAAACCAACCTTCCACACCAGAGGGTCTCCAATCCCCCTCCTGCCTTTCCTTTAGTTGTGGGCCGGAAGCTATTGAGTGTGTGTGCGCCGCTTTCCACGCTCATATTCATCCTGCCTTCCTTCCACATACAGTGGGGAAAGAGATGCTGAAATACTGAATACTCTGAACCTGTCAGTCCATTTATGTCTCTCTCTAGTTGTGTTTGGACAGTCTGCCGACACATGTGCCACCTGTTTTAACAGAAGAGACAGAATCTGTTTGGGATTCTTCTGGGTTGTCTCCTGGATCATGTAACGTTCCTCCCAATTTCTATGTTCTTACTGCATGTCATACAACAATACATGTACAAACAGACACACTCGTACGCACACACACACACAGCTTAAACACCTTTCACAAAGACTTGACCTTGGACAAACGTCCTAATTTCATGTTTGGCATTAATCATCTGTCTTTCCCCCCCATGCTAACCCCTCGTATTCTGCATAATCCTATCATTTCCTCAGACAAAGTAAAAACACCAAAAAACAGGAACCATCTACTTCATCCCAAGAACAATGCAAATATTAAGGAAAAAAAAGAAAATACTCAAGTTTTTTCAAATTCAAGGCACAATGTCTCTCTGTTTCCCGTTTTGCCCTTAAATTCAGAGTACCACAGACTCAACTATCAACGGCTCACGAGAGGCTCCGCCTTCAACCCATCGCCTCTCCGCTAGCTCCGCCCTCATTTAGCTAACACTGTTTAAGAGATGCGTCTGTTTGGGAGTGTTTCACAATCCCACACCAGTGAGTACAAACAATCAAAAACAAACAATGACAGCAACGAGAAAACAAAAAATAAAACCCAAAAAGTCACGTCCTGTTTTCTGTGTTATGTCAGAAATTGGAGTCATATCCATCAGCTCATTTTTGGCAAGCTTGTCTTAAATAAGCACTAAGTACTGATAGATAGGATAAACATACACCGTTACGTGTGGTTTAAAGTAGATGCGTTCGTCATTTTTTTTTTGTATCATTTTCTTCTCATAGACTTTAGTCGATTTTCATTCGTCAGTTTAAAGGTTTACGTGAATGCAAGCAGGGACAGAGTTCGCCATGGTGTCTTGCTTTAGACGTGGGTCTTGAGGGGGCGAGATGACTTTTTACGAGACGCCATTCACCAGGGCTAGAGCCTCCCCGGGTGACGCCACGCCATTGCTAGGGGAGCGCTTGGAAGGAGTGCACTCTTCCTTACTCACGCTAGTCCCATTTTCCTGAAGAAGAGAAAAATAAATGCAGTTTAAAACTTTGTCCTTTACCTAAAACTTATGAAACTGTCCTTTTCCTCAAAGGAAAGCCTTAAAACAATTGACCTATTGGTAAGCCCCTCCCCTCAAACGCAGATGAGCCAATGGGAGTTGAGTATCAGTTGCACAGGGAATGGAACTTGGACATCTTTAGGTTTGATGGCGTTTATGCTACAAAAATGGTAAAACGACACGCATGGGGTATTTGTAACACTGATTCCAGGTATCCTCAGAGGATAGGCAATGGAATTTATTTTAATATTCTGGTCGTCATACTCATTAGCTTACAATTTTTAGCGTCAAGCACATTAATGTCATCTTAAGGTATCTCTGGCTAAAACTAACTATTGAGTCCATGTCACATCATGGACAGTGTAGGTCAAAAACGCATAAATGAAGGTCTACATTTCAGTGCTCTATATTAAACTGGTTAAATGTAAATTAATTTAATTTTACGCTGCGATACATGAACATTGTTGATCCTGGATGTTGTCATCTGTGATCGTGACAACGGTAACATGAGGCTTCTCCCGTTTGCATTGTGATCTGTAAATCCTCACTTCCAAACTAATCTTTTTACACACCATATTTATTTTAAAATCTTTTATATAATCACTTAATGGCATATTTATGTCCCACTTAAATGCTCCTCAACAAGAGGTTATCCTTCTGTGTCCGAAATTTATCAAAAAGGAGGGCGGGGCTTACTGATACATCAATTGATACAGCAGCTATAGACATGTACCGCACACACACAGACCTACTACTAATTTATTAAAAAGAATTGTGAAGAGACAAAAGACAAAAAGCAAAAAACTGAATGCTGTCAAATTTCTTCACCTGAGTTAGGGCTGCATGATTAATCAAAATAAAAATGAAAATGCAATACGAGTGCAATACTGCAATTCTCAAATGACGTGAATTAAATATATGCAATGCATGTTGTACTGTAAAATAAAGATTTATTTTACTGTAAAATATTAAATGTAATTTTTTTTTTAATATTTATAAATACAAAATATAGGCAAATACAAATATTTGATTAATATTAAGAGGAGCAACAACAACCATTAAAATATATAATTTCATAGTCTCATTGAGATATACATTTAAAAAAACAACAGCAAATAAAGGCTGCATTTATTTGATCAAAAATACAGATAAAAATTATTGTGAAATATTATTGAAATTCAAAATATAGTTATACAAATAGTTTTCTATTTTAATATACTTTAAAATATAATTTATTAATTTGAAGGAAAGCTGAATTTTCAGCATCATTACTTTAGTCTACAGTGTCACATGATCATTCTAATATGCTGATTTATTTGTCAGTGTTGGAAAAAAGTTGTGCTCCTTAATATTTTTCGGGATATGTGATACTTTTTTCAAGAATCTTTGATGAATAAAAAAGGAAACAGTTTATTTAAAATGGAAATTGTGTTTCTTTTATTCAGCAAGGATATGTAAAAGTGCCCCTATTATGCCTTTACGACTATAACCTTTCATGCGGTGTGTAATGTTGTAAGTAAAGTTATTGTCCATCAAAAAAAAAGAAAGAAAAAAGTTGGCTCCAAATCGTCTAAACGAGTCGTCAGGAATTTGAATCTTACTCTGTTATTGCCGGACGTCAAAGAGTAACAAATGTCCGCCCACATTCTACGTCGCAAACTTGCCCATCCACAGACACCGTAAAATTGTGTGGTTCACATCATATCGAAAAGATGCTGTATTCTACGCTGTAAGAGTAAATTTGTTTTATTTTCACTTCCAAAAGATGAAGCTACAAAGAATCAGTGGTTAACATTTTTTGAACACCACCTCAGCAGTTCAGTTCCAGTCTTGTGTTGTGTGTACGTCATTTTACGAGGGATACACAAAACTCTTGCTTTTAAAAGATGGATCAGGGCCCAGTTTATTTGGACCTGCTTGCTCCTCTGAACCTCTACCTGTAAGTATGATTACTAATTGATGATTGTATTTTCTAGCGACCGTTCAAAATATGTAGTTGTGTAAACCCTGCACTTGTCTTGCTAACCAGCTAACTAACGCTACTGTAGTTTTGTTGTTCAGCTGTGGGCTCACTGTAGTCTAAAAATTTGTCGATTAATGCAGCTTTACTGTCTGACGGTCTTATTAGTTGGAGTAAGAATAAACGACTTGAACAGTTTCATTATCAGACTCCGGCTCGAATTGGTTAGGTAAAATCGATACAATCGGTTCTATGTAATGAGTCTCCAGGGCTGTCATTCCTTATGGCAACGTTCATTTTTGTTTTAATGCACTGTACTTCAAATTAAATGTATTTTTGGAGAAAACTGTTTTTTGACCTTGCATACATGTAAACCTGTTTTTGGAGACTCATACAATATTAGCAACCTTAAAAATGGCATAATATGGGCACTTTAAATTGCTAAAAGTGATAGTAAAGACTGTTATTTTGAATAAATGTAACTTTTTATTCAAAAGAAAAAAGTATCACTGGTTCTAAAAAAAGAAAAAAAAAAAAGCAGCACAACAGTTTTAACACTAATAATAAATCAGCATATTAGAATGATTTCTGAAGGATCATGTGAGGCTGAAGACTGGAGTAATGGCCGATGAAAATTCAGCTCTGCGTCACAGAAAGAAATTGTATTTTTAAAGTAGATTAAAATAGTAATCCAATATTAGAAATTGCAATATTATTTCACAATATTACACTTTTTTCTGTATTTTTGATCAAATAAATACAGTCTTGAGCTTGAGGACATTAAAAAAAAAAAAAAAAAAAAAACTCACTGATGCCAAATTTTAAGTAGAAGTGTATAAATCACAAAATTCAGGGGAAATTGTGCAGTTTGACAAGCTTGAAGCTTTTTTCCTCCAATTACAACAAACAACAACAACAACAACAACAACAAAAAAAAACAAATTAAAAAAATAAATATATATTTGGAAATACTAAATAAAATTAAAAAATTCTCCAAATCGTACAGTCTTAATCTAAAGGGGTGTGTTTTGTGTTGTAGCAATTGCAGACCTTGGGATGGGACGTGTGCGGTGTCACGTCCTTCTTCCCTGGGAGATTCTGTCTGCTCTGGGAATCAGCACGAGAGATGAAGTCAGCAACAGTAACTATATTAACAGAGAGAGCAACAGCAATCAGGTTGAGGGGGAAAAAAAAGCTGCAAGTGATCAAACAAGTGGACTAATCCTCTAACTCACGGCATGCAAACAGCTCTTATGGTTGCATTTAAATCATACACCTTCTGTAGGCCATGACTGTGACAATAACAATAACATCAGAAAAAAAGCCAAATCTGCTTCAAATCTAGATTTACAATCTAGTTTTTTGCAAGTATGAATCTGGTCAGCAACAACAAGTTCCAGTCTACAAAAGCTGAATAACAGAAAATAGGCTTAAAAGTTTTAATAATTTTTCAACTTGACATTTCTCTCTGTAGTCCCTTCTTATCCGTTTCGCTTCTACATCTTGACCCTTTCCCACTCTCTTACTTGGCTGTCTGTCACGGCTGGTGGAGCCTCCCTCTGGACGATTGCCTCGGTTACGACGACGGCGGCTTCTATTACGGCGTTGAGGCCTGCCCTCCTCTTCTGCGAGAAATGAGGGAAGACAAAGAGAGCATGAGATGCATTGGGACTAATTTATTTTTAGTTTATTTTCTGAGGCCGTTCTACGAATTTCCCCATCAAGCTCATTTCCTTTGATAAATCTTTATGACCCCAAGGCTTTCCTAATTTTCCCAGTCTTTTCTGACAATGCTCGTTACATTTGTAAAATCTGTAATATTTTGCTTAAAATCCAATCAAAGGTTCTAATACAAGAGTAGCTTGTATTAGCCATTACTTGGGAAATAAATATGATGTTATCTTTATTCCTGAGACAATTTAAACAATTAAAAAAAAAAAAAAAAACACAACAACAACTGTAAAAAAATAATAAATTTTACTACAATTCAAAAGTTTGATGCCAGTAAAATTATAATTAATACTTGCATTAAATTGATCAATAGTGACAGTACAGTGAATATATATATATATATATATATATATATATATATATATATATATATATATATATATATATATATATATATATATATATATATATATATATATATATATATATATATATATATATATATATATATATCTATCTATCTATCTATCTCAAAAAAATCCTGAAACAAATCCCACAAAAATATTAAAAAGTTATTTCTCAAGCACCAAATTAGAGTGATTTCTGAAGGACCATGTGACACTGGAGAGCAGAGTAAATAAACTACTAATTAAAATGTATTAAAATAGAAAACAGTTATTTAGAACTGTAATATTTCATAGCATTACTGTTTTTACTTGATCAAATAAATGCAGCCTTGCTGAGAGTAAAAGTCTTTTGGAAGAAAAAAAAAAAAAAAAAAAAAAAAAACACTACACCAAAAACAACAACATCGAAAACAACGCTAGCAAAACTAGGTCAGTTGACCACATTAGCTGCTTACCACTTGCCCACTATTTCTTTCCAAATGGTTAGCTGCTAAAAAGTGAATTACCACAAGACAACAAATAAAGCGAGATGCACAGAAGCCACTTTCTTTCAAATACAAGCGTGTTGCATTGAACACACTCGATATCATTGACTGTCATTTGTTTTGTAAATGAACTAAAAAGGAAGCTGATAAAAAGTTTTAAAACTGCTTTGCAAAAACAAGTGAACTCAAATGTTCTTCTTAATCAACCTGGATGTATCAAAATACACTGGAAACTTGTCCTACCCAGTCCGTTCTCACTGGCAGCTGCCTGACTGTCTGATTCGTTAGCGGCTGCATCCATAAGGCTGGGCTCCTGGTCGTTACGGCGGCGGCGTGAACGTCTCCTGCGGTCAGTCCCGCCCATGCTCTCGCTTGCATCTGTATCACCACCTAGTTCACCTTCTCCCTCTAGCAGAGAGTAAGGGTTACTGTCTGGATCTCGGAGCACTGGAATATACACAAACACAGAGATGATGATGATGAACAGGAGACTGCATGCATGAATAGCCAAGCATTTTTACAAATTGTAATTTATAATCAATTCACCTTGGTGTTATTAATTTTGCTAAATTATATATATAAAATGGTGTAAAATCTTTCTTTGTATTATAAACAATACATTTTTGGTTTAGTAAAACAACTAAAAGTGAGATCTCACTTTTAGTTGTTTTACTAAACCAAAAATGTATTGTTTATAATACAAAGAAAGATTTTACACCAGAGCCATTTTTTATCCAGTTCACATCATAACTAGATAAAAAAAACACAACAAAAAAAAAAAAAAAAAACATATTTACTACAGAAAGTTCAGAGACACTACAGTTAAGTTCACACTGCAGGCAAACATGGCCCAAATCCAGTTTTTTTTGGCTCACATGTGACTCAAATCTGTTTTTCTCATGACAATGTGAACAGCACAAACAATATGGAATCTGATCTTTTCAAATCTGATTTGTGCCACCTCGATATGCGGTACTAAATCTGATACAGGTCAGATGTTTTGCAACAATATACAAGCAAAACATGAGGGCTTGTATCTGCTCTCTTCTGTCACATCCTTATTTTTCATATTGCCTGCACACAAGGTCCAGTTGAGATACAATATCTCTTCTACCAGAAAGTCCTGGTCAAGATAGACAAACAGAAAGCACAATTTCCTAAAAGACTAAACAATCCTAATCAGTTATTAAAACATGTACACGGTTCTATACTTCTGTGACAGATCACACGGTAAATAAACAAACAAACGTGTAATCGCTTACTTTATGTCCTTCATGTTTACTTCTGTATTACAGCGCACTGTGCAAGCATTGCCAATTCCACAATTTTCCCGCAGAATTGGGCTATTTTTTCCATGGTTGCCACAGGTTGTTTTTTAACTCTGTGGGTTGAAGCGACCTCACTAACGTGATAATTACCCCCTGGAACACAAGTGGGCTAGTTTTAAGCAGCAATTTTTTTTTTGAAAACCTGGTAACCCTGTTCGTATTGTTCATTCGTATTAGTCACACAGGCAGTTCAGTTCAGAACCATGGTCACCCTGGAAATCTGATATTGGCCACATTTAAAACAAAAACGTGAACATCTGTGGGATTACAAGTAAGAATCTGTTTAAGGTATGCTGATCTTATGTTCTGACATAGCATCACATGAAAAACTAGGGTTGTGCGTTGTATTTAGCATTTAAGGTAAACATAACATCTGACAAGCAAAGTTTGTGGCAAGAGGCTCCTGCCAGTTCCTGTTTTCTTACAGAGTTAGATTACTGAGTTAGATTACTGAGGCTCTCACCTTTGTGTATGTGTTTGCATTTTAGAAGAACTCTTTATTGGTGAGGTCACCACATCATGGTCCAGTTTGAATATGGATTTAAAGTTCTTTTTGACATGAGACCATGGTCTGGACTATTTTTTTGACTGTTTTTGGTTAGGAAGGGTCTGGTGTTTGAGAGCTGTGGCATGTTTTCATTACAGAATGTTGAATTATTAATTTGCTATCAGCTAACCTCAGCTATGGACAGTGTTTGGACATTGATGTACTACAGATTAGACTTTCACACACATCAACTTTAATGTGACGAAATCCTACAATCTTACATTGCTTTGTTTGCTTTCTTTTATTTTTTTGTATTTGTTTATTTACATTTTTGGCTATATGTAGCTGCATTACCTGAATTTAATGTTTTCTATTTTTGTTTAATAAATCAATTGATTTAAATATCTTTGACTACTGTATATTTGTGATAATATGGACATTAGTTACGTGGTGACTGCATCCACTGGAACTGGTAAAATGGGGCAGATTGCTATACCTGAATACTTCATTTGCATGATTTGTTTAAAGTTGTCAACCAGGTGCTTTGTGTCCATTTCTAAGCACTGCCTCCTAAATGTATATAAACTACAATGTATTGCTGCCTTAGTTGGACTTTGATGACGGCAGCACCATGCAGTGCTTTCTCAATAAAGAACTCTGCTTAAGAGCCTCTTGGCCATCGCTTCTGAGAAAAAAAATCAGATCTGAGCAAAAATTGGAATTGAGCACTAAGGCTCAGAGCGTGAAAGTAGCCCAGGATTTAGTTTTTATTAATTACAATCAGTATGTACCTGAGCTGATAGTGTTAGTGTTTCGGGGCCCTGGTCCTCCTCGGCCCCTGCCAGTGCTGGAGCCACGTCCACGACCTCCACGCTTGGATCCCCTGTCATCTCCTCCAACACCTTTTGGCCTGGGCTCCCGCTCCCCTATTTCTTCTGTCTCTGACGCATTTGACATTTCAGAGTTTGTTCCTGCAGAATGACATTTGTCACTGAGCAATTTTGCTACAGTTACAGTTAAATAAGACACATTTAGTTAATAAACAACCTGTTTTTCTCTCTACTTCAGACAACCACATTAAAAGCAGAAAAATATTGTAGGATGGACAATAAAATAGTATATGATTTCATAATATAACTTGTATAGAGCATACAAAAGAGGAAAACCTAACGGTACATGTGTTTTTACTACTCTTATAGTGTGTGCTTGCAAAAAAATATTTTTTTTATTGACCATTGATGCAGAAACAGTTTGAAAAGAAATCATGAAAAAACAAAACAAAAAAACAAAAACAAAACAAGGATGAAGTAAAAGGCAGTAATGCAAACACTTCAGCTAAAAGTAATAGTTGTTCAAAATAAGCACTTCATAACATCTTAAAAGAACATTAAATATTAGATCAAGAACAGAAATTACTGTGCTGTAAAAATTGTGATCAAGGATAAGACAAATTTCCAGGCGCACGTAGACATTTAGACAAGTGCTGGGTTTTTGTGCCATCTAGTGGTTTAGAGCAAAATAAAAGCTAACGTGCCTTTTACTCAGGGGTAAAAAAAAAAAAAAAAAAAAAAAAAAAAAAAAAAACAGATTTCTGTCATTAATTACTCACATCATTCCGAACCAATAAGACCTTTGTTCATCTTTGGAACACAAATTAAGATATTTCTGATGAAACCCGAGAGCTTTTCGTTCCTGCTTTTTGACCCATATTATGAAGCGTGGTAATTAAGACAGAATTTTAATTTCTGGGTGAACTACCCCTTTAACCGTGCTGTACCCAAAATTTTGTAATACTTCATGAAATAAATACAATATGTATAGACTGACTGTCCAAAGCAGATGAGAAATGGGAATTCTCTCTCACCATAGCCAGAGTACGTATTGTTAGATTTGCGTCCACGTCCTCTTCCTCCATATGTGCGTGTGGTCTGCAGGGAGTTGGTGCTCTCATCTGTGAGGTAACCCCGTTCACGCTCGCCAGCGACCCCTGAACCAGAGCGGCTGGGGGGTGCACGGTATCCCACCCCAATCTGACGGAGCTGTTCATCAATCTGTAGGCGCTCAAGACGCAACTGCTCCACCTCCTGTCATTCATAGAGAAAGTACCATCAGGCATTACTTTTAAATTACATACAAAGTTACAGAAAAAAGGAATACAGATCACAAAAGGTAACAATGCAATAAATTCTGGTTTTCTATAATATGCTGTTATTACCTATGACAATACAATTTATACGCTACCAGTCAAAAGTTTAATGTTTTAAAGTCTCTTCTTTGGTCCATTTATTTGGTCCAAAGTTCAGCAAAAACTTTATTTTAGAATATTTTTACTATTTAAAATAACCATTTCCTATTTGAATACTTTTTAAAAATGTAATTTATTCCTGTGATTTCAAAACTGATTTTTTAGCAACATTACTCCAGTCACATGATCCTTCAGAAATCATTCTAATATTCTGATTTGCTGCTAAAAAAAAATTATTATTATTATTATTATTATTATTATTATTATTATTATTATTGTTGAAAACAGACGAACAGGATTTTTTTCAGGTTTTTTGATGAATAGAAAGTTCAGAAGAACAGCATTTATCTGAAATAGAAATCTTTTGTAACATTATAAATGGCTTTATCATTGATCAGTCCAAGCTTTTGAACGGTATAGTGTTTAATGTTACAACAGCTTTTTATTTCAGATAAATGCTGATCTGTGGACCTTTCTATTCAAAGAATCCTGGGAAAAAAAAAAAAAAAAGTACTCAATTGTTTTAAATATTGATTAAAAAAAAATTGAACAGCGAAACAGCATATTAGAATGATTTCTAAAGGATCATGTGACACTGAAAACTGGAGTAATGATGCTGAAAATTTAGATTTGATCACAGAAATAAATTACATTTTAAAATATATTGAAATTTGCTGTATTTTGGATCAATTAAATGCAGGCTTAGTGAGCAAGAGAGACTTCTTTAAAAAAAAACATTAAAAAAATCTTACTGTTCAAAAACGTTTTACTGGTAATTTAAGGTAATATGATACAATATGTAATATAATATATTTAATATCATACAAAATATAATATAAAAACATTGTATAGCAAAAATATAATATATAATAAAAGATCAGCCAAGATAAAAATCAAATAATATTTCCTAGGGGAACAATTTGGAAAAGATATACTTTTAATATCGCAGTCACAATGTAACATAACATTATAAAATACAATACACAACATAATATCAGAATTATAATAAAATTATTGGGTAACGGGGGAAAACTAAATTCTCAACTATTTTGCTTATCACACACACAAATAATCCACTTATTAAATATTAGTGATGAGGCTGATGAAATGATCTGCTTTGAAAGCTGTGATTCTGGCATCTCTCAAGCAGGATCATCTGTACAGACAGCATTTATTGAGGTGGGTTTTCACTAGATGCAACATGTCTGTAAATGTGTGTGAAGGTGTCAAATCAGAATGTGACAGCTGCTGGTTTGAAACAGCAGCTGAACGTTGACGGAGGAGGGCAATGTGGTAGAGCTGGGGGCGGGATGGACAGGGAAAATGGCTATTTTGAGAGGCGCCTTGGTAGATACCATGTAATCCACACTTTGCCCCCTCCCCCATCAAATCTACGCCCAATGGGGGTATTTTTAGCATCAGTTGGTGGTTATGTTCGACCAACAGCTTTCCATGAAGAAGGAGATCAGCTGACCAGTCAAGAGACAGTTCATTTCAAAAGCTCATCTTTAGTATGGTACAATGAATTAAATATATCTTTGTATAACGTTTCAACATTGATACACTTAAGTTTTGAACAATGACAGAACAAACATAGGGAATTTCTAGTTCAGAGTCTGAACACCCTTTATGCTTGGTGACTAACCTGAAGGTAGGCCACATGGTATTCGAGCAAAGCCTGGGCGTTACTTATGTTCTCTTTGGTTCCAACAAATATAAAGGGAACCATACCCTGAATAACAAAGGAAAAGGACGGATAGCATTTGTGATGTTAGTAAAACCATCATAAAACACCATATTATTTCAGATAATTAAACGATGAAAAATGTTCAAAATGTGTGTACACTTGCATGAATATAAAGAGCTTGTTACTAATAATGTGTTTTCCTCACTGAGGTTTTATTTAGCTGTAACAGTGAGAGGTTTGTTGTATCAGGTGGGCGGCTCATTCACCTCTTGGCTGCTGACAGTGTTGTCTCTGCCAGCCCCCTGCCTGCCTACCTCCTCCCTGGGCAGCTTTTTATCATTGTCCCCTTCGATCCGGACTCGAACCACGCCCGATTTGTCTACTATTTCCTGGATAATTTTGCCGTTTTTGCCAATGACTTTGCCTGTTGTGAAAGAGACAGAATCATTGCAGAGACAGAGCGCACACACACGCACACAGGCTTTGGCAGATTTTCAGAATTTATGCTTAGCTAATGTCTATTCACAAATGAACTGCATTCAGACGTCCAAACGAAATGTGTCAGATAAGCAGAAAACCAACTCACCTACAAGGTTCCTTGGAACTTGGAAGAAATCCTCCTTAAACTCCAAATACGTTCTGGCCTGCTTCACAGCCTCTGGGGTCTTGAGTCAGAAAGAATGACTTGTCAAAATCACTACGTTATAAAATCACACAAGACAAACTTAAAGAAAAGATAAAGACCTCTCCATAGATTCTGAATGTGCAGCTCTCTTCTTCAAGCTCAATGGCAGTGACACCGGAAACTTTGCGGGCCTGCTGGATGTTGGCGCCGTGAGAACCAATGGCCAGACCCATTAGATCTTCACGCACCCTCACTTCCTCTTGATACGCAGACGCCAGCTGTTTACTCGTCTGCGGCACACACAAAAACACACAAATGTTGAGCTGGTTGTCTCCTTAATTAAACCACAGGGGATCCAGCATGACCAGAATCTTTTTTACAGGAACATGCGTATAATGACAAGTAAAAAATAAAATAAAAAAAAACACCAAAAGAGAATTGCACTACAAACAACAGTATAGTGAAGTCTGAACTGCAGAGGAATTCATTCCATGAATGTGGAACCTCAGGGCAAAAAAAATCTGCTCTGCCTAAATGAGAAAGCACAGATGGCTTATCAGCATTTGTTTATTTGGGTGAGTGAGTGTTTTTTGCGGCAAAATGTTGTAGATCAAATCAAGTTAAAGGGATATTTTACCCAAAAATGAAGATTACCTCATGATTTACTCACCCTCAAACCATCCTGAGTGTATTTGATTTTCCTCTTTCAGACAATCAGAGTTACGTAAAAAATGTGCTGGCTCTAAGCTTTATAATGGCAGTGAATGGGTGTTGAGATTTAAGTCCAATAAAGTGCATCCATCCATCATAAAAAGCACTCCACCTGGCTTTGGGGGAATTGATACATTTGTGTAGGAAACATTTAAAACTTCATAAATCTCTATCTTACAAAAGATTAAGGGTCATTCAAGAGGATGACGTAGGAGGTAGGCGTAATGATTAGATGAGTCGGACTTGTAACCCAAAGGTTGCGGGTTTGAGTCTCAGGTCCGGCAGGGATTGTAGTTGGGGTGAATTTACAGCACTCTCTACACCCTCAATACCACGACAGAGGTGAGTCCTTTGAGCAAGGCACCCAACTGTTCCCCAGGCACCGCATCACCGTTCACTACTCTGTGCACTTGGATGGGTTAAATGCAGAGCACAAATTATGAGTATAGGTCACCACACACTTTTTTTCTTAGCGTAAGCTCTGGTGAGAATATGCTACTCTTGTAAGAACCAAGTTTTGTTTACAGCAAAGGAAAAACCAGTATCCTCTTGACATATCAAAAATCATACAATAGTTAGCAGAAACTAGAGAATATGGTTTATAAAGTTTTAAATATGGATATTTTTCTTACACAAATGCACCGATTCACACTAGGAGGAGGAATGAATTTATTCACCCCTAGAGCCATGTGGAGTACTTTTTATGATGGACAGCCATTCACTGCCATTATAAAGCTTGGAAGAGCCAGGAAAAAAAAATTATGAGAACTGACTGCATTTGTCTGAAAGAGGAAAGTCATACATACACCTAGGATGGCTAAATATCATTGGATAATCTTCATTTTTGGGTGAACTATCCTTTTAAGTTGTGATCAACTGATATGAGTTAACTGATATCTACAGATCATGGTAGGCAATGTCAAAATATACATGATACAATTAAATGGACAGCAAAGGAGATGTCCACTCAAAATTCACTAAAAAGTATTTTACTAAATGCATCCTTTGATAAGGCCGTCACTGAAGTCAATAACTGACACAGGGGAGCTAACATTTCTGTTAATTAGTCAAATGAATATAATTAACTGTCAGTGGGGGTCAGTATCTCAAACTAGCCTTTTTATCTTCAAATGTTAATATTCTCTGCACTCTATTTTGAATGTAACAAAAAAAAAAACAAACAAAAAAAAAACATATGTATTGTGTATTTATATACCTCTAAGTGTTTAGTAGCCTCCTCATTACGGGACATCAGCATGAGTTTAGTGCGAATACTCCGGAAGTGCATGTCACTCAGTAGGGCTGCTCGTTTCACCGTGCACTCGCTCGTGGACTGAGGAGAAACAAAGACACACGTTCAGACACAATGCATAATTCAGTATCATAATGAGAAAGTAAATAGAATTAAACACTGACCAGGACAATAAGTTGTTGTGTAAAGGTGTTGTAGAAGATGCAGTTGGCTCCGATTGCTTTCCTGAAGTCTTTGTGGATGTTCTCAGTCAAACAGCTGCATTATGCAGAAAAGAGACGCATACATTTAACTCTTGCAAAATACATTCAGTTTCTTAAAAAAAGGGTAAACATAATAAAAGTTGTTAGTTCCACAGAGTAAGCTTCATTTTAGGGACCATAAAATCCATTTTATTTTCCCTTAAATGTAATGTTCTCCATTTTATTTATTTTTTATTCCCAATAAATAGTCTATGGAAATTAATAAAAATGTAACAATTTAATCAATCAATCTTTTAAAATGATCATGTGAAAAATTTTAGTCAGATCAGATGCTGCACAACAGAACTTTAGAAATTAAAACAAGGGTGAAGAAATAACTTGGTTGTATTTTTCTTTAAACGACTGTTATTTTTTTTTATTATTGTTATGAGAAGTAGATTTTGTTTAATCACCCAGCCCTATCCCACACAATTTGGCTTAATTTGATTAGCTAAAAACAACTTACACAAATTTAAACCAAAACACAGCAAACATACTACAATAAAATTAGTCTGAATAGACACACAGTCTGTGACTAAAACGTGGACTATCAAAAGTCTGCATGTTTGACTTACATTTCTCTGAGATCCTCGGGTACAGCGATGGGGACTTTGTAAAAGGAGTTTTCAGAGGAGGGGCTGTTGGGATTGACTGGCCGGATTCGTTCCGATGTGACTATTTCGTTGTATGTGGCGTCACAGGCTGCATATTCGATCACATAAAACTGAATGGAAAAAAAAAAATATACAAAAATATATCACAATGCCCACCACACACATAAAACAAAACAAGACTGCATGCTGAACTTTGTTAATAGTTTAGGTAGTTAAACTGGATCATTATACTGATTCTTGCATCAAATATCTTTGTATAACGACTGCTAAGATGTATATCTGACCATTTAATAAAATCATTTAACCTCAGACCAATTTTGTGTCCACTAATTTGGCAGGTAGCCATGTAATAAGCGGGATAAATGTACAATTGGGCTCCTTCAGGGTTTATTTTGTGGTAATGACCAGCTGACTGTTTATTACACAAGTCACAATGGCCTCTTTCACAGCTTCACCACTTTAAAGACACAGCAAACAGACTGAAGCTGCTCAAAGACCGTTTTGTTGTGCTAGACCACTAGCTCAAAATGCCAGTAATTAGTCACTGTGATGAGACACGTTAGCACAGCACACGCTCGAAGTGTGACTGAAGCCATCTTGCAGACAGAAGCATTAAGCCAACATTAAGTATCTGCTGCCTGTAACACAGCAAAAGCAGTGGGGAAGAAAATCGATTGAAGATAATCTGAGAACAACCCCCCCTCTCGACTAAAAACAAACCCTATTATAAACACAGAGCAGCCACATCTCATATCAGCAGTAACACACGACTACACTCAGTGACCTAGAATGCAGTCAAAAGTCAAGTCTAAATTCGTCCTATTATTCGAGTGCCCCAGTATCAGAATGAAAGTGTGCAAGAGGGAGAAGACAGTTCCCCAGTGCTGCTTGTAACATTATGAGAGTTCTGCCTGTCAGCCCATGCTACCTTAACCTAATTAGCCAAAATGTGTGTGGAGGCAGGTTTAAACCTTGCTAGGAAACAGTGGACAGCAGTGTTGATAAACTACTATTTGTGTATTAATGAAAGGGAAAAAAGCCATTTATACAGCCTTTTTTTGTAATTGTTAGCATTTTACTTATAACCTTACAATAATGTTCAAGGTTCTATACAAGTAAAGCTCTGCGGCATGATCTAGATTACTAGTTAGATGTGTCCCCCTGTTTAAAATAAAAAATAAAGTCATATGCTTTGGAATGGCTACTAATGCAATAGGACAGCATATGAGCCCAGAACATTTCTTAAACCTTAAGTGGGACCCATATAGAGGATCCCAGATGTCTTAAAACGGACCTACATTTTGCGGTTGTTTATCTTGCTCATGCATACTGAATGCATATTCTAGAGCTTACGGCGATCTGCTATTAGATCACCGGGGGGTTTAGTCTGACTCAATAAATGAGATCACTCTAGTGTTTATGGGTAACTGGGTCACTGCTGCAGATGTGTGTTAAAGGCCTGCTGGAGCAACGGGTCCCAAAAAGACCTGAGACACCCTCAATCAATATTCATATATTCACTTTGGACTCCACTTCAGAGGCCAAGTGAGTGAATAAGAAGAGACAGCACCCTTGAAATGCAGACCCCGTAACCCACATCTGATCAAACATGTGCTCATGTGCGCAGTAGTCGCTTATACACCTGGAGCTGACTTACCTCTCCCTTCATCATTCTCACCCTCGCCAACCACCAGCCGCAGGGCTCCTGCTCGTTGGCTCTGGAGTAAACCTGCAAGGGAAAGACTAGGTCAGGCAATTGTGCTTTTAGGAAGGAAGCACTGAAAGAAATGGCCAGTCTTTGTGTGTTCAACAGAAAGCAAGAAATGAATGAGCACCCTTCTATGTACCATAAAAGAAGTGTGCTACAGTATAGAAAAAAAGACTAGCTACAAACATTTGCTGAAATTTAAAGAACATGTTATTTCACAATATTTAGTTAATTCACTAAAGAGTACCTAAAAAAAACATGCATCAATAAAGCATAATTCACAGACAGTGCTGCATCATTTATTGACAGTAGTGTTTGATTTTGGAACGTTTCAAAGATGTTAATTGGTCAGTTGGGCAATTTCAATGAACTATAGTTGCACCAGCATTAAAATACTGGCTGCTACTAATAACTAGACTAGTATTTTCATGTTATGACTAACAACAGAAATAATAGATAGTAGGGATGTAACGATATTATCAATATCGTGATAACACGATAGCAAAACTGTCTAGATATTATTGTGGTCACATGACGATACGAAACGGTAGGTCTTTCGGGCAAAAAGCATTTTTTTAATTATATTTAAACTTTAAACTTCTTATTCTACCATAAAAGGTCTTTAAAAGTTGTGTTTTGGGACATTATGCTTCGACACGGTTTCTGTCAAACAAACTAAAACCGAAAGCGCAATATGGCTTAAATCTCTTTATCAAGTCTGTTTTCGAAGCACGTTTCAAAGCAAAGTGCACACCTTCATTTTAAGCAATCAGCTCGTGACCCGGTGCTCATTTATTTCATGTACTGCGAGTTTAGTGCATGTTTGGGAGCGCAACGGCCACCAGTAATGCTTAATTTTTATGCCAGAAGATTACAGCATTTCACTAGATTTGTAGTGAGACGCGTTTTGTAAGCCCATTTTCACTGAAGCTGGAATTTTCCTTCAAAATAAAAGCTCTACTGCCGTTTCAGACATAAAATCTCAAAAGTGCAGTATGAATTTCTGACAGCTACCGGTTCAAATGGGTAACGTTACTGCAGTCCAAATTCAAAATCTCTTTCAGAAAATTAGAAAAGGAGTACTGGAATTTCCCTACTGTAGTATAAAGCAAAAATAATACCTATAAAATATTCATTTTGCAGTGCAATTGTTTTACAAATATGGCTATTACTGTCATTATTATTATTATTATTATTATTATTATTATTAATTTGTTTGGCTTCTTAAAACACCAGTGAGAATGTAATTTAGACAGACAGTATATCACAAATAAAAAGAGAGTTGAGTCCCCTTTAAAAGGAGTTTTACCATTTTTGAATCCATTTGGCCGATCTCTGGGTCTGCCGGTAGCACTTTTAGCATAAATCATTAAATCTGATTAGACCATTAGCATCTTGTTAAAAAATGACCAAATATTTTCAATATTTTTCCTATTTAAAACTTGACTCTTCTGTAGCTACATTGTGTACTAAGACCGACAGAAAATGAAAAGTTGCTATTTTCCAGGCTGGTATGGATAGGAACTATACTCTTATTCTGGGGTAATAATCAAGTAACTTTGCTTCCGTACCATGGGTGCAGCAGGCGCAATGCTATTATGCAGCGCCTGAAAATAGTCCCCAGCTAGGTAACTTCCAACGTGACCAGCACTAAGCCACTAAGATAATAAAATAAAATAGCTGGGGACTATATTCAGGCGCTGCATAATATCATTGCACCTGCTGCACCCATGGTATGGCAGCAAAGTTCCTTGAGATGCTAATGGTCTAATCTGATTCAGTGATTTATGCTAAGCTATGCTAAAACTCATCTGATTAACTCTAGGGGAGTTGGAAAATGAGCCTATTTTCAAAAAAAGTGGAGTGCTCCTTTAAAGTTCAGGTACAAATCAATTCACTGACTTTTTTCTGACTTTTCTTAGATAAGAACATGGGTTGGAGCTCTCAATTTTGAACACTCAAAGTGTTTTAGATAGAATAATTTAACTTTAAAATTTACACATTTGTATTTTTTTCCCCCCAATTCTTCATTTGTCTTTTTTTTTTTTTTTTAATAATCTCAATAAATATCATACTGCGATATTATCATATTGTGATATTTTGATATTGTTACATCCTTAACAAACAGTAAAAATTTCTCTCTGAAATGACTTTTCTTCTCACATAATGGGGCAGTGAGAAAACATCCGTCTATATTTCAAGATCTACTCAAATCTCATGAATATTTTAAATTTCTCTCTAAAATGTGCCACATTACCAAAATTAAACGTGTTGTAACAACTTTTCATGTTATGTTTAAAGAATGGCCGTTTAGCACTATGGCAAGCGGTGCAAGATGAGAGTCTGATATAGGTTTTGAAAGCAGAGTATTTCAAAGGGCTATTTCTACAGTGATGATTCATATGTGGGGGCCTTTTCAGGGTGATGATTTGAGGAGTGCTCCGGGTGTTTTAGAGTGAATGTATTCCTACCTCCACCTCATCTCCCTCACAAATGTCCTTGTGGTAATCGGTTGGGGGCGGCAACCTCACGTCACTGAACGGCAGCTGTCTCTCTGGTTGCCAGCTTGTAGAAAAAAGCCACACACATAGACACAGTTGTCAGTCAACTTTCTAATGACAGGACAGGTACAACTCAGCACCCCACCTCCAAAAACCATGGTCTCACTGGCCTTACAAATCCATTTACTTTGACAGACATCAATATCAGAGAGATATAGTCAGTGTGGATCTACTGAATTGAGCAAACCACAGGCTCAGATATTTATGTAAATCACAGCTTTGTATAAATCACTCCAGAAACACCAGTTGTTTACTCATTCAGCTATAAACCTCAGACTTTTCTTGAAATCCCTCTCACACTGTCTCAATTTTCACTATTATACACAAATTAACAAAACCCTGTGAGCGGATGGCCTAAGAGAGACGATAGCGCTTCTAGTTGTCCATGGGTCAGCAGAACCATCCCAAGAATGGCAGGGCCACTGTCCTGTACTCCCCTGCCTGCATACCTCACAGGGCTATTTATGAATCTCGCTTGGGCCGAAACGGGGAGTGAGAGAAGAAAAAAAAAAAAAAAGAGATAGAGATAAGGATGGGAGGAGTAGGGAGACATGGAGGGGGAAAAGTAGGAAGGGGACAGGAGAACTATAAAGAGCTGTCTGACAGCTGCCCGAGAGAGTTCGCACAGGTGCTGAGAGAGACAGGCTAGAGCACAAGGCTAAAGAAAAAGTGGAAGTGATCTATCAGTTAAGGTTTAAGAATTGTGAGTTGCCGATTGTGAGATGTGCACAATTCGATAAGACCACTTTACACAAAAAACATTAAAACAGTGCTGCATTTTAAGAGTGACCTATAATATCTGTATAGTAACAAAGTATTTAAATACATGTACAGATAGATCTACTTGTACACTACCAGGACAAAAGTTTGAGTGGTAAGATTTTTAATGTTTTTTTAAAGAAGTCTTTTCTGCTCACCAAGCCTGCATTTATTTGATCCAAAGTACAGCAAAAACAGTAACATTTTGAAATATTTCTAATATTTAAAATAACAGATTTCTATATGAATACATTTTAAAACAATTTAGTCCTGAAGCTGAATTTGAAGCATCACTACTCCAGTCACATGATCCTTCAGAAGTCATTTTAATGTTCCGATTTGCTGCTCAAAAAACATTACAATTACGTTGAAAACAGTCGAGTAGTCTTTAATGAAAGCTAAGAACAGCATTTCTCTGAAACAGAAATCTATTGTAACATTACGAATGTCTTTATCATCATATCTTTTAATCAATTTAAAGCATCCTTGCCAAATAAAAGTACAGATTCCAAGCTTTTGAATGGCACAGTGTATGTTACAAAAGCTTCTTATTTCAGATAAATGCTGATCTTTGGATCTTTCTATTCATCAAAAAATCCTGAAAAAAAAAAGTACTCAACTTTTTAAAAAATTGATAATAAAAATGATTCTTGAACTGCAAATAAGCATAGAATGATTTCTGAAGGCTGACATTGAAGACTGAAGTAAAGGCTGCTGAATAAGTCAGTTATAAGTTACATTTTAAAATACATTCAAATAAAAAGCAATTATTTCAAAATGAAAACATTTTTCACAATATTACTGCTTTAATGCAGGCTTGGTGAGCAGAAGAGACCTCTTTAAAAATACATTAAAAATCTTACTGTCCAAAATCTTTTGACTGGTAGTGTACATGCTCATATTATTACGCAATTAATAAAATAATGAACTCATATGCATTTCTTTATTTGTTTAATAAATACACACACAATGTAAACAGTTGGGTCTAATTTTAAAAATATATATAAAAATTTTGAAAATAACAGAAAAACAGTAATATTGTGAAATATTACCACAATTTTATTCTTCTCTAATGCATTTTAAAATGTCATGTAATTCATTCAGCAGTCATTACTCCAGTCATTAGTGTAACATGATCCATCAGCATTTATTTGCTATAGAGATCTTTTCTAACGTAACATATTTTACTGTCATTTTTGAACCATCAAATGCATCCTTGGTAAATAAA
Organism: Cirrhinus molitorella; assembly: GCA_033026305.1. Taxonomy (NCBI): domain Eukaryota; kingdom Metazoa; phylum Chordata; class Actinopteri; order Cypriniformes; family Cyprinidae; genus Cirrhinus; species Cirrhinus molitorella. Next base: position 14,640,353 of record CM065118.1, on the reverse strand, counting down.
AAGTATTTTTATTTGTTTATGTTAAATATATGTATAATATTTTTTCTTATACATTTTTTACAATGGCTGTCTGGAAAGTATCCAGCCATGTAATATGAAAAATACGAGATGAGAGATGCAATACAACAAAAACGGCCACAACTATGGGCAATTGGTGACTGTCAGTTTCATCACGACAATGTTCCCGCCCAGTCTTTCGCCAAAACATCAAATCACCCAGGTGACTCAGTCTCTATACAGCCCAGATTTGGCACCCTACAACTTCTGTGCTTTCCCAAAACTAAAATCACCTTTGAAGGGAACTGAGGCATTCACTGCCCTGTGTACAATGTTTCTTGTATCTTGATAAATGTCTCTATTTTTCATATTATATGGCTGGATACTTTCCGAAAAGCCCTTGTATACAGTCAAACCAAAAATTATTCAGACACCAAATATAACTTTTGATATTTTTTTTACTAGTGGGTGAAGGACACTATAGTTAATTTATGTAAGTGAGAATAGCAAAACAAACAGACATATACCCAAAAATTCTTCATACAGTGGACTACCAGTAAAATTGATAAAAATTTGGGACCAGAAATTTTATGACACTTCGATCTGCCCATGATTTGTTACATATCTTTCTATCAAAGTTATTTGACATTATCATGTCATTTTTTTTTTTTTTATACCATTTTCTAAACTATAGCAAATAAACTGTGATAATGTGAGAAATTTGACGGTGTAAGGGTTCTTGTCATATTTTATTACCATTTTTTAAACTATAGCGAAATTGTGATCATGTGAGAAATGTTGAAGGTGTAAATTTTGGTTTGACTGTATACATTAATTTTATATATTTGTACTGCAGGCCGGACGCAGTACCATTAAAAAACCCTGTTAAAGACCCTAGAGACACATATACTGCATTTTAACAGGGTAAAAAACTCTTCTCTTCTTGGCTAACCTTATATTTTTGTTGGTTGTGTAGGTGGCAGAGTGCGAACACTCATCACAAGCAAAACCTTGTCAAACAGGCAGAGGCTTTAGGAAATAGCAGGAAACATTTCCCAACTTACTTGTTTTCAAAGACTATTGTGAGGGAGTCTTCGTGTACATCCTTGATGAAACCCTAAAAAAAGAGGAGAAAATATGTTCAGCATAAGTGTTTAAACGGAACAAAGATAACATCTGCTGTTGGGGGAAATACAAAATCAAACAAAACAAAAAAAACAAAATCTGTATGAATTGCAATGGTGATACAACAGCATGTGCTTTTACACACAGTTTATTAAACAGGACAAAGTAACGTGCATATGCGTGCTGCAAACGTGGGCACAAGCACGTCACAGGTGTAGTATGTGCTAGTGAATGTGAGACGTAATTGGGCAGTTGGGGGGAGGCACCCAAAGTCCCCTCCTCAAAATCTGTTCCTCATCCATCACTCCTCCTTCCTCCACAAATCTATCAGAGCTGCCATAAAACGATTACTCCAGTCGCCACCCCCATCATAGCTTAGCTACATACAGACAATGCCTAATATGGGACGGACAGACTGAGACGAGAGAAAATTAGATGCTAGTATGTAACCTGCTTGAAAAAGACAGGCTGGTCTCAGGAAAACTAGCACAAGTGCATATGCAGGTCTATTAAGAGTCACAAGAATCCACATACAACCATCTAAAGCAAGAATTTTCTTAGTGGCCAAATCCACATTATTCAGCCATCTATAGGCCAAGATATTAAATTTATAAAAGTAAGAAGCGAATGTAAACGTGCAAAAAAAAGTTATTTAAAAAAAATGTGATTTAAAAAAGACTGCTAATTTCTGAAGTCAGCAAAAGTGCTTGAAAGCAACTGGGAAGGCTTTTAATATAGACTGTCCTGTATTGGAACCATTCCAACATACTAGATTGTGAAGTCACATACTCCTATATGTCTGCTGACATATGCCCAGGAGAGGCACAGAGTCTTACGTTAGGGTGGTGATTTTGGGAATGTGACACTACAGACGTACAGGATCCAACAGGATGAGTGGCAAGTAACTGATCTATGACGGAGACTCTTGGCCATGTGCGTCCTCCATTCATTGCCCCACATGGGGAACCTTGTAGAAACCCTTAAGCGAAAACCCTTCAGATTTGATAAAACATCTATTTAATTATTTGGAAAAAAAACACATTTGACAACAAGATTTATAAAAAAAAAAAAAAAAAAAAAAAAAAAAACCCAACAACTTAATTTTCATGACAAGACAATATAATAATTTAAGAAACTGCACATTTTGGTTACACTGATTACTAATCTACATACTGAGACAGACTTTTCCTTACAATATTTTTGAAAATATTAAAGATTTCATCCACGCATTACAAAACCAAGTCTTTGGAAACATGTTGCACTTCTGAAGGGCACCCCAAATCCTCAAACCCCGACACTTCTGGTCAGGACTACGTGTTAAACAGTTAATACAGACTTGGAAGAACACATGTGACAACATTAACAAAATGCAGAAGGCGTATAAAAACAGAACAGAGGAGAGACTGAACTGGCAAGAATTCATCTTTTACATAACATTACGATGAGGGGGTCACGGAAGGGAAAAGTAATGAGCGCAAAGGATAAAACCAGAGAGGAGAGTGGTAGTAATAGTATTGGTGGGGGTTGTCAAGTGTTGGGTGTCAGCAACAAGATCACCTGTTCCTCTCCCACCTGTTTTGTCCCCTCAGAGTTTTACAGCTCGAAACAGCCGTCACTGTCACCTTATGCAAATAGTACATCTCTAAATAAATAATAAAAAAAACCCTGAACTTATAATAACCCAGGACCTCAAAACCAGTCATAAGGGTCAATTTTTGAAATTGAGATTTTAAAATGACCTGAAAGCTGAATAAACAAGCCAATATTTGGCCAAGACGCAACCATTTGAAAATCAGGAATCAAAAAATAGAGAAAAATCACCTTTGTTGTCCAAATTAAAAGTTCTTAGCAATGCATGTTACTAATGCAAAATTAAGTTGATAAATTTACAAAATATCTTCATAGATTGTGATCTTTACTCAATATCCTAATGTGTTTTGGCATTAAAGAAAAATCCATAATTTTGACCCATACAATGTATTTTTGGCTATTGCTACAAATATACCCGTTCTACCTAAGACTTAAGAAACTGTGGTCCAGGGTCATACATGACCAATAATTTTTGCAGAGGATTTCACATCTCCACAGAATTGGATGAAACATGTTTGTTGCTCTTTGTGAAACATGTAATTTGTTAAGCTGTAGTTTGATCATGCTGGAGGATCACACTACCATGTAAAAGCCATGTGGTTGATCCATCACCTGGGACGGCTCTCAATCTGAACAAATTCACCTTCACAGGCAACAGCGGTTTAGTGTTTGACCCAAGCAGCCCATTTGGTTGATGCAACACTCTGTTCACAAACATTGTCATGTTTTCTCATCACAAAAGCCGGACTGAGAGGTTTCCCACAGTCTAACCTGAACTCAAGCTGACCAAACAAAGAGGACAGGCTTGTGAATACAAAACCAATGGCACCACACTTCCCATATGCACATAAAACACAATATAAACCTGATGCATTGATAAGCTTAAAACAAACTCACAACCTTAGTCTCAAAAGAGTTGTTCGCAAAATTGAATCATTATTTAGGAAGAATGACAATGTCAGACACCATTGACTTTCATTGTCTGGAAAGAATGCAATAAAAAAGGTAAATAACAGTGGCAGTCCCTAACATCTAATTTTGTGGCTCACAGAAGGAAGCAAGGATTTGGAACTACATGAGGATGATAAAGGATGACAAATTTCATTTTTGGCCTAACTACTCATTCAAGCACTGATGGAGTGTCCCATCATGTGTCTCAAAACAAAGTGAGCTGCCTGGGTAGGGCAGCTCAATAGATTTTGAAATACAGCCACTGGATTCTTGTCAACAGACTCATTAGCTAACCCGCTAACAAAATTCGGCGGTTCAGAAAACAAATAAAAACAATCTCTTCAATCAGGCCGATGACTAGCGAGCAGTTTCAAAACAACAGAGCGCCCTTACGTCTCGGGCCTCTTTGAAAGTGATACACATCGCTGCATCACACCTCAGCTGCCCTGAGCCGGTTGTGCATGCGTACGCTAGACCTTTACGGTTTAATATTTGTTTTTTATAAATGAAGTTACCTTGTAGAAGGCCCCGTTGGAGCCGCGCACCTCCACCGCCAACCCGTCCATGTTCGTCGGCGCGTCCCCACGACTGTGCCTCTCTTTAGGCGCTCCAACAGCGTGCGAGTCCGGTACCACCCCCAGCTTCACGGGCCTCTCGCCGTTCTCCGGCCGCTTGTGTGTGTCCAGTGTTTCGGGTGGGAGAGGGGGCAAAGGTGACGGGGTGAGCACAGGAGCCACAGGGAGGGGTTCAGCTCCGACACCCTTTCCAGCGGGACAAGTCAATAACTCAATAACGGCTGCCTAGAGCGTGAGAGAAGCTCGCAGGAGTGCCGTTTGTGGCGAGTCTGGAGCTGGAGTGATGCTGTCTGATGACGGTGGATGTAAACGAGGTGTTAGCACAACAGCTAGCGCAGCCGCTAATCAACGGTCACCGACACCTTCTAGCACTTGAACTCACGGTTCCTGCATATGTCGAGGTGTTTTTCTTGAGAATCCTCTCTACTATGTCTGAGAACGCTGTTGATTAGGACGTTTGTTCTTTTGTAAGACTGTAGTGCTGTGCTACTTCACCCTTCCCCTCCAACACACGCCGTCAGAGTGGAGCAGCAAGACTGTGAATGACCCCGAAATCCCCACCCCTTTCCATTCCACGTCCCGCCCATCTTAGCGTCTGTGCTTGTGATTGGTCTACTGCGCTGCCACTCACGCACAGATACGCGCTGTGATTGGCGGAACTGTCGGGGGCCGGTCGACGCGGACCCAGTGCTCGCGGCTCCTGGATCGCCGGGTCTGTCCTATTAGCGCCAGTTGTGTAGTTGCTATATTTGGATGGCTCTGCTTTTTGACGAGACCCACTGATTCACAAAAAACTCTGATACATGTCATGTAAAGAAAGACGACAGTTTCCAAACGATCTCCTATAAGACAGCAAAAAAATATAACGTTTGGCAAAAACATGAGGCGTAATATTTATCTTACGCAGATTTTTGGAACAGATGCTTTGGGGCCTTTCATAATATCAAACACACTGTGCAACCGCATAATAAATAATCATGAAATGTACTAAATTTAAAACAGACGGGTTTCAATTTGAAGGCTTTGGTGCATTAAGCACAACCGATTGATTTTGTATGTCTCTTTTTTTATCTTTAAAATATCCTGTGTATTTCTTTTTGAATTAGTCTCAAGGACTAAACTAAAACTTTGCAATCAAACTGCTGCTTTTTATAACCCTTACAATTCAGTTTGAAGTACACTACCAGTCAAAAGTTTTTGAACAGTAAGATTTTTAATGTTTTTTAAAGATTTCTTTTGCTCACCAAGCCTGCATTTTATTTGATTCAAAATAAAAACATCATTATTGTGAAATATTTTTACGATTTAAAATAACTGCTTTCTATTTCAATATACTTTCAAATGTAATTTATTCCTGTGATCAAAGCTAAACTTTCATCATTACTACAGTATTCAGGGTTACATGATCCTTCAGAAATCATTCTAATTTGCTGTTCAAGAAACATTTTTCTATAATTGTTATTATTAATATTTAAACAGTTGAGTGCATTTTTTAGGATTCTTTGATGAATAGAAAGACCCAAAGATCAGCACTTACCTGAAATAAAAAGCTTTTCTAACGTTATACATTATACCATTCAAAAGCTTGGAGTAAGTATCTTTAGAAATTAATTATAGAATTAAATATAGAAATTAATTATAGAATACTTTTATTTATAATTTATTTATAATACTTTTATTTAGCAAGGATGCTTTAAGCCAGGATTAGCCATAGTTCAATTATGACATTTAAGAAATTTTTATAAATGTGACCCTGGACCACAAAACCAGTCATAAGGGTCAATTTATCGAAATTTTGATTTATTCATCATATAAAAGCTTAATAAATAGGCTTTTCATTGATGTATGGTTTGTTAGGTTAGGACAATATTTGTCCGAGATACCACTATTTGAAAATCTCGAAACTGAGGGTACAAAAAAATAAAAATATTGAGAAAATCGCCTTTAAATTTGTCAAATGAAGTTCTTAGCAATGCATGTTACTTAACAAAATTTAAGTTTTGATATATTTATGGTAGGAAATGTACAAAATATCTTCATGTAACATGATCTTTACTTAATATCCTAATGATTTTTGGCATAAAAGAAAAATCAATAATTTTGACCCATAAAATGTATTTTTGGCTATAGCTACAAATAAACCCCAGCGACTTATGACTGGTTTTGTGGTCCAGGGTCACAAATGTGCCTTAAAAACATTACTAGTGTGCATCTTAAGACAAATCAAAGGCACTGATATATTTTAAGATCATCAGTGCAAGTTTCTTTCAGTTGAAACAGCTCAACTTATATTTAGTCTGGGACTAGTCTTAAGCCTTGTCTGCAAAACTGTGGGAAAGACATTTAAAATGTTACAAAAGATTTATATTTCATATGAATGCTGTTCTTCTGAACTTTATATTAATCAAAGAAACCTGACACAATTTTACTATGCTTGAAATCACAGGAATAAATTACATTTCAAAATATATTCAAATAGAAAACAGTTATTTTAAATAGTAAAAATTATTTCAGAATTGTATTGTTTTACTGTACTTTGGATCAAATAAATACAAGCTTGGTGAGCAGAAGAGACTTCTTCAAAAAACATTAAAAATGCTTCTGTTCAAAAACTTTTGAATGCAAGTGTACCATATGGTGACATTCAAATACCATGGAACATGTAATCAAATACCCACAATATATATATTCCCACAACAGATTAAATTAATGTTGCACATTATGACATTTTCACTGGACTGATATCTAATACAAAAGATACAAAGATAGAAAAAAAACCCCCAAAATAGTCTACAGGATGCTGGGATACTTAGCAACAGTTGTGGAAGGTGTAAACTGCTCCAGGATGTTGGCTGATTTGATGTCACTTACCGATGGGTGAGGAATGACACACCAAACAGTTTGACCAAATGAGAGGGTGAGGAACTCAGGAGGGGGTTAAAGGCTTATAACAGCTGAAGACAGCAGATGTTGGAGGACATGTGTTAAACATCAGAGGATGTGAAGATGTCTGAACAGATCCAAGCAACTGCATTTGTGAAGGGTGTGATATAAAGTGAATTTGGAAGTTACTTTTTTATAAGATAAACACTTATACATTAAATTGTCAAAAGTGACATTAATGACATATATATAAGGTTACAAAAGGTAACTTCTGTTCTTTTTAACTTTTAAATAACAATTAAAAGAATGATTTTAAAATTTGAAAAAAATTGTATCAGGGTTTCCACACATATTAAGCTTAATTGTTTTCAACACTGATATAAAAAAATGTGATGGAATAAATAATGTTAAATTATAATAATATTTCACAATATTACTATTCTACCTTATTTTTGATTAAATAAATAGTGCTTTCTATAGAGCTTTCTAAGCATAAAAGACTTCTCTCAGAAAATTGTTCCAATTGCAAATGTTTTGGTATTCATATGCTTATTGTTTTTGTTTGCACTGGAACAACTCAAAAACAGAAGAAAAGTCAAACTTGATTAAATTTCAACTCAAAAATGAACTTGACAAAATTATTGTGGCATGTGATGCTCCTGTAATTTGTATTTAGCAAGTAACAGGTGTGGGCAATATAGTAATCACACATGCAACAAGTTAAAAGGAAGACAAGTTGACTCAACCTTTGTGTTGTGTTGTCTGTGGATTTGAGAGAAAAAATTGTGAGAAAACATGGACAATCTCAAGGCTACAAGTCCATCTCCAGAGATCTTAATGTTCCTGTGTCTACTGTACGCAATATCATCAAGAGGTTTATTAAATTAAGGGTGCCAATAATTTTGTCCAGTGCATTTTTTGGGTTCTGTGTGGAATTGTATCAGATTTGACTTTTCTTTTCAGCTTTTTTTGTGTTGTTTCAATGCAAAAAATAAACATGTGAGTACCAAAATATTTGTAACTGCAACAAGGGTTACATTTTCTGACATAATTGAAAGGGTGCCGATAATTTTGGCCATGACTGTATATATTCTAATGTTTTGAACAGTAAGGTTTTTAAAGAAGTCTCTTCTGCTCACCAAGCCTGCATTTATTTCATCCAAAGTACAGCAAAAACAGTGAAATTTTAAACTATTTTACAATTTAAAATAACTGTTTTTTATTTGAATATATTTTAAAATGTCATTTATTTCTGTGATTTCAAAGCTGAATTTTTTTTTGCATCATTACTCCAGTCACATGATTCTTCAAAAATCATTCCAATATTCTAATTTGGTGCTCAAACCACATTTATTATTATTATTATTATTATTATTTATGTTAAAACAGCTGGGTAATTCTTTCAGGTTTCTTTGATGAACATAAAATTCAGAAGAACAGCATTTATCTGAAATAGAAATCTTTTGTAACATTTGTAACACTTTTGATCATCCTTGCTATATAAAACTATTAATTTCTAAAGTTCCTGCCTTCAAAATTATACTGACTCCAAGCTTTTGAATTGTTTAGTGTATAATGTCACAAAAGCTTTTTTAATATCAGATAAATGCTGATCTTTGGATCTCTCTATTCATCAAAGATTTCTGGGGGGAAAAAACTCAAGTGTTTTAAATATTGATATTAATAATAAGAAATGTTCCTTAAACAGCAAATCAGCATATTAGAATTATTTCTGCAGCATCATGTAACACTGAAGACTGGAGTAATGATGCTGAAAATTTAGCTTTGATCACAAATAAACTAGATTTGAAAATATATTCAAATAGAATACAGTTATTTTAAATAGTACAAATATTTTCAACATTTTTGCTGTTCTTTGAATGAAATAAATGCAGGCTTAGTGAGCTGAAGAGACTTCTTAAAAAAAAAAAAACCTTACAAATCTTACTGTTCAAAAACGTTTCACTGGTAGTGTATATATTTTAATGATCCCAAACCATTAGTCAAGCAAAAAAAGGGTTTATACACTGAAGGTTGGTGACAGAATTTTCCCATTGGGGCAGATTTATCATTTTGGGTGATGCCACAGTCAGTCTGCCGAACAGGTGCAAAGAAAAACATAGTCAGACATAAGCTGTGATGCCTAACCAAAGAAAAAACGCAAAACTCTGTATAGTAAACACATTTATATATGTAGTTACATTTTACCACCAACAGAGGGTGATGTAGCGCCACAATGTGCAAATATCTGGTCTCACAAGGTTTTGGATGGAGCCTGGAGAAAACATCTTAACCTAAGGAGGAATAAATCAAATTAAATCTTTCATTTTATCCAGAAAGCATCAGCATTAGATGCATCTATAAATTAAAGAGCTGAACTGTTAACACAATAATTGTCAGTATGCTCAAGTGGTTTTATAGTCTCTTTAAGCTTTAATTATTTGAGCTATTTTATTTTCTCCAGAATCGTATAATGGATTTAGTACGCCATGTAGTTCCAGGCTTGTTAATACTTTAAAATCATTAACCTTAAACTGACTTCCTCTTGAGAAACATACAACATTTGATTTCAAACAGCAGTGTGATCCCTGACTTCATCGCCTTAAGGATTTAGCATGGTTATTTATGCAGAATCATACATGCAGAACAAAATATACATAATCTGAAACTGCTGAAAGGAAACCTGATTTCTGCTACAATGTACATCAAAAGTTATGAAAAAGTCATGAACCTTTTTAGGAGGCCCCTTTTTAATAAGTCATATGCTGTTAGATTGCGTAACTACACCATCTGGGCCTAAAAAGCATTTTTCTTTCTCTGTTGTCTGCCTTTCAATTGCGGTATATTAAAACCATCTGTAAAAAAAAAAAAAAAAAAAAAAAATATATATATATATATATATATAAGGAACATGTACATTGAAAATAATTCATTATAGATGACAGTACATGCTTTCTCAGTGTTATTTTCCTTAGATTTTTCTTTTATTGCTCATTCAAATGCAGACACTGATTTGGAAATCCGCCATTTTTGTTCTGAGCCAATTATTTGGGCTGTGGGACTAATCATTCTGGAGGCACAGAACAATAACGTCATTCTTGGATTGTCAGATAGCACCGTGAGAATGCACATGTGCATTTTACCTTTTTAACAGCCCTTTATGGAACTGCAAAGATTTACTTACTTGATGCACCTAATGTGAGCTTTAATTTTCATTGTGACAAGTGAATCAGAAGTTGTATTAACCACCTTTTATTTTACTAATTACTTAATCACATTGCAAAACAAGTAGTTATTCCACAACTGGTAAAAAAGGGTCATATGAAAACAATGCAGCACACTACTGTTGTTAAGTGTTTATTGTTGCATACTCATACTGTATACTGTTTCACATTCTATTTTAAAAAGAGTAGGTGGCATATACTGCACAGTAAGCAGTACATTATTATTATATTCTGAATATAGCCAATTTCTTGCGAAGGGGAATGTATTTATACCTGCAGTATACATTTCAGCTAGTATAAATGCATCCAAAGCAAGCACGTGCAGTCTGACTCTAGGCATGAAGTTACTGTCTTATTAGCAGTGCAGAATCTGATGCGTATATCTGATGGCTTTGTGTATATCCTCCAGTAGGTGTCAGACCTGTTTTGGAAATTTATAAAACCATTTAAGAAGAGCTTGACCTTTGCTCTGGTTTCTGACTAGCAGTGAACCAGGATCTTTGGTTTTAAGAAGCTTTTTCCACAATCCTGAACCAGTTCTATATGCTTATTTCTTACTTTTATCACGGTCTTGTGTTTTTTTTTGTTAAAACAACAGAGTGTAGCACAGATTTCACAGATTATGGACACAATACTACTATTCAAAAGATTAGGGTCCATACATTTTTTTTTTAAAAAAAGAATGTAATCCTTTTATTACACATGAAACTGATCAAAAGTGATAGCGAGTTTACTTTTTTCTCAGAACTGTGAGATATAAAAGCACAATTGCGAATTATAAAGTCAGAACTGCATGATATAAACTCGCAATTTTGACTTTTTTTCTCGCAATTGCGGCATTTTTATCCTTTTTTTCCTTGCAATTGCGAGTTTGTATCTCGCAATTCTGACTTTTTTTTCTCATAAATGTAAGATATAAACTCGTATTGTGAGTTATAAAGTCCAGTTCTGAGGAGAAAAATGACTGATATGTTCACGGAACTCCGAGTTTATATCTCAGAATTCTGACTTTGTAACTCGCAATTGCGAGTTTATATCACAAAATTCTGACTTCATTTCTCAGAATTGCAAGTTTATATCTCGGAATTTTGACTTTATTAATATAAAAACAATAAGTCGAGATAACAAGCGCAATAACCATTTTTTAATTCAGTGGCGGAAACGGGCTTCCATAGATTATCTCACGGTTTGGACTTTTCAAAATTGCAAGTTTATATCTCAATTCAGACTTTTTTCCTCAGAATTTCTAGTTTAAATCTTGCAGTTTTGAGAAAAAAAGTCTGAACTGTGGGATATAAACTCAACAAAAACAAGCTTCCAAATGAAAACCTTTTACTTTGTTATAAAAGATGTCTATTTTAAATAAATGACGTTCTTTTTAACTGTATAATAATCAAAGATTTTTGAAAACAAAGCATCATGGATTCCACAAAAATATTAAATGGCACGACCGTTTCAACATTGATAATAATAAGGAATGTTTCTTCAGCAGTAAATCAGCATATTAGAGTGATTTTTGAAGGATCGTGTGATACTGAAGACTGGAGTAATGATGCTAAAAATTCACTTTTGCCATGACAAGAATAAATTACATTTTAAAATATATTAAAATAGACAACAGTAATTACAAAAATGTAATAATATTTTACAATATTACTGTTTTTACTGTATTTTTCATCAAATAAGTGCAGCCTTGGTGAGCATGAAATAATTCTTTCAAAAGATTTAAAAAACCTTAACCCCAAACTTTTGAATGGTAGTATAATTACACCTGAAGATGCTAAAGACATAGCTCTGACACGTGTATTTCTTACCGACAGTGATCCAGAGGACGTGCCACTGTCTCATACCAGCCGTGTCTCAATGACATCACTGACGTTGTCACAGTGGCGACAGGCAATTTGTCAAATCTCAGCCTGATAAGACACTTTCACGTCATGTGTGAAAAACTTTGTTTTCAGCACATGCCTTACAAAGACTCCGATTAGCATCTGTATGAGACAGCTAAACATCTGCACCACGGCTGAGGCTGAGGCGACTTTTGGGAAAAGATGGTACTCGTGATCCCTGGTGCACCTTGTGACCCCGGCAGGGGCAGAAAAGAGATCTACGAAGCTCTTGGCGAGCATCGTTGCAAAGAAAGATGTAGAAAAGCGGGTCTAGAAGTGTATTGAGGCTGGTGAGCCCGTAGCAGATTCGATAGTAAATGTAGAGAGAAACCTCCACCGAACACTGGTCTTTTTCACTTTTCATGAGAAGCAGGGTAACAAATCTGTAGCCGACCACCAAATGATAGGGACCAAAAATGACTATGAAGATGACAGTGATGACAACTAGGGTTGCAACAATCCTGCGGCGCTCATGATCCGTGACAGACGGGGAGTTCCGTAGAGTCAGCCCGATTCGGGCTGAGGTGTACCTGAATGCGAATAAGAGGACAGGAAGGCCAAAAGGTTATGAACGATATAGTTCTGACTGTGTTTACAGTAACATTCCTTTAAAAAGACAGATGCTGTATCTGTGTTTGTCATCTGTGCAATGGCATTTTGATGGCATGCTAATTCATTCCTAGCCCTGTGTGCTGAGACAACATGTTTCTAACGTGCCAATAAATACGGGTTGGTAAAAAGTGTTTGCTAGGAAAACAATGCAGGCGGAGTCAATGATAAATAAGAGCATCTGCGATAATATTTTCAAAATCACACGTGCCAAGTTCTTAGAAATGTACTCATACTCTTGGTATTCATGTTGGTTTCACAGGGTTTTAAAAACCTTTTATACCATTTTCAGGAAAAAATGTAATCCACATAATAAAAATGTACTTATTTTTAAAACCATTTTTAAATGGTTTTAAATGTTTCATTTTCAAAAGAAAGGCAAAGCAAGTTTAATGGCACTCAAAGTGCTTTACATAATATAGATTTATAAATAATCATAATAGATCATTAAAAAATAAAATAAACAATAAATTCTCAAGTAATTAAAAAAAATGTCATTAATTATTTATACATGCACATAACTTTGTAAAGGTGTCATTTTACAACCTAAACTAACCCTGTCTTGTCATAAAATGGTCAAATGATCTTATTTTAAGAGACTTGTTGACCTTGATATACAGGGTCAGCGGATGTCCTCCGTGTGATATCACTTCCTCTGTTTTGTGTTTCTTTCTTCTGCATATTGGTTGCACCGCATTGATTTAACTGACAATTTATTTTATTTTGAAATTGATAATACACTTCTAAAAAATAACAATAAAATAAAATATAGCTGCAGGCAGCGATTACCGGGGTTCAAGTGCATTTAAGCACATATGAAAAAAGACATTACATATTATTCAGCAAGCCTGTAACAACCTAAATCAATAATTAAACAAGCATTTTTGCCAAATCCAGGTAATTTACCATAGAAATATGATGTTTTAACATTTAAGACTGTTATAGCACCAGCTGTGGTCCGATCTCCCTAAACTTTGCATACTTGTTTAGAATCACCTTTAGGCCCCTTTTCTGAACAACCACGTTATAGCTTCCCAAAGGGTAAATTTCAACATTTTTTTGATAATTATTGACCTAGAGAGTCCAGAGAATTGTACTGCAGTGCTTTTTTCCAGGCTGAACGAAAAACCTAGGACTAGTTCGCAAAAGTATTATTTTTTTTTTTTTTTTTAATAAACAATCTGATTGACAGCAGTGGTTCTAGAGGAAAAGTTTTCTGGAAAGAGGAGTTCTATCATACAATATGAATATTGCACGTATGTGCAAAAAATCGTGCAACGTACAATCGTTTACACCCTTGAAAAATGTGATATCGGCGAATTCTTTCAAATTTCTCACAGACCTTTAGGGCCATGAGTCAAACAGGCCCACCGAGTTTCATTCTGTTCGGCCTTCATTATCCTTAATTGATAGGTGCCCAAACTTCAACGGCCAATTGATTGTTGGCATACAAGAAAAAGCAATAATTTTGACCCATACAATGTATTTTTGGCTATTGCTACAAATATACCCATGCTACGTAAGGTTGGTTTTGTAGTGCTCAAAGTTTTTTGAGATACACAAATGCCCTTATAGACACGTGTGGCACATTGGACCAAGACTGTGCATAGTGATTTTCATGTTGATAGAACAAACAAAGTTGCATAGTTATAGCCGTTTTTATGTTTTTTTCCTTCTTATAATGCCACCAGTGGCCAAGCTCTGCAACTTTTTTCATGTGACCTTAGATTCAACTCTTACATACGTGTTCTGAGTTTAGCGAAAATATCTCATTCCATTCAAACGTTATAACCGTTTTAGTAAAAGCAGCCCTGTCGCTTTTGAGCGTTTTGGTGTCCTTTTGCGAAGGTGAGTGGGAAGTTCAACTTTTTGTTTGATAATTATTGATGTTCACTCTTCAGAGAATTTTCCTGCACTGGTTTGGTTCTGATCAGGCGAAAAACCTAGGATTAGTTCGCAAAAGTCGGTTTATATGAAAAAACATGCTCATTGTAGAAAAAGGTGTAATGCATGTGTGAACTGCATTTTGAATGTATTTCTAAATAGATTACTAGATTTGGACTAAAAAGAGCATTATTTTACTGACCCAGGTACAGATGAATGAAAATGCATTTCACTTACCCTAGTATAGAGCAGGGCATCAGAAACCCTAAAGCGACTGTGGCAATTTTAAAGTAAGCATATCTGGTGCTCACAGGGTACTGTTCCAGACACAGCTCTCTCTGGGGCTCGAACACAGATGGGTAGAGGCCAGTCAGGCAGAAGAGAAATATCAAAGTCCACACTACCACACCAGAAAACGCTGCCACCCGCACTTTCCGTACACCACGGCTGCTGAGGGGGTACACGATTGCTAGACAGCGGTCCAGTGCGATGAGGCAAAGAAAAATAACACTGGCATAGAGGTTAACATAGAAAACGTAGCCCACTAGCTGGCAGGTCACAGACCCATAAGGCCAGTGGTGGTCTCCCTGCAGGTAAAGGATCCACAATGGCAAGGTGAGTAGCTGGAGAAGATCTGAAAGCAGTAAGTTGAGGATATAGACCAGCTGGCAGCCGCCTCCACCAGATCGCCCTAGCTGGTAGAGTCCCCAGAGGGACAGCAGGTTAGCTGGGAGTCCAATAGAGAAGGCAAGGCTGTAGATGTAGGTCAGACCTACTCGGTCATTTGCCAGAGGGATTTGGCAGCTCCCATTAGTCAGGTCTGTGGATAATTAGAAAAACATTTTTGTTATTTATTTATTTTTATTTTAAGAGATTCAAATAGCTTACCAAAGTGGTTGCACAATATAACGGTAACATACTGGAAGATAATAGATTATTATTTTTTTTGTTGTTGTTGCATTTGTTGTGATGAATCAGTATTGGACATACACTCTGGGTAAAATTGGACATACAAAATGCTGGGTTAAATACAGCCCAGCGATTGGGTTGTTTTGACCCAGTGGTAACTTTCTGGGATGTTTTATTTAACTCTACTTTGTTAAAAATGACCATATTTCTTGCTTAAAATAAAATCAAATTAGGTTGGAAATTAACATGTATTAATATGTTCAATAATTTATTAATAAATTGGATAAATAATAATCCTTTTTTTAAAATTGCTTATTAATAAATGTTCACCTTTTGATTATTGCTGATGCCTCCAGTAATAATAGGGTTCATTTTAAGCCAGCTATATAGTCATTTTTCAACAATAATTGAGTTTAATACAACTAGAACGTTGGGTTAAAAATTGAACCAAACCGCTGGGTCAAAACATCTCAGTAGCTGGGTTTGTCCATATTTGACCTTTGCCATCATTTAGAAAGTTAATATATAAAAACACTAATAATTTACCAACATTCAAATGTAATCTTTAGTAAATTAATATAGACTGACTTTTGACCTTTTTTTTTTTTTTTTTTTTAACATGTATCCTTTTATTGAGCAGACACATTACATTTATCAAAAGTGACAGTAAAGACTTTTACATTGCTACAAAAGGTTTTTATTTCAAATAAAAGCTATTTTTGAACCATCAAACAGTTCTGGAAAAAAGCACCACAGTTTCCCAAAATTATTAAGCAGAACTACTGTTTCTTGAAGACCAAATTAGCATATTAGAGTGATTTCTGAAGGATCATGTGACACTGAAGACTGGAGTAATGATGCTGAAAATTCAGCTTTGCATCACAGGAATAAACTAAATAAAATAAATTAAAATATAAAACAGGTATTTTAATCTGTTATATTATTTCACAATATAAATTTCTATGTTATATTTATGTATAAGTTTTTACTTTAAATGACTGATTTTAGTTCTTAGTGTTTTATTTTTAATTCATTTAGACAGTACCAAATTTTAATATCATTCATAACATTAAAATAATCACTAATCAGTATGATGAATATGCATCTCCAGCTGTTTTAAATATATTATGCAGAGGAATGGTAACTTACTCAGAAGCATGGTTTCTATGGTTGTGACTCGTCCATGACATTTGAATCTTCAAACTTTTCAATAAACTTGTTGAATCAAACCATTACTCAGTTTTTCCAGTTACCTCCAACAATGGTTAGGCAACCTGAGCAGAACACAGAAATGCCACATGATACTGCAAACACAAAATTCACAGGCAACAAACGTTTTGTTCCAGAAACAATGCATATATTCATAAAAAGACAAATATTCTCACCTTGAAGAGGTCTGGAGAGCGTCTTCTGCACGTCCAGCTCCACTACATGTGCATGAACCTGTGTATGCATTGGAGCGGAAAGTTCTGCCGTGTCCAACCAGGGGCTTGTCTGGCTTTTTGATCATTTCCCCCAGCAGGAAGCCACTTCTACTGCTTTTGAGCAGCAACATCCTGAAGCCTTTCTCCTTCAGAACAAAAACACCCTCCTGCCTGCTGGCTATTATGTGAGGCAAAGATATGAGAGAGTCCAGGCTGTTCTTTCAGACGGAAGGGCCACTGAGAGACAAGCTGTAACACCCTTATAGTCGTTTCTATGTCCCCTGTGACACCCCTCTACCCTGTGCCCCCCTGCTCTAGCTTACTGGCCTATGCTGGCACACTGTTTTGAATGGAGCATCTAAACAATGCAACAGCAAAGTCCCCTAAAAAAAAAAAAGTTTTAAATGGGAAAATTTTGGTTTTGTGATTCACCTTGTAAATCGAATAAAACACGATTAAATTTTAATCATGCCTGTTTGTGAAGTGTGTTAGAATTAGGAATGCTACTGATTCCCAACAGCGAAGGCTTTTATTCTTCAGATGTGAACATGTGGTAAATGAATGAAAGCAGGAAAGAATTCATGACCTGAGATAAGAAATACCAGGAAGTGGATTAGAACTGAAACAAGCAAAGAAGTTGCCGATTGAACCTTTAATGATGATTTAAAACACATTCACAGCGGGAGGGGGAACAATGTCAAGTACAAGTACAAAGGCACTACATTATGTTGATTAAAGAACATAAAGTGTTAAGGATTTGGTGAATTAAGCACAAAAACAACAACTCATATTTACATGAGTTTGAGTAGTCACAACCATAACTGTAAAAGACTAAAGTATTGTTAAACAACAATCTGGCATTGCATTTACAAGTCATATGTGGGCAGGTTTTTTTTGTTCAGACTACAGTTGTTTTTGTAAACACTGGTTGTCATAGTAATAAACAAACTCAGGTTCACCATGCGTGGGACTTCATGTTTACAAATTACATGTATGCATTTTGCAGACACTTTTATACAAAGCAAATCACATTACATACAAAGTTATACGTTTGCTCAGTGCATGCTTTCCCTGACTTAAACCCATGCAACCAGTACATGTTTCCGAATGGGGGTCAAAAAAATCTGATGTTTGGCAGCTGAATTTAATTCAGTATTTCATCAGCTTTTCAAAAAGTACATATCAAATGTTCAAGCTCCGTTCATTCCACCTTCCTCTTTTTGATTGACTTCCTGCAACACAAACACTTGCAGACATATACTGAGGTCAAAAGAGCAATCACAGTGAACATCAGTAGAAACACCAACACATCTATGCTATGATAAGAGTACCAAGGCAAGCTATTCCCCTCTGAACGAAGATGAGCTGCTCCTTTGTGTCGAATAACATACTCAATCCAAAAAGTGGCACTATCGAGAGGAGACAAGGGATGATCGCGATGCAGCTCTGACAGTTTGTGGATGCTGCTTCTGTACAGCGGGTTCTCAAAGACATCTTTGAGGGCCTCCAGGAATTCTTCGGACGTGAGCGTTGCGACTTGAAGCACTCGAGCCGCACCTCGAACCTGCAGTCGCAGAACGTTATCAAACTGGTCAAAGAGTAGCGGCAAAGCTAAGACTGGGACTCCATGGTAAATAGCTTCATAGACACCATTGGTGCCCCCGTGAGATACAAACGCACGAGTTTTTGGATGGCCCAGAAGATCATTCTGAGGAAACCACTCTAGAAGTAATGTGTTGTTTCCCAGGGTCGAGGGTGCTTCCCCGTGGTACCTCCATATAACTTTCTGAGGGATCCCAGCAAAGGCTGTGGCAATGGCCTCTGTGATCGCTGTAGGAAGAGCACTGACTGCTGTTCCCAAGGACATGATGACCACTCCGTGGTCCCCAGAGCTCTGCATAAACTCTTCGAGTTCTGCAGGAAGTGCTTGAGCCGGTTGACATTGAAAGCCACCTATGTAGACCACATTAGGCATGGTGGGACGTGGAAACTCGAAAACAAAGTCTACTCTCATCAACCAAATGTCAGCAGATTGCTGCATCGACAGAAGATCAGTACCAGGTGGGAAGTGATGCTCAAGCAGCTCACTATAAATAGGCACAATAATGTATCGCTCCTGAAGAAGGCTGAGCAGATACCTTAGAAAATTTTCCGTCCGCTGTAGGAAGCTCATTCGGTCATGGAGCAATGAATTGTACATTGGGATGTAGGATGGAGGTGAGGGTGCAATTTGCATGTGAGCATCCCCTGCATTTAGCCAGCGAACATTGTAAACCATGGGAAGGTGGAGAAAATTGGCCAACAGGACACCGGCTGGAAACGCAGGATCTGTTAGCAACAGGTCAAATTTTGCTTCTCGCAAGCGTTCGACAAGCGCAGCATCGTCCAAAATGGCAGAAATCATTCGAAGCGCTCCATTGTGAAATACCTTTATCACATTGATGAGATCTTTCTGCTGTTCCATGAAACGAAAGAAAGGTGACATCCTTTGTAGTGTCAGCGACCTCTCTATTAACTTCTTAAAGTAGTCAGCGCCAACATCTTCGGTCCCCATTGGGTTGACCATGATGGTGGTGTAGAGGGAAGAATTCTCTTGGATATACCAACTTTTAGACGAGCGCACTATGGTAAGGCTATGACTGTGGCTGTGGAGTTTTCTCAAAATGACTTGCATATTCACCCAGTGGCTGCCATCCTCAGGCCACACAAGGATATTTCCACCATGACAACAGCAGATGACAAAGAGTAGGCAAGTCAGTGAAGAGTAGGCAAGAAGTTGATGTTTGGGCCTCATCTTTCAGAAAGCTGAAAAACAAAAAGAGAGAGTTTAACAACATTTTAGAATTTATTTACCTATAAGCATTTGTGTCAGTACATTATGAGAACAAATTTTAAATCAGGATGAGAACATATTTGATCCGTCCTGCATCTACATCACTACTGGAGTTACCTGTTTGTGTTTTTAGATAATAATCCATTTGTGAGCAGGTACAAATGATAGCGGTAAGAGATAATCTCCAGATCTTGTGGTAAGAAGAAACAATGCCCTGGAGTTCTTAACTTTTTTGCAAGATCTCTGTCTCATCCTTATGGCTAAGTCCTTACTATTAGGAACTTCTCCCTTTCTCTTTTTTTTTTCTCTAAATCCCACATCCCCTACAGCTCCTCCCATTGGCTTTCTCTCTTCATCTATCTGCCCTGTCACTGTGGACTTGCAGCACAAACATCTGCATTCAGCACAACCGATGGCCTCAAACACCCTATTATTCTTTAACAAAAAAACCTCAGCCACCTTCAGGTGGCTTTTCAACAAGCTTTATCGAGCCTCATGCCCATAGTTCAAGAAATTAATGTTTTAAACATTATATTAACACATTAGACTACTGGCACATTACTATTGATCTTGTATATGTGATGAACTAAAACATTTAGGAAGTTTTACTTTACCTTTCGTATGACTGCAATTCTGTCGATGCTCCGGTTGTCTGGTGCAAACACTGCCGAAACAAGCTTTGGATTTCCAAAATACATACAAAGATATGATCACATCGAGCCACACTGTATAAAACACGACAGAGCAGGCAAACTTTGACGTACTTTGTAACCTGAGATCTAAAGTGGCCTGTGGTCAAGTTTTGGATCAGCTTTCAATCGGAGAGAAGAACATGAAAGATCTTCATTGATTCTTTGTTTTCTTTAAACTGAATCAATGTGAAGTTCAGAACTGAATCACCAGGCAAAACTGGGGCACAGCAAAAGAAAGGGACCAGGGAGAGATATCAACACTCAGCTCACACAAGGTTTTGTTTGCCAGAAAACGGCTTGGATTTGTTACGCTCGGACTGTTCTATAGACATTCTAAAGGTTGCTATTCTGTTCTGTACCGTGTTTACTGAGTTTGTACTTTAGATTCATTTGTTACATTAAATTCATTTTATTTAAAACCATTATCATAATACATCAAACATAAATGGGTCATTCCTGGGATTTGTTATTTCAGTCCCCCAGAGTTTCTAGTGGTGGTTCACCAAAATGAATTGTTAGGTTTTTCACAAAACTCTTGGATGCCCATTATAATGAATAAACATAATTATTGCATTTTAATTTTTCTTTTTAGCATAAAATAATGTCTTATATCTATCTTAAACCAAGGAAAATAGAAATTTCCAAAGAAACCAAATAGAATTTTTGATGTAATATGTCCACTTAAACGTTGACAAGCATCATACATCAAAAACTGCACCCACATTTGCAGCAGAAAGACACTGTTGGCCATGCAGATATGTTGACCCAAAAACAAGGGGACAATCTGAGAGAGAAACAAAACCAAAAATTTTAATTTAAGACAATGTATCTTTTCAAATGTGTTACAGTTAATATTTTTAGAAAAATATTTAGAAAAATTACAAACAAAGTATTTCTTCCTGATTACCATCTGACATGTTAAGGGCTAAAACTTTAAATTCATTTTAAATTAAAAATATTTTTTTACAAAAATAAAAAGACCGTAGAAACACAATTTGTATATTTTTTGCTTTTGAAAATTATGATAAATGTTTATCATTAAATTATCAGGGACACATGAGCACTAGGTACGTTTGTTTTTATAACAATTTCTGTTTAAAATCCTTTTTAAACCAATCCCATTTTGTTTGGGATTGAGAAAAAAAGGTGTCTGAAGCTGAAAACAACTGAAAATAATAAAAGGTCTTTAATGCCTGAGGTAGGAAAATATATTTTTTTTTGGAGGTTTGATATGTGCCTAATGATGTGGAGTATTTGAAAGTTGAATCAAATGTAGTTCCAAGTTGAATTCCAAGCTGAAAATGAACCAAATCCCAGGAATGACCCAAATACTGAGATTATGAATGCAACCAACACCATTATCATATTTATTAAACCATTTTAAAATAATACATTGTGGTTTTCCCCAAATATTTGGCAGCAATACAATCTTGCTGTACAATCTTTGTACTGGTTTGGAAATCTAGATCAACTACTACCAAAAATTCTACTAATCCTGCTTTTTTTTTTTTTTTGCAGTGATCCACTTGTAAAGAAAAAATCAATTACAACTCAGGTTTAGCTAGGACAATCAACAAATGTGTTACCACATCCAGACTATTATAAGCCACCAGTGTTCTGTTGTAGTTCTGGCAGCTTCCTGGAAGTGGACTAAACTATTTAAGGCCAACCAGAATTGTGAGCATGCATACAGATCATTTGCAGAAAACCGCAAATGACTTAACACTGCAAAAAATAAAACAAATAAACAAATAAATAAATAAAATAAAATAAATTAATAAATAAATAAGAAGAATACAAATTGTTTTTTCTTCATTAACAAATAGCTTTATCTTGTTTTTAACACTCACACTCACTAAATATTGTTAGAAAACAAACTCAAGAAATATATTCTGTGAAAGTAAAGTAATTTTCATACAGATTTTTTTTTAAATCTATGTGATTTGACTATGAAAATAAAATGAAAACAAACCTCTACATAATATATCAAGTCTAAAAATTTTGAAATTAGTTTTTCCATGGAATTTTGTGTTGTGCATTGCAATTATCAGACTTTTTATAATAAACTATCAACCAAATGGTTTAAAATAATTTTGGAAAAAGATTTGCTAAGCTCTTACTCTTTAGTCAGTCAAGACTGTTGAAATGGCCAGTGTTAGTTTTGTGAACAGAATAAGGATTTTATTTAATGTTTAAAACAACTGGGTACAACTTTCAGCAGGTTAAGTATACGGCGAACATTTTAACAATATTGCAAACATTTTATCCTCAAACTTATTTTCAGAACCAAGTGAGCATGAAAAACTCAGCAAATGTCTCTAACTTAGACAAATGAAGAAATCTTAAACAGTTCAACAAGCAAACAAAGCACAAAAGCATCTAATTAAGACACAATGCAAACAACTCTTGGATGACTTATCTTGAAAAAATCTAAAGCATTCAGGTTTGTTTGCTGTGGTGAGAAGTTGAAAAGAGGAGGCAAGCTGCCAAATGCAACAAAGGCAGGTGTAATTGGTGACTATGACTCACTTCATGGACTTTATCACAGAAACACAGCTTCCTCTTTCCTCTGTTACTTTCTATAGTTTCTATTACCTGGTATAAAAACATTCTGCCTCTGGGAATACTAATGTTATTTTTTGCCGCTTTATCCTGACCAAACAGCAAATTTTCTTAAAAATGAAATGAATATAGTGAATATGGGTGTAGCTGGTTACGTATTTAAGTAAATAATGATGTATGGTAAACTGTCTCCAGAATCAGTGTCCAAAATCACTTCATCCACCAATAGAGGATCTTAACCAGCTTCCACAGTGGATTAGTCTGATAAGGTCACCAGTTAACCCACTGTTGTTACCTGGGTTGTCACAACAGGTCGTGGGGCAGAAACCACCACTGGGGGAACGGCTAAGACCGCAGGCTGAGCATTAACCACCATGTGACTTATACGTCGTCTTTTCAATTCCCTCGCTAGTTGGCACCAGGAGCAAATGTTGCAGAAGGTCACATACATGCAGTCAGATCCCAGCCCTCCCTGTAAAGAAGCAAATCATAATTAGTTGTTCAGATATGTTTACTTTTGTTGTTCTGAGAAAAATAGCTCATGTAATTAGACGAGGAAATTGAAAGCCCAGACACATTTTTACTTCATTATTAAGAGGCAGATAGCACTCAGGGATGTACAAAATGTGGACAGTTCATTTTTGACAAGCACATATTTAACATTTTACATAGGGACTTACTGAAAGAATAAGAGAACTTGCATAATGATAAAAACATCACTAGAACTACATTTATTTTTCATTGTACAGTGAATACTGTCTTACCCTACTATTAAAGTCTATTAAACACTTTAAGCAATTATACAATTATAAAACACAAAACAATTCATTAAACACCACAACAAATGTATCCACCTTATTTTTTCCATAAGAGCGGGCATGGCCGTTTGTAATTTTAATCAGTTTGTAATTTTGTGTCAGCCTCCAGTCTCATCCGTTTTGCAGGTATGTCTATTATTTTAATGCATTATCTCAATTATGAACACAATGGTTTGAGGTGCAAACTATTTTACCGTTTACTGCACCTATGCAGTGGATAAACATAAGTCTAAGAGACTTTGTAACACATTACCAGAAAGCAGCTTACTTCCGCATTGAAAAATCAAATCAGTCACAAAATAAAAACAAATGACAACATGTCCCAATCTCATATTTATGAAAACAAAGTTGTCCTGAAAACATTCAATATTTAAAATCCGCCTTTATATACATACATAGCTGCCTATAACATCTAGTTTATTTACAGTAAAGCTACAGCAAAATATGATGTTACTGAAATTTCACTTTCAGTGGATAGATTTAGCATGATCTAGGTGAAACTATAATACAACACCACTACAGAAAACTCAAATTCATGTAATCCTTTTTACAATGTACTTACATACTTATACAATTGCAGTTTACCTTTAAAAACGATGTTCTATAGTGGTGTTGTTTATGCAAAGCGAATCTCAGGAGCCTCGACTAAAATCAGATTTTATTCGAGTTGCGAACATGAGTTTATGTCTGAATTTCATATAAAACGAGATAAAAACACTGTGCTTAACAAAATAAAGACGAGAACATCCATATTCGAACTGCACACAAACACAAACAACACGAACAGTGTATTCCGATTGATTCCGATTCATAAACAAACGATTCTGATGATACTGTCATTCTGATTCTTTTTTTTTTTTTTTTTTTACTAATTTACAAAGATTCACAAACTCACGAGTTATCAGTTTGATGAGTCTGACCAGTCTGAATCCTTCACTGAATGAACTCTCAGAATTTAAAAGGAATCAAAATCAGACTGAACAGCAAGATATTATTTTTAGCAAAAAGTAAGTTTTGTTGGTTTGTAACTTTGAGTTTGTGCAACTGATTGGTTGTTCATGTGGCCCTGCTGAAAAAACAACAACAATAGAAACCATCACAGAAATTCTAATGGTTTTCACTACGAATACCATTGCAAACATTACAAGCCATCAACTTTTAACCATTATAACCATTAAAAATGGTATTCTGTGGTGTTTTTAGGACATATTCCATTAGGATTATGTGGTTTTAACAAGCCTCCAATAAAAGGCAACCAATAAACAGTAGAAACCCACAGGGATCCATTACAGTTCCCATATAAACAAATGAAAGTCTTATTACAACTCTAGTAGAACCATTACAAATTTTATGATAGTGTCTTTTAGTAAGGTATTTTAGCATAGTTTGCATCTTTTTTGAATAATAGCTATATGTGACCCTGGACCATAAAACCAGTCATAAGGGTCAATTTTTCAAAAATAAATATGAATAAAGCTGAATAAATAGCTTTCCATTGATGTATAGTTTGTTAGGATATGACAATATTTGGCTGAGATACAACTATTTGAAATTTTGGAATCTGAGGCCTTTACAGTTGACCAAATGAAGTTCTTAGCAATGCATATTACTAATCAAAAATATATATTTACGATAGGAAATTTACAAAATAATATCATGGAACATGATCTTTACTTAATATCCTAATGATTTTTGGCATAAAAGAAAAATTGATAATTTTGACCTGTATTTTTGGCTATTGCTACAAATATAACCATGATACTTAAGAGGTTTTGTGGTCCAGGGTCACATATAACGGAACCCATGATAGACCCATGGAACATTTTGGTACTTTTTATTAGTTTCGGATGCAGTTAACACACCTGTATGCCATATCGATTTCTCACAGAGGTCCGCAGAGCTAAAGATACCGGAGGTGTGCAGGCACAAATGTCAATCAGGGGCAGACAGCAAAACTCCCCCAAATCTGATGCTGTGGAACAAATAAAGCAGCAGGGGCACGATATGGCAAAGCAGCCTAGAGAGAAACAAATACAAATACAGTTAAATTATTTAATGAATCACAGCTTGTGACAAACCAAATCAAGATAATCAAGACAAGTCCTTTTAAACTCACAGACATCGCAGTCATCAAAGCATCCACAGATTCCAGTGCTCCACTGGTTGGAGCTCACTGCTATCACAGGACTGAACTGAGGCTGAATTATCATGTTTGTTGCTGAATACAGTAGTCACTGCAGGGTGAATGCAGAAAATAGGTAGTTAAAACATTTTTACATGCAACCTCTTTATATATTTTGAAGTGGTTCCAAATAATGAAATATTATTTTGACTTCCTACAAAGAACAAGCTTAGTTAAAAAAAAAAAAAAAAAAAGAACTGATTCGTTACTGATACAGCATTAATATGAACTCACCTCTTTCCTCTCGTACAGAAATGCTCTCTGTGCAATGGTTTCACCGTTCAAAAGAAAGAAATCAAGCCTTATTTGAATACAAGGAACAACATTTCCTTATTACATATTTTTTGCATATAGGCTATGATCCCTTCGATAGCTAAAAGATAATTATGCTGCATTAAAAGGTCATATTGTTACTTTAAAATAGCTGGAGCTTGACCTTCATGCCATTTTCACTAAAGAAATTCACACGTAAAGATGAGTCTAGATGACTTTAAGGTTGGGATTTAATGTTTATTCCACGTTTACATATGCAAACATTCTGCATTATCCTCCCTTAATCCATGGAATGTCTGGATACTGGATTCTGAGTGGCTGGCAGGTGTGCAGTAAAACCGTTTAGTGCACAGGTTCTAGTTTTGTATTAGCAAAATATTTATAAAACAGACTAGTTACTATAGATACTAGTTACTAGATCTCTACATTATATTCCTCAGCAACAAGGTGTTAAAACCGCTGTTTGTGAAATAATTTGTTGTTTGTAGAGAGAGATGCACAGATGCGCAGTACAACTGTCATCTCTCTCTCTCTCTCTAGATCGATAATTTCTATAAATAAATGCTATGATTCATTCAAATAAATGTGATCTTACCGCACTATTTCATCTCTGTGTCTGATTTGAAGCATCCAGAATGCAAGAGTAAACGAGCCATAACATAGCTTGCCGTGCGTTAAAGGATTTTAAATGCACTTTGCGTCGGGCGGTTATTAGCCTCCACGTCGTCCATTTAAAATCATTTAAAATCCTTTAACGCACAGCAAACCATTGATTACCCAGTCAACAATTTGATTTCACAATGATGTCACCATGAGCTCATGTAATACTCATGATGTGGTCACAAGGTGTGGGTCACAGTGAGCTAAAAGTGTAACCACACAGCACACTCACTGTGTACTCATACTATGTTCACTATGTGAGGTCACTGCACACTCACTGTGTGCTCATACTATGGTCAGTGTGAGGTCACTGCACACTCACTGTGTGCTCATACTATGGTCAGTATGAGGTCACATCACACACACTGTGTGATCATACTGTGGTCAGTGTGAGGTCACTGCACACTCACTGTGTGCTCATACTATGGTCAGTGTGAGGTCACATCACACACACTGTGTGATCATACTGTGGTCAGTGTGAGGTCACTGCACACTCACTGTGTGCTCATACTATGGTCAGTGTGAGGTCACTGCACACTCACTGTGTGCTCATACTATGGTCAGTGTGAGGTCACATCACACACACTGTGTGATCATACTGTGGTCAGTGTGAGGTCACATCACACACACTGTGTGATCATACTGTGGTCAGTGTGAGGTCACATCACACACACTGTGTGATCATACTGTGGTCAGTGTGAGGTCACTGCACACTCACTGTGTGCTCATACTATGGTCAGTGTGAGGTCACATCACACACACTGTGTGATCATACTGTGGTCAGTGTGAGGTCACTGCACACTCACTGTGTGCTCATACTATGGTCAGTGTGAGGTCACATCACACGCACTGTGTGCTCATACTATGGTCAGTGTGAGGTCACTGCACACTCACTGTGTGCTCATACTATGGTCAGTGTGAGGTCACATCACACGCACTGTGTGCTCATACTATGGTCAGTGTGAGGTCACTGCACACTCACTGTGTGCTCATACTATGGTCAGTGTGAGGTCACTGCACACTCACTGTGTGCTCATACTATGGTCAGTGTGAGGTCACATCACACTCACTGTGTGCTCATACTATGGTCAGTGTGAGGTCACTGCACACTCACTGTGTGCTCATACTATGGTCAGTGTGAGGTCACTGCACACTCACTGTGTGCTCATACTATGGTCAGTGTGAGGTCACATCACACGCACTGTGTGCTCATACTATGGTCAGTGTGAGGTCACTGCACACTCACTGTGTGCTCATACTATGGTCAGTGTGAGGTCACATCACACGCACTATGTGCTCATACTATGGTCAGTGTGAGGTCACTGCACACTCACTGTGTGCTCATACTATGGTCAGTGTGAGGTCACATCACACTCACTGTGTGCTCATACTATGGTCAGTGTGAGGTCACTGCACACTCACTGTGTGCTCATACTATGGTCAGTGTGAGGTCACTGCACACTCACTGTGTGCTCATACTATGGTCAGTGTGAGGTCACATCACACGCACTGTGTGCTCATACTATGGTCAGTGTGAGGTCACATCACACTCACTGTGTGCTCATACTATGGTCAGTGAGAGGTCACTGCACGCTCACTGTGTGCTCATGAATTACTCAGACTGTGAGGATCACAGTATGAGGATCTTTTGACCTCACAATAAGATCATTCCTTACTCAGACTGTGAGGATCACAGTGTGAGGATCATTTGATGTCACTGTGATCATCGCATGACCTCACGTGTTGACTGGGTAGCTATCCCTATATCTATTAGACAAAAACAGCCATGATTTTTTTATTCCAAAAGTCTCATATCTTGCTTAGTGAACCGTGACAGTTAATAATTTTGTCATTGGATATGTGTATATTACTATTAACCAGTATTTTGTACTAGTGTCAGTTCATTAGCTAGTACGGCTCAGTCACTTAGGCTACTTACAACCTAAAGGTTGAGATATTTGTTATATCTTGTAACCATGTGAAAATCAGTATTTAAACACAGATGCTTATATTTTCAATCAGCTTTATTGAGTGTCCCAACATATTTTTATATTTTCTATATTCAATCATTTACAGGTCTGCAAAAATACATACTAGAACATCTTTTAGTAATATCAAACCTCCAGTGTCACATATCAATGGCTCAATATAACAGTTGAAAATAATACTAAGCAGATATTTTATAAAGACACAGAGTGTGAGATACATTGGTAGGAATACGCTGTCTTTAAAAACTAAAGCAGATCACAACAATTTATAATAAAATTAGTTACAAATAATTAAAAATTAAAAAGTGACTATAAAATCATGCCATAACATTATTTCTAAGGAGAATCCATTGTTCATATGTCTTCACTTCCTGGATTAGAGCTGTACACCAGCTGTACATTTACAATATGTAAAACACATTCCACTACAGTGCCATGCCAAAGGGCTGATCTCAGGTCAGTGCGTGTGGGAGGAAGATCAAAAACTGTGATTACAACCGCAGAACAAGCAAGTCTTTGTTTTTGGACTGACACGACTGCGATCCAATAAGGATAAAGAGTGCTTTAGAGAATGTACTGTGAAAATGATCATGAAGGTGAAGAAGTTGACGGTGATTTTTTAGGTAGGCCTGTTGTTGAATAGAGTGACAGGATGGAGTCTTGCCTTCATCTCCCGTCTGATCTGACACCATGAGCACGGTCCGCAGAAGTAAGAGTACACGCAGTCATTGCAGATAGAGTCCTGAAAGAGGAAAAGAGAAAAAGTTAAACATAATGAAGTGGAATATAAGATCCTTGACTCAGTTTTCTTCTGTTGTATTACAGCACAGGCTGTGACTTTAAATATAGCCTCTAAAAAGAGATGCAGCAGTTTTGGTTCAATCCCTGCTCTTTTTTGTCCTTACCGTGATGCCGTAACGTCTGCGTGTGGAAACCCTCATGGAGAGAGTGATTGGGGGAATACAGCCGCAGCTGTCCAGGAGAGGGAGACAGAGACATTCTCCATGGTCTCTGGCTGTAATGCAGGCAAAGCAAGGGAAGCACCACACAGAGAAACAACCTGTAAGAGTACCAGAAGAACCAGTGATTAATTATACTTTGCAACATTCAGTTTGATTGAAAAGCAACTGTTACAAACATAAATGTAAATGTGGCTAAAGAAAGTGTTACATTTTAGAATTCGTTTTTATCAAATTCTTATCTTATACTCAAACATCCCCACAAAAATATAGGGACACACACAAACTCACATTCATTGACGTTGTCGCATTCGCAGATGCTAGTGGTCCACTGATCTGATGCAGCAGCCACTACCAATGGCTTGGGCTGTTGAATCACCATCTTGCTTGCCATGATGACTATTTTTCAGATTCAAGAACTCTGAAATCCAAAAATAAAACTACAATTAATATTCTAATTCACGATTTGAACAATTAACAAACAGGTAACTTCAAAAGTCAGACACTATGTAAAAAAATAAAAATAAAATAAAATACAATCTGTAGCAGGTTTAGGTCTTACCTGGGAGAGAGAGGCAAGTTTAGCAAGCGACTGACACCTTGAGAGGAGGATGCTGTCTTTTTATTTAGAGGGGGAGGGAGGCAGTTGGGAATGTCTAGACGTAGATTCACGTGCACACATACGCAAAGAGCAAAGGATGCTTATCAAAGAACAGCTTTCTAGCTGTGTTCTCATCAGACTGGAGCATGGTGATAATGAGAAAAATGTCAAATATGCCAGATAAATAGATTTTGAAAAATTGACAAGAAACACCAAATGTAAAATACCTCAGGTTCTTCTGTCTGTGCAAGTAAAGTGACTGTTAAAGTGTTGAGATTTCTATTGTGTGTTTTTTGGAATTCAGAAAGTACCTAAAACATGTACAATGAGGTGAAATTAATTTCACAGTCTTTATAAAGATGCAGGGCTTTATTTGTTGTAGTGAAACTCACTACACAAGTACTCAAACAACAACAACAAAACAGAGTTCAATAAACAGTACATAATATAATCAGGAGGAGCATTTTATGAAATCATTTGATTGTTCTTGAAGTACTGATTACGTAAAGAGATATCATTAACTGCCAGTACATCATGTCTCGGTGTTTACAATGCTCAGTTTGCTGGTATGTACTTTAGGGTTTCGGTGAATATTAGTAAAAAGTTGGATAAAAATCATCTGCTAACCTGCAAATGACTAAAAACATAAAAATATATTCAGGTTTTGTGTTAAAAATGAAATAAAAGAACTCAATGATGTTACAATACTGAAAAGCCATTCTACTCTGGACTCAAACAAATATGTCATAGGAAACAATGTGTATGTATTTTTTGTTTATATATTATATATTATATTCTGTTATATTTGTTGATTGTTATATATATGTGCCATGTCATGACATTTGAACATACATAAAAATGTAATTCAAAACAAAAATAATTCATAAAATCATTGAATGTTTTATATATATATATATATAAAACACACATGCTAACCCTTTACATTAAGGTTCCATTTGTTGCTATTAGCTAACTACATTACTTAACATGAATAAACATACTTCTAAATCATTAGTCATTTTAGTTAAAGGTAATTTCTACATTTACTAATACATTATTAAAACCAAAAAGTTTTATCTGTTAATATGATTTAATGGACCTAAGCTAACAAGAACATTTTATTTTTATTGTTAACAAAGATCAACAAATACTTAACAAGTTGCATATTTTTAGTTAATGCATTAACTAATGAGACCTTATTGTAAAGTGTTCCCAAAAATATCTATCAATATTTATTAGATTAACTAATTAAAAGATTAATTAGATAATTAATTTCTTTCTTTCTTTCTTTACTGCCTTTGAGTACAGTTTGAAATTGTAATCAGAAAATAATTCATTGTATTATTCCTCTGACAGAAAATCTTTTTTTTTTTGGTTATAAAAATATCTATATATCTATTTCCAGGAATGTGAAATACACACATTGTTAATGGAAACAATGAAACAGTATAAAGAGTGCATTGTTTGTCTCATTTTTTATTTCAACATATACAATGACATAATATATTAACAAATATTCACAACATTAAACAAAACATAACTAAAAGCAACAGCTTTGAAACAAAATTAACAAGGACCTCATGGTTCAAAGTGATAGTCTCACAGTTGATACAAACAGTGTGTGTTGTGCTCCAAATCTACATCAATACATAAAAACATCAACATGGTTTGTTATCCTAAAGAATCATGTATTTTGAGAGAAGAGTTTTAGAGAAGAGTCAGTCTTCATTCCTCAGCAGACTACTACTGAATTCCACATCATTCCTTGGGTCAGAACTGAATTCCAAACAGAGAGCATTACACCTCTCCAACAAGCTTATTTCTTTTCAGGGCCGAGGTTACAATTAGTGACTGATGATGAACTTCTTTATTTCGCCCGGTTGCGGAAGAGGGTGACAGGGTGGTTGCGAGCGATCAGCTCACGTCTTATCTGACAGTAGGAGCACGGCCCACAGCAGAAGGATAACACACAATCATTGCAGATAGAGTCCTGTGAGAGGGAAAAGGAAATTAGTCAGCCACTGAATATAAAACTAACATCTGATATAAGTTATGCATCAAAGAATATTCTAAAACATTCTTCATTTATCTAACTTAATATAATTATAAATATTTATGGATTTATAGCTATATACTAATTTCAGATGTGTTAAATATAAAAAGAAGAGTTCTCTAGAAAACATGAATTTACTCGTTTAAAGGATGTCTAAACTGATTAAGAAATGCAAAAGTTACCTCAATCCCGTAGGTACGTCGGACAGACACTCTCATGGCCATAGTGATGGGTGGGAAGAGGCCGAAACTGTCCAGCAAAGGCAGGCAGAGACACTCTCCATGATCTCTGGCTGTGATGCAGGCGAAACACGGGCAGCACCAGAACGCAAAGCAACCTGCCGAACAAGATGGGAAAAATTTGTCACAACGTGGAAAATAGAGAAAACTTACTAGACTCACACGCATTAATATTATATTAAGACATAAATAACACTTACAGTCATTGAGGTTGTCACATTCACAGACGCCAGAGGACCACTGGTCCGATCCAGGAGCCAAAACAAGTGGCTTAGGCTGCTGAATAACTATTTTGGTTGCCATGATGACTTGTGCTCTGAAAGACAATGCAAATTAAGAAACTGTTAGAAATGAAACATGCAATGAAAAGAACAACTCTGTAGTTAATATGTGCATAACTAAATTAAGCAGGTTAAGATACTATGCAGTTCTTACCGTGCAAGAGGAGAGACAGTTGGGGATGAAGGTGAAGATTATGACTGAGTGTTGGGTGACAATCTGTGTGGGACTTTATAGAACCATCGGTGGCCAAACACACGTACACATGCGTATAGACAAAAGATTACTATCACACCATGTCTCCACAGAGTCAGAGCAGGTTAGTCGGGTACATGCTTTTCTTTTTATCGATAGATTTTGGGTGATTAGCGGTTTTGCTGACGTGAGACCTTGTAAGTCATCTTAATGAGACTGTGTACTGATACTGAGAACTATCATGTTAGAAAAAAAGGAAGAAAACTAGAAAAATGCACCACACTCACCAAGATAATAGCAGTGGCAAGATGTTGTTCTGGACATCAAATTCATTCCTGATATGGAACTATTGCTGTTGAATCAGTCTTCACACAAAATATTTAACTTAACACATGCAGTATGCACTATGACGTTGAAAACGTAATATTTTTTACAGCAATATATATAGCCTTTAACTGAAACATGTACTACCAGGATTCCCACTCTAAGCCAAATGTCAAATTCCCTGACTTTTTCCTGACTTTCACTGACTAAAAAGCTGAATTCCATGACCTATAATGAACAGATGAATCAATTTACAAGCTTTGTTTACTTGATCACAGATGTTTTTCAGTGCAAAACACACATATACACTACTTTTTTGGTTTGTTTGTCTTTTACCCGTTTAATTGAATTTTTCTGTACTTTTCCACAGAAATTAATGCATTTAAAATTAATTTTTAGGCTTTCATAACAATAACAAAAGGCAAAATGCATGAAACAACACAATAATACAAAATACGTTGTATAAAAATTACATTTTCGAAACAAAAATTTTAAGCAACAATCAAAAATCCCTGATATTCCATGACTTGGACAAAATAAATGTCCAATTCCCTGACTTTTAATGTCTGGAATAGACCTTTTAAAATTCCATGATATTCCAGAAATTCCATGACCTGTGGGAACCCTGTACTACCAATCAGAAGATTTTTTTTAAAGAAAGAAATTAATACTTTTATTCAACAAGGATGCATTAAATTGATCAAATGTGATAGTAAAGACATATAATGATTTCTATTTAAAAGAAACACTGTTTATTTGAACTTTCAATTCAAAGGATTCTGAAAAAAAAAATAATATTAAGAAATATTTCTTGAGCACCAAATCATTATATTACAATGATTTTCAAAGGATCACAAATCATTTCTGACTGTAGCAATGACTGCTAAAAAGTTTTGCCATCACAAATAAAATACATTTTACTGTAGTTTTACTTTTTGATCAAATAAATGCTAAAATCCCACCCTCAGCCCAATCAGAAGTACCAGTGCTTACATAGAAACCTATACACTGGAGCCTGATAAAAATGCACTTTTTAAAAGAAAGATTTCAGATGGATTTAGACGCTTTTGCATCTGAACCCTTCATATATAATAACCCATCATAAATGCATATGAATGTGGCATAATTATGTTAAAATACAGTTCCATTTAAAAGTTTTTGATCAGTAAGATTTTGTTTTTTAAAGAATTCTCTTCTGCTCACCAAGCCTGCATTTATTTGATTAAAAACCAGCAATATTGTGAAATATTTTTACTATTTAAAATAACTGCTTTCTATGTAAATATTTTAAAATGTAATTTATTACTGTGATTTCAAATCTGAATGTTCAGCATCATTTCTCCAGTCTTTAGTGTCACATGATCCTTTAGAAATCATTTTAATATGCCGATTTGCTGTTCCAGAAAAATTATTATCAATATTTAAAACAATTGAGTATTTTTTTTCAGGATTCTTTGATGAATAGAAAGATCCAAAGATCAATAGCTGAAATAAAAAGCTTTTGTAACATTATTCACTATACCATTCAAAAGTGTGGAGTAATTTATAGATAGATAGATAGATAGATAGATAGATATAGAAATTAATACTTTTATTTAGCAATGATGCTTTAAATTGATCAAAAGTGACGAGAAAGACATTTATAATAATAGAACAGATTTGAAAAGAATGTTAGAATGATTTCTAAAGATTCATGTGACTGGAGTAATGATGCTAAAATTTCAGCTTTAAAATAAATTACATTGACGTAAAAATTTTACTGTTTTGCTGTACTTTGGATCAAATAAATGCAGGCTAGGTAGGCAGAAGAGACTTCTTTTAAAAACATTCAAAATCTTAGTGTTCAAAAACTTTTGACTGGTAGTGTATCTTATGAATACGTCACAGTTTGTTATTGCATACACATTTTATGTCAATTTATAAAACAGTTTGCTAGTGATGCAAAACACAGATGTGAGCTTTTCTCCATGATAATGAAGCCATTTGGTAGATTTATTTTCATTACATTAGGTGGAATTCACACTTAAAATAGATGTCTTTAAGATGTTTATGATTTAAAATGTATGTCAAACTGACATCTTACAGACTGCCTTTAGATGTTTGTACACAGCAGATGCTTTCCAGATCAAGTGATCTTTAATAGACATCTTGCAGACGTACATGTGCTATCTAAGAATTGTCTGATTTTCAACACATTAAATCTTCCAATATATGATTGCTAAAATACAATTCTTAGAAAGCAACTCACTCATAGTCATTACCTATGAGAACCCAAAGAGGGTGTGCTGAAGAGACTTTGCAACACATACTGTTTAGATCACTTTGTTATGCGCATTTAAAGGCATAGTTCACCCAGCAATGACAACTCTGTCATCATGTACTCATGATCTATCATCTATCTATCAGATTTTTCACATTCCACACAGCAGGCAACATTAAAAAAAAAGTTTGAATGCATGATATAGTTTCCTACAACTTCTTTGTGTTGTTTCATTATTCTATTTCACAAAATGAAAGCACTTTACATTCCATAAATGGTAGAAATGCAAAACTAGTTCATTTTATTACAAATTATTACAAATATGTAAACCATGATTTGTCATGCAGTAGAGGGTTTTCACTATGCGTCATCAATCAGCCATACTGGTGGCACTGAATGTAAACAATGCCACTGAACCGAACAAAACTTGCATATTTTGCTGATTATTACAGCTGAAAATGGTCACCCCGTGAAAACATTTGGAGTACTACACACTGTCAAAAGTTAAAACAAATCAAGGAGAAGAGTGCCAAAATCTATCTGAGGAACAAAAGTCGTTTGTGGTTGGCTAAACTGAACCAGGATTTCCAGTGCAAGAATTTCGACAACATTCATGTGTGTTCTTATTATTTCCAGTCAAGTAGCTGAAATAGTAGGCTAATCTATTAATTAGTACTGCTTGTATGTATCTTTAGCACCTATTAACTTTAGTTTGTCAAAATATTGTACCCTTTCCTGCTTCCTAAGTCCTTCTCTATATGATTTAGCAGCTTCCACACATTTTTTCCTGTAGCTTAGACAGCATAAATTTGCAAAACAACAGTAGTACATTACTGTGCAATCCGTTCTGTTGTTTACATCCGAGTATCTGCGATATGGCCACACATCTGGGTAACTGACCAAACCGTGACTTAAGTGCAAACCTTTTATAACTGTCCTCTTGACTCTGCTTGTATGTTATGCATGATTTCTGTGATATAAAGTAGACTAGACACCACTAAATATGCATGTAAACATTCACACTTCCATAACACAGTGGCACAAATTCATAACGGTGTGAAACAAATATTACACAACTCTAATTTACCCTTGTGAACTCATGACGCATAGCCTATTTCAGGCTCCCTCTAGTGGTAATCCACAATATGCAAGCATGTGTACTTTTACATTCGTTCGTTTGTTTAAAATCGCAGCCACATAAAGTGATATGTATAAAAGTCAACCGATAAATTCCAGGTTTGTAAAGCTAAACCCAACAGTATGCCTAATGCTAATTGGACCTACCGGAAATAAACAAAACATTAATATTGGTGGAGTTATGTCAAGTCCCCTCAAAGTACTGGACGTTTTGCTATCATGTTTGACCCATCTCTCACTTCTAATGTACACACCATCTCTCGTGTTAAGACTGCATTCCTCATCTCTAACAATGCATGTCTCCACCCCATGCATACTGCTGAAAGATGCTGAAACTCTTGTACGTGTTTGAGCTGCTCTGTTTATTGCCTTAGCACATTAACGTACTGTTTTAAACTAAGAAGTCAGATAACACTGCATGACCGGTCACGGCTTACCGTGAATCACGTAGTTCTAGATGGCTCTTGTAGATCTTTTCCATTTAATACCAAAGCATATATACGTTTATAGTAGGCCTACCTGTGCTTCTTCTGTTGTCATACATTCAGCACACTGCCAAGTCCCAGAACACAACTAGAGTAGCCTATCGGCGTAACTAAAGTACGTAGTAATGAGAACATCTGGCAGATTACTTAATTCAAAATGACCAAGAACACAATAATTACAGTCACTCTTTCACAGACTCTTGAAGTTATCTTGTCTCTGATGCTGATTGTCACCGGGCTTCAGTTATCTTCTATTTATGAATTACTTGTAAGCTTATGCCACCTACTGGTGTAACTAAATATTTAAATTTTTTATGTTGCCTATTATATTTAAATATTATGGCTATTAACCATAATTACACATTATTTCTGCTCTGATATGTACAATATGTCTCTTTTTCACCCATTAGTAGTTTTTATTCCACAGTAATTTTCACAAAGCAGTACACACAAAGCACAAGGCAGCATAGTGATAATTTCATATAAAGGTAATTCATACAGCTCTATATCTAATGTCATTTAGAAAAATGCCGAGAAGATCTGGAAACATTTTGTAGCCTACCAACCGAGACAACAGGTTTTATACAATATTACATGGGAATATGTAAAGTAGTGAAAATGAAGATGTTAAGTTGCAGTGGAGGTTGTTTTTATGTAGCTTCACGGGCGTCCATTTCCCGAGACATCTGACACCATACGCAGGGACAACAGCAGAAGGTAAGCAAGCAGTCATTCAAGATACTACCCTAGAGATACAGAGAGATTCATTTACAAATATATAAGAATAAGCAATTTATAAGTCAGAATAGTTGTTCTGTCGTAATCAAGGCATTTTGTAGACATTTGACAAAACATTCATACGAGAGCCTTTATAAATATGTGTCCTAACCTCAATGTTGTAACGATGGCGCATGGACACCCTCAACAAACCAAATTCATCAATCAGAGGAAGGCAAAAACACTCGCCATACCTCTTAGCCGTCGCACACGCAACACAAGGAAAGCAGAAGAATGAAATGCAACCTACAGTATAGATGCAATTGTACTGTTAGTGTTGTAAAAACAATGACAGTGACAATTAAATGCTGATATTCAGAAGAGACTCACAATTTTTTTTATTGCTCATGTCGAAGCAGGAAAAGACTCCAGAACTCCATTTGTTGGAGGCCTTGGGCTGCTGAGTTGACATCCTGTGTATTAAAATATCCTCTGTATTACAATATCCAATCCCCCCAGATCTAACAGATCCCACTCATGCTTTTCTTTCCCTCTTTGAATGCTTGTTTAAATGCTTTAAATACATGTTTCAGGTGTGAACAATAAATACAAATACATACATAAAACCAACAAATGAATTGCACATATTTTTGCAATTAATGGTGAATAATCAGTTACCAGTAGATTTTGTAACCATTGTCTGAACCAATATTCTGAATACACTAATGCATATTGTATGTGACCCTGGACCACAAAAACAGTCTTAAGTAGCATAGGTATAATTGTAGCGATTTTTCTTTTATGCTAAAAATCATTAGAATATCAAGAAAATATAATGTTCCATGAAGATATGTTGTACGCTCCTGCGGTAAATATATCAAAATCTAATTTTTAATTAGTAATATGCATTGCTAAGAACTTAATTTGGACAAGATTTTTAGTTTTTTTTTTTTTTTTACACCATCGGATTCCAGATTTTCAAATAGTTCTATTTCAGCTAAATGTTGTCCTATCCTAACAAACCATCAATGGAAAGCTTATTTATCCAGCTTTCAGATTTCAGAAAATTGTCCCTTATGATTGGTTTTATGATCCAGGGTCACATATTATATTGCAGAAATGAACACATTATTTTCCCAACCCTAGTTTGTTTAGATATCTATAATATCACAAAGCCTGGTTCTATTTCCAAGACAATGTGGATTTTTATTGTATGGCTATTCTTTACTGAAAATGGGTCACAAAGACAACGGAATAGCTACTCTAATCTGTGTCAGTATAAATTAAGTAACATGCATATCAAAGGCAAATTCACTAATTCCAAAAACGTACCTGTGCAAGAAGGTAGAGAGGACAGGCAGCCTTGTGTTCAGTGAAAAGGATGAAAATCAGCTGTTGGGATATGAACACACATCTCACTTTATATGCATTCTAAAAGCCACTGGTCCGGTTAATTGCGAATGTGGTGAAGATGAAGAATTCTACAGAACCTGCTGACATTCTGAGGAAAAGCTCATGCTTGTCAGTTCAGGGGAAATCATTCAGGTTCAGATTAATGAACCAGTAACATTTTTGCGGTATGTCTTTGATAGCTGAACAACTAGCCCTGCATATAAAATCACATTCCATTTCATGATTTACTGCGAACCAGCTGCATTTATTTAGAAAATAATCAAAGAATGATTTAAATTATAGCCATCGGAATGTGTAAGAAAAAACACACATGACAGGCATTGATTTTTCTAATGAAGATGGTAAAGTTTTATTGCAGACAAACAGTGACAAAGTACAGTGCCTTGCAAAAATATTTTTCACATTTTGTTATATTGATGCCTTATGTTAGACTGTTTTAAATTATTTCTTTACCCACATCAATCTACACTCCATGCACCATAATGACACATCAAAAACAGAATCTTCAATAATTTATTAAAAATATGATACAATTTTTTTACATCTGCATTTAACAATTATCTGCCAATCTTCACCTCACCTCTTCACCAGGGGCGTAGCACCAAATGTTGGGCCCCAGTCACACAACCAAGGAGGTGGGCCTCTCACAACACTCATAAAACACCTAAAGCCGAGAACACACTACACAACTGTCATGCCGATTATGAATGGAATTTAGCCTTAATGACGGATCGTGCCTAGTTGCACCGAGTCTGTTCCAATCGGGCTCAGTCGCTGTTTGTGGTCGGCAGAAAAAAAATCACATAGTGTGTGTTGTCTAAACTAAAATCTGTTCCAGTCGTTGGAAACAATCGTCAAGTGTGTTCCGGTCAGTCTTAGAATGTTTAAGCTAGTCATGTAGTGTGTCCCCAGCTTAAGACTGATTTATTTTCACTATTATTTATTTACAGTTGTAAAAATGAGTTTTGCTCCCAATATTATTCCTAGTAGCATAGTTTATAACTATATATATCCATGTAATGTTGTAATGTTAATGTTATAGATTATCGGTAGGCTGTATCATTATGGGCCCCCCTCCGCCCAGGGCCCCTGTCCGACACCCCTGCTCTTCACACAAATCATAATGGGTATGATCTGTGGGCTTTTCTAGATCATACCCATTAAATTGAATTTGCCACTGGTTAACTTCACTCAAACTGTAGTAACATCTACTAACAAAATGAATGCTCCTGAGCTAAATTGCAACTGTCCCAGATATGTAAAAAAAATGAAGGGGTATAAATACTTTTGCAAGGCACTGTACATGAAGCATAGTAAATTAGGTGTTTACTATTTACAAATATTAAAGTTTATAAAGGGATGGTTCACCCAAAAATGAAAACTCTCATCATTTACACAACGTCATGTCATTCCAAACCTGTATGCATTTCTTTTCTTTTTTTTTTTTTTTGTGGAACATAATTTTAG
The DNA here is from genome assembly GCA_033026305.1 of Cirrhinus molitorella. Lineage (NCBI taxonomy): Eukaryota > Metazoa > Chordata > Actinopteri > Cypriniformes > Cyprinidae > Cirrhinus > Cirrhinus molitorella. The sequence continues at coordinate 14,599,156 of CM065118.1, read as the reverse complement.
AAATTATTATTGTTTTTATTGTTTTTTTTTGTCCATACAGTAGAAATCAAGAAGGGTAACCAAAATGGTTTGGTTACATTCTACAAAATATCTTTTGGTGTTCCACAGAAGAAAGCAAGTCATACAGGTTTGGAACTACAGGGCGAGGAAATGATGACAGAATGTGAAGAGTACAGATGCAAAACCATCTAAAAGCCATCTCAGTCAAAAATGAGACAATGATACTGAATGAATGCTCTCTACATATATATCCATCAAATACTTGATCAAATACTAAAATCCCACCCTCAGTCCAATCATAAGTACCAGTACTTACATAGAAACCTATACATCGGAGCCTGATAAAAATGCATAATTTAAAAAAAGATGTCAGATGGAGTTAGAGGCTTTTGCATCTGAACTCTTCATGTATTAGCAATGAATTTCCTTTCCATTTCCAAGTGTAAATACACTTCACTTTACTGTGAAGTGCATTTACAAAAATGCATTAAGTTTGCATTTGCTGTGAAATCATACAGTTGGGTACAGTTGGAACAGGGGTACGGTTGAAATACCTTAAATAACTTGCATGCGCAACAAGATATTTGCTTCACACATGCGTATTAGCGCCCTCTTTGAGCGTGGGAAATTTTAAGTATGTGCACTTCTCCAGTCTTAAGATATCGGCGAAAGTTTTTTTCCATGGTAAGATTTTCACTTCACCACATCTCTTCCACATTGAATAGCTTCTCATCCTTACATGACTGTTAAAGTTAACTTACATTTTCTTAAACCTTAATATGTGTACTACAAACTGACATATTGCATGACTTTGTGTCATGCAAGGTCTTCGTAAAATCTAGAGAAATGTTCGAGGTGGTCAGCGGGGTACAGTTGAGACACAATGTACCAATTGAAGTTAATAGTCACAATATTGTTTAGATGGTATTGTTATTATTTTTTATTTATTATGTTCATTGTTATTATGCTTATTAGGTTATTGTTTGCATCTGATCTGTTATATTATTGCTTTTTGCTGTTATAATTAAACATTGTAAAACATTGTATCGCTGTTTGTCATTACAGTACAATGTTTTACAAATGAACTACATTTAACTTAACAAATAATCAAATAAAATACTAAATGGAAATGAAAAATTTTGAATTCTCATTTTTTTAAAGGTATTTCACATTTGCAATGAATTGGTTAGGCAGCTTTACAGCATTACGGATGGGTGTCTCAAGTGTACTCGGGTAGGCTACTGTTTCAGCTGTTAGTAAATATTTTTTTTTAGTAGACAAGTAAAGGAAATGTCATATGAAAAATCACTTCTTTTCAGTCCCTAGTTTTGTTGTGGTAAAGGAAAGAGCAAAAAGTGTACCAACTGTACTCGGTCTACCCTAACTAGCAATACATTCACGGGGGAGCTCATGGGCCGGATTTGTCCAGGGCCGAATTTTAACCCCAGAGTAACTGTCACAGAGTATGAAATGAACACCTCAAACCCGCGTTAGCTCGGCGCAGGGGCGCGCCACCTGTGCTAGGTTTGATGCCTTAATTTGACACAATATTGATATTTTCACAATATTTAAGCATGCATAAATATACATTTGTTTACATTTTGCAGAACAGACGGAAGATCCGTCAATGTGCATTTGTTTCATTATGTTCAGAAACTGTCATGTGAGGAGTTTTCACTCTTCTTCGTGTCAGGGGCTACACACACACACACACACACACACACACACACACACACACACACACACACACACATCTATAATACATAATTAAAATAGGCCTACTTTAAAATATAATTTAATTCAGTGATGCAAATCAGAATTTTCATCAGCTGTTTCTCCAGTTTTCAGTCATATGATTCTTCAGAATTCATTCTAATATGTTGATTTATTGCTGCTTAATATTTTTTGGAACCTGTGACATTTTGTTCAGGATACTTTGATGAATAGAAAGATATAAAGAACAGCATTCATAATAAATCAACATATTCGAATGATTTCGGAAGGATTATGTGACACTAAAGAATAAAGGCTGATAAAAATTCTGATTTGCATCACTGAAATAAATTACATTAAAAAACATACACAATCTTTTGAACAGCAATGTGTTTACACACACACACACACACACACACACACACACACACACACACACACACACACACACTATAAATTCGATCTATATATCTAAATAAAAATAGACTATAGATATACAGTATATGATCCAAAGTAACTAGTATCTAACTACTTGAGTAGTTTTTTATCCAATACTTTTTTACTCTTACTCAAGTAACTATTCAGACTATTACTTTTACTTGAGTAATATTTCTAAAAGTACTTTTACTTAAGTAAAGCTTTTGGTACCCACCTCTGTAAGGCAGGAAATGTTTATACACACTTGTCATTTTCAAAAAATAGCTGTACAAAGTAAACAGAAACAACGTTTAAACAAAAATACAGACATACCAGACGAACATCAAACTTTTTTTTTTTATTAAATGGAACAAATATAATGGTGCAGATCATTAGATCTTTAGATCATTAGACATTAGTCACTGAGAACACAATGGTCCTTTCACTTTCAGTTGACATTCTTTTGTTACTAGTGCAGAATACTGAGGCAAAATAAGTTGTTGCCAGTCGCCTTTAATGTGCTCGACTGTGGACAAGAGTGATATTTTGTTCACGGAGCTTCATTTCTCGAGACATTTGACACCAGGAGCAGACGACACAGAATGTGGAATAAAGGCAGTCATTACAGATAGTATCCTACAGAGAGAGATATACACAATAAGTTCTCCACAATTTATATATAAGATACAGAACAAGGTTTAAAACTAGACTGTGTTTGTCCAAACCTGGATTCCATAGCGATTGCGCACTGATACCCGCATAGCCGTTGTTATTGGAGGAATGAATCCAAATCCATCAAGCAGAGGCAGACACAGACACTCGCCATGCTTACGAGCCGTTGCACAGGCAAAACATGGAAAGCACCAAAATGCGAAGCAACCTACAAATAATACTACTATTAGTGATCGAATCAAGATGTTAAAGAGTAAAAGAGACACTGACATTTCACAGTTGTTTAAATACGTCTAATTATTGTATTTAAACTTGTGAAATGTCAATGCGGTGAAATATCAACACTTATTTACATATGCTGGATTTGTGTATGTTATCATCATTTTCACGTCTCTCGTAGTAGCTATCACTTATTTCATTTGCTTCGAACAAACGCATGGCGCCATCTGGTGTCAGTTATCAGTTCTAATGAAAATGACTTAAGAGAACTTCAATCCTAACAGTTGAAGTCAAAAGTTTACATACACCTTGAAGAATATGCAAAATGTTCATTATTTTACCAAAATAAGAGGGATCATACAAAATGAATGTTATAATCCACAGCTACGTGTGTTATTTATTTATTTTTTGTTTCATGTTCATTAATACCTTGTTTGTTCTGAACAGTTAAACTGCCTACTGGTTTTCAGAAACATCCCTCGGGTCCCACAAATTCTTTGTTTTTTCAGCATTTTTATGTATTTGAACCCTTTTCAACATGACTGTATGATTTTGAGATCAATTTTTTTACACTGAGGACAACTGAGGGGCTCATATGCAACTATTACAGAAGGTTCAAACACTCACTGACGCTTCAGAAGGAAACACGATGCATTTAAGAGCTGAGGGCTGAAAACTTTTTGAATATGAAGATCAGAGTAAATTTTACTTAATTTGTCTTCTGGGAAACATGTAAGTATCTTCTGTAGCTTCTCAACTTGATTCTGCATTTGTCCTTTGCTCTAGCTAGTGTTCTGGTCTGACTTTCTAATAAACCTGGCATTTATAAATATAAAAGCTAAATGCGAAAAATGAAATGTTTAGTTATACAATCCTCACAACCATGATATCCTCTTGATATTCTCAGACTGATCAACATCTGTGTGTACCACTACACTACATATGTTATAAAGGTGTGTATAAAGGATATGTTTGGTTAAACTACTAGGCTAGAATTGTGTAGATGTATGCACAACCATGGTCATGTGAGCCGCATTTTGTACTTTTATATAAGCTTTTTAGTAACAAGGATAATATACAGTCCACCAGTAATACTCAAAAATCTCAAAGTAAACTGACTACACATTATTCTTAGCAACGATTCTGACACTCCTCTGGGGTAGCCTTTATACACACATTTTTTAGATGTACAATGATTCACAGCTTTTTAACAATATTGTTGTCTAGTTGCAAAGTGACATTCTTCAAGTAAATACACCCCCGAAAGACACACCAAAATAAACTGAAAAGAGAGAGAGACTCACACTCTGGTACATCTTGGCAACAGTCACAAATTCCAGAGCTCCACTGGTTGGAGGTGTTTGTCATTACAAAGGGCTTAGGCTGATTAGAAGTCATCCTGTTTATTATGAAATCCTTTAACAGACAGACAGACAGACAGACAGACACACACACACACACACACACACACACACATTTTATTCACTACTTTTACCATCAGCACAAAAATGGTCTGAAAATGACCTATCACAGGTTGAAATTTTGACAAATTTTGGAAAAAAAACAAAGCTAGATTTTTAAACTGGTGCCTACTGAAAATAATGTTTGTGTATAAAAAAATCTGATCAACAAATGTAAAAAATGTTTATATATATATATATATATATATATATATATATATATATATATATATATATACACATATGTGTGACCCTGGACCACAAAATATAAGGGTCAATTTTGTAAAATTGAGATTTATACATCTGAAGATTAAATAAATAAGCTTTCCATTGGTGTATGGTTTGTTAAGATATTTGGCAGAGATAAAGCTATTTTAAAAATCTGGAATCTGAGGGTGCAAAAAAAAAAAAAAAAAAAAAAAAAAAAAAAAAAAAATCTAAATACTGAGAAAATTGCCTTTAAAGTTGTCCAAATGAAGTCCTTAGCAATGCATATTACTAATCAGAAATTAAGTTTTGATATATTTATGGTAGGAAATTTACAAAATATCTTCATGGCACATAATCTTTACTTTATATCCTAATGATTTTTGGCATAAAAGAAAAATCTATAATTTTGAGCCATACAATTTATTGTTGCCTATTGCTACAAATATACCTGTGTGACTTAAGACTGGTTTTGTGGTCCAGGGTCACATATTATCTAAAAAAAAAAAAACATCTTATTTGGTCTTTTTCTAAAACTGACCGAAAAACATTTGGTGTAGAATTTTCACTCGAAATTTAGATTTCAGTTACAAAGATACACACTTAATTAAATGTGAAATTAAAAACAGAAAACTAGTGGTACTTTCTTGTAAAATATACTCCAATTTAAAAAATAATAATAATTGAAATAATCAGAAAAACTGCTCTTACCTGTGCTTGAGACTAGAGAGGAAGGGCAGATTTGTTCACACTTGAACAGACAGAAGGATGGAGATAAACGGTTAAGACAGTCCCATAAAAAGACACTAGTAGGTGTGCATCTCAATTAAAGTACTTCCTCGAAGTCACTGGTCAGGTTAGGAATGTGTCACTACTGATGACGCCCGTGACCCTCTACCTGAAAATCTATCATCATGTTTAAACAGGGGTATAGTTTCACTATTGAATGAAGACTGTGCATGACAACGTATGACTAAGTCAACAACTTGCTGGGTTTGTTGGTGGAAGCAATGTGTATAAAAGGCATAGATGTAAAGGTTAACATAATGCTTCTTTAAGGTAATGTGTGAACAGATGAGGGAAGGAGAACTTTTTTTCATTCATTATATAACATGGAACAGGACAGACAGGTTATTAGCACCTACACAGCTTTTTCCGTCATAGCTTCATGTGTCAAGACAACAGTAAAATTAAGAGGAAAGAACAATTAATTTAATTAGTTTTTTTTTTTCTTTTTTATGTACTACTACCTTGACTTTTTTGGGAATGAGTGCTGCCTAATTACACATTGTCAAAACAACACAATGCTGGTTTGCAAAAAGGTGGTTTGCTCACATGCTATAGATTCCATGACAGACATTTTAATTATGTTTAGAGACATGGTAACAATGAATTCTTTTTTAAAGACAATACTGCCAGATGAACTTGGGCTGTAAAAAAGTAAAACTCAGTCAAAAGCAATAATCAGACTTTAATTTGCTGAATGGTTCTGGACAACCCAGATAAGACAATTTTCAGTGACTGTGTTTTTGGACATGGGCGCTGGGAGATTTCCTGCTGGTCCAAGCTGGAAACATGCCAAATGTGCATCAACAGCTTGCAGTAGAACTATTACTGTGTTGTTTTACCTTTAATACATAATCAACCTTTCTTGTCCCCTAGTTGTTTGATTAATTTTAAAGAAATATTTAGTCGTAGGAATATAATATTCACAGACACATCAGCAAAAAAGAAGAAAAGAAGAAGAAGAAGAAGAAGAAGAAGAAAAACAAAACAACAACAACAACATTAAAGTAAAATATATAACAAATGGACATTGTTAGTGGACAAATTAATTGCATTCTAGTACATACAGTACAGTACATACAGTTAAAGACAAAATTATTAGCCCCTTATAAAATATTTCATTATTTTTCAAATAACTCCCAAGTGTTGTTTAACAGAAAGACAATTTTATCAACACAGCATTTTTAAACATAATACTTTATTCAGGAAGCTTTTAGGGTTTGTAATACAAATAGAAATAAATGTATAACCAAGAATTTTAAAAAGTCTACTGTCAATAGTGTAACCCTTTTGCTTGATAACAGCCTTTAGTCGTTTGCTGTAGCTCTCAACAAGTTTCAAGCATGTCTCCTGAGGAATGACAGCACATTTTTCCTTAGCAAATCTCTCAAGCTCCTACAGATTTGTTGGTCTTCTGGCACAAACTCTGGACTTTATTGTGCCCCACAGATTTTCTATTGGATTCAAGTCTGGGCTTTGTGCAGGCCAGTCAAGTACACTCATTTTGCTCATTTGGAGGTATTTCTTCACCAGAAATGAGGTATGCTTTGGGTCATTATCATGCTGGAAGACAAAATGTCGACCCAAACCAAGTTTTCTTACAGACTGTCTGAGGTTGTCTTTCAAAATCTTCTTATAGTCTTCCTTTTTCATGTTTCCTTCAACCCTGACGAGATTCCCAATTCCAAACGCACTGAAACATCCCCACAGCATTATACTCCCACCACCATGTTTCACTGTGGGAACGGTTTTCTTGGGGTTGAATGCCTCTCCCTTCTTTCTCCAAACGTAGGCAACATCTCTATGGCCAAAAAGCTCTAGTTTTGTCTCATCTGACCAAAGGACACATTTCCAGTATGCATCACATTCCCCCAGGTTGTCCTAGCTACCTTCATTCTAGCTTGAAGGTGTCTCTTCTTCAGAAGTGGAGTCTTTCTTGGTCGGCAACCTCGCAGTTCATTCCTGTGCAGAGCTCTAGTGACTGTCTTCGTTGAGACATCAATTCCAGACTTAGGTCTAGGTCATTCACTAGTGTCTTGGCAGTTGTTCTTGGGTCTTTAGAAACCTCTCTCACTAGTTTTCTTTCCAAAGTTTTTGAAATCTTTCGCTTCCTTGGAGGTCAATAATTTTGATCAAACAATTAAATATAAATTGCTGAACTGATGAGTTTGAAGTGTTTGACAAAACAGAGCAAACGGAAAGAGAAAGCGCAATCTATGGCTATTATTAGCTCCCTACAAAGCATACAGAGAGAAAACGGTTGTGTGGAAAGATACACAATCTTCCAGCTTAGGATAAAGTAATTATGAAGATTAACAATAATTTGGTACAATTATAATGTGATTTTATGGTAAACTACGTAAGTGTCACTCTGTGGTGCAGCAGGATTTGGAACAGCGTCCTGAATCGCTGCGGACAGTCTAAAATGAATGTTGTTTAACTGAATGTACAAATCAAACTGTTAGCTGAAATATCTACAAAATAAAAAACAACATAGTTATAGCCTGATCTCATAGGAATTTGTACGTATTTTACGAGATGGCTAATTTGCACAAATTCGTCTGACCTCACTTGTACGATTTTGTACGATTTGCTTAGACCCCAGTGACGGGCATTCGTACAAATTCATACAAATTGGGAACTCGTAAAATACGTACGATTTACCCAAAAACCCAGTGAGGTTGTATGAATTCGTATAAATTAGACACCTCGTAAAATATATATACGAATTGCTGTGAGATATAGCGTTGGACTGGCAATTAGATGCGTAGTAAAGTTGTGTTCGATGTCCCCACCAATGTCAAAACCAAACCTATGCCCTTGATTTAAAATAGGTTTTCTATTTTCTGTTCCTTCAGAAATCATTCTAATATTCTGATTTGCTGCTCAAAAAATAAATTATTATTAAAACAGCTGAGAAGATGTTTTCAAAACCTGAACAATAGGAAGTTCAGAAAACAGCATTTATCTGAAATATAAGTCTAATCTTTTGAAACATTCTAAATGTCTTTATCATCACTTTTGATCAATTTAAAGCATCTTTGCTAAATAAAAGTATTATTTTCCATTTCTAATTATACAAACTCCAAGCTTTTGAACGGTATAGTGTATAATGTTACAAAATGCTTTTTATTTAAGATAAATGCTATTCATCAAAAAATCTTGAAAACAGCAGATTTCTGAAGGATCATGTGACACTGAAGACTGGAGTAATGATGCTAAACGCTGAGTATATTCTTCAACATATTCAAATATAAAAAACATAATAGTAAAATAGTAAAAATATTTCAAAATTCTACTGTTTTTTATGTACTTTGGATCAAATAAATGCAGGCTTAGTGAGCAGAAGATACTTTTTAAAAAGACATTAAAATCATACTGTTCAAAAACTTTGGACTGGTATTTTATACTCATTGATTTTCAATTAATCCTTCTTACTGATACTATAATAAAATGCAGAAAAAAGGATATGTATAATTATATTACAGAAATGGGCAATTATGAGTAAATTGTGTTTACCATCGCTTTTAATTAAACTGAGCTGGTCAGACTTGTTCTAATAATACAAGCTAATCTCCTCTTTCAATAGTTCAGTTTTTCCACCCATACCAATCCCACATCACATCTGGCAGCTTTAGTTTTAAAAACATACTTATGGTATGATGTCTAAACTCACGTTTTAATAAATATTTTCATTAGGTTCAGAACTGAGATAAATCCGTTGTGATTGGAAGCAATCACACTAGATGAGATGTACATGGTCTAGATCCACCAGTGGTGTGTAATGGGTTTTAGAGGATGATAAAGAGATGGCATTGGCCCGCACAGCTGCCTGTCTCTTAATCTCACGGGAGATCTGACACCAAGACAGTGGATAGCAACAACAGCCATAAAAACAGTCGCTGCACACATCACCCTGGGAAAGAGACAAAGAGAAGGAGAGTCAAAATGATGTAAAGATGCCAGAGTCATATTAATTTCCTGAAAACTAATACTGTTTTGGCATAAATCTTTTGCAGGCTGAATGAATGACCCCACTCTCAACTCTTGTTTGGGATATTTTTGTGTAACATAACCTTAGAAATCACAAAAAATGTAAACCATCTCCATCTAGTGGCAGAATCAAATACTGCATATTACTCTAACATTGCTTTGACAAAAGCATCTAGACAGTATCGAGATTTTTTTCACCAATTGTACAATGTAAAAAGCATTTAATTCGCATCTTAAAGAGGCAATTCACTGAAAAAAAGAACCTGTCTGATATTATTAAGAATGTTGATAACCATCCAACCAACCAAACACACAAACATAAATCATTGAGACATTTCTCAAAATATCTTTCTCGTATGTTTCACAGAAGAAAGAATGTCATACATGTTTGAATCAACAGTAAGTAAGTTATGACAGAATTATAATTTTGTGGTGAACTATATATTTAAAATCACAAAAGATGCGAGTGGAAGGTACTTGGTGGCACTTGAAGGAACAGTTCACCCAGAAATAAAAATTTGCTGAAAATTTGATCATCAGACCATGCAAGATGTAGATGTGCCTTTTTCTTCATTGGAACAGATTTGGAGAAACGTAGGATTACATCACTTGCTCACCAGTGGATCCTCTGCAGTGAATGGGTGCCGTCAAAATGAGAGGCTGAACAGCTTATACAAACATCACAACAATCCACAAATAATCCACACGACTCCAGTCCATCAATTAACATCTTGTGAAGTCAAAAGCTGCATGTTTGTAATAAATCCATGATTAAGATGTTTTTTTTATTGTTAAACAGTACAATTTGAGTCCTCTATACATGTATACGTCTCCAGTGAAAAAGTCATCTTATTTGAATCAGGAAAGAAATGTTTCAGCACATTTCTAAAATGGTCCAAATTCGTTCTAAACAAATACACTACCAGTCAAAAGATTTTTAATGTTTTTTCAAAGTCTCTTGTGCTCACCAAGACTGCATTTATTTGATCCAAACTGCAAAAACAGTAAATTTTTTTGAAAAATTTTTACCATTTAAAATAACTGTTTTCTCTTTCAATATATATTTTAAGTAATTTATTCCTGTGATCAAAGCTACATTTTCAGCATCATTATTCCAGTCTTCTGTGTCACAATGTCCTTCAGAAATCATTTTAATATGCTGATTTGCTGTTCAAGAAACATTTATTATCAATATTATTAGCCTATTATTATTATTATCAACATTTAAAACAGTTGAGTACATTTTTTTCAAAATTCTTTGGTAAACAGAAAGGTCCAAAGATCAGCATTTATCTGAAATAAAAAGCGTTTGTAACATTATACACTATACCATTCAAAATCATGGAGTCAGTATAAATTTTGTTTTTGAGAAAGAAATTATAGAAACTAATTTCCAATGTTACAAATGTTATGTTATTTCTATTTCAGATAAATGCTGTTCTGTCTATTCATCAAAAAAATATCAGCGGTTGATTTCTCAAGGATCATGTGATGATGCTAAAAATTTGAAAATTTTTAAATACATTTTTAAAAACTATTTTAAAATATATTTAAATAGAAAACAGTTCATTTAAAGAGTAAAATATGTCAAGCTTTTATTGTTTTTGCTGTACTTTGGATCAAATAAATACAGGCTTGGTGAGCAGAAGAGACTTCTTTTGACCTTGTAGTATGTCAGTAGATTTTGATGTAAGAGGGCAACAGGGAATGGACATTTTCTCTGGATGGGTTAGGGTTAGGTTAGGGAAAGTACGGATTACTTTTTATGGAAAGTAATCCGTTACATTACTTTTGCGTTACTTTTTACATTTGGGCAGGGCTTGCTTATTTGTTTTTCATATACAAAAGTCTGATTTTTAGCAAATGTAAAAGCCCTTTCACACCAAAAATTAAAATAAATAAGCCTAAGGCTGAAGAAAAAGTAAATTCACATCTGTACAGTAGAACTGTAAGAGAATGAGAAAAATTAAGCACAAATGTTAGTTAATCTAAAGTTTGTTCTGCTTATTAGTATGGTTGAATTAGATCAACAAAGGTCAACAGCAAAGACATTGGTTAATAAAATGGGATTAAATACATAAAGGAAACGAAAAGTAACCGGTGTTACTTTATTGAAAAATTTTCTTGTAAATGAAAAAGTCATGCGTTACTATACTAGTTACTTGAAAAAAGTGATCTGATTATGTAACTCACTTTACTTTTAATGTGTTACCCCCAACACTGTTCAATACAAAATCCAATTTCATAACAAAAATAATTAAAGTTGAATTTCAATACTTTCAGTTTGTCATGAAATAAATAAAATCACAACTTCATGACTCCAATTTGATATTCAAAGCTCTTTCTTTCTGCAACAAAATCGATTATTATGTCACATGTACTCTGTAATGTAAAAGCAGTCACGGCACACTGGTTTGTGTTGTGGGTGTTTGCTTCTAGAACAACTTTCAGTTAGTTTGGTGCTGAGAAAAGATGCTTATCGCAGCCAATTCACTTGGTTTTGGAAGAGGGTCATATGGGTGGAATGTAAGTGTATGTGTGGGCATTGGGTCATATGCGTAGATGTTTGTGTGGGTGCCTGTTCATGTAAGAGTTTTCATGCTTACATAACAGTTATAAATCACTTCCAAAAAGAAATTGGGTGCAATATAATAGTCCTATAATACTAACATAGTATGAGAGCAACTAATTATATGAATATTTGTATTAATATTTGTCACAGTATTTAAACATGTAAATGTCATTTACGTCATTGCATGAGTGATTTAATTTCACCTCAATGCCGTAACGTTCTCTTACAGCTGCACGCATGGCCAATGACGCTGCCGTTCCACATCCTACACAATCCAACAGGGGCAGACATGGGCATCCCCCTGCGGCCCTGTTCGTCTTAAAAACAAATAAAGGCAGGCACCAGAAAGCACAGCAACCTGAAAACACACACAGATGATGCTTCAAATACAAACAAATTATATTAATTATTATGTGTATGTTTTAATTCATAATGATAATGATTGTAATGTTTTTTTTTTTAACTTGCATGAGCATTAGTATAGAGAACAGACACTCACAATCATCCATATCCCCCCAACATTCACAAAGTCCAGTGCTCCATTTGCCATTCTGTTCTACTAGGCCAGGTTGGGACTGTACCACTCTCAGCTGCAAGGGGATGCTGATTCTCTCCATAGTAACATTAATACCTGTGCCATTTTAATGTCAATACTATATTACAAACATGTATTGTATTCTATCATTTAACAGACTTACTGACTTAACAGACTTACTTACTTAGCTAAACAATACCCTTCTGAAATCTTAAACCTTCAAACTATGTGTCTTTGAAAACTTGTAGATTTATATTCACCGGTGCATTTACAGATCTTAAATTAATTTGATTCAGCAGTTTCATTATTTCACAAAATTAATAATCATTTGTTAAAACTCTAAGCTTCATGTTTACAAAGAGAACACAAAATGTCATAATCTATCAGTTTTGACAACGAAAAAAGTATGAACAACAACATGAATTCTTACCAGTAGCCTGGATAACCAGTGATATTTTATGTACAGAAACCAAAGTCCATCAAATAGATAATAGTCAGATATAATTGTTAGCTGCAGTTCTATACTATTTGGAGGATTTTATTTTTTTCCATCACCCTTTGTAACCCGACAGTACTGACGTTGCTGTTAGCTTCAGCTGTTGACTGTAAACAAGCTACTCCCTTAGTATTCTTGCAGTTTTTTATTTCTCAAGAATTTTACTAAAAGTTGATGACTATTGAATAAAATTATACATGCTCATGAACATAATTCATTTATCATTTCAAGGTTATCATTGTGTTTTCTTCAAAAATGAAGTCAAATTTAAGTCAAGTGTGTAATTTAACGATTTTCATGATTTTTATTTTATTCATAATAAAAATGCATAAATAATAATAGTACTGCCAGAATTTTCTTGTAAATGACACTTTTGAAAACAGTAATATAATATTCATGTAAATTCTAAAAAAGAAAAAGACTGACGTATTAAATGAACAATTTTTACTATCAGTCAAAAGTTTTTGAACAGGAAGATTTCTTTTTTTTTTTTTTTTTTTAAAGAAGTCTCTTCTGCTCAACAAGCTTTTATTTGGTCCACAGTACAGCAAAAACAGTAAATGTTTTTTTTCTATTTAAAATAACTTGTTTTCTATTTAAATATATTTTAAAATGTAATTTATTCCTGTGATCAAAGATCAAATCTTTACTCCTGTCTTCAGTGTCACATGATCCTTCAGAAATCATTCTAATATGCTGATTTGTTGTTCAAGAAAAATGTATTATTATTATTATTATTATTATTATCAATATTTAAAACATTATGTAACATTATACACTATACCATTCAAAAGCTTGAAGTCAGTATAAATATAAAAAAAGACATTTTACGATAATAAAGACATTTATAATGTTACAAAAGAGTTCAATTTCAGATAAATGCTGTTCTTCTGAACCTTCTATTAATCAAAGAAACCTGAAAAAAATCTACTCAGCTGTTTTCAATGTAATAATAATAACAAAAAAATAATAATAAAGGTTTTATAGCATCAAATTAGAATATTAGAATTATTCTTGAAGGATCATGTGACTGGAGTAATGATGCTAAAAATTCACCTTTGAAATCACAGAAATAAATTACATTTTAAAATATATTCAAATAGAAAACAGTTATTTCAAATATTTCAGAATTCTTCTGCTTTTTCTATACTTTGGATCAACTAAATGAAGTGAGCAGAAGAGAATTCTTAAAAAAAAAAAAAAAAACCCAAAAAAACATTAAAAATCTTACTGTTCAAAAACTTGGAACAGCTCATTTATTTATACTGCTAGTATAAATGCCTACTTTTTGAAGTGTAGGGCATGCATCTATCTAATTTCAGGACATTTTTGTTGTCATGAAAACTGATACTATATTATCAGATTTTGCTATGCTGAGGGGTTAAAATGCTGAGCAACAGATTTAAACCTCACATAGGAGATCTTTAGAAAGATCTTGGACCTTGAGAGATCTGCTGCACAGATACAGTAGTACAAAAATGTACTTTTGGGTCCAAATATAGCAGTTAAACCTAAGAGGGGCGAGTAGCTTGTTGGAACATGCATACTTTTTCAAATAAAGTCTAAATGTGGCCAAAGAAGCTTTTTTAGTGGTAAACAAGATGCTGTGAACAAAGATGACCGTTGGAGATACAGAACACAACATCTTCTGTTATCATTACAAACACAGAGTGATAACAGAAAAACACGTCTCAACAGTTTACGCTTTACATACTTTTATTGTGTTGCTGTGAGATACAATCAAAAGGATCACAAATATAACATTGTTGAAATCAGAGGATTTTCATGGTTATATTAAAGTACATTCATCCTAGAGACTTTAAACACACGTTTATATATACAATAAATCACGCTGAAGCTCTATATAAAGCTGCACAACTCCATCAGATCACAAAGGCATAGAGAGTTTGTTGCACATCCGTACAAACGTTTTCTTTAAGTCTTCATTTAAATCTGTGTAAAAAGGAAAACATATTTATTTAATGATTTTTTTTTCCATAACTTTTACTATAAATTGTTTTAAAACAAAATAATTTCACTTACATTTTGTGGGGTTCCTGCAAATGCACTTGACAACTTCGTTGTATTCGTAGCCAGTTTTAAGATTGTGTCTCTTTGTACACCGTAGACTCCCATTAGGATGAACTGAAAAGAGAGATTTATACATTACATCAAATAAAATGTAATCATTTTGTGACTATGCTTTGGCAAAAAGACTTTTTTCTTACAGTTGCAGCCACAAGCAGCAATTTGCTTCAGAGATCCCCTCTGTGAACAAACTGTGTGGAGAGATATTAGATGACATTAGTCTCAAATTCAAAGCATAAACGTTAATATTGAAAAACCCCCTTATCGTTATTAACATTCATGCGAAAACTACAAAGTAAATGGTGTAAGCAACGTACAGGTAAATCGTTGTAGAAATTACCTGGGTTGTAGCACAAAATTGTGGTCAGAATCACCAGGACAAACAGCAGACAAATTGGTTTGGACATCTTCACGCTCGTGCTGCTGCGGCTTATTGAATTCCACCCTTCTTTTATTCCCCTGTGTAATGATCTCCTCTACCCCTTTCTCACCCCCTTTTATACCCTGAACTGTTCACGAGGGTTTAAGTTTAACGGCAAAAATGAGTTTCAACATGTTCATGTGCATACCACAATTTTACCTGAATGAGAAAGGAGATTTTGCTTGTTGACCTCTAATCTAAACAACAACACTCAAGAGAAAACACGTTAAATCTGATAAAGTTGATCTTGTCAGGTCACAATGTGTGGGATTGAATAGCTGCAATATATTGGCAGTGAGTGGAGGTCAGACTCAGAGCATCTGTTATGAATCACTAGTTTGCTAACTAACAATACTGTACACTAGACCTGTATGACTTATTTGGTTTATATGGCTAATACCATCCAGGGCTCAGTTGTTGTTTTTTTTCAAATAATGTGTTGCCAGTTGGATATTTCTGTCATACTTTCTTTCTTTCATTTTAAGAATAATAAAAAAAAAGAGCTAAACTTGATGATTTACTGTCTTACAAAGTTGGCACCAACTGACCAGTGTTTCTGACTAAACAAACCACATATTGTTTGTGGATTAGTAGGTATTCGCAAAACAGTAAGGTGATACTTCACAAGATGAAGAACAAAGAGAGCACTGGGATAAGTAAATATTTTACGTACAATGAGCTGAAACCAAACCTGTTACGGTTCGCCAATTTTGAATCAAGTTTTTTAACACCTGCATGCATAGCTTGTGAAAGTTCTGTATGTTCCTTCAAAACATCAAACACCACCAGGTTCATAAAAATGTAAACTATAAAAAAGCAAAACAAACAAACAAACAAAGGAACAAACAACAAAAATGTTACATTCATGTGTTTTTGACTGGCATGATATTTATAGAAACCTGTTGTAAATACATGGTACATGTAGGCTAAATAGGTCATATTAAAGCAAGGGTCACTAACCTTTTTTTGTTGTTTTTTTAGAAAACAGTAAATAAGTTGATGAGTAATATGGAATTAATTGTGTAGGACTTTCACTGTGAGGTTAAGTTACCACCTGAGGAGCATAAATCCTCTTACGATTTGTGTGTGTGTGTCTGTGTGTGTCTTGTGCATATGAGTACGAGGGAAAAACAAAGTAGTGTTTACATCGACTGCATTTATGTGACTAGTCACCAAGGCAGGCATTTTGTCATACTTCTGTCACACAGGGAATCTCTTATTTACATCATGTCTTTGCTTTGTTTGTTATAATGAAAGGATTTACGAGCGTGTACTTAAGTGCCTCTGATTAGCCATTGTCTTTGAGAAATTAACAGACATCCCTGCTGAAAATAAAATCCACCTTTTTCTTTAACGTGGCAGTAAGTTTATGGGTGAGACTTCTGGTTAATTATCTGCTATAGGGAAATAACAAGAATAATGGTTTCTGTTGTTGTTGTTTTTTTTAGCTGAGATGTCTGTGATTGGCTATACTGCTCAACATTACATGAACACATTGCAAATAGAAACCTTTTATGCATGACACAACTACATGAAGTCCTCAGCACAGACCCGCTGACTGAAGCATCATGAAGAAATTTCACTCGACCGAACAACAGATTGTGTTTCATGAAGATATTTAGTCAATTTCCTACCATAAATATATCAAAACTTATTTTTGATTAGTAATGCATATTTTCTAAATATTTGGATTTTTTTGCTCCCTCAGATTCCAGATTTTCAAAAAAAAAAAAAGTTGTATCTCGAACAAAGATTGTCCTATCCCAAAAAAACTGGTTTTATGATCTAGGGTCACGTATGAAACTGAAGGTGCGAATCCTTAGAATGCATGTCATTGTAATGTCACTGAGACTTGCTGTGTGTATTTGAACACTTTTAGGCACAGAAGACATTTGTGTTGTAAGAATGCACAGGGAGACTTCAGATATAAAAATGCTGACTCGTTAAGTTGTGTTATCTCATTCTCTGTGATTGTCTCATTTCTCTGTGATTTCCTATTAATTCAGTAGAATGTATGGGAATGCTGTAGGGAATACCAATATGGTAGCATCACTTTTATGCTGTCATGAACAATCCAGTTCTCTATTATAGATCAGTGGTCCAAACCTTTTTTTTATTTAAAGATGTCTTGTTAGAACTAGACCATTTGGGCCAGTACCAAGAAAAGTTACACAATACACTTTTACAGAATAGTTCAATAGAAAATAGAGTAAAAAGTGATTTACATTTTAGATACAATGGTGCCAGTTGCTTCATTTGTTTTTGCTCTGCCAATAAATGTAATTCCAAAGTCATGACAGAACTCGTCTATAAGCAGCACAGTGGTGTTTCCTTTTGGGATGATTCATTTTCTTTCAGTATTTACTGATTGAGTAAATAATTCAATGACACATTTATAAAGAATCCTGAACAAATGAGACTTTTAGAACTAGTCAGTTGAATGATTCAACTTGCCCATAAAGAAAAAAAAGGAAAGTCATTATTGTTGAATGAATGTTTTGAAGAAATCAGTTAAATGAATGATTTAGTGACACACTCAAAAAAAAAAAGGTTCCTTGTCGCCACTTGCGAAATAAGTAATCTGCAAAAAATGAGGAACAAGACTGCAGTCATATGAAGATACACAAAACTGGCATTGAGTTTTATAGCAGGTTTGCACTTACGTCACAGATTTGCGGCCATATTGGTTATAATCGGATGTAAACATAGCATAGATTGCACAGTTAACGTAGTGCTGAGTACGTTTTTCTGCTAATTTATGCTGTCTAAACCACAGAAAAAAATGTGTGGAAGCTGCTAAATCATATGGAGAAGGACTTAGAAAGCAGGAAAGGGTGCAATATTTTGACAAACTAAAGTTAACATGTGGTAAAGATACATACGAGCAGTATTAATTAAGTTATTAGCCTGATATTTCACCTACCTGACCGGAAATGATTTAGAACAAACACAAAATGTTGTTCCTGGTTCAGTTTGACCAACCACAAACGCCTTTTGTTCCTCAGACAGTTTTTTTGCACTCTTCTCCTTAATTTGTTATAACTTTTGGAAGTCTATAGTACTCCAAATGTTTTTCTTGGTCCGACCTATTAGTACAGGCTAAACATGACAATAACTGACCATTTTCAGCAGCAATAATCAGCAAAATATGCACGTTTCGTTTGGTTCAGTGTCATTCTTTAGATTCAGTGTTGCCAATTTTTTTTCAACAGGGAGATGATGCCATCCTGATAAAGCTATCTAAATTCCTTTCAAACAAACCGTGCCAATGATAAAGTACAAGTGAAATATTCTCTAACGTCCAGTGTGGGCTCTCACGTATGTAGGTTACAGCTGGCGAGCCCACACAGGGTGGGCGAACTGTCAACCACTTACCCACGGGCTCACAACACGAGTATTGCAGAAATCAGGCCCTCCCTCGCAGTGACGCATACAGAAACGACCAAGGAAATCCCCAAGTGAGAGTTACGACAGACTCTCACCACCGTAGATAGTGGGCAACTTCCGACTCGCGTTGAACACCGCGTACAAATCGACATAGAAGCCAAATACGTATAAACTGTGTCCACGCTCCGGACAAATACAAGGTAGGAATACGTTTCGTTGTTTTCTATTAGTATAAGTGACATATTTCGGCTATAACATAACGTAATGTTAGCGAAAGCTTTGTTGTTGACAGGCGTGAACACACTCGAGCTCATCCGGTGCATGCGATCAGTTTTACTTAAGTGTATACAAGGTGTAGCCTAGGCTATATATAATCCGACTGTTTGTCGGGGTACTGTGTTTATTACGAATATTGATTACTGGGTTTCATTTTTTAGAACATAATAGGTTGATAGCTTTATTTCACCGTGTTTTACCTTCCCCAGGTGTTGTAAACACGGCTTTTGGATCAGTTTAGGTGGATTGAGGAAGATTTTGTCGGCGTTGCGGAAGTGCATAGACAACCAACGACTTGTGGTCGTTTTTTATGAGTACACCTACCGAAGTACAGCAGCAGGAGGACATGTACGGCATGGCAGAAATGCCCGATCTCATACCACCGGCAGGTGCATTACAACCCAGTCCAGTAATCCCGTTCGACCACGGACAGGCTGGGAGAAACAGACCAGACCTCCTGTCCGCCCCACGAAGAATGCAGAGAGCCCCCAAACTCGGACAGATCGGCCGGTCTACGAGAGGTGGGTGATATTGTTGTTTGTTACTGTACAAACTTAGTTTTTTTTTCTTTAAAATTCTTAAACTGAGAAAAAAAAAATCTGGATCAAAATTTGTATTTAAAAACCTCCCAAAAACTACACATTTTAGATATTTTCCTCGTTTTAATCCAGCTTTTAAAATTAATTACAGAAACATTCAAAATAAGTTGGGAACTTGATTCAGCTTTATATTCCTGTCAGTACATCCCCTAGTCAAGATGTTAGCAAGTCCAACAAGTTTGTCTTGACAAACATACCTTCTCTTGTTTATCAAAAATAGCAAAGAGAAGTACTAATTAAGACTAATGGTGTCTTTGAATCATATGAGTCATGTGTTTACAAGTTAAATGCACATGAACACCACCACAAAGTCATGATGACGAGGGAACCTTCATTAATCTAATAAAGACTTTGACTAAAAACTTTTTTTCCATTTCCAATATGTTTTTTCCAGTATTCATTTTGTAGATGTAGAGTTTAAAAAAGAGATTTGAACGCACCTGTAAGATTTTTATTATTAAAATATCCAAAAACCACTAGAAGAGTGTTAGATATTTTGATGACTTGTGTGTTTATTTATCCCAAATGTTTTGAAGAATGAAATAAGCAATTTTACCTAACTTGTTTTTTTTTTTTTTTTTTTTACAATTTTTTGTAAATATCCTACTGTAAATGTATCAAAACGTAATTTTTGATTAGTAATATTCATTGCTAAGAACTTCATTTGGACAATTTTAAAGGCAAATTTTTTTTGGCACTCTCAGATTCCAGTTTTTTCAAATAGTAGTATCTCTATCTTATACTAACAAACCATGCATCAATGGAAAGCTTATTTATTAACCTTTCAGAAGATTTGACCCTTATGACTGGTTTTGTGGTCCAGGGTACAAATGTGAACTTCACAGGCGGACTTGAATGCACCTTGTGGTGTTCACTTGTTTCCACTCTGCTGTCAAGTGATACATTTCCTCTTTTGTGTTTACAGTGGTTATTGATGATGAAGACTTGGATGATATCATAAACAACAACAGAAGCTTCCCGGTTTCTCAGAGAGTATCACCTGTTGCCTGATGCATGACTGACGGTGCCAAAGCTGTTGAGAGGCCAACACACCAAAGCAGGCCTAGAGAATTGAACTAAAATCTCCCTCTCACATGTTGTCATCACTTTTCACTGTACAGCTTTTAAGGCTTTCACCACTTCAAGGTCAAACAAGAGAACTGTGGACTTTGCTTCCTGTCCACTTTATGCTTGCCCGTCACTTCACTGATGTCGTGCTTCAGTCTGTAGCACTGAATGATCCTGTCTGGTGTGCTCGGTTTTGGATGTTTATTTCTCAAGGTGAAGATCTTGATGATCTCTAATGCAACAGGGCTATATTTATTACATTTGCACTTTACTGCAGAATAAAAAAAGCTAACCTCAGCAGGTTGGGTTACTCATCTCCCAAAGAGGACATTTTCCTGTGAAACTCTGTTAACGTGTAACACGCCATTCGGTGAGACCTGTGGTTACCTTGGTAATCTGGGTCTACCGTGACATTTCTCTGAATGACATTGGTTACTTGTTAATTGTAAGAATCTTTTATTTGGTCACTGTTTTTATGTGCCTGTTAATTTTAGTTTGAATTAAGTACGATTTTGAATGCATACTAACTGAGATGAACAATCAAATCTAAAATGATCTCAGATGTCGCTTTTAAAAATGTTTTTGACTTCTAAATGTTTGCATGGAAATTAATGGATTTTTGTAAATTGTTTTGGGGGAGTGCAGTGGGAGTAATAAAGTATGCATGAGTAACTTTATTGCATTTGCTAATGTTTGGATAAAGGCTATTTGTGAAGTTTTTTTTTTTTAATTGAAAACTTAAATTTCAGGGCGTTGTTTGTTTTTTAAATGGTGAAAAAAGAAAAATCGTCTAGGTTTAAATGATATTTTAAACCTACTTTTGTGTGATATCCTTTTCAGCCACAGGAATAAATGACCAGTCTGATGCAACAAAAGCCAACTTTATTGAAAATAAGCATGTAAAATAAATGTATAAACAATAGCTAACTAACACTGCCATCATCAATAAGCTTTTATGAGTAAAAGATCAGGCTCATGGACAAAAAACGTGAATGTGAGGCAGTGAGTTAATACTGAAAAGTGTTAAGCAAATGGAAAAAAACAAACAAAAAAAACAACGTTCAGGATCTTCCTCAGCCATTTGCAATTACATTAGAGTGACTCAAATGAGTATTAAAATGTTAGCATTTCTGTAGGATAAATACTCAAAAACAAGCAAACGTAAAAAAAATCTGCCTCCATTTTGGGCAACACCAGCTTGTTGTGTTGGCTATAGTGCTCCCTAGTGGGCACTCTGAAAACACCAACATAAATGACCCACTACCCAAGTTTCTTTGACAGAGAGAAACCAACACTTTATTGAAACACTGAGGGTTTAAAGCAATCTGTCAGTATTTGTACTGGCACTAGATTTCTACAGTCCTTCATTTCAAAAAAGTGTTTCCAAATGCATTATCTATTTGAACCTTTGGACAACTGATTGCCCTTTTTATAATGGGACATTAGTCAGTTGGTAAACTCTTTTCTTTCTCAGTGGCAGCTGCTTAACTTTCCACAACATGTTCAGCACGTTATTCTGTTGAAGAAATTCTTCACCTTCTGAAGTTGCTGCAGTGTCTGTCCAGAGGGGGGGCGGTCTTGGTCACACATATTCTTTGTTGCTGCTGGTTGCAGACCGCGCAGAGTTACTTTTAGGATATTTTGACACTTGTTTACTTCGAGGGCAAGAGGCAGCCAACATGGCTCCACCAAGAACATCAAGAAAAGACCCACCCCAAGCGATGAAAATGGCTGCTCCAAACTCAAACCTAAAGGACAAAGAGAACGGTTGTATGGGAAATGTTGTGAAAATTACATTTGGCTAAAGCTCTAGAGTGTTTCTTAACCCTGTTCCTGGATGCTTTCCATCACATTTCGAATGTTTCCATAATCAAACCCACCCAAATTAACTGATTAACCCTAGTAGAAGTGCTCCAAGAGCTGAAACGGGTGTGTCGGATAAGGAAGACATCCAAAATGTGTCTTTTTGGGGGACCTCCAAGAACAGAGTTGGGACACACTGCTCTAGAAATTGTGCAAACTGTGCATACTTAGTGTTGACTGGAGTGAAGGGGTTGTAGAAAGCTCGAATCACGTTGTGGGCAAACCACGAGCAGGCAACAACTGCACAGAGGGCTGTAGGAACAAAACACAGAAGATCTTTCTTTCTTTGCCAATATCTTCAAAGCATGAGCTAGTTTAGCATTAGCTACCCTGTTTTCTTTGATGTTCATTGACCAACAGACTGAGCAGAGACTGATGTTATATAAGAGCAGTTCAAACATGGTTCACTGTAAATTTGCATGAACAGTTTGTCTCAGTCTCTCACTCACCTCCCACCAGCAGTATGATGCCTCCTGTCATGGCCGTGCGAGCCTTGCGAACTTTATCATCAGCTCCACAGGTAGTGCACTTCATACCCATGCAGGCCACACCAAGACCGGCAATGGACACGATGATACCCACAATCATCAAAGCACGGGTTGCTTGAAGATCACCTTACAGGAGACCGACAGAGAAACGCAGTGTATCAAAGAGATGTAGATTCATCTTATTGCTCATTGTGCTCCTATTGCTCCTATTTCTAATGTAAAATAAAGTGCCTCAAGGGTGTTTATCGGTTAGGAGCAGCGCCATTTGCACTAAGTAGCATTAAATATCATCTATTATTATTCCAAATAAAATAAAACTTTTTACATAGTGTAAATAGCATATCGCTACAAAAATAGTGCTATTTTCACTTGTAGTTACACTTTAGTTACACTAAGTGTAAATAGAAACTATCGCTATTTGCACTGTAACTAAGTATCTATCACTATTTAGTGTAAATAAAATCTAGCCTATTGCTATTTGCACTTAATGTAAAAAGCATATCGCTATGAAAATAGTGCTATTTTAACTAAGTGTAAATAGAAACTATTGCTATTTGTACTTAGTGTAAAGGTTATTGCACACTTGAGTCCAACATTTTCGCATGTTAAAAAATAAATACCTCATGTTGTGTCAATCACGTTTACACACTGCCTCCGAAACTTTCGTCCGTCATAAAAAAAAACGTATCTGGTTAGATTTTCTGCGTTTTCGCATCCATAGCAAGCATTTTGATAGGAAAGGATGCCGAATATGAAACAACGCATACAAAAAATTAGGACTCAATGACCTTAAAAAGCGTATCGCTACGAAGCTATCGCCATTTGCACTTAGTGTTACTAGAATCTAGCACTATTTAGTGTAAATAAAATCTAGCCTATTGCTATTTGCACTGTGTAAAAAGCATATCGCTATGAAAATAGTGCCATTTTAACTAAGTGTAAATAGAAACTATTGCTATTTGTACTTAGTGTAAAGGTTATTGCACACTTGAGTCCGAAATTTTCGCATGTTAAAAAATAAATACGACCTGATGTTGTGTCAATCATGTTTACACCCTGTCTCCGAAACTTTTGTTCGTCATAAAAAAAATTCGTATCTGGTTAGATTTTCTGCGTTTTCGCATCCATAGCAAGCATTTTGATAGGAAAGGATGCCGAATACGAAAAATAAAACGCATACAAAAGTAACGCATACACAAGTGTGCAATGACCTTAAAAAGCGTATCGCTACAAAAATAGTGCTACTTTCACTAAGTGTAAATAGAATCTATTGCTATTTGCACTTAGTGTAAATACAATTGAGCCAATCTCTATTTGCACTTAGTGTACATAGCCTACAGCTATGAAAATAATGCAATTTTTAGTTAGTGTAAATAGAATCTATCACTATTTTCACTTAGTATAAATAAAATCTAGCCTATCGCTTTTTACACTGTTAAAAGGGATGCTACTGAAAAATGTCTATATGAAATCTATCAGTTTAGGATTACAGCTAAAGAGAGCAAAAAGCCATTCTGACAAAAAAACAGTCTGTGCCAGTGCATTCCTGTACATGTGCACACAAAACTCACTTTTTTTTTTTTTTTTTAAAGGAACATGCGAGGGGCAGGGGTGCAAACTGTAGTGAAGCGGAAGAATTATTCCTCTCCTTTATTCATTAAAACACAATAAGGCATCTCTTGCCAGGCACAGAAAACAGTCAGTGGTGGAATTCAGCGGGTCACCCTTCATCCTCCCATTTTCTCTCGTCTTTCGCTCCTCCTTCCATCCTAATTCAACCTGCTGTCAGGTGCAGTTCCAGCTGGTTTTAACTGGTTTTCTCAGAAATAACCCCTGAGGTTCTTCACAGAGCCCCTCAGTAAATACATCAAGTCAAGAAGGAGTGAACGGTCCGAGCTAAATCACATTTTCGAACAGTCCACATTAATCTGTAGAGTGTTTCTGCAAACTCTGAGGTAGAATGTGATGTTGTGGTTTCCTATCCTGATCCTTGGGGAACTCGGGGAATGTTTCTGTAACAGCCCTAAACTGAAGCATTCAATTCAATGAATAAACTCATAATTCATTACTGGTAGTTGGGTGTGTTAATAAAAATACTTTAGCAGCTATAGAAACAATGGATTACGTTCTTCCTTGAGAAGCACAGGCCATTGTCTCCATGGCTACCTGTCCTGCCTGGTTACATTACAGTCATACAGTAGATTCAAAGTCCCACTGGCAAGGCCAGCATCCATTAATCAAGCTCTGGCTGGGAATAGCACCAGTGTTTATTTGAGTGTGTGTGTGAAGAATTGGAAACTATGGCTTTAGATGCCAGAGAATTCCAATAAACACCTACAGTATAGATTTACAGTATACTACAAGGCAGGCACTTGATCAATGTGTGATATAATAGTATTTTTTAATACATTCAAATTTTGATTTATGTGTTGATCAGTTGAATTCATCTGGCTCCTTTGCATGTGGACCAGACAAAAACAGATTAATAGACAATGTACAAAAAATATGAAACACTAATAAATTAAATCATTATTAAGAAAAAATGAATAGGTACTTAGTACCAAAGTACGTTCACACTGAACTGAATATTCAACGAGGAACCGAAATTCAGTTTTTTTTAGTTATCTGTCATCACAATTACATCACAGGTCATTAAAATAAATAAATAAAAAAAAAACTGTACGTGAAAAAACATGCTCACTTAGTGTGAACAAAAATATTACAAACAGACAGACTGATAGAAAGACATAGATAGATAGA
This sequence comes from Cirrhinus molitorella, assembly GCA_033026305.1. NCBI lineage: Eukaryota > Metazoa > Chordata > Actinopteri > Cypriniformes > Cyprinidae > Cirrhinus > Cirrhinus molitorella. The sequence goes on along the minus strand of CM065118.1, from coordinate 14,573,136 downwards.
TAGATAGATAGATAGATAGATAGATTTTACACTCACTGTCTAATTGTAGAATTGAGTCGTAGATTTTGCACTGAAGCTGTCCAGTGCTCTGAAACGCGCAGGACATCCACAGTCCCTGGTAAGTGGCCACTGCCGTGATAATACTGTCCCCCACGTACGCGGACATCTTCCACTGCGGGAGGATGGTGCCCACGATCAGTCCAATGATGCCAAGCAGAGAGAGACCAAATCCAAGCAACTGAACGCCCGAGTTTGCCATATTTTTGACACTTAATGGTAACCTGAGCAACAAACTCGCCTGCCTCGGTGATCGCTCAGCGCGTCCTGTCTCGCACCTGTTACTCTCTGAAGAACCTCTTCGAAAAAAAAAATGTCGATGAAGTTGAGAAAGTGACAAACTCTCCGAGACAAAATAGCGGTCTTTCCGTTAGCTGGTGGTTTATGACTCGACAAAGACGTTGGTTACATTCGAAGTGTTGCGTAAAATACAGATGCAGAAGAGTAGTCTCGAGGGAATGAGAGGGTAACTGCTGGCTGGCGCGCAATACCAGTTGTGTCTGCCCGGTGTCGTGACGTCACACAACATAGAGTTACTCGCATCAACTTTAAACTCAAGCTCAGCTTTAAGTTTTTAAGTAAGTTTAACGTACACAAAATATAGGGTATCAAACTAGATTAAGTCCGTTTTCACTATAACATATTCCACTAGACAAGTGTCTTTAATAAGGAAACCCGGTTCCAAATAACGTGGTAAATCGTAAATCTGACAAGATTAACGTCTAAATTCTGAGATACTGTGTCTCAATTCTGAAATAAATAAAAAAAAAAAATCGAAATTATGACATATAAAGTTCCTTTTGCAATTTGGCGGAAATGGGCTTAGAAAATTCCCTTTTATTATAGTAAAAGTGTAGTAACCATGTTTTTTGTCGTGCTGATTAGCTGTCATTTGTAATAAAATTATTTGTAGTAAAATCATGGTTAATTTTCGTAAGGGATTAGCCAAATTGCAGAGATTTTATTAAGCCTATTATTAGCCTGTTGTTATTTTTCCTGCTTTTATTTGCATTGATACATTTAAAAAACCTTCTTGTTTAATTCGCGGTGCTTATATGTTTTACATTTAATACAGTCCACTGCTGTTGCTTATCCAGTCTCTTATCCAGGACCTCAATTTACACCTTGTGCATTTCATGAGGACACGTTTGTCACGTCTAACCATACCATCAGGTGACCTCTGCACTTCCAGTGAAAGGGGGGAAAAATCTGGAACACTATCAACTATTGTCTGCAGTGTAGAGTTGGCGTCAATGTTACAGTAATCTCACAAAGGTAAAGAGGAAATATCTGTAACCTGAGGAAAAACAGGGCGGAAACAATAATGCTATTCGAAGAGGAAATGATTTTCACTCCAGAAAGTGTCTGACACCCTTATGTTTTCAGCTGATGGTTTCTTTCAAAGGTAACAATTAGGATTTAATTGTATACAGTAGAGGTCAAAAGTTTACATACACCTTGCAGAATCTGCAAAATGTTAATTATTTTACCAAAATAAGAGGGATCATACAAAATGCATGGTATTTTTTTATTTAGTACTGCCCTGAATAAGATATTTCACATATAAGAACTGTACATATTGTCCACAAAAATAATAGTTACATTTATAAAAAATTACCCCATTCAATAGTTTACATACCCTTGTTTCTTAATACTTTGTTGTTACCTGAATGATCCACAGCTGTTTTTTTAATCTTTTTTTTTTTGTTGTTTGTTTTTTGTTTAGTGATAGTTGTTCATGAGTCTCTTGTTTGTCCTAAACAGTTAAACGGTCCGTTCAGGTCTGTGGTTTTTCAGCATTTCTGTGTATTTGAACCCTTTCCAACAATCAAATTCAAATTGGGAAAACGATGCATTAAGAGTCAGGGGTGTAAACTTTTAAACAGAATAAAGATGCATACATTTAGCACTGCCATTTGGAAGCTACAGATACTTCATACTACAGAAGAAATTCCAAAAGTTTTCAACCCCTGGCCCTTAATGCATTGTGTTTCCTTCTGAAGCATCAGTAAGTGTTTGAACTTTCTGTACTAGTTGCATATGAGTCTCTCATTTGTCCTCAGTGTATAAGATGGATCTCAAAATTAGACAGTCATTGTTGGAGAGGGTTCATATACACAAAAATGCTGTAATTAACTGAAATGTTGCAGTTTTGTTCTCAGAAATCTTAGAGAATGTTTGGAGGGGGAACAACAGTTGGAAGATACAGTAGAAGGAACGTCCTTGCTTCAGTAACATCTTGAAATTTGCACACACTACCCTGGTCACCCCTGGTAACGTGATTTATCTGTCACCCTATTGGCTGGTCCATGAGCACAGGGCCAAGTAGCCTTGACACACAAAAGAAACTTTGACATTTTTTCAAAGATTCTGTCCCCACCTAGTTCCAGTAAACAGACAACACTCAGTAAAGCGGAGAGCAGACAGTGCTAAATCAGCCCTGAGAAGAACAGAAACTCCCTTCATGGCTTTTCTTCTGGCTGGCTCCAGGGCTTTTTTTGAAGTGAAAAAACAGTGATTAAACTGCTGTAAGCCTCCTTAGAAGCCCACTGAACCGTTAGCAATAAAACACACAGGCCTCTGGTTTCTCCTCAAAAGCAGTGACTCGGCTAATGAGCTTTTCTTATTTCATTATTTCTTACCTCTTTCTTTTACTCCGTATTCACAGAAATGTAGGCACACAGGCTAAACTGATGTAATCTAGGAATCCCAAGGTCTTTTTTTAACTGATACTAACTTATTTGATCATATATACTTTGTAATTTGTCTTGAGAATTAAGTGCGTCAAGAAACATAATCTAAGAAAAAAAACACTGTAATTGTCATTTTGGTTTTTATACTGACTTCCATGACTCAAAAGAAAAAAAGAAAACACTTTAATTTCATGCTACAGTAAATGATCCAACACAAAACATTAGCAAACTAGCATAAAGTGGGTCAGGTAAATCTAAATAATTTGTTAACCTAATAAAAGCTGCTGTAAGCTAATCATTAACCATATCATGTTGCTTTAGGAATTTAGGCTAAACATGAGCCATGAGTTTGGCCTGTTTTTTATTCAGATTTTTAAAGTTTTAAATCTCATATTATCAGATAATTAGCCAAGAGCAAGTGGTTCATCACAATAATAATAAATGGACAACATAATGCTGAAAAAGAGGGGTGCCAGCCAGAAAACTGTCAGGTAATGTTTAGAATTGACTGGGCATCAGTTCATTAACTTTACCATAGCTAGACTGGCTAAGAAAGGAGTTACAGCATGCTTGTCAGACTTTATATCCTAATGGTTCAGTGACAAGTCAGATCCTGGAAGGATTTAACAAACCACTGCTGGCAGACAGAAAAGAGCTGCACACAAGAAGAAAAATATGGCTGTTTTGATTACGCTGAATGCATATGATTATAATCTCTACGATATATTCTCTAGGGCATTAGAGATGCCCAATTTCTCAAAAAAAGAATTGCAAAAAACACAAATTACAAAAACAAAAAAACTATTAAATAATGGCAACAATTTACATTCTCTCTCTGTTTTATGAACACTGGATAATGACAAAGTTAAGAAAACAGATAATCCAGATTATGGCAAGAACGTTTTCTTATTATCTTACTGAAAAAGTAAAATTATTCTTCTTAAGGTTTTATTAAATATAGTGACCTAATACAGTATATAATAAGTGACAAGTAAAGAGAAAATGTATGATTGTAATACAGAGTGGATGAACTGAAAGCACTTGAAAATAACAAATATATTGACATGGAAACATAAACAAAACATTACAATGGAAACATAGAAAGAAAGAAGGAAAGAAAGAAAGAAAATGAAAGAAAGATAGATATACATCATACTGGTGCCCCCTAGAGTCAGTCCACACACACTACAGTCTTACTATGTTTTGTGTTCAGGAGCTGTGCAGTAGCTGTGTGGTTGTGGTTTAAGGGATGCGCTCATGGAAAAGGTTGGTCAGGAGTGTAGTTGAAACTGGCATCCAGAAACATGGCCAGTGTGCCCAGGGTAGTAATGATGACAAAGAGCCAAAGGAAGAGCCGATCCAAAACCACAGCAATGTACTGCCAGTCATCTGTCATCTATACGCGCAGACATCAAACACAGACACAATGGGATATGTTTATCTCACTAACACAGGAGGATGTGTACTGTCAATTTATGAATAATCATGAGGGATCAGGGAACGACCGAGGGCAAAAGACTTAGATAAAGGTTTCTTTGTGTATCTGTAAGTATGTGTGGAAAGCGAGACGGAAGGTGAACAAGAATGTGTGTGGTTTGCGAGCATGTGTTTGCATGGTGTGTGCGAGTGTTCATAGACTTACAGTATCATCCACATCCTGTTTCTTCAATTGTTCAGCCATGTACGTGATGGCGGCGATTGCAGATTTGAGATTCGGGGGCAGAATCAGACAATAGTTGTCACTGTTTGAAAACCTCTGTAACTTCACAGTGCTCTCATTATGACTGAAAAACACAAATGCACACAAATGAAAGAATGATTAACCCTAAACAAAGTTTCTTAAGTGAACTAACAAAACACAAATTGTCATGCTGCAGTGTTTCCATGTCCACTTACTGTAAGTGGGTTATTAAAGGGTTAGTTTACCCAAAAATTAAAATTAGCCCATGATTTACTCACCCGCAAGCATGGCTGTACAGTGCAACATATATGAATACATTTACCACTGTAGCATGTGTGCGATACAGTTTCACATGTTCATAACACAGCCGCTTAGTAGAGTAAGGTGATTTTGTTGTGCTTGTTTAAGTGTGATTATACTTAGTAGTAAGGGGTGTGCGATATAATGATTTTTGATCGTGGACTATTAAAATGTTTCCACAATTTGCTTTTGAACAAATATTGTAGTATTGTGATACAGCGCACATTCTATCAGCTGCAGTTCTGGCGCATCAATATACTGTACACGGTGACAAAAAATGCATAAGGATTACATATACAATTTCTGCCATTATTTACTCACTCACATGTTGTCCCAAACCTGTATTAATTTTTTTCTTGTGCTGTTCACAAAAGAAGATATTTCAAATAATGTGCGTAACCAAACAGTAGCTGGTCCCCATTTTGATAGTAGAGGTGAAGATACTATGGAAGTCGACAGCAACTGTTTGGTTACCCACATTCTTCAACATAACGTTTATGTTCAACAGAAGAAAGAAACTCATTCAGGTTTAGAAACAACTTGAGAGTGAGTAAATGATTGTGTAAAAATAAAACAATATGACAGGACTGACAGACTTTTTTTAATTTAACTATTTTAATGTTAAATAAAACAAAATAGAGAAAAATCACTCACTGCTCATGACTGATGAACTTTAATATAGTTGCTCACTTCGCACAGTGAGGCGAAGACATTTGGACAATGGACTGGTGTCAAGAAGGGCAGAAAAGAAGCCACTTCTCTCCTAGAAAAACATCAAGGACAGACGCTACCATGAGTCCTGCGTCGTGCCCGAGACCATCCATGTGTGGGGTTGCTTTTCAACCAAGGGAGTGGGCTCTCTTATAATTCGGCCAAAAAACACTGCCATGAATCAATAATGGTATCAAAACGTCCTGCAAGAGCAACTTCTTCCAACAATCCATGAACAATTTGGTAAAGATCCATGCATTTTTCAGCATGATGGAGCACCATGTCACAAAGCAAGAGTGATAAAGAAGTGGCTCGAAGCTCATGACATTGAAATTTTGGATCCTTGGCCAGGCAACTCCCCGGATCTCAACCCCATTGAGATCCTGTGGTCAGTCCTCAAAAGGCGAGTGGACAAGCAGAAGCCCACAAATTGTGGTCAACTCCGAGAACTAATATGGCAAGAATGCATCGCCATCAGTCAGGATTTGACCCAGAAGCTAATATCCAGCATGCCAGAGCGAATTACAAAGGTTATGAAGAACAAGGGTCAACACTATAAATACTGACTCATTATCATTTTTGCCAATAAAATCCTTTAAAACTTAATAATATATTTATCATTGTTTTTCAGTATACCACAGAAACGTGGAAAATAATCTACAAATGCTGAAGCAGTAAACTTTGCAAAACACAAAATTTGTCACTGCCAAAAATTTTTAGTCATGACTGTATATCTTTGTTCTTATTTTCTAATAACAAATATAAAATAAAGACTTTTTTTAACAATTAGGAAATTAATAGTAAATAGTAAAGCCAATATGACAAAGAATAATGATAAAATCATGAGATTCCTGACAAAAAATGGTGATATGATACTTTTGCCATATCGCCCACCCCTAACTTGTGCTACAACTGTTTGGCCTATGCTACAAAACTTTCAACCTCTGTAGCACCAGTGCTATGTGCAAAAAAAGTTAACGTACAGCCCTGCCCTCAAGGTATCCTAGGTGTATATGACTTTCTTTTTTCAGACAAATCCAATTTATAATCCAATGTATGCGCTTAGAAGTGACGAACGTGGAAGCACAGAGAAAGCGCAAAACAAAACAACGGTCACAAATTAGAAGTACAAAATGAGGATTTGTAAAGAAAAATGTCAGAGGATTTCGATATAAGCCAAAAGAAGATTGGTTTTCCTTTGCTGAAGGAAGGAAACTTTGCTTTCTTTGCTCATGTAAACAAACACTGATTTAGTTGATTTTCATAAAAAATCAGTGGCACATGCGCAACGCTAATGTCCTATGCTATTCGTCTGGAATGACTTACTGACGTTTGATAGTTAGCGCAAGCTAGAGGAAAAGTGATTATTACGTTTTAAATATGGATATTTTTCGTACAAAAATGCGTCGATTCACTACAGCAGGCCTTTATTCACCCCCTGGAGCCGTGTGGAGCACATTTTATTAAGGATGGATGTACTTTTTTGGACTTCTTTTGGACTGTTGAGCAGAAACACCCACCCACCGCCATTATAAAGCTTGGAAGAGCCAAAAAAAAATTTAATGCAACTCTAATTGCCCATCCCCTGTTCCCCTTTCAAATCAAAATCCACTGAAACATTTGTTTAGAACTATTTTTGACTGTTTTTGCATGTAAACAATGCATATACTGTGCATGCTTCTCTCCTGATTCTGAAAATACAACCCTTTTACTGAAGAAAGCAGTATTATGGATAGAGGACTCATATTTTGGGAGCTTTTTGCTTCACAAGACATTAACTGATGTGTGTAAATTGCTTATGGATTATCATTATGCTGTTTTGACTCTGACAGCACCCATTCACAGAGCATCCAGCAGTGAGCGAGTAACGTAATGCTAAATTTCTCCAAATCTGTTCTGATGAACAAACTCATCTACATATTAAATGGCCTGAGGGGTGAATACATTTTCAGCAAATTTTCATTTTTCATTACTTTAAAAATTGCTTATAAGTATAAGCAGCAATTTGGCTTTGATACTAATTACGATATGGCATTTTATTGCTTGTAATTCATAATTACAGAATATACTGTAGGTTTAATGAGCTGCATGTCCTTGTGATAATTTTAGGAGAAAATCATCTCGTTTTATTTACTAAAAATAGCATCATACTTCTCTGCAACAACCCTGCAGGATGAGTTATGCATCAAATGTAACATTTTATGATGATAAATAACCAAAAATGAGCAACAGCATTTAAAAAGCATTACTAATAACATGTAGCATTGTGTGCAGTAATGTAGTTTGCATGTGGTGCTGTACAGTAGCATTGTAGAGGTCAGTATTGTGTTGCTCTGTGCTATAGTGGGAATGAGTCTGTCATACAGTGTAGAATGAATGAGAGCAGTGCTGTGTCTGGGACTGACCTCTCCTCTCTCACATTCCCATTCTTTCAAGGGTGAGTTTTTTCCAACAGGGATTATACAGAGAGCACCAAACGTCCGGCACATGATACACACGGTCAATGAGATGCATACCGGTATAGACAGGAACTCTAACAACTCATACGAACATTTGTTTCCGTGTACTGTATGCATGATGTATGCACTCAATTTCCTATGCATATGTTACATGCACACACCTACTATGTAAAGACCCATCCTCACATGATTATGTGCATAGACACACTCATGCACACATACCATTGCACAACATAAACAATACACATAAATACAACATCAATTCAAAATCTATCATGTTACACGCCATACTCTTCCACCTGTCTTTTCAGCTAGTTAAAGAGCAGGTCATATGGGTTTTCAAAAAATATATATTTTGCCGTTTGTAACGTAGCTATCCTTCAATGTAAACAGTCTGCAAAGTTGTTAATCAAAAAAGTGCATTATACAAAGATACTGTCTCTCAAAAGGAAACCGATGCTGTGTTCTGCACCGTGAAAGCAAGATTTAATTTCGTTTTCATTGCCAAAAGACGATGTGAAGAATCAGTGGTTAAAATATTTTTTTATTATTATTACGATTGATACGTTATGTGTACATTTTCAATTGAGTGCTCAAAATATGTGTTAATATGTGATGTATACCTAGTGTAGCTTTAGGTTTCCTAACAGTCTTTCTGAAATAGTTCTGATAATTTACTGTGAACCCACTATTTCCCAAGGATGTGTTGTTTAATGTAGACTGTCGTTGTTTTAATTACTTTTTTAAAAATAAAGAATTTTGGTTTACAGACTGTATTGCTTCATCAGCTTAGCACTCGGCAAACATATTCACCATTATTGTTTTGGTAAGTGTTTACAGTTGCTGAACTTTAGCTGTGGGCATGATTTACTTGCACAAGTGTTAAACAAATTGCTTTGCCAATGGTAGCACTCGCTAACTCAAGTACTCCTCTGTACCAATTACGACAGACCTGGCCAGCTGACCAATCAGAGCAGAGTAGGCTTATGAAAGAGAGGGGTTTACAGTCCTTCAGAACTGCTTCGAGCAAACTGTTTCAAAATCATTGAGAAATGACTCTAATATTAAATGTATATTACAATGTTTTCAGACCTTAGATGCATTTAAAACTGTTGTAAAGGACTCCAATGCAATATTAGGACACTTTAAAATTCCATATGACCTGCTCTTTAAATAAATGTATCAGTGGATGGTAGGATATCAGAGTAACTGTTACATTCTGTGTTTCCCCTGTGACTTAGTTTTTCCTTTGTTGCCTGATTATATCATTCTGTTCACCTGTGCCTTGTTCCTTGGTCCTGTATTAATTTGTATTAATGTGTTTGTGGTTGTTCATTTTCCTGGCCATTCTTCATGTTTTGAGTTTATGTTGGATTGTTTTTAAATACTGTTGTATATCTCCTGCGTTGTGTTGTTCTAGTACAACTTTTACCAAGCGTTTTAGGTTGTTTTCAGCTGATTTAAAATTCACTTGACTCACAATTGTGTGTTCTTACATTCTCAAACAGAAAACAGAAATGGAACATAGTGCAACGTTTGTTTAATGTGCAAAAAGTCGTAATGTTATCCACATGCTATTTAAACCACAAAAAACACCAGAAAAAAAACTCTAGAAACCAGAAGTTTCTGAGCATTTTTCTTGCTCAGAAAAGGGAATGTTAAAATGTAAAAATTTACATTTGTTCTGTATTATTGTTTTACAAGAAACAATGATTGCATTTGCCACTCTGCTCGCTAATTATCACAATATAAATTCAAATGATATATTTTTAATAGCAGCAGTGTTAATTTCAATGACTCTTTCGGAATGACAAAAACTATGACGAAAATCTATTGACATTTTCGTCAACGAATAAAACGCATTCTAAATCAATTTCCTGTCAAAATTAACATTGAACAGCAGTAAACTTACTAAAATTAGGCTTAGTTCAAAAAGTTCATTACATGTTTCACACCAGCCAAACTCTGACATCAAACACACATGGGACCACCCATAAAGCTCTACTGTCAAAACACCATTACATTTAGCAAGAAACTTATGTAATGTAGGCCTTTGTACCAAAGTTTGGATAGCAAGTACCACCTGCTAATAAAAACAATGATATTTGGGCCTGTTGCAGACATTCATACAACACCTGTTGTTATACATAAAGAGAATGTCAAACAAGTAGAAGTATACAAGTATTTGGGAGTATGGATACACAAGACATTATCATGGAGAGATCATATAGAGAACATTTGTAAGAAATCAATGCAGAGAATCTACTTCCTCCGTAGGTTGGTCATTTGGTGCAAGAAAGCAGATTCTTTTACTGTTTTTTATGTCTGTAATCATGAGTGTCTTGAAGTACTGTAATTCTGTTTGGTATAAGAGTCTATCTGTGAGTTTAAAAACAAAGTTAATGAATCTACTAAGAATGTGCTCTAAAATAGTGGGTCAGCCTCTCTATAATGCTTATGAACAATCATACCATAATAATGTTATAAGACTAGCCAATAATATTGTCTCTAAACCAAATCATGTGTTGTATAATGAATTTGTATTGTTACCTTCTAATCGACGTTATAGGGTCCCTAGATTTAGTCGAATCAAGTTAAAGAATTCATTTGTACATCAAGCCATATTGGCGCTGAATAACTTGTCTAAAAATTAAGCCGAGGTGTGTGGTTTTTTTTTTTTCTTCTTCCTGTGCTGTGTATGTCATCATTTTGTGTAATTTTTGGGTGAACATGCTGCAATGCAAGAAAAATTTCAGACCTATGTCTGATAATAAAGTGTATCGTATCGTATTCTGTAGCCCTAAAGACCGGCGCCAGGTCTTGAAGGACTTGTGAGCTTAGCACTTTAATAAAGCTTTGGCGCCATGCAGCCATCTTAAGACCACCTGTTAGACTAGCTAAAGAGTGGCACACTCTGCGGCACCAGATTACAGGAGCAAGAGTGACAGGGCACAGGTCACGAGCCATTCTCAAACAGATGAAGAGGAGAACAGGCACCCTAATGCGCCCGTTCATCACTTCTATTACGGACAGATGGAGACACGTATCAGAGATCGTTTCAGGGAAAACCCATCCATCTGTCCATCCAAATGTCCATTCATCCATTTATGTGCATCGTCCACCTTCGGCCCTCCCCTGCTGTTCTTGTGTGCATTACACTCTAATGCCTCAGCTCAACAAGGGCTTAGATTCTGGCGACTTTGGAGGGGTGACTGGGCTTAACTGGGCTGAGATCAAATGCCCTTGGATTGAGAGGAGGAACAGCCAGCACAGAGACTTTCATCAACTGCCCACCCTGATCCGCGTTTATGAGAGTTGTTTAAAAGCGAGCAATATTGCCAACACTAGCAGATTATGGTACAAGCACATTAAACTGTTGCATATTGATTTGGCATCTGTGTGTGTTTTTGTGAGTTAGTGTTTATTAATTGTGTCTACGAAGAACTGTACTTGCATTTGCAGTCAAACAGATTTGACAAGACCATGATTACAAAGATGAGACAAATAGGTAAAAAAAACAGGCAAACTATTGTAAACTTTACTCAGTGGTTATAAACTATAACCTCAACCAAATCATAAGTTATTCTACACAACTCTACAAAACATACTACAGATGCGTTATTTAATATACATGCATTTTTATATCACATTTGTGACCTTGGACCACAAAACAATATCTGAAAAGCAGACTAAATAAGCATGTCATTGATGTATGGTTTGTTAGGATAGGAAAATATTGGATGAGATGCAACTATTTGAAAATCTGGAATCTGAGAGTGCATTTTTTTTTTTTTTTAAATATTGAGAAAATCACCTTTAAAGTTGTCCAAATTAAGTTCTTAGCAATGCATATTACTATGTAAAAATAAAGTTTTGATATATTTACGGTAAGAAATGTATGAAATATTTTCATTGAACAAGATCTTTACTTAATATCCTAATGATTTTTGGCATAAAAGAAAAATCTATAATTTTGACCCATACAATGTATTTTTGGCTGTTGCTACAAATATACCTGTGCTACTTCAGACAGGTTTTGTGGTACAGGGTCACATTTAATCTTAAAGGAGAGTTATTTTGTGATCGATTGAGACGAATAATATTTTACTAACCTTCCTCTCCAAGGCAATACCAACTCTGGGTTGATCTTTCGGATGAAATATTCACCTCCAGGTTTAAGACCTTTGTCCAGACAACCTAATGGGATGCTTTCTTTTGGTTCTTCCTCCACTGGTTCCTCAGTTTGGGGTCTCAGCACACCCAAGTAACGGGGCAGTAAGTTGATGAAAACCTGCCAAATGTTAAACGACAAGAATGCTTTTAGCTTTAAATAAGTTTATAATGTAATGTAAATAGGCCGCTCTTTAATTCTTCTTGAATCTGAATCTTTCTGAGTCACCTTTCGCACCCATACAGGCATATGGTGCGTGCTGGGAGTCCTGTGGTGAAGGTTCAGGACCACCACACTAAGGATGACTGAGAATGTCACCAGAATCATGGTGAACATTACGTAGTTAACAATGATAGGAATGGCAAGCGATGTTTCTGGAACTTTGTCAGCCAACAACAGCATGAAAACAGTGAGAGCGATGAGGACTGAGATGGACAGAGTCATCTTCTCACCTGAGGGAGAGATCAGAAAACATGTCTTACATACAGACACATTATATGCCATTACCTTTCTGTAGAAATAAAATTACAAATACAAATGACTAAATACATATTCTAAATTTATCTAAAAATGCATTTATCTAAATAAACATCATAATAAAGACATTTATAATATTAGAGAAGACTTCTATTTTCAAATAAAAGCTGCTTTTTTGAACTTTCTATTCATCAAAGAATCCCCAAAAAGGTATCATGATTTCCACATAAATATTAAATGGCACAACTGTTTTCAACATTGGTAATAATAAGAATTTATGCAGCAAATCAGTATATTAGAATGATTTCTGAAGGGTCATGTGACACTGAAGAATGGAGTAATGATGCTGCTTTGCCATCACAGGAATAAATTAGATTTTAAAACAGAAAAAAGTTATTTTAAATTGTAACAATATTTCACAATATTACTGTTTTTACTGTATTTTTGATCAAGTAAATGCAGCCTTGATGAGCCTAAGATACTTCTTTAGAAAACATTTTTTTAAAAATCGAACTTTTTAATAGTAGTGTATATTAAATTGGTTAGAATGTTTCTTACAACATCAAATTTGACCATAAAACATCAGTCATCATATTGATTTTTAAAATTAAAGATGGACACCTGCACCAGGTGGCAGATAGAAGACAAATATGGCCAGCACACTGGTGAGGATGCAGGGCACGATGATGTTAATGATGTAGAACAAAGGCTTCCTCTCAATGATCAGGTAGAAGGTGATGTCCTCATACAAGTCATCGTGGATGTTCTTTCTGCTGGGCTTGTGACAAATCTGCCACTCACCGTTCTCTTAGGAAAGAGAGAGGACTGATGAGAGAAAGAGAGACAGAAGGAAGGAGAGAGTGTGCCATGTGCCAAGTTGCTACATTGCTTGGCGACCATAAATAGACATCAGTTAAATTAACTTTGTTTAACAGTATTTTTGTGAAAATCTTCACTGACATTAATATATGAATATGAACTGGAAGTTGTCACTGTCAGGAAGAAATACACTAACCAGTGAATGCATTCTCATCAATCACTATCTCATGGAGCTCATTGCCATCTTCATCTAAACCATACTGAAGGTCCACTTCTGAAGAATCGTATGTGTAGGAACGAAACACCATTGTGCAATTCTGCCAGTCAAACGGAAAGTACGCCACCTATAGGGATTGGGAACAAAGATTTGTACACATACAGCATCATTCAATAATAATACACTTTTAAATCAGTAATAAACCAACAGTGATTTGTGGTTCAAGGTTTAACACAAGTTAAACTCTAACCTAAGTTTCTATGATTCTGACAAAAAAAAAAAAAGTATAAAATATCATAAAAGTGCATTCAATGTATTTGGAATAGAAGTCAGTTTCCTCTGATCCAACAGCATTAGCATACTAAGAAGTTTTATATGTACCTCTATTGAACAAGAGCTGCGGTAGATGGCTGGTGGATACCAGGAGACAGTTCCATCACTCTTCACTAGCACATTTACATACAGGGCAACGTCAAACTGACCGTCATTACTGTTTAACAGAAACGGAACATCTCAGTCAACTCCTAAATTCAGTATGTCCTTCACAGGTTTCATTTTCTAACAGCAATTTTTATAGTGTAAAGAGATAAAAAGTTTTCAGTTTAAGTATGATACTGTGTCAGGTGCCCTTTTGCTGCAAAGCAGTGCTGATCATGCACTACTTAAAACAAAAATTACAGGAGAATGTTCTCACTTGTTGATTAGGTATATGTCTGGACGCCACACTTTTAAGGGAGGAATTCTCACAACGTCAATGCTGTCGTAGTCCTCAGGATTCCAAGATAACCTGTAATCTGTCCATTCCTTGAAATGAGAAAGACAGAGGGAGTGGAGGGGGGATGGAATTTCCATCAAATTCTACTGTTTTCTATACAGAAACTGGATTTTTTTTCTGTTTATTAAAGGATTAGTTCAGTTCCATAACGAAAATGTAAAGATAATTTCATTATCTATTCAGATAATGTAAAGAAATGTCTCAGTCATAAAGAAATTATGTTTTTTGAGAAAAACATTTCAGGAATTTTCTCCATATAGTGGACTTCTTTGGTGCCCGTGAGTTTAAACTTCCAAAATGCAGTTTAAATGCAGCTACAAAGGGCTCTTAACAATCCCAGCAGAGGAAGAAGGATCTTATCTAGCGAAATTTTTCTAAAAATCTCCTCTAACTTCAAAATCTTTTTTGTAAACAGCGTTTGACCTGATGATTTTGAAGTTGGAGGAAAAAATTAGATGGGAGTTTTTCGACATACCCTAGCTGTATTGAACCGGAGCACACAGAGTACACATGTGCATTGCAGAGCTGGACAAGACAAGCAATTGTGGTTCAAATGTATAAACTGCATTTTTTTTTTTTTTTTTTATTAACCAATTGTTTCTCTAGATAAGACCCTTCTTTCTCGGCTTGTTTAGTGCCCTTTGAAGCACCATAGAAGTCCACTATATGGAGAAAATTCCTGAAATGAAAAACTATTTCATTACGACTGAAGAAAGAAAGACATGAACATGTAGAATGACAAGGGGATGACTAAATTATCTGTAAATTTTTGTTCTGGAAGTGAACTAATCCTTTAAGACATTTTCCTCCTATGAACCTTTGGCTGCAGAAAATCTTAACACTAACCCAGTCACTTACTGAGATTAGAAATTAAAATAAATATAAATAAAACATACAGTGGAGATCAAAATTAGAGAACAACCTATAATATTCTACAATTCAAGGTCACAGCTTAGTACTATTTGAAATTATTCTAACAGGAGTAGAAGGGAAGTTTATTAAGCATATTTCACAAATTAATTAAAACTTAAAGAAGATATTTGAAAAAGAACTTATCCATCAAAATTACAGAACAGTTACAGATAAGGTTGCAAAAAGATGAAAATTTTCCAGTAAATTTCTGAAACTTTCCAGAAATTTTGAAAACTTTTTTGGAAAGTTTCCGGAAATCTACAGGAAATTTTCCACCCCTTTGCAACCCTACTTACAGATACCTCCAAGTTATTGGTGTTAATCTGGCACCTGGTGATAATTTCCTTGATTATATGACAAGCCCTATTTAACTGACAGCATTCCTCCAATTTTCACTAAGATTGAAAGATGGCAGGCTGCTCTAAGGTGATTGAAACCCTGCGACAGGAGGTTGTTCAAATGAAGGCCAAAGGAAGACCTTTTCAGCCATTGCAAGAGAAGTTGGTCATTCCAAATCTGTAATTTCTCAAATATTGCAGGTTTACAATGACACTATTTCATTCAACTCCCCCAAAAAGGCTGGTCGTCCACTTAAGGCAAATGCACAAGAAGACAGAATAACGCAGAGACACTCAATGAGGAATCAGTTCAACACTGCAGCTGGAATTGCTTTTCTGTTAAGTGCTGAAGAGGTAAGGATCTGTCTCAGCAAGTTTAAGAGAAGTCAAACTAAATTATTAATGTTTTGAAACATTACTTAACCATTTATCCAAATCAGGATATCCCCAAAGAGACATTTCGGCAAATATATTGGGAACAAATTGTTCCTAAACCTTATTCCCTTACCCAAGTAAACTGATTCTTTCTCTCTCTCTCTCTCTCACACACACACACACACACACACACACCCAGCATTATTCTACTGAGCACACTGATTTGCTCTCCATCTGAAGCAAGCACATAAGACAGTTTTAAAAAAAGAAAAGAAAAGCCAAAAATGACTTGCGGTTATAAAAAGTGACAAGCCAATTTAAGCGGAAAATAAACAGTGCTTAGGAAGGATGAGATAAATGATCTGCCTCTCACCATATTCATGAACACGTTTGTTGTCATCTCTCCATTCTTCTCGTTCTGTGAGAGAAGAGAGATAGTGACATTAGCACGGCGCTAACGCGTGTCGAGCCTTGCATGCTGTCACAGTCAGTCCTTCCATATAAAAGCTAATGTTCTATGCATGACTTGATGCCTCATGGCCGGAAAGCACTTGCTTATAGGGGACTAAGCACTAATGTTTCTCTAATGTTAGGGAAATGTTGCTGAAGCATTGACTCCACAGCCCAGTGGGCACAAGAGATCTCCAACAGCCTGCTGTGAATGTCAGTGAACACAAACTGTGTGAGCGATGACAAAGAGAAAAACACTTCGGAAAAAAACATGAATGAATAAAGACAAGATCAGTAAGTAATTCTGCACAGGAAAATGTGTGTGTGGGGTGGACGTGTTTATGCATGAGCGTTATGTGTATCATACCAAGCTGATGAGCTGTACTAAAGTCATTCCCACTCGGACCATCACTCGGTCATTCCAGGTACGCGCTGGACGCACCTTCAGGTTGTAATCCTGAAACAAATCCTCCAGTAGCCGCCGTTCAGCCTCGGATGCCACTGAAAACACACACACATGCACTTGTTTTATTTCAGCAGGTCATTAACTCCTTTCCTCTTCTTGTTTCTTAATCAAAATAACTCCAGCACAGACGTGATTATCTCTCTCTCCCTGTGTCTCTCCTGACTTGTAGTCATAAAAGGGTTTTCTAAGAATGGGCCGACCCAGATCAACACGCAGAGTTAATGGCCTCTGGGCTGCTTTCTTTGTCTGCTTACTACAAGGTCAAATATGCTGTAGCATTCTAAACATTATATGTATTGTATGTCAGTGAGATGCAGTCCATCACATGTAGTTCATAAGAGCGCAAAACTGACACACACTACTGACATATACACCTGTTACTATCTGCAATCATGTGTGATCAGATAAACTTATACACACTGATTTCAAATTCCAAAACAATGAATAATTATTATAAATATTATTTTAATTTCGAGTTAGTACGTTTTTTTTTTCTAAAGAAACTAATATTTATTTAGCAAAGGTGCATTAAATTGATCTAAGTGGTCATTATAGTCATCATAGAACACTGAAAATATGCATCATGTTTTCCTACAATAATATTAAGCAGCACAACTGTTGTCTATGACAGTGTTTTAGTGTGACGTAAAAAAAAAAACTAAGATTATGAGATTAAACTCAAATAAATAAAACAAAATTGAAATTACGAGAATAATGTTAGTGTTTCGAGAATAAATTGAAAATGTTTTGAGAATAAAGTCAAAATGTTTCAAGAAAAAA
This sequence comes from Cirrhinus molitorella, assembly GCA_033026305.1. Lineage (NCBI taxonomy): Eukaryota > Metazoa > Chordata > Actinopteri > Cypriniformes > Cyprinidae > Cirrhinus > Cirrhinus molitorella. The sequence continues at coordinate 14,555,455 of CM065118.1, read as the reverse complement.
GTCAAAATATTTTGAGAGTAAAGTCAAAATTACAAGAATTAATTCGTAGCAATTAGGACAATTAAGTTACAATATTTTGAGAGTATATTCTAGCCTATTGCGCATGCAAATAGCCTGGATTGGGAGCACCCAGGGATATTCTAAAGTCTCAGCTTTTAAAATCTGTCAGTTTTATAGCGAAATACAAACAATATGTCTATTACAGTAATGCGTTTTTTACACTCTTTAATGTGGCATGACAGATCGCTGTATAACCATGTGAATCAGTCATCTTTCTGATTACAATGAGACACTAGTTTCATTAAATTAGGCTATACTGTTTTCTTCATTCCTTCTGATGTTACTTCACATTTATATCATGCAATAAACTTAAAATAAAGAAGAAAACACTTATAATTTGTATGTAGTGATAAAACTGACAGAATTTGAAAGCTGAGCTATTATAGGCTATTAAAAACAACAAAGCATGAAATTATTGTGATTACTGGATGGCTGGCACGCTTCAAATAATGAGAAGACGTTAAATATTATTTCCAATCATTTACTGTATTATACCATAAATAAAACGGCTTGTGAACAGTCACTTCTCTACATCAGAAAAGATAACTGTACAACTTATGTTAAAAGGAGCACTCCACTTTTTTTTGAAAATAGGCTCATTTTCCAACTCCCCCAGAGTTAAACAGATGAGTTTTACCATTTTTGAATCCACTTCAGCACAATTCAGTAGCACTTCTAGCATAGCTTAGCATAAATCATTGAATCTGATTAGACCATTAGCATCTCATTCAAAAACGACCAAATATTTTCGATATTTTTCCTATTTAAAACTTGACTCTTCTGTAGTTACATTGTGTACTAAGAAAATGAAAAGTTGCGTTTTTCCAGGCTGATATAGATTGGAACTATACTCTCATTCTGGCGTAATAATAAGGGAACTTTGCTGCCGTACCATGGGTGCAGCAGGTGCAATGATATTACACAGTGCCTGAAAATAGTCCCCAGCTAGGTAACTTTAGACTTTTAGACTTTATTTTCGAAACTTTTTCAACTATTCTTTTCATTTTAGTTTTTTTTTGTAAATGTAACACTAACATGGCATCATAGTCCTGCCACATTAAAGAATTAATTTATTCTTGAAACATTTAGACTTTATTCTCGAAACATTTCAATTTCATTTTAGAATTTTTTTTTTTTTTAATGTAACACTAAAACACCATCATATTTTTTTTTCTAATTTTTCTTTAAGCACCAAATCGACATGTTAGAATGATTTCTGAAAAATCATGTGGAGTAATGGATGCAGAAAATTCAGCTTTGCCATTACAGGAATAAACTATATTTTAAAATATATTAAAATAAAAACTGTTATTTTAAATGTTAAATATATTTTTCGCTAATGCTTTTTTTTTCTACTGCATTTGAGATAATAATTCTACCAACACCAAACGTTTGAATATCCTTTATCAAAACACCCTAAAGGATTCAAATATGAAAACTGTTCTAATTAGAATTTCTATCATACTTTGGAACCAGTCGACTGAGATCCTTACAGGACTTGAGATTCCTATGAGTTTATTATTTTTTATTACTGGGATCCATTGGCGTCCTATTAAAATCATTCTCTTTTACGTACAATAACACAGCGTAAAAAGATTCTTGTTTTTACGTAAAATAACAAGAATCTTATAGGAATGGTTCCAAATATGAAAGAAATTCTAATTAGAATCCTATACAATTTTCTTATTGGAATCCTTTAGAATTTTTTGTCAAGGGATATGCAAGTGTAAATATGTCAACACAAACACTCTTTCCCCATCAAAAAGACACAAAACATCCAGATCTGTATTACCTGTGAGAGTTAGAAACCAGCAGCACCACAGGACCCAAAGCATAGTCTTCATTTTAAGCACAATCTGTATATCCACAGTTTGGCACCAGTCGTCACCACTGGCACCATGTACCAACACCCCTTAACAAGCTCTCATATGCACTCACACCAACTCGCATATCCCACTCCACAGACTCTGTCCTCCTCCAACCAACAGCCAATGTGATTGTGTTAATTACAGTGCCAAATCTATCCTACCAAACCCTGACATGGTCACCACATCACTTTTCTCCTCCCTGCAACCTGACTTGTGCAAAGCAGGTCTGTGATTGGTTGGAAGGAAAGAGAATTATGGGAGGGAGAAAGGAATGTGTGGACTCTATGGCAGCTCTGGCAGGCACCTGTTGATGGTTTGCGTAAGTGTGCGCGTGTGTATGTGTGTGGGGATATTTCTGTGGGAGAACAAAGGGAAGAGGTGGGCACAACTGTTCCTTTCCTGAGGGTGAGAAAGGACAGGAGTGGGCATACTCACATACACTCACATTCACACTGCTCACATACTTTTGTGGGGACTTCCCTTTCACACTTGTTCTCAATATAACCCAAATTTAATACTAAGACCAGCTCTAAAATGCTCATTTTGCTATTATTAGATATGAATTCAAATACTGAGAACCTTTTTGCCTTGTGGTATTCATTTGATGCATCTGAATGGGCTTATTATCATTCATCTGAGTACAATGTCAGAAATTCTGTCCCCATACACAAGCAACAAAGTGGCCAACATGAAGGCATGAAGATTTTACCCTCTCAACATACCAGTTTTCTGTCTCTGTTTAATTTGGTATTTGCTATGGCTGCAAGGCAACAGCAGATATACAATTTCTCAAATAGACACACACACACACACACACACACACACACACACACACTCTTAACATCTCACAATCGAGCTCAGAAATGATCAAACATACAAACTAAAAAGAGTAACAGAATCAGGTACCAGAATTAAAAATGCCATTCATTCTCTTCATAGTAACAAGCAAACTTTTAAAGACAGACCTATTGTGAGCTACGAGGATGTTAATCTAAGGTATATGCTTTTGTTCAAGCCAGCATTATTTCAACTTACAGTTGAGGTAAAAAGTTTACATACAATGTTAAACATTTTAACAAAATAAGAGGGATAATACAAAATGCATGTTATTTTTTATTTAGTACTGACCTGAAATAGATACTTCACATAAAAGACACATATAGTCCACAAGAAAAATATAATAGTTGAATTTTTAAAAATTACCCCGTTCAAAAGTTTACATACACTTCATTCTTAATACTGTTTTTTTTTTTTTACCTGAATGATTCACAGCTGTATTTTTTTGTTTAGTGAAAGTTGTTCCAGAGTCCCTTGTTTGTCTTGAACAGTTAAACTGCCCACTGTTCTTTAGGGTGCGTTCACACTTGTCATGTTTGGTTCGATTAAAACGAACCCTGGTGCGATTGCTCTGATTGCGGTTCGTTTGAGTAAGTGTGAACGCTGCCATCCGAACCCATGGTGCGCACCAAACAAGCGGACCGAGACCGCTAAAAAGATAGGTCTCGGTCCGCTTCCAAACGAACTCTGGTGTGGTTCGAATGATATATGAACGCAACACGGACCAAATAATTCTAAACGAACCGAAGTAATGACAAGATGTGACTCTATGCGACATAATTTCACAAAGAGAACAAGTGGTACCCAAAACAAAACGAGCAGAGGGCAAACGTAGAGCAACGAGGAGGTAAAGTACCTTGTATGAGCTCTTTGTGAGTTCGTAGATGGTGAAAATAAAACATATGCACGCAAAAATGAGCGTGCTTAGTCCAGCAGACGGTATTGCGTAAATCCGACTTAAAGCGGCAATCATCAGACCGATCCGTAAATGGGTACTTTGATGTCATACACCCGCAGCACCGCTTTAAGTCGAAATCACCTTTTCCTTTTGCTTGGAGTGTTCGGTGAGTTCCGTCCACTGATCTATATATTCTCTATTATAGATCAGTGGTTCCTTCACGAAATATACGTCATTCAACGTGACCAATCAGTTCGCGAACGTATCACTATGGCTTTAGGTTCGGTATCTTTTGGTTCGTTGTCAAAATACCAGTGTGAACGCTAAGCGGACCAGGACCAAATGTATCATTTTCCTTTTTGGTCCGGACCAAATTAACCAAATGAACCGAACTACAAGTGTGAACGCACCCTTAGAAAAATCCTTCAGGTCCCACAAATTCTTTGTTTTTTCAGCATTTTTTTTTTTATTTATTTGAACCCTTTCCAACAATGACTGTATTATTTTGAGATCCATCTTTTCACACTGAGGACAACTGAGGGACTCATATGCAACTATTACAAAAGGTGTAAACTCTCACTGATGCTTCAGAAAGAAAAAAAACAATGCATTAAGAGCTAGGGGTGTAAACTTCTGAACAGAATTAAGATGTATACATTTATCTTATTTTGCCTATTTTTTTTTTTTTCCATTTAGTATTGCCATTCAGAAGCTACAGAAGATGCTTAGATGTTTCCAGTAGACAGAATAAGTTAAATTTACCCTGATCTTCAAATTTAAAAAGTTTTTATCCCTCTGGCTCTTAATAGATCATGTTTAGCATCAGTTACCATTTGAACTATCTGTAATAGCTGCATATAAGTCCCTCAGTTGTCAGTATGAAAAGATGGATCTCATAATTAAACAGTCATTGTTGGAAAGGGTTGAAATACACAAAAAATATAATTAATGAGTTTAAATGAATAGTTTTATTTTTCTCCATTGTTTTGAAATGTAATGGTGTCATTCACAATGGTTCACAGGACCATGGTTGTTTGCCTCATTAAAGCTGTTAAGTACTTAGTCTCATACCTTTGTCTTTTTGTCCGATTTTCAAAAAAAAATAAAATAAAAAAAGACTTTAAAAAAACCCTATGGGAAAAATCAATGGAAAAAAAATTCATGAAGCAGTGTTGGTGCGGGGACTGTTACACTTTATAATATGCAAAGGTTCTTGTTAGAAGCAACTGTAGAGAGCAGTGTTATATTAGTAATAACGATCACTGCAGTAACTGCTGTTTATTGATTTAGACCCCAGTCAACACGCTTTAGACGTCTGTAAGGCAAGATGCTGACAGTAAGCACAAACAGGCTGTAAATAATCCTCAGACAAGCACAACACAAGCCCCACAAAACAATCCCCTCTGATCAATATCCCACTGAAAAACAAGAAGATCCACAGAGGTATTGGGCATGATAACAAATGTGCTAGCTGAGTTTATTCAGCTTTTTAATTGTGTAATTTATACAGAGTTAGTCTTAAAGTGGACTGATAAACATCAAGGTTGTTAGAGATACTTTTGCAAATCTGTTAAGCCTTATGCAAGTCATTCTGAATCTTCTGAGATCTCTTTTGTGTAAGGCACAGTTTACATTATAGGCAACTATCAACAGCAAACACTAAATGTTGTGTATAATCAGGGCTTTGAACACTGATTAGACTTCAGGGTGGATAGTTTCTAAAATTCATATTTTTCCCCGCATCAGTTCAACTGTTCTTTTGGTATGAGGACAGTAGCGACCCATGAAGGTATGTGGAGTAATGAGAGGAGAGTGCAGCAGGTCAGTTGGTCTCTCAAGTGACTCCAATATGTATTAGTTTTCCACCTGCCTCTTTCACTCTCCTTCAGGAACAACATGAAAGCCTAACAAACAGGTGCCTTTTTAACGGCGTTCACTCAGATTATTTATATTATTTATTATATTTGCAATTAAAATGGTGTTTCAAATTCGTAAATAATATATGAAAGTATATACTAGTTATACTAGTGATATACTGGGCCATTCACATACATACACAACATACACAAACAAGCACATAGTAAAGGACATTCAAATACAGTATGTAAAAGGGGCGAGAAACAGTTTTTTGGAACACCTTTTTTGCTCTTTATTCATCACACAAAAGTTTCTTTAAACTAGAACAGCCTCCACAAATTTAAGAGGACACATCACACTGGGTATCAAAACAATTCCTTACATACTAAGCATAAATGCCACCTACCATTCAAAAGTTTTTGAAAGAAGTCAGTTATACTCACCAAGGCTGCATTTATTTGATAAAACAACAGCACAAACAGTAATATTGAGAAATATCATTACCATTTAATTTATCTATTTAAATTTATTTTAAAATGTAATTTATTCTTGTGATGACAGCTGATTTTTCAGCAGCCATTACACCAGTCTTCAGTGTTACACGATCCTTCAGAAATAATTCTAATATGCTGATTTGGTGCTCAAGAAACATTTCTCACAGCTGAAAACAATTTTTTAGGATTCTTTGGGAAAAAAAATAAATCGTACTGATCCTACACTTTTGAACAGTAGTGTAAATCTGAGCAAAATAAAGGTTCCTCAGATAGGCAGAGAGTACAATACAGAGCAGGTGAGCCAAACTGGGTTAATTTATAAAATAATAATGTGTATGTGCAAAAAACGATTTAATTGGCACATTAAAATAAAGACAGTATGTGATATATATATTACAGTATGTTAAGTGATGTGTCCATATGCATTAAATCCCTTGTATGGCAAACAGATTTAACACTTATGAGTAAGACACAGTTAATGAGAAAGTCAGTGATAGATTGCTAATGGAAACATTTCTTTCCTTAAAAGAGAAGTTGCATAAATTTCAAAAGGGCAAAAGCAAATTTCAGCAAATTCAAAATTTGAGATTAATCTATTGATTGATTATACTCTTTTACTTTGTTATAACAAATCCCACTGAACTCCATGATAGTAAAGCTCTTTTAGCGCATCTATCCACTGCTTTAAAGGACTAGTTCACTTCCAGAATAAAAAAATCCTGATCATTTACTCATCCCACATCACCCAAGACGTTCATATCTTTCTTTCTTTCTTCGAAAAGAAATAAAGGTTTAGTGGACTTTACTGGGAGCCAACTGGTTGATGGTCCAAATTGCAGTTTCAATGCAGTTTCAAAGGGCTCTACACGATCCCAGCACGATCCCCAGGAATATGTGTCTTATAGCAAAACTATGTACAATTATTTACTTTTTAACCACAAATGCATGTCTTGCACTAGCTCGACTAGGTCATTCGTGACATAGATTGGAATTACCGACCCAGTGTTTAAAAAACGAATGTGTAAAGAAAGTAAAACGCCCTTTACAAAAAAGGTAAATCGAAGGTGTTGGACACTTTTGAAGTTGATTACATGATTACGCAATGTATGAAATCACAGACGCGGATAGCAGAGCTAGTGCAAGACAAGCATCTGTGGTTAAAAAGTATATAAATAAAAAAATGTTTTTTTTTTTAGAAATTGTCAGATTGTTTCGAAAGACAAGACCCTTATTTCTCAGCTGCGTAGAGCCTTTTGAAGCTGCATTTAAATTGCAATTTGGACCTTCAACCTGCTGATCTCCATTGAAGTCCACCATATGAAGAAAAATCCTGGAATGTTTTCCTCAAAAACCTTAATTTCTTTTTGACTGATGACAGACATGAACATCTTGGATGACATGGGGGTGAGTAAATTATCAGGAATTTTTTATTCTGGAGGTGAACTAATTATTTAGCAACAGAAGTATTGTGTGAATGAATTGCTGTGCTCTTTGCGTTACGGTAAAAGACCATAAATGTTCAGCGAATGCACAGCAGTGTCTAACACATCTCGTGCCAGTGTTTTTGAGGTGAAAAGTTCAAGGCTAGAGAGAACAATCATCTGATTTAGGGAAAGGGGTCAGTAGGTGTGGCATTAAAGCTGGCATCAGCAAAAATGCCCAGTGTCCCAAGGGTGGTAAAAATCACAAAGATCCAGAGGAAGAGTCGATCAACCACCATGGCAACATACTGCCAGTCCTCCTTTAACTAAGAGGAGGAAAGGAGGAGGAAAAGAAAAGAGAAAGTAGAAATAGAAAAAAAGGAAAACGAAAAGATGATGGTGATGGCAAACAGTGAGAACAAAGGGAGCATAGAGATTTACAGAGCTCTGACACACAGAGAGAAGCAGGAAAAGTAACCTATAATTCTGGCACAATTGGCTATAGTTATCATTATAAATCACTTACAGCCTCGTAATCTTTCTCTGCCTGCAGCAGCTCTGCGATGTAAGTAATGGCATCCACAGCTGCCTTGAGATCTGGAGGAAGGGTGAGGTAATGACTGGGGCCGTCAATGAACTTCCTCAGGTCAGTGCATGGACCATCAGGCTGGTACCTGCACCACAGGAAATGGAGGAGGAACATCACTGTACATTACAACACTGATTTATTCAATTCAGAACATGCTTGGCATGTTTGTGTGTGTACTGCCCAGAAACCAAATCAATATAAATATGCTAACATATTATGAGAAAGCGTAACCAATGCATTGTAAGCTTAAAGGAATAGTTCACCCAAAAATTAAAATGACCCTCAAGCCATAATAGGTGTATACAACTTTCTTCTTTCAGACGAATACAACCAGCTTTATAATGGCAGTGAATGGCTGTTTTTGATTTTGAAGTCCAATAAAGTGCATCCACCATCATAAAAGTACTCCACAGGGCTCCAGGGGGTTAATAAAGGCCTACTGAAGCAAATCAATGCATTTGTGTAAGAAAAATACCCATATTTAAAACTTTAGAAAGTGTAATCTCTAGCTTTCAATAACTGTTGTATACTGTATACTGTGCATTCACGAGAGAGGTGTTTCAGCGTAAGCTCGGGTGAGAATATGCTAGTCTTGTGGGAAATTTTGTGGAATCCTCTGACATTTTTCTTTAATAAATCTTCATTTTGCACCTCTAATTCATGACTGTTTTTTTGTTTCGCTCTTCCTCTGTGCTTCCACGTTCTGCCTAGAAACTACATCATCCGCTGAAATTACACTTTCTCGTGAATGCGCGTACAACAGTTAGCAGAAGATAGAGATTGCAGTTTATAAAGTTTCAAATATGGATATGTTTCCTACACAAACACATAGATTTGTTTTAGAAGGCCTTTATTAACCCCCCAGAGCTGCGTGGAGCACTTTTTATGATGAATGGCCGCACTTTTTTGACTTAATTTAACTCTGCTTGTCTGAAAGAAGAAAGTCATATACACCGAGGATGGCTTGAGGGTGAGTAAATCATGAGGTAAAATTCATTTTTGGGTGAACTATCCCTTTAAGTTTCTATTTAACATTCTTACTGTACATGCTTTTACTCAGTGGTAGTTACCTTCACATGTTTGTACAAATAAACCAGAAATGCTCTGTTCTATTTGAAACATATTCTTGTGTCGTTAGCAACACCAAGGTGTGTTTGATTTCCAGGAAATGCATCAACTGAATAAACACAAACCTTAAATGCAACCTAATTAGTTTGGATAAAAGAATTTGCCAAATGCAGAAATGTAATCTAAAATATGTTATTGCTTATCTAATTTTATGGTAATTTGTTAATGTCCTCATACTAGTACACTGTAACAAAAAATACAAAAATACTATGATGCCACTGAGGGGGAAGCAAAACTTATTTTGGTTAAAGATTATGAGGGTTTGTTAATGATAAACACTGCAATAATACATAAAAAATAGGAGTTGCCCATTTTTATTCCACGGTGACTTTAAGAGTTAACCTAAATACATTTCTTGGACTGTATCAGGAAGTTATGAACACAGGCTGAAACCTCAAACAGCAAGTCTAAATCCGTGGTGGATCATATTACTTTGTCCTTGAGAAAAGAGTGCAAGCGTTTAAAGCCTTAGAATGCATTGGGCTGTGCGCCCTTCCTGCTGCGCGTATGTGTGCACCCACATAATCCCAAATCAGAAAAAAGAACCACTTCCCAAAACTCATGTGTCAAGGTGACCCATCCTAATGTGTAGTAACCGCAGATCATATTCACTCACTCATTATTAAGTAATTCACTCTTTCATTTACTAACTCTCTCACTCAATCACTGTCTTTTTCCTTCTTTGCTTTCCTTTTTTTCCAAATCCCTGCTTTATGCTGATGGTGTCACCACCCACCCATGAAATCCTTCCAATGTGCTGATGAAATGCTTATCACCGCTGATGTGTTGCATTCCTCTTTTGTGAATCTGTTCGCTAACATCTGTTTCATTATAAATCCCCTCTCTTTCTTGCTCTCCCACTGCCACCTCTGATTCTCCTCATCCATTTTCCAGGTATGACACCTCCCCTTCCCACCACAAGGGGTCAGTGTGACTCTTCATTCCTCACAGCTCCGACATCTACTTGTGTATTCAGGTGCTGGTATAAGAGCTCATTGCAGGTAGTCTGTGGTTCCCCAGTGAGCTTCAGTGACCTGAGTGGAACCCCATTAGACTGAGACATACGTTAATGCCAGGCTGAGAGCACAGAGGATTGGGAAAAGCGAGCAGAGGAAAGCTTTAGTCCAGCTGAGGAGTGTGTGTTACAACACATGCCTACATCTAGGACTTGAAACAGCACTAACATCATCATAGCAAATGATAAATCAAATTAGAATGTACAACATATTGTTAAGTTTTATTTAAGCACTCATTAAAAGTTTTTTTTTTGTACACTTACAGCCACAAGTTACCATCGGATGCATACTCAGATTCCAACCTGTTTCACTGGTTAATGAACAAATTTCTAGAGTCAGTGAACACAGTATTTTATCAGTCCTCCAGGTAAAAAACATCACCAGGCAGCTAAAACGAGAACTTCCAAAGAAGTAATAAACACTGGATTTTACCAAGTTAACAAGGTTCAAGGATATCCAGAGTTTATGATATTCAAAGGTTAAGGCAAGTAGGTATATTTTGCATCAGGGTTGGAAATTACTGAGGGCTTGTGGCAAAAATGCCCCATAAAGACTAAAGAGTCCAAAATAAATATGACCTCAACTGTATATTTCTGTAATTGCATTAAGATTCGCTCACACTGCATTATATTGCTTTTATAACCTTATAACCAATCAAACATGTTTCTGTTTCTGTCCATCTGTTTTTTGAAGCCATGTTCTGCACCTGACGCACAGAACGAATACTCCACTTTGTTGATCAACCCTTGCGAGGCCTATTCTGAATGAAAGCCATTTTGGAAAACCTCTGTATGACCCTGGTCACCGAAGTGTAATTATCAGGGTTTCTGCAGATATGAACAAGTGAAATTTAAGACTTTTTAAGACCTCTTTAATGCCACCTTGTATGAAATGTAAGACCTAAAATGGAAATGGAAATAATTATATTGCCTACATACATTTAATAGTTAATGTGCTTAATGTAAAAAGAAAACAAAATTTCCATCGCTGTCATAAATTATATTGCTACGATATACAATGAACTTTTCATATCAGCAGACAATATTTCACACAAAATATCCCCATAAAAGTACCACATCACCAAGATTTTTGGTTGTGTAAATAATTTATTCTGAAGCAATATTTTCATCTATCAACTTTTACATACTTAAATCTGCATATTTTTATTTACCTTTATAAAGGCCTATTTTTAAACTTTTGAAATGCATGCATCACCTTTCATGGCAAATTATTACAACTTATCAATAAATTCTATTGGGCTGTTACCAGTCCGATTAAATGATTTACACTGCAAAATGATGTTATGAGATTAATGTTTTAAATGCATTTCTGAATACACAAATAAGAAATGTTGGGGGGAAAGCATACTTTTACTAAACTACCAGTAGGCGGCAGTAAGTCACTTAATGAGAGAGTCAATATGAGTTATTTCAACTGATTCATTCAAAACGCTGAATCATTCAGTAACAAAGCATTCCTTGCTGCATGGAGAATGTGCTGCTGTAATCCTTGTTTAGAACTATTTTCAGTAAAGAAATGGAACAAAACAGTAAATCAAAAAAAAAAAATTGCCACTAGATGGCGGGCCAGAACATAGTCAAAGGATAATTTAAGAAATGAATTGATTAAAAATGCAACTAGAATTGCCTGTGACAGAATTTTACAGTGTCTTTTGTATCTCGTAGTGAGCTGTTTTTTTGTGTTAAATTCTGTAGAACAGTCATTAACAAAAAACCACTTGAATAAACCCATTAATGGCATGTTTGAGTCATGCTCTTAACAAACTGTTTTATTTCCTCTTTCCATATTGTGAATAGTAAAAGTGTATCATTTTAATTTGCTTGTTACACAGTGGAGCCTAACTTACTGAAATAATTATTTGGCATAGCCTACTTTTACACTCAGAATTATTTATTAGCATCCTCACGTACTAAACAGCATTTTGGAGGTACGCTGTTACGTTGTGTGCAGACTAATTTTAGAGGTGTTTCTAGCGATTCACAGACTCTTAAATGTCTTTCAGAACTTTTCAAATTGAAAGCGCTCAATTAATCTTAAAATAAAACATTGCTGCAAAAACTTTCTCGTACTTTTATTTTGAAGGCAAAATCAATAAAGACGAAGTGATTGTGAGTAGCTGCTGTTGTTATGACAGATCTATTTCAGAACCAGCCGCTATCAAAATAATCTGGCTGCGGGTGCGGGCCAGATGTTATTGCTGGCGGGCCAGTTTTGGCCTGCGGGCCGCCTGTTGCTGACCACTGCAGTAAATATTGTTTAAAATGTAAGTAACTTAATAACTACTTGACTCATTATTTGTTTACTGAAAATCAATGTAACATTTGCAATCGTGATAATATTCAGCAAAGCTCCGTTGGTATGTTACTGAACTATATCATGTTATAAATAAACTACACATTTAGAATTTTTACCTCGGTGTGTTTCTTCTGAGTTTTTTTTACGTGTGCTGTTTCTCTCATTTGTTTTTAAGTCTCTTACTAAGAGACAGGCAACGTGATTTTGATAACAGAAATACTTCATAAATACATCATCAAATGCTGTTTATGTCGAATATATTAAAATAAGAAGAATCATTCCTGCGTTTCGATGCTTCGCTGGTTATTTTTATTTGTTTTTTTAGTCAATCTTCAGTCTGTCCAATGATTGCAAACAGTCATTAGGTCCGTCAAACTGAAGATATTTTAGCTGTAATGTGACCAAAATAATTTAAGACCCATCGAATCTGAATTTAAGACATTTTAAGACTTTTTAAGGACTCTTGGACACCCTGAATTCTGTTTCAGGGTGTTACTGAACCTCTTATAGCCTAGGCCATCTTTGTGGAGAGCAACAATTCAAATTCTCAAATCCTCAGAGAGTTCTTTGCCACAAGGTGCTATGTTGAACATCCAGTGGTCAGTATGAGAGAATTGTACTCAAAGCAACCAGTCTTTAATCCCTGACTGGTTATCGCATCTTGCCTAGTCTGCAGCCTGCCCTGGATTATTTGCCTGTCTTGGATTACCCTTCATCTTGCCGTTTCAGACTCTGTTTGCCCCTTGTGTGAACTCTCGCTTCCTGTTTGGATTAACCGTGTTCCTCACCTCTTGGATTATGTTCGCTGCCGATCAACCCTTGCCTGTTTACGGGTTACTCTTGTGTCTTGCCTGAACCTGTCTGCCATTGTTAGACCCTGCCTCTCTATGACCATGTGTTTGTTTATTAAAAGCTTGCGTATGGATCCGCCTGCTCCACGTCTCTGTCGTTCCGTTACAATTACAGTTGTACTGTCTTTCTAATCCAACAAATTAAAAGCAAATTGTGTTTATTTGTTGCAACTTCTGTTTGACATATCTTGGCCAGAATAATTTAGATGGCAATAGTCAAAAGTCTGGCTAGTGGCTGCACAAGACTAGCCGTGTATCAAATTAACGAAACAAAAGGTCAATGGCATCCTCTGCCAGTCCTAAAGATTAGCTTTTTTATTTTTTCACCCCTTTGCTTTTTCCTTCCCCTCTCCCTCCTCACTCTGTACGTCAGCAGACACAGATGACTAATCAGGAAAGACTAATTTGACTAAAACATGGTGGCAATGGTGCCAAAACACGCTATAAAACCAATTAAAAAGCAAGATACCGCTGCCTCATCGAATTTCTCGTTCTCATCTCCTCTTTCTCTCGCACACTCTCTCCTGTCTCTACATTGCCTCCCACCTCTCTTGAGCCTGATGCAGGGCAGGCCTAATGTGTCAGAGTCGATTTGTGCTGATCATTTTTATTTTAGTGATGATTTCTTCTTTTTCTCACCCCCCATACACACACATATATATATATACACCCTAGACGCGCACTCGCTGAGAGTGAAATTCCCTGGTTGAGGTGATTTAAAGTGTATAAGAGAGAGAGTAAAGGATTCATCAAACCCTAAGGCGTTTAACTGTGCTCACACACATACAGTGGGGTCTGTGAGTCTGAGACCAGCAGTGAAAATGCCTCTGTTTTGCATTTTTCTAATTAAACAGGCTACAAAATATATTATCAGCAAAACAATTCCAGTTCAAATTTTAATTAAAAAATTAACATGAGTTTCAGAATCTCTTAGTATTTGGTTTTTCCCCCTTTTGCTTTAAAGCAGCAGCTTGAGCTGAACAAATTCCACAAAAACCTGATCGAAACGAGACATTTTACCATTTGTATAAAATCAGTAGGTCATGAATAAAAATTTCCTGATAATTTACTCACCCCCATGTTATCCAAGACGTTTATGTCTTTCTTTCTTCAGTCTAAAAAGAAATTAAGGTTTTTAAGGAAAACACTCCAGAATTTTTCTCCATAGTGGACTTCAATGAGAGCCAATGGGTAGAAGGTCCAAATTGCAGTTTCAATGCAGCTTCAAAGGGCTCGACACAATCCCAGCCAAGGAATAAGTGTCTTCAGCTGAAGTCTACTGTATGGAATGTTTTCCTCAAAAACGTTTTCTTTTTCGACTGAAGAAAGAAAGATATGAACATCTTGGATGACATGGGGATGAGTGCATTTGTATTCTGAAAGTGAATTAATCCTTTAAGTCCAGGTTTAGATTTTGAATCTCAGATTTTCAATGTGGCCTTTGACATCGCTGGGGTCTTCAAAGGACTCCAAAGTCATCATAACAACATACAGATACAGATTCCTTACTGCATACTCATTATTGTCTACCGTTATCTTAAGAAATCAGCCTTTGATTCAACATTTTAAATCAGTTCTCTTTTCTCATCTGTTCGAATTGACCCCATTGACCTAGGACCCTAATGATTTGTGATCTTCAGATAACCTCAGGTGCTCACCTGTGGGGTTTGGGGAAGAGGAAGTTTGTGTTATTGGGCTTGCGGATGAAGTATTCATCAGCCACTCTGCTGATGGTTTGGATGTTTTCCTTTTTGGCAGGTTTCTCCAGAAACAGAGGGGTCTCTACTTTAGGTCGCAGCATCCCCAGGTATGGAGGCAACATGTGGATAAAGATCTAGAAGAAATGCAATTTTACACTCTTATAAGTTTCTACATTAATATTCATATACTTTAACAACAGATGATGATTTACTCAAAATACACATAGAGAAACACTGATTTTCAAACTGTACATGTTTGTTATTTATCCACCCACAGCAAAATAATAATTACGCAAGCAAAACAATTTCTAGTGCATTTTATTAATAGCGCTACAGTGCTTCTTAAAACTAAGTGTTGTGGAACAACAGTCGCCTAGAGATGGCTGAGTCCTCGCTTCATCTGCATGACTTCACAAAGGCTCTAAAAGAAAGAGACAGATTGCACTTGGCCAGAAAATAATCTTTCAGCCTTGCATCACACGTCTATTTTCACATGGCCTTGCTGTCATGATTGAATGTTCTGCAAAACTGTACTGAATGTGAATAAAGAAATGCTGCTTTTTTACTATCATTTTACATTTGGGTCACTTGAAATTGGTGTTAATAAAAGGTGCAAATGATTCACTGTTGTGTGATGAAGAGGCCATGGCTCTAATAAGTTTATATAATGTAGAGCTCACAGCCATTGATAAAGGTTAATAGTCTAACATAATAAGCTTCTTTTTGGAAAGATGCTTTCATTTTGCTGTACGCTGTCTTTGCTAAGCTGAATTGTTTTCCTTTTTCAACCACTATCCATTTTAATTTTTATCCCTTTTTCATACGCTTGTAATGAGCAGATGGGGATGTTTTGGAGTGTCCAGAAATAAAAGAAAATGCTAAACGGAAACATTTTCTGCATCTGTCATTTTAACAATGTAGCCGTCAATTTGTTGAAAGCAGCTGACTCCACAAAATTTTCACCAAAGGATATGCATCTCCTTACAAAAGCAGAGTGATTTTGTGTTTTGCTAATGCTTGTTTATTCCATAGAAGCATAATTCAAGTTTGTAGTAAGCAAAAAGTTCATATCTATGTGAGATCTTCTCTGACACTTTGACTAGAGACTTCAGTACTGACCTTTCGCACCCAGAGGGGCATTTGGTGTGTGTTGGGGGAGCGATGGTGAAGGTTGAGCACCACAACACTGAGGATGACTGAAAAGGTGACCAGGATCATGGTGAACATCAGGTAGTTGACGATAATGGGAACACCTAGAGATGTTTCCGGGACTTTGTTGGCCAGCAGAAGCAGGAAGACAGTTAAAGTCAGCAGTACATTGATGGAAAGGCCCATTTTCTCCCCTGAAAAGAAAAGAAAGCTCCAGTTGATCTACTCATGCATTCACTTACACAGAGTCTTAATGTGTTTTTTTTGTGATTAGGTTAATTGTATATAAAGGAATTAATAGACCAGGCTGTATAAGCTGTGGAATTAGCTTGTACTAATGATCCCTATATGATTTGTTACACTCTTAACTGGTAGAATTGAAAGACTGATCTGGTTTAACTGTGCAGGTATAAACTCTATTTATAACAGACAATAACAGGACATTCATTAGTTCAAGGCCAATAAAATGTGAATCTAATAAAAAGGTCATTTGTACTGATGTTCATTCATTTTCTGTGCATACTGATTCTCTCCTGTTCTATGCTCTGGAATGAAAGTAGATTTGATTTATTTTAGAAACACTTCTCACCTGCATCAGGTGGCAAGTAGAAGTTAAAGATGGCAATGATGGTAATCAGGATACAGGGCAAGATGATGTTAAACACGTAATACATGGGCTTCCTCTCGATAATCAGGTAGAAGGTGATGTCTTCATACAGATCCTCTCGCACATTCTTCCTAGAAACCTTGTGACGAATGTGCCATTCTCCACTCTCTGGATTAGAGATTAGAAAAACAAAACCATGTTTGTTTTTGTGTGTATTTACTGTATTTAGTGTTTTAGTGTTAGAGTGCCATTACCGCTAAAGCCTGTGTCGTAGACTATCTCTCGGACTTCATTTCCTCTCTTATCAAGGCCATGCTGCAGATCCACTTCTGAGGAATCATATGTATACGAGCGGAAAACCATGGTGCAATTTTGCCAGTCGAAAGGAAAGTATGTCACCTGCAGATGGAGAAAAAGGTACCGGAAAAGAGATGTTAGCGTGTGCGTTTGTTTGATGAGCATCTTTCCCCTCAGATCTTTCTTTAATCATCTCTCTTTCTGCTTTTCACACCACACAAGCAAAGACCAGACAGAACATCAAACGCAGCCAAACTAGAGCGAGGCCAAACAAAAGCATCAATACAAATGAGGAGGGGAGAAAAGTTCACAAAACAAGTACAAAAAGAATAAGAGAGAGAAAGCAATCCTCAATTGCGTGAGGTAAATAAGACTTTTTTTAACAAGAAATTCTCCCCAGCAGTGTCCTACTGTAATGTATTCACAGTGCAGTTTTGCTGAGTATAAACACTAGTGATTTAACGCATCATTAAACGTCTTATGATTTTACACTTCATTACAGTATTTAAAGGTCTCATCCATAACTTACTCTTATTACTACAGTATTTACCGAAAGATGCTGAACATTCATCAACAAGAACAATAGTGAAAAAATTAGTGCTCAATAGAAAACATTAAAGTACTGATGAAAGTGGAACCTATAATATTAATACACATGTTGGTAATGTTTTACAGCACTGATTTACATTATTAGAATGTTACGGAGCACTTGATTTGTATTACTCCATCATGATCTACACATTTCCTACCCTAATATCACAATATAACATTTCTGTAGCATTGCAGCATTTACCTTCACCCCGCAGGAACTCCTGTAAAGAGCTGGTGGAGTCCAGGTCACACGGCCGTTACTGTAGGCCTGCACAT